>CM072801.1:132647589-133864151 GCA_037013495.1 Hippophae tibetana | reverse complement strand
TAGATGGAGGTTACCAGTTATTACATGGAAATGCTCTTTGTCGCAAGAATTGGATTTGTGCTCAGAAGAAAAGTGGGAGTGTACTAGAGATAGTTCTCGGTACTGAAAAAAATCGAAACTAGAGGATGTTTGAATTTTTGGTTGGATTAAATCGACATCTCGATGATGTCTGTGAGAGAATTCTAGGTCGTCGTCAACCACCAGATGTTAGGGAAGTGTTTGCCAAAGTTTGACGAGAAGAAAACCAGTGATAAGTACAGGATAATGGGCCACAAATTGGGCTTGGGCCTGAGCATGTATCACTCAACTTGAAGTCAGGGATCACAACCCCATGGATAATGGGCCTTATTTGGATAATGGGCCCTCAACTAATGTAACACATGGGTCTTATGGTAATAGGACATTGGACAAGAAATGACCCAAATTTTCAAAGAAAACAACCATTTTTGTGAACACTATTGAAAACCCGAACACACGAAATACACATGTTGGGAAATTCACGAAAAACTCGTGGATTGGAAATCAAAACAAAGTAGATCTCGAAGTTACCAAGCCTCAGTGGATCAATAGACAAGAGGAGCTTTTAATCCAAAACAAATAAATCAATTATACAAACTTTTTTTCAATTTTCAAAATTCTAGTCAATCGTCTATAAGTGCATCATCTATCTCGTTGGTCTACAAAGGTAACTTTTCAAGTGCCTTTGTTACAACTTCTAAAACCAAAATTCCATAGATTATTGATTCTGGTGTATCAGATCATATAATTGATGCTTATCATTTATTTACTACTTTCTCTCCTTCTGTTGGAAATTTTAAAGTTAAAATTATAGATAGATCCCTCTCATTCGTTGCTGAAAAAAGGGAGTATTCAACTCCCTAATTTTATAACTTTGGATTCTATACTGCATGTCCCAAATTTGTCATGTAATTTAATTTCTATTAACAAAATGACAAAACTCTCAATGTTTTGCTAATTTTTTTCCATCCTATTGTCTTTTAGAATATCTCGAGGATGATGATGGTAGTGCTAGTGAGTGTGAAGGTTTGTATTATTTTTTTGAAACTGAAGTGAGTGTTGTCAAATTACTACTTGTGATTCTGTTTCTTGCCGTAAAAATGGGAAAATTTTATTACGGTATTTTAGAATGGCTTTCAGTATTTCAAATAGTTATTTCCATCTTTGTTCTTGAATAATAAAAGGTGCAATTTTAAGTGTGAAATTTGTGAGTATGCAAAACATCACTATACTTCATTTCCACAAATTGTATAAATCATCTAAAACATTTACCCTAATTTATAGTGACGTATATGGTCCATCATGTATCCGTAATCGTACATAGAATAAATGGTTTGTAATCTTTATTGATGACCATACCCTTGTTTGTTGGGTTTTTTTGCTAAAAGAAAAATCGAGGTTCGAGATGTTTTCATTAATTTTTATAAAATGATTCAAACCCAGTTTTAGATACAAATTCAAATTATCTGCACGGATAATGACTGCATCAGTGTTTTTGTGTTGACACTTCTCAACAAAATGGGATAGCTGAATGAAAGAATAGACATCTTCTTAAAATAGTTTGAACTTTATTGTTCACCTATGTTACTTGGACTCTTTATATTTCATGAAATATCCGTTTAAGCGATATGACATGGATATGGGTGTGGGTATTTGGACACTCCAATTTGGTGTAAATTTACAAAAAATATTAGAAAAATTGGCGTGTTCGACACTCAGATATGTATTCAAAATTTACAACTCTCCTTGTCCTAAAAGAGTCTTAGTAACATGATTGTCCACTACCAATATGCCAAAACAGTTTTGGGGAGATGCTATCCTAACTTCATCCTATCTCATTAATCATATGTCTAATCGGGTTCTTTCTTTTCAAACATTACAATAATTTTTTCCATATCTCATTTACAACCTTTCTGCCCTTGAGGATATTTGGTTGTCCTGCTTTCGATCATAACCATTCCAAAGCACGATCTAGGCTTGGTCCAAGAGCTATCAAATGTATTCTTTTAGGATATTCTCTTATTCAAAAAGGTTACAAATGTTATGATCAGTCTCACAAAAGAACTTTGTTAGTCTCAATATTACCTTCTTTGAATACATCCCCTACTATCAAAAGCTCTCTCCTCATGGGAGAATCCAACAACAGAGGATAGAATTTTTGAATATTTACACGAGTACTTGGACTAATAAAAGTAGTCGATCAAATAGAAAATATCTGAGGACACCTTTCCGTACTATTATGCCATATACAGAAATTAACTTGAACTCAGGAGGGAAAAATAGAAAAAAATCAAAACAAAGAGAAAATTACTTACTCATGGAGTTCAAAACTGAATAACAGGGAGAACTCCTACACTTGCAGCACCAAAAAAGTCAGATTCGGTGATGGATCCAAGTATCCATGAGTTTACAATGAATCTAGGTAACTTTGAGTCTTATGAGAGTCCCGAGTTACCTATTGTTCTACAAAAACGGCTATGTACTCTCCATTCTATTTCTAAGTTTGTTTCATATAAATCTGTCTTCTGGATTTTGTGATTTTACTTCTCCTTGATAGAACAAGAATTCTAAAAGAGATATGTGAGGTTTTAGATATCCTAAAATGGAGAAAAAATGTTATGGAAGAAATAAGAGTACTTAAAAAAAATTTGGGAAGTAATAAAACTACCCAAATGAAGGACTCCACCTTACTGTAAGTGGATCTTTACAATAAAATACAAAACCAATGGTACAATATAGCGATACAAAGCTCATCTAGTTGCAAAAGGGTTTACACAAACTTATGGAATTGACTACAATGAAACATTTACTCCAATAGTTAAATTGAATACTGTTTGAGTCCTATTATCTTTAGCAGTTAATTTGGATTGAACATTTTACTAACTAGACATAAAAAATGCATTTTTCAATGGAGATTTAGAAGAAGTCTTCATCACTTTATGGTCTTAAACAATCAATGAGAGCATGATTTGATAGGTTTACAAAGGTGGTAAGAAAAATAGTATACCAGCAAGGGAAATTAAATCATACCATGTATTTTTTAACACACTGAAGATGGAAGGAAAACTATTTTGTTAGTTTATGTAAACCGAGTGATACTCTAATAAAGGCATCGAAGAAGAACAAAGATATAGGAAAACCAATAGAAACGGACAATTATCAAAGATTAGTTAGAAAGCTGATACATTTGTCTCACACGAGACCATATATCACTTTTGTAGTTAGTGTCGTAAGCCAACACACATTCTCCAAAGGAAATCCACTTGGAAGTTGTTTATAAAATTCTCAGTTATCTTAAACTAGATAAAAGACTATTCTTTAAGAAAAGTGAAGTTAATGATATAGAAGTCTTTACTAATACAAATTGGGCTAGCTCAATAGAAGATAGAAGATCCACCATTGGGTATTGTACATTTGTTTTCGGAAATTTAGTAACTTGTTGGAGTAAAAAAAATGTGGTAGCTAAAAGCAGAGTTTAGAACAATGGCATAAGAAATGTGTAAAACTTTGTGGTTAAAAAAACTACTACATGAATTACAGATTTTAGTAAAGTCTCCAATTAAGCTTTACTGTGATAACAAAGTCACTATCAATATCTCACTTAATCCAATTCAGCGTGACAGAACCAAAAATGTAGAAGCTGACAAACATTTTATTAAAAAAAATATTAAAGATGAGATTATTTGCATGACTTATGTTCCTACAGAGGGACAAACAACAGATATATTCACCAAAAGGTTTCCACGACAAAATTTTAGTAATTTCGTCTGCAAGCTGGATATGATCAATATTTTTTACACAACTTAAGGGGAGCGTTGAAATCATTGACACCATAGGAAATCCATGATTCCCAACTAAGCATAATTGATTTCTAGCTGAACAGTTGTATTAGAATAGAAGAAATAGGAAGTAAATCATAGCCTAATTTGGTAAAGATATTTGTATTAATTTAGTATTTTTGTTTAGGTTTTCATTTGTAGTATAAATTAAACTATGATGTACATTCTAATTCATTCAGAGAAAATATATTTCATAAATTTCTTATTTTTCTATATTAACTTTTTTTTAAAATATATGTTGAAAACCACGAGTGTCAAAAATTAAAGTACCCCTTGAGAGGGTGTCATCTTAGATAATATTCTCTGAAATGGAATGTGCTCTCATGTAGCCTATGGATTTTATTTAGCCTAAGTTTTTGGATATGAGTTGTTTTTACTAGTCCTTTTTCCATGTGTGCAGATTTATTTCAGAGTACAGATTTGACATCTCAAAATTGGAGCCTCTAGTAGCCAAGGTTTGTGATGCTATGACATAGATATATTTAGTTTTCTTAGTCAGTTATAATAAGGGTAACCTCTTTTCAGCATGTGTGACTAATTATGTGATATATTTTCCACACCTTGCTCTATATTTAATCTTTATACATTACTTTGCCTTCCCTAATGCTTTATTTGATAAATCTATATTGTAGCCTCATTCTCCTGACAATCGTGCTTTGGCTAGAGAGTGCAAAGATGTGAAAATTGACAGGGTATATATCGGTTCCTGTACTGGTGGTAAAACAGAGGATTTTCTTGCTGCAGCAAGAGTTTTCCTAGCTTCTGTATGATTTCTCTCTTACTCAATAACCATTCAATTGCTGTCATTGCACATATAATAGTTACTATATCTCTCTTTGTTTGGTCCATTAAAGGCCCAGCCAATGTTACCTGGACCAATGTTACGTGGATTCTTAAATTTTTGTCAAGTATCATTGTCCAAGCAACACGACATAGATATGGTGGAAATTTATATGAAATTAAGAAAAAGTGGTGTGTCCGACACTTGGATATGTATCCAAAATAACACTCGATATCCTAAAAGAGTTAGGCTAGCATAAGCCTAGATTTGGAGATGTATCAGGTGCTGAAACAAATTTTTTTTTTTAAGGATACGAGAACATGGCTAAATTTTTTCCAAACATTAGATATGGGTGCGTTGACACAGCATATGATACTACAAAATGAATTCATTTGAACCACTCTTAAAGAAAGTAATTATATTTATTTTTTTATCTGTTTGTGTATTAATTTTATTTATTATTTTTCATTTGTCTAGTCCTTTTTCCCAATTTCTTGGTATAAAAACCTTACTGACTCTGGAAGAATTGTTAAGTCATAAATGAGCCTTCTGAGCTTTATCAGCCCATGTACCTTAGCATTCAAGCTTCATGTGACTTTCTAACCATCACAAGCCCAGAAAATATGAAAGTACATATAAATGAGAGAGAACTCAAAATTATAGGCATAATAAATATTCTAGAACTCAAAATCTATCTCATTTATGTTCTAATCAAATAACAATCTGTAAGAATAACAAAGTTTTAATTATTCTAAAATTCTAATAATTTACTAATTTTGTACTGCGTTATTTTCCCTGAATGATGCAGGCCAGAAAAGTATGAAAAGACAGAGATAGGAGAAAGAAGAATGAGTGGTGTAGGAAAAAAAAAGATTGGAGAACATATTCCCTATAACCAAAATTGACCAAAACCTGTAATTACAATGAAAAGAAGCCTATTTATAGGAATGATAAAAACCTATTCTAATTCAATGGGGATTCAATCTCTATCTAAGTTTATTATAATCAAGTAACAACCCTTAATCAAATAATAATTGTGATAAAGAATGAAACTCTTAATAACAAAATTCAAATAATTCTAGAATTCTACTTAACTACTATTATCATGTGTTGGCACCAACACTATTCTTCCTTCGCTTCTTCGTCGTTGGATTTTGGCCAGCCAACAGTGTCGGTGCTTCTTGTATGAGCTTTGGCCATATCTAACTTGTTACTTTGCCATGTGTATCATTAAACATGGGTTTCTGTCCCAAGCAATGTAGTTCATGTCAAATGGAGTTATCACTTGCTTTATGTGCAATGTGCAGGGAAAAAAGGTGAAAGTTCCTACCTTCCTTGTCCCTGCTACCCAAAAGGTTTGTAATGTTACACATTCTTTTATTGCTTAAAGTGATGAATGACATCAGTTTTGGTTGTGATAATTATTTGTTAAACTCACTGGTCCTGAAGGTCTGTTTTGGTCCAACTAAAATTGACAGGTTTGGATGGACCTATATAGTCTTCCTGTACCAGGATCCGGTGGCAGGACATGCTCCCAGATATTTGAGGATGCTGGTTGCGACACCCCTGCAAGTCCTACCTGTGGGGCTTGTATGGGTGGTCCTAGAGACACTTATGCTCGAATTAATGAGCCACAGGCAAGCTGTTTCATTTCATTTCACTTGTCTTTCTTTCCTCTTATTTCAAAATAAGAAATTGCTATTCGAAGTTAATTAGTTCTCTTCTGTGAAAGTTTGTTCTTGGTTATTAATAAAGTCAATAATATGCTTAATACTTTAATATCAAATATCATGATAATCATATAATGTAGGCAATACGCATCACTATTAACCACATACATATAAGCACCAAGAGCAATTATTTTCTACAATATTTCAACATGCTCTTAAAATATAAGATAATTTTATTTATGATGACCATAATAATAAGCATACTTCACAGAATAAAAATTAAAGAAATTAGAAATTTCATACTTGTAGTAAAGCCAACCACAAATTCAAAAGCAAGCTTCAGACTTTGGATGCTTGATTTGAACATCATGAATAACAATTAACAACAAATTTCAAAAGTTCCCCAACACCGGCTCTGTGAATCAGCATTTTTTGCAATAATATGATTAACGTCAATGTATTACTGTTGATTCCTTTACATACTTATTTTACATGAAAATGAAATCATGCATCGGTCTTTACAGGTGTGTGTGTCGACGACGAACAGGAACTTTCCTGGTCGAATGGGACACAAAGATGGACAGATATATCTTGCTTCTCCATACACAGCAGCCGCATCTGCTTTGACTGGCTATGTCACTGATCCTAGAGAATTCTTACTGTAGGAAGTAGTTCCTTAATTCTCAATGTTCGTCTGGTTTGTAATAATACCTGCATGGAGGTTTTGTAAGACGAGTTTGTTGTATCATATTAACTGTATAAGAGTTGTCTTCCGTTAAAGCATGTTAACATATCTTAGGAAGCTTTGATGAGGTTCATGAAATAAAAGATACCTTCTCCCTTCTGTTCTCAACATGTGTTTGCCAAAATTTACTATTATATTCAATGTTTATTCATTTTCTAGTTTCTTCTGATGATCTTATTTCCATAAAAGCCATATACAAGGTAGAATGAGATATCTTAAATTCTTCTCCTGGGTTGTGCCGTACGAGTCTGGAATAAATGTCCCTTGGGGGATTACTGTGGAGAAGCTTTTAAGCTAATTTGAAAAATAATTCTGAAAAGTTAAAATTAGGGACAAAAATTGATAAAATTATTATTTCTTTGTAAAAAATACTTCAAAAAAATCATGCATGTGAATGTAACTTTATTAGAATTCAACTAGATGGAGATTATGAGTTTGTGCAAAAATTGAACCCATTCAATGTCAATCTTTTAATATTGGAATTCATCCGAGTATATTGATATAATATAGTCGTCTTTATTTTTTTAATTAATAAAAATTTATTCAAAAATTCATAACTTTATACTCATAAATATTAAAATATCTTTATAAACATAAATTTAATAAAATAAAAATAAAAACAAGTTTTATAAGTCTTTAACGGTCATCAGTGTCAGAGTTTCAACGATTGTTGTTGACAACTTGTGTGTCGTCCATTGTCATGGATGACCCTTTTTTTTTTTAAAAAAAAGTAACATTTTAAAAAATCAATTTTCTCTTAATTCATGTATAGGAAAATTACTTCGTCTAAATCCAACTAGATGTGAAGGTACCAATATTAAAATAATTTTTTTAAAAATATCTTTCATTATTGTTTAAGATTTCCATGATTTTTTTAAAATATCGTATATAAAAAAATATCAATTTTTAAATCTTTTTTAATATTTATTAATATGAGAAAAGATTAAAAATAATAATTTAATTTATTTAGGGTTTTTATTTAAAATTATAATAGAGTAATTGCTTATTTTTTTGTTATTAAAGTCTATCATAGAAACTTTATAAACTATTCTAATGAACTTTTAACTATAAATAATTTGGCCTATGCGGTGTAAAACATCCTAGAAAATAAATAATCTAGTTATATTAAAGAAATTCTTTTTTTTCTTATTTCTTTTTTTTAAGAATAGTTATTTTTTCCGTTTTAAAGTTAAAGTCCTCTTATTCGTAAGATAGATGTATATCTTTAAGTTAGTCATACTCTAGAGTTACTAAATACTTATTTAAAGATAGATAACATAGTCAAATTTATTATATTTTAGATTTTCTAGAGTATTTGACTAATTGATAGTTTCTTTGTATTTGTTTCATAATACAAATACAACAAATACAAATATGAAGACCTCTTGTTAGATAGTGAATATGATTAATATAAATTTTGCTCTTTTTTTTTATTTTCTAAGTGCTTTCATATATTGGCGCATTCTTGCTTCTGGCTTGCGTAAGGTGGTATGAAAGTGAGGTTTATTTGGGTCCAATGGAACAAAATAAAGGTATTTCATGAAAAGAATTTCAAGAATTTCGTCAAAAGGTTAATCAAGCTCTTAATAAACTATTTACAGCATTGACGTTATTAAACAAAAATATGAATCAAGCTCATATTCAAAAAGATGATGGAAAAATTTAAAATCAAGACCTTGCTCAAGTAGAAAATAAAATTCAACACAACGTTAAATATGAGCTACCAAAAAAGAAGACTCACCTAAAGTTTTAAAAGTGAAAGAATAATCTTTTGAAAGCAAGGTTCCTGAGGTAGTGTTGGTCGAAGACAAAAATGATTATATTATCGAGGCAAACAAACTTAAGTTAGAGATTATACAAATTCAAGAGGAAGAATTTAAAGAATAAATATCTTTACAAGGTAAGTTAATCCCAAATCTTGAAATTATCTCCATAAAAGAATATTAAAGTATCATGACAATTGTAGATGTTCTTGAAGTTAAAGAATCAAGTGTCATAATTATTTTCAAATGCAATCAATTATTTGACATCACAACAAATTATTTTTCAAAGTAACAAGAGTTGTCAAATAATCTTCAAAATATCGAGTTATACTTCCTTATTCTAAAAATTGTTGAAAATATTAATGTGAAAGGCGAGCATGTAGACAATATTTAACTAATATTGTTCTAAGGAAATGAAACAACAAGAAAAATCAATTTTAAAGATCTATAAATGCTACAAGTATTATAATCCTCATTTGAAGAAAACTCGAGAAGAGTTTTAAATAAGTGGATGAGAATAATACGGGACAAGATTACAAAAGAGTAAGTAGTTTGTTTTATTTAGGGTTTTTATTTCGAGTTATACTAATGTAATTGTTTATTTTATTTAGAGTTCTTTTTTTTGTTACTAAAGTCCCACATGAAAACTTTATAAACTATTACATGAACTTTTTAACTATAAATAACTAGTTTATGCTTGTATAAGACATCCTAGAAAATAAAAAATCTAGTTATATTAAAGAAGTTTTTTTTCTCTTATTCCTAATTTTTAGGAATAGTTCTTCTTTCTTCTGTTTAGAAGTTGAAGTCATCTTATTTGTGAGATAGAGGAGTATTTTTAGGCTAGTCTCATTCTAGATTTGTTAGAGTGTTCGTTTAAAGATAAATAGCATAGCTATATTTATCCTATTCTAGATTTGTTAGAATACTTGTCTAGATAATAGTTTTATTGTGTTTGTTTCATAACGCAAATACCATCTGACCTCTTGCTAGAGAGTGAGTCTTGTTAGTATAACTCATTAAACTATCATACTTGTAGTAATTAGTTATATGCTTTTTTATTTCTAACCTACATAATTTTTATTTTTAAAATAATTTTACACATCTTTTTATTAATTTTAATATAATTTGTATAAATATCGTCAAATTACATATAAACAAAATTCTTCATAATGCGTTAGTGTATAAGAAAACTAGTTATTTAATGATATTGATTTGAAAGGATCTATTTTAAATTGATTGAAAACTATAATATTTAATGAAAAAAATCAATTTAATGAAAATTATCATATTATTCAAAATATCACATTTTTGTATGCATTTCACTCAAAGTGAGTTTATTTGGATTTTAGATGAATTTCAATTCAAATTAACTCAAAATATATGAAGTCCACTTCTTCTAGACTCAATGGAGATAAAAACGATTTTATATACATTTATCGTGGATGAAAATATATAAATGCTTTAATTTTATAATATATTAAATATTTATCGATGCATATTTAATGAAAATTCTAACTATTTTTAATTTTTTTATGAATTAAAAAAAACTAAAATAAATAATAAAAAATAATTAAATTGCTTTATTTCATTGGAAGGATATTGCCTCCTCAAGAGATCCTTTTGTTATATTTAAAAAAAAAACCATTAATTTTTTTTATTTTTTACACTATTTTTTAACACATTAAAAAATGAATAATATTTGTATATGAAAAACTCTATAAAAATAGACTTATTAATACCAATTAAAAGAAATCAATATTTTTTCTAATTTCAAGTACAATAAGAATAAAAGCCACAAATATGATTTAATACTAAATGGATTAACTAATCTTCATGTATAAGTTCGTTCATCCCTCCTTACTTTTTCATTAACTCTAAACCTTAATAATTTTTTATTACTCTTTTCCTTAAGATTTTTTTACTGAATAGTGATTTTTATTTTATAGAAATTGATTCTCTCTCCGAGTAATTTTTTTTATTTTCGCTGTAGCTTCATAAATCAACCACAATTACGGTATTTTTTTTATTTAAATCTTAAGTTTAAGGTAATGTTTTCTCATATAAATTTATTCTTATGCAATTTAATCATGTTTTTGTTTTGATACATTTTTAGTTTATTCATACATAATGGTATTATGTAAAAATTACATTAATTAATAAAATTGATTGATACGTTTACATTTAATCAAACAATTTAAATAAATAAAAAATTATTAATAGAGATAAATACTATCAATGTTAATTCCAAAACTATTTAAAAGAATTCTAATGTCATAATGATATTTGATTATGTATTTTGATTCTTGAAGTATGTTAATTTCAATGATTAATGAAAATTATTTTTTCTAAAAAGCAAAGAGTTTTGAATATCATAAAAACTGGATATATGTATAATTAATAAATGGTGTGAAATGTTTTTAAATTAACTAAATAAGAATTTTATAAGTAAATTTACTTCTCTCATATGTCATTTTGCCCTCATCTTTTAGATTTTGTGTACGAGAAGGAACTCTTATTCTCATATTAGAATTGACTTTCTCTTCCATAAGTTTTCTTTATTTTTTTCTTTTAATTAAATAAAATCAATCATGATTTATGTATATTATTTAATGTGTATTATCTTTATATTAATATGATTGAACAATTGTTATAATCACGTAAACATCATAACATTTGTAATCTTTTACTTTAAGGTTAACAACTAATTTCATTCGTGCTTAAATGAAATTTAATGTAGAGTTCATGCCATGATAATTAAAAAAATAGTTCATTAATATATATTATTTATGAGAAATTGTTTTACTAAGTTTGATTAGATGGTAAATATAGTGTATATTTTATATTAACTTATTAAATAATATTAAAAATATCATAATCTGAGTTAATTTATTTATTATTCAAAATGTAAATTTTTTTTACTTTAATTTATTATATGTAAATTATACAATATTAGTTGAGGTGTATAATAAAAGACTAATAAACCTTTCCTTGAGTATGGGTAGCATGATCGTATAAAAAATAATTTAAGTTAATTTATTTATTATCTAATTTATAAAACTTTTTTGATATAAATGAATTCTACACATATGCGAAAATCTAAATTTATGTAGTCATTCTATTACCGTTATTATTATTATGAATATGTTGTATTCTTCCTTAATTAAAAGAAAGATAAATTATTATGCTAAATTTAATACCTCTAATATTTATTAATTATTATAATGCTCTATTTGAAATATAGTAGGAAGTGATAGAATAACCATAAAAATTAATTTAATATGAAAAAAAATAAGTTCAAACAATACAAATAATATTATATTACCTATTTATAATTAATAATAACTTATTATTTTATCTCCTATTTATATTACTTCTCCTATCTCCTTTCTTTCTGATCCGCATCAATAACCTGTTTAAAACAATTTCTTTTTAAATGACCCGCACATCTTAGGAACTGAACACTATCGTTACAGTTACATGCCTTATAAAGAGATTTAGGTGTCATTTAGCTATATTCAAGTAATTCAAAATAAAATTTAAAATTAATCAAATATAATGTTTTCTTTTATAAAAAAAGATGTAAATTTCTATATTTTATTACGATAATCACATATTATTCACAATTAATAATATTTTAAAATTTATAAATTAGACCGAATATCATTGATTATAATGTCAAAATAAAAAAAAATGTTTTTTTAATCACAATAGTATATATACCTATCTATATGATACAGTGTAATTGACTAATGTAAATAAATAATCTTATAATTATTTTATTATCTTATATTTTTAATTTTATATCTAATTTAATGCATATAACACCGTAGTAATATAAAATACTAATCGGAGTGGATACAAATAAATAAGAATTGAAATAAAAAGATACAATAAACTAGCCAATTTTGAGGATATCTGGCCAACTTTTAAAATTTCTTGTGGACCAGTTTGACTCATTTCAAGTAATATTTACTTAACTTTGCTAGGAGTAATAGGAGCAAAGTCAGTTACAACTACTCCCACATCGAAGAATCATAAAAGCAAATTAGAAATTATAAGCCGCTAGTCCAAACTTCGCGTTGCCGAGCTTTGTAGCTGGAGCTTGTTACCAAGCGGGGCAATAAAATGTGTGGTTGAGATTAATAATAGCTGGGAGGAAGTGTAGGAGTCGGTGGTGATTGTGTGATTGCATCTGGATATTGTAGTAGATGCTGCCTGTGACCCTGTGTTTAGGTGCCACACAATTTGGCTCACATAGAAGGATAGCTAGAACTGCCAGCAGTTCAGTACGCATCCACTCCACCATTGCATGACGGATCTTCCGAGATGCGCGCACCCTGGCTCATCTCATACACCCATTTTTGTTTTTTTTTGTTTTCATGGCTACAGAGAGATCTCCTCGTCCATTTATTTACTATTATTATTTATAATTGATACTCGAAATTCAAACATTAAACATATCTAAACAGATTTGATGCCATTACATTGGACATGGTTCTTCACTATGTTTCCGTTTTTAGTATTCTTTGATATGTTTAAGTCATCTGTTGAAATGGAACTAGACAAAGCATAAAAAGACTCAGCTTACAAGCTAGTTACTGTCACTTCGGCATCAAATTAGGAGCTCTTGACAAGGAGATCAAAAGGGGATTCAACAAATCAATAAAAGTGGTTCTATTTACGCTACTTCTTGTGAATTTGTACTCAAAAATGTATACGTGTTAAACAAAGTATTGAGAAAGAATCATCACACCATATTTTTCCCTTCAAGCAAAGTCCAATTAACATGTTAGGCATTAACTGGACTAAGAAATAAGATTCACTTTAAAATGAAAAGAAATTAGGAAAATAATATACCTGTATCACTATTATTTCGTATTAGATATTTAATGTAACTTAAGTTATTTAGATTCGTTAAATTATACCATTTTCAAAATTGTACAAGTGTTTTTTCAAAATTGGCAATGAAATTACAACATGTTTTAATGTATGTAAATACTACATTTATTGCTTTTTTATAAGTCTCTTTACATTTAAAAATAAATATTATTTTTGTGCTACTTTTTGTAAATACACTTTATATATGAACGGTTTCTTAATAAAAAAATTAAGAAAATAATAAAAATAATACCTTAAATTTCTTAACTATAAGAGTAACAATTATTTATTATGTCTAATTTATATATTTTTAATATTAAAAAAAATTGCATATCATTTTATATTAGACGTTATTTAATATAAATTACAATTATTTAAATTCATTTAATATTAAATACAGTTGAATTGTATCATTATAAATTAAAAGATGTTAATTTTTGTATGTTAAAAAAATCAAATTAAGTACTCTTTTAGATATAAATAGCATTTATCAAAAATCTTTCAAAAATAATAAATATTTTTAAATGTAAAGAGACCTACTCATAAAAAAAACATAAATGTAGCATTCACGGGCTTTAAAAACAGTTGTAATCTCATTGGCAAATGCATGAAAATAGTCTTGTACTTTTTAAGTGATTTCTAAATGGAATAACATTGATAACAATTTCAAATTTTAAATTAATATCATAAATAATTTTAAGGTTTTAAAAATATAAATACTCCCTAATTGTAACGAATTGAGTAACAAACTTTTATATATAAAATGATATAAATAATATAAAATCAAGAAATAATAAGAATAGAAAAACAAGATGTCTCAAAATTTTATCACAAGAAATATTAATTAATAAAAAAAACTCTTAAAAGAAATAAGAGAATATGGTTTTAATAAATTGCAATAAGAATACATAAAGAATTTACAAAAATAAGAAGAGAGGTAAATAACATACCTACAGACAATGGTTATAAATTTAATCTATTTGTAGAATTAAAAGAAAAACATTTGGAGATAAGATGCATTAATATCTAAAAATGAAAAAATAAAGAATGAAAAAAAAACTCGAAGCTATAAAAAGTGAAGAAGCTATAATATCATTTTAATGAAAAATATACAAGAATTAGAAGAACAATATATGTATTAACAACTAGGAAGGCATCATGATGAAATTTTTTGTCCAAATAAAAATGAATATGATATAACAATAGGTAGTGAAACTGATTTTAAGTTATAAAATATGATCTCACAAAATCATATAAAACCTATTTATTAGCATTCCTCACCGAAAAGGAAAGGTTAGAAGAACTTAACATTCTTTATGGAAGAAAACAAAAATCCAAAATGAAAGAAAAATTGCATTATGAAACTAGAGGTAGTATCCCATTAGAATTCAAATGTTATGAAACTTATATATATGATTTTTTAGATTTAGATTGTATAAGAGATAGGAAAATAGTCTTAGAAATATGATATAGTGGTATGGGTGTAATCGTACAAACTTCTCCAATCACACAATTAAATTCTTCAACTTTTTTAGACTTAATAGCCCATAAAATGATAGAAATGTTGAAATTTAGTTTACAAATTTAATAAAAAAAATAACATTTATAAATATATAAGGAATGCTACCACATGTAGAGGGTATTTAGATACCGTAGTAAATGAAATATACAAAAAAAAAATTATTGTAGAAGACAAAGGTAAACATGTCACTCAATTCAATAAAACCAAAATTGAGAAAGCAAAATAACATTTAGCAAATATGAAAATATTAACATATGTTATATAGATTCTTTTATTTGTGAATATAAATGTATTATCACAAGTTATTACCCTTAATGCAAGAAACTTATAAGAAAATGTTTTTTTTTCAAAAATTACCTGAAATATTACATAAAGCTATAACAAAATAATAGAATAAAAGAAATAGAAAAACTATGTCAGATACTTTAAGAGAAAAAATAAGAACTTTTAAAAATTGGATAATCATTAAATGTTAAGAAAGACAATAATATAAACAAATAAAAAATGATAATATGTTGTGTTACAAGAGATTTTAGGATGCTAGAAAAATATGAATGTAACATAATATCTTATAAACAAAAATAAAAAAAATAAAAAAATAAAAAATATTCAAAAGATATAAATTTAAAAAATAAGACTTTCAAAAATATAAGAGAATGTATAATAAAGAACCTTATCGAAACATCATTTTAGGAGAAAAATATATAAGTTACTAAAAAATAAATATTATTATCCATCAGAGAAAAAAACGCAAATGAATCTGAAATAAGGAAGGATAGTAAGCTAATGAATGCCCTAACATGTTTCAACATAAAACTAATAATTTAAAAAGGAATTTTTACATAAAGTAAAAAATTTTATGATGAAATTACAACTAGTTGAGAAATTGGATATAGACCATACTTATAATATTTATCTATTAAAAGAAATTGAGGAAGAAATAACTAATTCAGGATATGAATACTCTTCGTCAAAAGACATGATTTGTATAATATTATAAATCCAAATTTACTTATATCAAGATAGGATTAAAATTCAAATATTACATAAGTTACCATTTACATGCATATATAGATATAGAAACTAGTATGTGTGTGGCTAATAAATATGTATTCCCAGATGAACTCTGAAAACAAATACCAAAAGATTTAATTGTAAGAATTATTAACAATATTACAATAAATCTTAATAAAGTCTTAAAAGATACAGATATAATAATAGAATGAGAGAAATTTTATATTCCTACCATATATCGATAAGAAACAAGAGTTCATTTATTAATAGAAAAAACATTTCTAAACTTATATCAACCTTTTACATAATATCTAAACAAAATAAATCTAACAACATTATATGGTGAAACCATTTATTTATCAAAGAAAAGGAAAACTTTAAATATGTCAACCCCAACTTTTATGCAACAATACAAAAAGAAAAAAAATGTGGTGAGATAGACACAAAGCAACAAGAAAAACCTTATCTAGAAATCATTTTATTAGATATAAAAGAGAAACAAAATTATTTCTTAATGAAATTCGGAAAGAAAAAACATTAGTAGGTATTAAAAAATTATTAAAAACAGTAAGCTCATAAAATCTTTTAAATCTAAAAGTAAATAAATCTAAAATGATTGTTAACATAAAATTAAGAGATCTTAACAAAGTCATTAAAGTAAAATTTATGATTTATACTTCAGAAGACATGATTGAATTTGAAAAACAAATTTAAGAACTAAAATTCATAATACTAAGTAATTCATCTCACCCTAATCCAACATTCTTAATTGAAAAAAATGAAAAAAAAGAAAAAGGAAAAAAGGAGAATAGTATTAAACTTCAAAGTATTGAATAAAAAAACTATTGATAATGAATACTTTATTCTAAATAAAGAAAAAATATTATTAATAAAAGGAAAGAAATTTTTCTTAAGTTTTAATTACAAAAGTATATTTTGGTAAATAAGACCAAATGAGGAATCTAAAAAGGTAACTACGTTTACTTACCCAATGACAATTCCAATAGACTGTTGTACCATTTAAATTAAAACAAACTTCATGTATATTTTAAAGATATATGGACAATATCTTAAAAAAATTATAAAATATTTGTTGTATTTACATAGATGATATTTTGGTTTTAAGTAATGAATTAAAAAAATATTACTTAGATATTATTAATATTGTACAAAAATACAAGAACAAAGGCAATGTACTTTCTCA
Organism: Hippophae tibetana; assembly: GCA_037013495.1. Lineage (NCBI taxonomy): Eukaryota > Viridiplantae > Streptophyta > Magnoliopsida > Rosales > Elaeagnaceae > Hippophae > Hippophae tibetana. The sequence goes on along the minus strand of CM072801.1, from coordinate 133,846,714 downwards.
GAATAAAGTAGTAATTGCTTGGCAAAAAATTAAGTAGTTAGGTTAGAAATTAATGATGAAAAATATAATCTACAACTTCATATACTAAATAATATTCAAAAAAAAATTAGTAAAAAAAAGACATTATTTACAATCATACATCAATAAATTTGTAGAAATACAAATACCTTTACCAACAAGATACTTTGTACATAGATAAGATAATATCATAGGTAAAAAACGTTTTCAATTGTATACCATCTATGTCCAATTGATAAAATAATAATTGAAACAAAGGCTTCACATGAATGTTAGAGAGTAATTTTAAAATAAAAAATAGATGACAAAGATGAATACCTTTGTAAAAATAAATCAGGACCTATTACATGATCTAAAATTAAATTATCACAATACTGACAAAGAATACTTAGCTATCAAAAAATTTGTTAAAAAATTTGTAATAGATGTAATAAGTTTTAGATTCATTATCAGAACTGATAACAAGAATTTTGGATATTTTTAAGAACTAATATTACAGGTGATATTAAATAAGAAAGATTAGTTAGATGACAATAATGGTTTAACCACTACAATTTTGGTATAGAACATCTTTAAAAAAAATAGTTTAGGAGATGTCCTTATAAGAAAATTAACACTTTTAACTATTTTTTATTCTTGTAGGAATAGAAAATCTTGATATCACGATCAAGATAGAAGAAGAGGAGATAATAATCCTTCGGAAACAACTCGAGGTTTTATACCTAGAAAAGTTTCTCTTGAAGATAAGAATTAAACAAGAAAAACTTAACACTTCAAAAACTAATATTAGAGTCCAAAAACTCTAAAAAGGAATCTATCTTAGATATTCATTATAAGGAAGGTAAAACTTCTAAAAAAAGAAATCAAAATGAGAAGAAAGAACCTAATAGCTCAAAATAAAATAATACATCTGAAAAGGAAAAAAGAGGAAAAGCTCAGTTAGGTTGAAGAAGCATAAGAAGAAGACCAAAAAATTTTTGTGTGGCCTATAATGGTCCTAAACAAGGAATATATAATAGTTGGCTTGAAGCAAGGAAAGCTATTATTAGATTTAGTAGATAACTGATAGAGCTTTCATTAATAGAATAGAATCTAAAAGAAGATATGACAACTATAAAGTACCAAAACTACTAACCCTAAAAGATATACCTAAAAATTAATTTGCAGTATTATAATAACAATCATTGCCACCAAGTAGGTTGAGGAATTTAGGAAAAATAGTACGATTATTAGTACTATTTAAAGAAATGTCTCTTATAGAGACAATAAAGATAATACGACCATTAGTACTATTCAAAGAAACATCCCCCAAGAATACAGTAGTCATTGAAGACGAAAAAATCAATACATAAATTTAAGTAAACCACAATGGTTAAGTCTCTATAACTTAGTCAAAAAAATATACTCTACAACATATCGAATATATGAAATTTTACATCATAGAAAATGAATTCCTAATAAGTAGTAAATCTAATATTATTGAAATAATTAATCTAATTTTTTTATAAAGCTTTTCATGCATGTTTAATTGAGAACCTGTATTAATGAATTAATTTATTTAAAAAAATTAATAAGGCTATCAAGAACTTCAAGAAGAAGACTAAAACATGTGATAAGCTTATCTATCTCAAATTTTCCACTTTATTTATAGACTGAAATGAGGAAGGTTGTATTATTCTCTACTATTTTATCAAGTTAAGGATTTTCAATACTAATAAAGAAATTCCAAAATCAAGGGCTCTGTCAGAAAAGAAATTAAATACAAATGAACTTTATATTCGAATATGATATATGCTAAGTCAAATTTATCATGAATTGAGAAAAATTGATAATTTTTTTGAAATCACAGTAAATTATTCGACTAGTAAAGTTATAATAACTTCTTATAGCAATATGGCTATTATTGAAGAAGATGTTGAGGAAATCATTAAATTTGAAACAAATTTTAACAGTAATAATATAAAAATTTATCAAGAAATAAGAAAGGCATTTTTTTATGCTAAGAAAACTAATAAGGATTTCCATACATTTACTACATTAGAGATCAAGAAAATGAAAATGCGTTATCATCCATGTCATCAAAATGATTATTGGTAGAAAACGACAAAAAAGAATAAATATATAGAATCTATATTTTCAGTATGTAGATCACATCAAAGAAATAAAAGATTTAAATTTAAAAGCTAAAATTAGAAAGTTAGTTAAATTATTAATAGGTGTAAAACAATAATTTTTTACTATCGTAAATTGACCTATAAAAGAAACTCTTATTTCCATTAATTGGATGCAGTTTCAACATTAGCAAACTATTGACTCTAAAAATTATTTATTTAACAACTATGTATCTAGAAACTAAGAGCGGCCAAAAATCTCTTCAAAGTTATTAGTTGATTTTTAGAATTATAATAATTATTAATATTATGAATAAAATGAAATATAATTACTCTTTCTTTATTCTCTATTAAGTCTAATGGACACCATATCATATACAGATATAATAGTTTTGCTACTACGAGAGTATTAAGGCTTGAGCAAGTTAAAACATATCAAGTATAACAAAAGAAGACGAACAACGTAAGAAAAGACTATAGTAGACCCATTAAATTTAAGTATGATATTTATAATTCTAAGTCAATTAAGAATTTTAAATAATTAAATATGTATTTATAAAACTAATAAATAAAAAAATAAAAACAAATAAATTAATGAAAATAAACATACAAAAATTATAAAATTAAAAACTATGTTTTAATAAAAATCTACAAAAAATAGTAACTAATAACTAGTCATGATTTGGTATCATACTCATAAAAAAGAAAAATACACCTTTCAATAAAAATTAACATCATTAATCATTCAAATCTATTAGTGATATTAATTATAAACTTATCGAATCAATACTCTTTTTATTAAACTCATAAACATATACGAAAAGTATGTTAAATTATAGGAATATGAATGAATTTTTCTTCTAGTTGTGCCAACTATAAACATCAAAGTAGTAACAAAGATTCCATATTCCCAGCGGTAACTATTTCTATCTCTATGTTTGATCCATTTAACAGGGTAGTGACATTCCCACTGAAAAGTAAATACCACTAATTGCAGCCTTCCATCTGTTTTGATTCCATAGACATTATTTATGATGTGCTTGAGATTGAATATATCAGTCTTTCTTTGTCATGGCCAAAATCAGAAAGAATGTCAGGTTTATAGAGAATAAAGCCAATTTTAGACAATGCCACTTTCTTTTTACAGCTTTAGAATATTAAAAATGTTTTTTTTATGTATGCATTAATTAATATTTTTTTAATATAATTGATTATTTATTAATAAGTAATTATATAATTATTTAAATATTTTTATCCTTTCACTTTAATATCTAATTTAATCTTGACACGTTGTGTAAATTAAATAACTTGATGAATATAAAATTGTAAGTAAAATATGGATGGGAAACCAACCAGAAAGGGCAGGCTAATAAGATCAAATCAAATCAAAAGCTGCTCTGAGGCTACCATGAGTGTGTTAAATACAGTTGTTCCACAATCATTTGAAAGAAGGTAATTATGTCATAGGGCTATCACCACTTTTCCCATTAGTTGAATTCTAATATGAAGTCAAGATTTTAATGATTGCTAAAAATTTAACCAATTAAGACGATCTAATTTTTCTTTAAAATAATCATGACGGACTAAGTCAAGCCGATACAGTCATCCAAAATTAAATTATACATTCAAATCTAAACACAGCACAATAGATATCCAATGTTAAGATGAGGAGTTTACTCTTGTTAACAAATTTCCCACCGGATTGTGTTAGTTCGTTAAATACGATCCAATGGATAAGACACAATACAAACACAACACGACATGATAAAACCCACGAACCAAAAGGTAAAACATGACCCAACCAGTGGATCACAGACCATCATAATATGCTAATTAACGGGCTAAACCAACACACCCTATTTGATATCTCTAACCCTGGGACAAGTTTTAGTTCGCACTCAAGCCCATCCTTTTGACGAGGTCACGTGCGAGCATATGAAAATACTAAAACTTTGATAGAGTTTTTATCAGAAATCTTCTTCTACGTGATGGGACAAATTGCAAAACACAAACTACCAGCCAGTCAAGCTGTACGGAGACACATTAAGTAACCTTTTTTTTTTTTGTGAAATTAAAAGATTAGAAACATTTCAAGTATTATATCTTTCTAATTAAACAAAATATAATAACACAAACTTGTTCTTCTATATATTACCAAGTGAAAAAATAAAGTCCACTGGATCAAAGCAAATATAACACTCTCGATAGTAAGTACTTGCATAACATATACACAGTGTGTGAAGGTTAAAAAAACATTTTGCAGATATGCAAGGGCAGCAAGGCTTGTGTGCTGACACTATAAGACACTGTAAAAAAGGCAAATTAATCAAAAAAAAGATGAAAAGACATCGAGAACCATAGAATGGTTTAGACTGACTTTAGACAAACAAATCAAACAAAAACCACCGAAACCAATCTCAGCAATCTTGAACTTTTCTTCTCTTTTTTTGTCCGCCCAACCAAAAAAAACACTTTGGATTTTCATCAAAATAAGGGATAATAATGGATGACTTTGACTCTAAATTGGCTTGCATATTCTTTCATTCCTCTGTTGAAATCTAGGAGCTGTAAACAAAAATTGTTTTATTAGAGTAACCATTAGAAAAACAAAGAAATAGTAAACTAACTCAGCCAAATTGCAACTTATAAGATGATGATTGAAAATTTAACATACCAAGTCCATTAGCCTCAGAGGTCCTCATGATCCGTAGCCTTCTAACTGAGCTAAGGAACATCCTGAATAAATCAATAATAGTCAAATACTTTAATAATCATATTTATGGAAGAAAAATAAAAACTAACAGCTTTAATAACAGTCTATGTTACACTTTAGAGCAACAAAAAAGAGAAAAAAATTCCAACATGTCACAATTAAGAGGGTTAATTTTTAATTTTTAGATACATATCTAGATGTTGGAGAAACTTATTTTTCAAATTATGTAAATTTACACAAAATTGGAGTTTCTGAATACATACACCAATATCCATGTTATATTGCTTGGACATGGATATTTCAAAATGAAGAGTGCAAGTAATATAGGTAACAGTATATCACCAGTAATGGTAATGAAAAATCTTTCATCTTTCTCACAAAATTCATCTGCATACCTCCAAGGAACGTCTCCTACAAGCATCCAGTCTCCATCTTTATCTTCATAAGTGAAAACAAACTCAGAAGATCCATCCAAGAGATTAGAGAGCTTTTTTATCTGTTCTTTCTCTCCACCTGAACCCAAATAGATAGTTAACTCACTTATGATAATATACCAAACATTAACTTAAGAGAAACATATGTAAACTATATTGAAAAGGATCCTTCAATTATAAAGAGAACTGACCAATGGAATTAACGGTTACTTTGGTTCTCAAAAACATGTCTTCAAGTGTTTGAGCTAAAGATTCATAGCAAGAGTGGGCATTTAAGTCCAACTTCCTCCCAATTGCTACTCCATCCATATTCACTTTCACAAAACCAAGATGCCCTTTTTCATTATTAGAACAATTGTTATTGTTGCTTTTTTTCTTAAGAGAATCCTTAGATTTTTCTTTCTCATCAAAAGCTTTGTCTCCTTCAGCTCTTGGAGACTTTGCTTGGTTAACCAAACTGTTCATTCTATAAGCTCTTATTGGAGGCCATCCAACAACCTGGCTGCTTTTACAATTCAAATTTAAAAACTTAAAGAGTAATATAATTTATATTTATGTACATGAATTTATAATATACAACAGAACAAAACAATTATTGTTTGCGAAGAAAAATCCAAAAAAGAAATAACAAATTATATTGCAGGTCCTTTCAAGTTCCAACTTCAATCTTTAAGAGTAATTTTCTAAAAGAACTTATAAATGAGGGGGGAATAGAGACCTGCTCTAACTAACTAATTGGACCAAAACTCACAAACTGCCCCTATGTTAGCCCAGTTCGCTAAATAACAAGTTGTATATAATCGAATTGGCCTAAATCAGTGAATCAGTTTTGCACTATATCAATCTATATATATGTGCATATACACATAAATGAACTAGATATTTTGAGCCTCAATTATATGCAAGCCCAATACAACTATTTGGGATACACCACCGTATGGACCAAAGAAAAAAAAAGGAACTTAATTACTCCCAAAAAAAAAGTTTGAATCTCATTTTCTTTCCCTTTCTTGGCAACCAATCACAAGGATATGTTAATATGAAGATCCTATAAAAAATTAAAAACTTTTACCTGCCACCAGTAGGAGAACCATCTTCTTGAGGAGCAGAATCAGCAGCCCTCTTAGTGCCAGAAACAGAACCGAAAGTAGCAGAACCAACACCATGAGAGACGACAGACGTAAAGTCTTTGGCAGTCAAGATTCGACCACACTCAACCCGTGCAAAAGGTTTAACCTTCCCACCAGAACACCTACCTAAGCTCAGACCCAAACCCAACTCAAGTTCAGCTTCAGTTGGGTAAGAGGAAGCTTCATTTGAAACAGAGGATTCATTTGAGGATCCCCCAGATGACCCACCACGACCGCCACCGCCACCGCCAGGAAGACCCAGTGTGCCTTTCATGAAGAAGATGAAAATAAACGAAGAGAAGAGCAATATTGAGTTAAAGCTGAAGCCTTTCTTGCAGAGCTAAAGGAAATATGAAAATGGAAGTTAGAGTATATTTTGATCAGAGACTGAGTGGGTTGGATTGGGGTTTTAGGAATTGGAGCATTGTAGGATAAAGTAAAGAATAGGAGGAGACCGTAATGAAAGCCAAAGGCAAAGTTTAAGGGAAGGAAAGGAAAGAGATGCCGGTTTGGGAAGGTGGAGTGGGGACAGTGATGATGATGGGTCCCCTATGTCTGCTAGTGCGCCTAGCACTTACCATGTTTCATATCTTTTAAGAATCTGTTTCTCTCTTTTGGGAGTTAATAAATTGAAAAAATATATTTAATTATAAATTAAAAAAATATATTATTATTTTAACTAATAATTAGTAATTATTTTGATATAACCCGATCAAATAAAATATGAATAGTCATATATATTCCTGTCATGACATACGAATCCGACACAATCTTGAAGCACTTAGACGAGTTTTGATTTATTGTTATTGAATTTTGAAAAAACATATAAACTAATTTAATAAAAAGGTTGATGGAGATACAAGTTAACGTGTCACCCGTTTAATGATTTATTTAATAAAAAATATTATTTTAATTGAATATATTTGTGTGTTATAACTTAATTGTATTTATATATATTATAATATAATATAATTTAAACGAATTAAGATTCAAAATCAATAATTTAATTTTTTTTATTAGTGAAATATATACAAATCTTTTTATATTAATATTTGAATTAAACGAGTTATTCCAATAATCTAACCCATCTATTAAACGGACTAAAAAAGTCTCGTTAGAAATATATTTTATATGAATTTTAATAACTGAATCAATTAATAATAAGATTATGTATGAGTTTTATCCTATTAATAATCGGGTCATATTTTGGGTTTAAATGTAGAATTGAATTTGGATAGATTTAAATACTACGTACCCACTTAATTTGTTTAGTAGTGTTAATCCTATAACCTATATAAACTTTACTAATATCATAATAATATTTTTATTTTAAAAATCTTAATATTATATTATGATGTAAAATATTTAATTATATATTAATATTTTTTCTCTAAAAATATGAATGCTATCAAATAAACTAAATAGAAAATGAAAGAGAAACAAAGTTAAAGAAAATAGAAAATGAAAGAAAAATAAAGTTAAAGAAATTAACATAAAGAATGAAACACATGCTCTACCTGTATAATTACAAGATGTTTCTCTTTATTTCCTTTTTGCAATAAAGATCGGATTTTTCCCTATGAAAGAACAGAAAAATGTTAGTCCTTGAGAAGAGAAATGATGCATGTTTTTGCATAGAATAATGGTTGTCATCCATTTTTAATTTGGAAAGTTGTTATGATTTATGATAAAATATACCTTAACTGACCCCGATTTTACTTTCATTTGTTTTTCTTACGGAGACGATCATATTAGTCATGGTCTAAAAAGTTAAATATTGTTATTTTAATTTTAATTATAGAAGTTAATCACCTTAGATATGCCTGGAGTGTTTAAAAAGATATTAACACTATATTTTATTTTTTAGTAAGAAGATCTATATTGTTGAGAATAATTAGATTAATAACGGTTAGTTTAATAACGGCTAGTTTAGTAACGTCGGGGAGACCAAACACTCACTTACTGCGATTATTGTAAGAAGGAAGGACATAAGCGCGAGGAATGCTGGTCACTCACTCGTTGCGATTATTGTAAGAAGGAAGGACACAAGCGTGAGGAATGCTGGTGTCTCAACCCTCATCTCCGTCAAAAGGGAAGGCGAGGTGGAGGCTTCGTCAGAGGGGGAGATCAGCGACAAAATCGGATAGAGAGCAGAGAGAAAATGGGTTACTCTGCACAAAAGAAAAAAGAGGATATGAGTACAAACGAGACTGAAAAAGAAATAAAAAGTGAGGTGAATATGGATCAAATGAGGCAGCTGTATACACAATTATCTGTGATGTTTCAAGGAAAATCTCAAAAAACCTCTGGTATGATTACAAACCTTACTCAAAATTCTTTAAATTTCAAATGGATTCTTGATTCAGGTTCAACTGATCACATAACTGGAAATAAAAACTTACTCAATAATTACAAAAAAAATGAGACTAAACAATTTGTAATCGTTGCAAATGGTGAAAAAATGGAAATTTTAGGAAATGGTTCAATTAGTCTCCTTTCAAGAAAAATTTCAAATGTTTTGCATGTCAATAATTGTACATCTAACTTGTTATCCATTAGTAAAATCACACGAGACTTAAATTGTGAAATTACATTTACATCCAAAAATGTGATTTTTTTAGGAATTGATAACGAAGAATATCATTGGTGAAGGTTTTCTAGAAAATGGGCTTTATATTCTGAGTGAAGAAAAATGCAACTTCAATATTAAAAAAGAAGAAGAATTAGGCACTCTTTGGCATAAGAGAATTGGACATCCTTCCGATAAGATTTTAAAATGTATTTTTGATTTCAAACAACTAGATTGTAGTAGTTGTGAAATTTGCAAATTAGGAAAGCACACAAGGTTACCATTTAGTTTATCCAATTGTAAAAGTAAAAAACCTTTTGAGTTAATACATTCTGATGTTTGGGGCCCTGCACCAATTGAGTCATTTAATGGTTATAAATACTTTGTTATATTTATAGATGATTTTTCAAGAACCACATGGTTACACTTGTTAAAAAATAAAAGTGAAGTATTTTCTCAATTTCAAGAATTTTATAATTTTGTAGAAAATCAATATGATGCAAAGATGAAAACTTTTAGAAGTGATAATGGAACGGAATTTGTAAATCAAAATTTTACAAATTTTTTCAAGCAAAAAGAAATTTTACAAATTTTTTCAAGCAAAAAGAAATTTTATATCAAACAACTTGTATTTACACACCCCAACAAAATGGTGTGTCGGAAAGAAAAAATCGACATTTACTTGAAGTAACAAGAGTACTTTTGTTTCAAAATAATGTTCCAATAATTTTTTGGTCGGATGTTGTTCTCACCGCAACATATTTAATTAATAGATTGCCAAGTGCCAATTTGAATTTCAAAAGCCCACTAGAAATCCTCTACCAAGAAAAACTCAATATCTATCATTTAAGAGTATTTGGATGTACATGTTATGTGCACAAAAATAAACAACACAAGTTAGATTATACATCAATCAAAGCTATTTTCTTGGGGTATTCATCTCAAAAAAAGGGTTATAAATGCTATGATCCGATTGACAAAAAACATTACATTTCAAGAGATGTGACATTCCAAGAAAATGAGCCATATTACAAAACATTAGAAAAGGAGACTAATAACCAAGAGGAACCAAATGAATTTACATTTCCATTTTTTTATTCTGAAGAAGGAAATATAGTAGTAGAAAATGAAAATGAAATAATCAATGAGAATGAAGAGGAAGAAACTTCTCAAAGTGAGGGGGAAGATGGTACTACCGAAATAATACCATTGAGAAGGTCTAATCGGACTCCACAACCTACAACTAGATTACGGGAATTTGTAACATATGAGGTAAAATATCCTATCCAAAATTATTTATCTTATGAAAATGTTACATCACAATATAGGACTTATTTGACCTCAATTTCCAAAGAAAATGAACCAAATAACTATGAGGAAGCAATAGGCCAACTGGTATGGTGCAAAGCAATGGAAGAAGAACTTCGAGCACTTGAAAAAAATGAAACATGGGTAGTCGTACAACTACCCAAAGGAAAGAAACCTGTAGGATGCAAATGGGTCTATAAGATTAAGTTTAATAGTGATGGTACTATTGAAAAGTACAAAGCATGATTAGTGGCAAAAGGTTACACTCAAACCTATGGTGTAGACTATCAAGAAACATTTACACCCGTGGCCAAAATGAATACCGTTAGGATTTTACTTTCCATAGCGGTAAACCAAAATTGGACCTTACATCAAATGGATGTCAAGAATGCTTTTCTCCAAGGAACACTTGAAGAAGAGGTATATATGACGCTTCCACCTGGTCATAAAAAAGAAAAAAATTCTAGTCTAGTGTGTAGGTTAAAAAAATCTATTTACGGACTAAAGCAATCTCCACGAGCATGGTATGGAAAACTAAGATCTTATTTAATTTCTTGTGATTTTAAAATTAGTAATGCCGATCACTTATTATTTTCCAAAAATTATGGTACATTCACAACCATAATTCTAGTATATGTAGATGATATAATAATTACCGGAAATAATTTGGAAGAAATTAAAAAAGTGAAAATGAAATTAAAGGAGAATTTTGATATCAAAGACTTAGGTTTATTAAAATATTTTCTAGGAATAGAAATAGCACATTCACCCAAGGGACTCTTTATTTCACAAAGAAAATATACACTTGACCTATTGAAAGAAACTGGTAAATTAGGGAGTAAACCAACATTTATACCAATAGATAGTAAATGCAAATTAAATATTGAGGATGGCGAACCCTTAGAAGACATAAGCCAATTTCAAAGACTTGTAGGAAAATTAATTTATTTAACGGTAACCCAACAAGACATTTTTTTTTCAGTAAGCCAAATTAGTAAATTTATTCATACACCTAGAACACCACATTTAGAGGCTATACATAGAATTTTAGAATATTTAAAAGGGACACCTAGTAAAGGAATTCTCATGAAACGTAATAATTCTAATGAAGTGTGTGGCTACTCCGATGCAGATTAGGCTGGTAGCTTTGATAGAAAATCAACCACTGGTTTTTGCACGTTTGTAGGCGGAAATTTAGTCACATGGAAAAGCAAGAAACAAAATGTTGTGGCACGATCAAGTGTCGAGGCAGAATATCGAGCCATGGCATCAACCTCAAGCGAGCTAACTTGGATCAAACAACTTCTTTTGGATATCGAAATTAAAATTCAAGAACCAATGAAGATGTTTTGTGATAACCAAGTGGCGCGACATATAGCATCAAATCCCGTGTTTCACGAGAGAACAAAACACATCGAAGTGGATTGCCACTTCATTCGAGAAAAAAATTCAAGCAAAGGAAATTGAAACTCCATTTGTGAGAAGTGAAAAACAATTGGCGGACATCTTCACCAAAGGTTTAGATTTAAAATCATTTGAAGAAAATTTAAGCAAGTTAGGATTGACCGATATCTACACATCTAACTTGAGGGGGAGTGTTGAGAATAATTAGATTAATAACGGCTAGTTTAGTAACGGCTAGTTTAATAACAACTAGTTTAGTAACGGCTAGTTTAACGGCTAGTTTAGTAACGGCTAGTTTAATAACGGTTAGTTTCTTCCTTTCAATGTATAAATATAACATTAGACATTAAGCCAAAATCAATTCAAAAAAACTCTCTCAACAAAAATCAGAGAAAATCAACATATATTTTTAATCTTTTTTTCTCTATATTTAAGGTATTTCAAACACAAAAGCACTTACAGTCAAGATAACCATCGTTTTAGCCAAAAGCTATTTCAAACAAATACCAATCAATTACACCCAACTCCACCGATAACTGAATCAGGGTTAAATACCATCAATATTAAAAATGACAATATTACTCGTTTTCTAAATGCACCATAAGATAGCAAAAACAATAACCAAAACCAATAATATGTTGACGACCCAGTGTAAAAACTCCTTATAGAAAATCACAAAGGACCCGTTACCGTAAAAATGAAAAGGCAACCCAGCATTACTAAAAAAAGAATTTTTAATTTAATTATTAATCAAATTAAAAGATATTTTACCTACCAACTAACTTAAAATTTGAATTACGTTACTTGATGAACAGACAAAATTAAAATATGTTTAAAAGAGTTTTTAAACACGTTATATTAATTAAAAAATTAAAGAAAAAATTAAAATATGTTTAAAAGAGTTTTTAAACACATTATATTAATTAAAAAATTAAATATTAATTAATTATTTAATAACTAAATTTATAACAAAAAATAATTTACATGCAAAATATATATATATATTTAACTTAATTATAATAACACTAAATATTATAAGATACCTATGTTATTAAATATCATTAGATTTTTTTTGTGGTCTTATAATTTTAAGCATGTGTTTTGCTCATTCATCTTATAAATCATCAAAAATTTGAATATCATAGCTCGATTTGTTCCAACCAAAAAACTACATGTATTTAAATTCAAAATAAGAATATAATATCATGAATTCACAAAAAATAACTTATCATTGGTGTCAATTCAAGTTGTATGCTTAGTTTCTTTAAATCCAGTCTTGCTTTAATTTCATCCTTCAGTTTTTCAAATATATTAAGTAATGTACCAATCAAGCTCTCACATATATTTTTTCTCAATGTGCACGACATCTAAGATGTGACGAATTTATAGGTCTTTCCAATAAGACAATTTCCAAAATATTGATTTTTTATTTTAACAATCATGCTCTACTGATTGAGTAATATTTTCATTTTCATCTTTTTTATTAGTTGACCTCTTTCTTTTCCCTCCATCAATGAGTATTCTTTTTTTCATCTTTTCATATCGTTTAAATGTCATACCATTAAATTATCTTAATATCTCAACACCTCGCAAAAGTCTTGGTGCAGGATCATGATCTTCTTCACCATCGAAAGGTTTCTTTTGGTATTTAAACTTGTGTCCAGATGGCAAAAATATTCTATTTTCTATAAGACATCTTGTGTCCATGAACAAAATAAGTTGCAGAGATGTCATCACTACAAATAGGACATCGTATATAACCTTTTGTTACATGTCCTTATAAGTTTCAATAGGTAGGAAAATCATTAATTGTTCATAAAAAGACTCCTCTAAAGTTAAAGTATTATTCTTTATGTGTATCATAAACATTTATATCATCATTCCTCAACATTTTTAAATAATCTATCAGAGGTTGCAAATACACATCAATGTCAACGGGTTGTTTCGATCCTAAGATCATATTAGCATCGTGAACTTTCTTTTCATACATAACCAAGGAGAAAAGTTATATGTTACCATAATTATTGGCCAATAGCTATACCAGCTATTAAGGGAACTGTGTGGATTAATTACATCAACAACAATGGCAAGATGAAGATTGCCTAGATCATATGAAAATTGAGGAGATAAATTATCTACTACTTTCCAATTTGGAGAATCAGAAGGATGACGTAGCCTCTAATCATCAGATCGATTCTCTAAATGCCAAGTCAACATCTTTGATGTCTCTTTACTTTTGAATAGCCTTTGAAAGCAAGGAATCTGAGGAAAGTACCAAGAACATATACGGGCACACCTTTCTTAAATGTTGTCTCATTTGTAGCATGCTTCTATCTTGATTCTTTACACACCGAAAAATTATCTAATGTCTCGTATTATTTTCTATTAAGAATGCACTTTTTGGACAAATATGAATCTTATGATATTTCATATTCAATCTACTTGCACATTTAGCAATTATGTGAATCCCTTATTATAAAAACTATTTTTTACCTTCACATTGTTCAAATGAATCAATCTCAATATTTTAATGTATTTTTTTTTGCATTCTGGATACAACGAATTTTTGGTATCTTCTACAAGTTTTTAAAGATTTCGGGATCATCCTCATATAGTTCATCTTCAACAACATGAAATATACATAATGTTTGTACATTATGTCTAGAGTGCCTATTTTGATAAGATATATATAATTTATTCACATCCTTATTTATCTCTTCCAGATGAGTATTGTAAATATATTTTTCATGATAATATCAACGTTTATAACTCAAAAGAATACCACTATGGATAAGGTGATATTTAACCTCATCAACTTCATGAAAATTTTTATTTTTACATTTAACACATGGGTATCGAATCATACTAATTTTATTATTACTGTTTCTACGGGCAAATTCCAAGAAAGTTTCAACTCTAAAAATATAGTAATGCTCAATTCTACACTTTGACATCCAAGATTTTTTCATTTTTTATTAATGACATTAAACATATTAATTAAATATATATCCAATAAAATATATATGTATTAATCACCAATTTAGCTATTATTATATATGAACTTATAAATTATTAGGACATATATCAAAATATCATTTAAAAATAAATACATAAAATTCAAATACTTAATAAACTCATTATAATATTATATATATATATATATAAATGCATGTAATAATAATAAGTTTAAAAAAATTAAATTTAAATATATATATATATATATATATATATATATATATATATATAACATGAAATATATATGCGTGTAATAATAATAATTTTAAAAACTTTTACTAAAACATAAAATATATAAAATAAATTCAAATAAATAAATAATACATTTTTCTCTTCTAAGTTTGAATAAAAATACACAACCTATGTAACACACAATATATATAAATAATCAATAACACATAATATACATTAAAATAAAAAGATCATTTTGCAAAAATTATATAAAAATATAAAATATCAATAATAAGTGTAAAATAATTCATAAAAATACTTACAAGAGTAAATCAAGTAAAAAATGAAGGAAAATAGTGTTTGGTAAGTGAGAAGGTGAAGGAAATTAGGTAAGAAAAAATTGAGTATTATGCTTAAAAAATAGTGGATCTGGATCATGAATTGGAAAGGAACAAAACCCAACTGACAGCGACGAAAATGGTGGTCAAAAATGGAGAAAGAAAATTTGAGGGATGCATGGTTTTTTTGGAGTGAAATAAGGAGACACGAGCAATGATTATCGACAAATAGGGGAAGAAGAAGGAAAAAAATGAAAAAAAAAAACAACTTGGTAAGCCACTTGTAGCATCGGTTGACAAGTAGAATCAACGCTACGTGTCATGTGTAGCATCGGTTGACACTAAGGACCGACATTACTCGTTATGCATCAGTTGGCGTAGCAACCGATGCTACACATGGGACGTAATATCGATTGTACACATCAATCGATGCAAAGCCACATGTAGCGTCGATTCTACATGTCAACCGACACAAAATGACAGGTTGATTAACGTGTACAAATGACACAACACATGACTTTGTGCTAGTTAATATTTACAACCGACACTACGTCCTACGTGTAGTGTTGGTTGCCAAGTCAACCAATACTTTTTTTATTTTATTTTTACAATTTTTTAAGTCGAATTATAAGTACACCAATTTAAAATTAATTATAAATCAATTTTAAAAAAATTAATTTTAAATCACAACTTAAATACTCTTTATTTTAATAATGAAAGATATAGCGTAGATAAATAAGGTTTACATGATACCCAATCAATAAGTGGGCTACCGTCTCATTAGACGACCACTTAATAGACAAGCCGTCTCATTAGACGACCACTTAATAGACAAGAGAGTCTCAACATAGTAATGTCTTTCACAAAGAAAATAATGAACCACAACAACACCATTCAGGTATCTCTAAAGAAAATGACGAACTTTCAAAAGTGTATTTTTCACATTGACTTTCAAACCAATCTATCCACTTGACCGACCAACAATATTACAAGCAACATCACAAGCTGATTTTATAGAAAAAGAATGAGATGCCAAACCAACTTGTTATTACCCCTTCACCTCGAATAGAGAATTACTCTTTAGTTATGTTGTTCACTGTAGTATTTACGTTCTTATTTTTCATATCCTATGCAACAACAAATAAGAATAATATATTTTGTTAACATGATAATAAAAATATATAAAATAATTTTTTTAAATTTTATAATTAATTATATTTTAATATTTATAAATAAAATTATCATTAATAAAAAATAATTATAATAATAACAATTTAATATGTGATAATATTTTCCCCTATTAATAATAGTAATAAATGGAAATAACATAAGGCGGATATTTTAAACAAATTGAATATGCGAGCATCATTGGTAGTTACTTTATGCTACTGACTACACTAAACCAAACATAGCTTATGTTGTGTGATTATTATGTAGCTTTACTAATAGACCTAGTATAGAACATTGGAATTCCATTGAAAGTGTCGTGAGATACTTTAAGAGAACTATGAACCTTGGATTACATTATAAGAATTTTTCTGCTATTATAGAAGAATAAAACGATGCTGATTAGAATACTCTATCAGAAGACTCCAAAGTAACTAGCGGCTACATTCTTAGCATTGCTATTGGAGCTATTTCTTATAAGTCTAAGAAATAGACAATATTGGCTCATGGAGTTTGAAATGATAACATTAACTACTGCTAGTGAAGAAGCATGCTGGTTAAGAAGTCTGTTAACTGTATCCTTGTATGGGAAAGATCGATATCAGTTGTCCTGACCCACTATAATAGTACTATGGCTATTACAAAGATTCAGAACCATTGTCACAATGGCAAGAGACAATAGATACGTCGTAAGTGTAGTACTATTAGAGAATTTCTCTCTACAGGAGCTGTAAGAGTGGATTATGTACGTTCTGATGAAAATTTGACCGATCCTTTGACGAAAGGATTACCAAGAGAGAAGGTTTTAAAAACATCGAAAGGAATGAGACTAATACCCTTAGAATGAAGAGTTACTCATGATGGTAACCCAACTTATAGACTATAGATCCCAAGAAATAAGTTTAATGGGTAATAACAAGTTATGAAGTGATATGAGATGAATCATACTATTATGAAGTCTCATTCTATATTGTTAGAAGCATAAAGTATTGAAGCGATAAAGAAGGATGAGTTAATTATTAAAATCTTAATGAGTTCTATACTCTATATGGAGTGGAATACATAGTTATAAGAGTACTCTTGATAGACTCATCTATGTGAATGTGGAAGTGTGGCCACTTCCTATGAAAATTTTATGCAAAATTTACTAGAGTATTCACTATATTGGGATACATGTCATTAGCCGTAAAACACGAGCTTTTCGAACTATTCATTGGAAATGTTGTGTGTGTAATGTTGTTAGAGATAGAGTTCAAAACTATAAGTTACTCTAGTATATTCTAAAATATCAACACTATACAAAGGTTCAAGTCGATAACCACATTTTTTACTGATGTACAATCTTATAATTATTAATTGATCAGTTGCTCGATGATAAATATTTTTTATAAAATTCAAGTGGGGGATTGTTGGAAATAAATATAAATAATAAAATTGATGATGAAAATAAGTGTAAAATTTCACTCTTTTAAAATTTTGTCCCACATTATTACTTTGCATCTTTTAGAAGATATTTAAATAGAGAATGATTGACTATTAAGTTTGAGCCCACTTTTGGAAGGAGAAAGAACCTATAAAAATTTGATTCCACACACACACATATGCCGCCACCATCGTTGTCCATCTGACTGACAAACCGACCATGTCGAACCGAGCTGAGTGTGAGTGTGTGTATGAGGTGAGGTGGCATTTTTTTTTTGAAATTTACTTTTCCACCCAGATATGACCGTTACTTTTCCACCCAGATATGACCGTTACTTTTCCACCCAGATATAACCATTATTTTTCTATCCAGATATGACCATTATTTTTCTACCCATATATAACCGTTATTTATCATAATTGTCACACATTTTCTCAAACTATAAACAGAAAGCATTAGCTCTCAGTTTATACAGATAATTTTGGAAATTTATCTTAGAAAGAAAAGAAGAAGATACTAAATTATTTTTAGAATTTTTCGAGCAATATAAACTTTAGAGATGTAGTATTTTAACTTCATTAGTGCAGTGAAGCTCCGAAACAGAAAAAAAGATTCTGGACTATTTTATCCTAGGAACGACGAGATTATGTTTTCTTGCACAAGTTTGAATAGAGCTACAAAACGTGTTAAAGAGAGCGACATAGTTCACGACTCAATCCAAAGAATACATTTCAATATATCGATAATATTATTATTACATTATTTTCACATATTTATCCCAACATTTTAACTCAAAGAAACCCGTAACTTATTTAGCTAGATCAAAGCCTGATTTACTAGTTCAACCAACTAATTTAAAAAGGCTTGAGTTAGATTGGTTTAGCATTCCTATACTGGATAAGTGTGCACCCCCACCTAGCTAGAACACCCAAAGCATGTATTCCTATGCTAAGGAGGAAATGTTTTCCCGAGGAAATGTTTTCCCAAAGGTGTAAACACTAGTTACTTAGAACACAAAGGTATAGATAAAATGGAACACTGACTGCATTCGAAAAATCAAGTCACCTATTTGAGGTACAGGATACACACGATCGGAAAAAAGATATTACAAATCCTGTAATTAAGTGATAATACGCACATTAATTTCATAAATTTTAAGTCAATCATTATAGATCTCATAGTTTAATGAAGTTAATCCAATTAATCAAATTAATTGCATAATCAAAATGTTTTAAGACTATAATGTTTGAGACGTTGAGAAGATGTCAAAATCATTGGAGTTCAATACGAAAGTGCGGGAAACAATCAAGAAAAAAATTACCACTGAAAATCATATTTTATTTTTGTCTTGATTTAAACAAAGCAAATGAAATTTGACTAATTAATGGAATAAATCTAAAAAATTAAAAAAATTAATGTGATTTATCTAAATGTTTGACACTAAACTATTAATTTTTTTAAAACTAATATCACTGTTGCTTCCCACCCTGATATTTTTGTACTTACGATCATTATCCTTCATGTGAACACTAAATCTAATGCTAGAGGAATAAGCGCACACGAAAATTGGTGTCGAGCACTAACAATAGGTTGATACAATACTTAAATGAATATTTATTTAACTCGATATATTTAATACTAATATTTAAATTAATAAAAATATTCTTTTATTTTTAATATATTTATTCTATATCAATTAAATTATTTTTAAGAATATTTTTGTTCATTTTTAAAATTAACATAAAATATAATATGAAAATAACAAAAATTAATGTAATTATATCTTCACCTTTTATCAATTGAGTGCAATTATATTTATAATATTTAAATTATATTTTTTATTAAATAATACTTTTATATGATTCGAATTTATAAATTAAAATAAAAAATAAATAAATCTTACCATTAAATGAATTACATATTTAGAGTATATCACCTTAGGAACATGAGTTAAAAAAAACCATAAAATGCTAAGTTCCTCATATATACATACTATTTTTTAAAATTCGTTTGTTATCTATCCAAAATAAAAACCCATTTACTTCTAATAAATGCTTTCAACTAGAGCATTTAAATTTGGTCTTGTGAGTTTAACAATATCTTCTGCATTAATGCCTCAAATTATACCTAAAGTATGTATAAATTATATAAATTATATATAATCAAATTTATATACATACTATTAACTTGTGTTATCATATATATATATATATATATATATGTGTGTATTTTATTTTAAAGTCAATTTTATTATGTATAAGAAAACATGCTTATCCAAGATTCATTTTTGTGTCTCATCCATCATTTATTCGCACATTCATTTGTTTATCAGAAAAGGAGCTAGTAAAACAAAATGAAAGAAAATGAGCTATATCTTTGTATATTGACCGTTGATTTAATAATTTAAATGATATTTATTATTAAAATATTTTTAAAATTATTATATAAAATCTTATTAAAAATGTATGTAACTTTTATCAAGTAAAAAAAGTCACTTTATTGGAAGCTGACGTGCTTTGGTCTCTTAGATAATTAATGTTATGTAGTCTTCTATTTATAATAGTTTTTTTTATTTTTTATTTTCAAAAGTTGTAAAATAAAGACAAATATAACTATTTGAAGTAGTGTTTTAATATTTAATATTTTAAGAAAGTATTTAAATATGCTAATATTAATTTTATTAGAGTTATTTTTGTCATTTTCTTACTTCTTTCATAGCAAACGAAGATCAACTCAAATGGTTATATTTTTTCTAAATATTTTCATTTCAAATTTACACCCCATTGGATTAATAGCATTAAATTAAGAGATAAATGTCTTAAAAGTTTTTTTATATATAAAATAGTTCAATTTAATACATTTATTTATGAATTGATCAATTTAATTTCTTAATTTATGAAAATAAAAAATTTGTGTAAAAAATATACTGTGACTAAAGTAGTAATTATGTAATTAAAGTATTAACTTTTAATAATAATAAAATTAAATATACTTATTTTTCATAATAACATGACTTGTTTTTTATAATAACATAATTTATAATACTTGATATAAAAATAACAACATTAAATTAACACATTTTATAAAAGAAAAAAAAGACCTATGTTACCCTACACCCTTAAATCATCTTATTCTAAAATAATAATATTTTTATATAATATATTAAAATAATATTTTATTTTTTTAATAATCATCTTTTATAAACTTAAAAAGATCAAACAACACTTAGTTACAAACAAATAGAACAAATGATACTACCAACTTAACTTATTCTAAGGAATGTCAGTGTCACTTTTCTGTTTTATATATTACTAACTTTGACTCTTGTAAGACATGGATTAGACTATCAAATTTGATATTGAAAAAAATTAGAAAATCAAAATATAAAATTGATAGAATTAAGGAGTAATCATAGGTGTTCTTTAGCTATAAATATATGATTATGATGTCAATTTGGTAATAAATAATTGGTGTTAAGGACATAAAATATGTGTAAACTTTAAGGACAGTTTGTTGTTTTTTTTTTGGGTATCTCACTCTATATACCGTCAATCACACATTATTTTAAAAGAGATAATAATAAAGGTTTTTGCATGAGTATCATAAATATTTAAAAATAAATAAGAAAGTTTTAAAAAATGGAGAGTATGTGGCTTTAATAATCTTCCAGTGACATGTCACACGTTATTAATAATATATTCATATTTAACGTGTGACATATTAGTTGATTCAAAATTTTAAAATAATTGTCAAGTTAAAAAAATGTCATAACAAAACATTCAAAGAAAATCAATTTTCACTTTTAAATAAAATTATAAAAATATCAAATAATTTTCTTTTGAAAAATAAGTATCAAAAATTTTAAGTTTTAAAATATTAGTCAAAGAATATAATAGTGAAATAAATAATAGTAAAAGAAAATAAAATGTAAAAAAAAATTAAATCAATTTTCACTTTTATAACAAAAATTACAAAAATATCACATAATTTAAAAAGAAAATATAAATGTCATTTCTTTAAACAAAACAACAACAATAAGTATAGATAAGAGAAAACAAATAACATAACATAAAAAATATTATCTATCTATTGAATTAGTCCATAATTTTCATAAAATTTGATATTTAAATTTTCAATTCATATAATGAATTAAAAAATAAAATTATATCGTAGTTAAATGTTTAATTTGATGAAAACTAAAAATTTAGACTATTTTTTTTAAATTTAAAATATTGAAATTAAATTATATGATTTAAAATATTAAAGACCAAATTATAATATCTTAAATAGGTTAAAGATCAAATAAATAAATAAATGAAATAAAATTATCAAATAAAATAGCTAGTTAAATAATTGTGTTGTAACCAACTCAATATTTTTAAATAAATTATATAAATTATTGATAGATAAAAAAAATATTGTAACAAAAGAAAAATAAACTAAAAATATTTTAAAAATCTTCTTGTTAAATTTTTTACAAAAATTACAAAATATATAGAAAACAAATAAGATACATTACAAAAGAAGAAGAAACTTCAAATTTATAATAAAAAAATAGTATTTTAATAGTATTGAAAAATATCTAATTAGACCATATTTAATATTAAACAAATTTAAATAATTATTGTTTAATTTGAATAATATTTAGTTGAACACATTAAATACAAAATGATATGTTATATTTTTTTAAAAAGTAAATATATAAGCTACTTATAAATAATAATATTTTTTAAGATTATAAATTTTAATATTATTATTTTTGTTGTTTTAAGTAACTCACTTTAAAAAAAATATAAATTATTAAATAAATTAAAATATCAAATAGAGTTACAACCCTAACTTTTATATACATATAGGAAAAGTCTCGATTAACTTTGGTTGTGTAGTTCTTTGAGCCGTTTTTTTTTATCGTTCTTTACCTTTTTTTCTAAATCTTTTTTTAGTTTTTTTATATTAATAAATATTAAAATATCTATATAATAAATATATATTTTATACTTTTTATAGTTTTATCATCGATAGATAGTAAAAAATCTACATAATAAATATATTTTTATAAATATTTATTTCGTATGATACAATCATTTTTTTACATTAAAGATAACAATTTATACTGTTGATGATTACACATTTAATAAGTGTTCGATCATTCACTTATTATATCTTAATTCTCAATCTTTGGTCGACAATCTTTTTTTTCTTTTTGTTATTTTTTATACAAATAAATATTAATATATATATATAATAAATAAATATTTTATACTTTTTTGTTAGTTTTTTAATATAAATAAATATATTTTTATGAATAATTATTTTATATAATAATTTATATTGTTAATTAGTGTTTGATCAATTCACTTACTATATCTTTATATATAAAGACATAATATTTGGTCAATAATATTTTTTTAGTTTTTTGCATATATAATTATCAAAATGTCTATATAATAAATATAATTTTATTAATAATTATTTTATTTAATGTAATTATTTTTATTACATTAAGTATAATAATTTATAAAGTTAATGATTATACATTTAATGACTAACTCATTAAATGGGTAGCCATATGTGTCATCCTATTACATTTGAGATCACTCATTAATAATCACGTGCTAAGTTCATATGTATTATCTTATTAAATTTGATTTATTTGTTAAATGATGTATCACTCATACTTTAATTTGTGTGTCACTGTCACAAAGTACTATTCTTATTGCTCATAAAATAATTATTATTGTGTATATATTTTTCACTAAAGTAATTAATTAATTAACTTTTTCTAATAAAATAATTATTGTTATATATTTATTATTAGTAATAAATTAATTAACTATTTATTTTAAAATTATTTTTCACACCTTTATATAAAATGTTAACATTAATTTGTCATCTTATCATAGTTAAAGACTTTTCTTTTCTTTAATTTTTAAGATAAATTTTTTTAGAACAATAACAATTATTACTTATCAACTAATACTATTATATACTTATCAAATTTTAATTATCAATTATATATATACACAATAATAGATACAAAATAACAGATATATGATTTAGCATGAGGTACACCATATAGTAATAGGAAGCAAATTTATAGAAATTTATAAGATATGATCTCTGCATAAATACATTCTTCTATCTCAAGTAAAAAAAAGTATCGAAATATTTTTCTAAAAATATTTCACCCACACTCTCTTTGCAAGCAATAAACACTATTTGGAGAGGAATGAAAGTATAAAAAACAATGAAGCTATAAACTATAATAGAAGGAGAAAATGTATTCGTTAAAGGTGCGATAAAAAAGTGCGGTAAAGTTTTGTAATTTAAGCTTACAATCTTACATTTATTTTAAATTGTATCCAAGTTGTTAAGTTAATAGATATATAAAAAATATAAATAAAATTGATAAATATATGTTGGGAAATTGTGCTTTTAACCCATAGCTAAATGTCATCTTGAAGCATCATTTTGAATGAAATCTACTTAGTATAAGTGTATGGTATTGATTGATTTGGATTCTCCTTCGAGAGTTTCAAAATCATATATTTATATGCTCAAAATGATATTGAGATAAATGAGAAATTGAGTCTCAAAATTCACTTGTTAAGAAGAAAAAATGTGATTATTTATGTTTATCCTTTATGAAAAAAATAACAACACATAAAATGCTCTATATACAACATTTGCTTTTCTATGAAAGGTAACCTAGTGTAAGAAGAATGTTCTCTATGGATTATTGATATTTCGTATTTATTGAATATGATTTGGAACTTAATTTCAAGAAAATGAATTTTTCAATACAGGAAAAACTAATTTAAAATATTTTATTATTAATTTTTAGAATTTTTAAATTATTTTATTTTTCTAAATTAATTTTGATTCTTTTCTTAAACTATTGCATCTAACAAATTCATGATTTTTTTAATGGATGACATCGAGTTTGGCAACAAGTAAAGTTTGGAACGAAGATCTAACAAATTGGAAGCATGTGAACAAATTGTTATTCCAACGTAGTTGGTTGTGATTCATATGTGAAACAAAGTATTATAAACCCAAGGGTTGATTTTTAAAAAGTGGCATCAAAAGATGTCATTTTTTTGATCACCTTAAATCCTGCGAGATTTTAATTCAATGTTGATTATGTCATCTTGTGTTTATACATTGATGACATGTATATTGTATGTAATAATGATCAAATCTAGTAAGGGAATGTTTAATTTAAAGTATAATTGATATGAGATCAACTGATATAATATTGAGAATGAAGATATCAATGATATCTATCAATTTGATTCTAAGTATGTGCCATTATGTTGACAAAATACTTGAGAAATTCAACGATTATAATTCTAAAATTGTCAAATCACGTATATGTTACTCTACACATATATAAGAATATAGGTTAGAATATCACTCAATTGGAACATTTAAGGGTGATAAGAAGTCTTATGTATTCGATGAGTTGTACAAGACTAGAAATAAGCTTACATTTTAAATTAATTAAGTAGATATACTAATAATAAAGGATCTGATTACTATAAAGGTATAAAATATTACTTAAATACTCAAGATACCACGTAGCTTTGGATTTCAATATACAAGATACTTAGTTATGTTAGAAAGATACAGTGATATCTAATATGAAAGATTGAAAGTCTATTCATAGATTTGTGTTCACATTGGGTGGTGCAATTGTATTGTGGAAGTTCTCCAAACAGACTTGTATTGCTAAATCTACGATGGAATTATAATTCCTCACTTTGGATAAATGTGACAAAAGGCCAAATAGTTATGTAATTTTGTAGAGAATACTCTAAAGTAGGTGAAACATATGCTTGTAATTTGCATCCATTGGATAGTCAATTAACTATTGCTAGGACACAGAGCAATATGTATAATGTTAAGTCTCAATATATAAATCATAGATATAATATCATTAGACAACTACTCTAAAATGAGATTATCTCTATTGACTATGTGAAGTCAACTTATAATATAGTAAATCCGTTAACCAAAACATGAAGTAGATAGTTAGTTGAGATGTCATTGAAGGAAATGAGACTAAAGCCTATGAATGAATAAAGATTTGCAAAGTAAACTCAATCTAGTTGATTGGATATCACAAGATCTAGGTTCAAATGGACAACCTAGTCATAAAGACTTAATGAGATCATTGTGGAAGCTTTACCATCAAGTCTATTCTTATGATGAAAAAAGTGATACCTGTAGAAAAATGTTAAGCTAAAGCTTTTAATGATTCTTATGGAGAGAATACCAAGTTGAGTATTACAAGTTACTCTTTATGGATTACTCATAATGATATGAGATCACTTATGTGAAAGAGAAGTGGGGCCGCTTTGAACTAAAATTGTGTCAGGCTTAATTATATAAAAACTATCATAGAATCAAGCATATATTCCTGACTAAAACGAACATAATAATGAGAATTGATTATATCAGGAAAGATTCTTGTGGGACATATGTCATTGTTTACACAAACAGTAGAATAATTTAAGAACATCGCATTTATTGTCAGCCAATAAAGTAAACATATTTTCAAAAGGGAAGGCTCAAATGGTAACACCTAGCTATTCTATATAAGTCTCTAACTATTGAACTTTATCACCATGTGTCAAATTGACTTGAGTCTGTTTCTTTTGAAATAATTTTGTCAATTTTCATTCATGTGAAGAATTGTTGAAAAATGGGATTTTTTAACCCATGTTTAAACACCATCTTGAGGCATCATTTTGAGTAGGACCCACTTGATAAAAGTATGTTATCGTGATTGATTTAGGTTCTCCTCCACAAGGGCTTTGAAATCATATATTTACATGCTCAAAATGATATTGAATTGAATGAGAAATTGAGTCTCAATTCACTCATTAAGAAAGAAAAATATGGTTATTTATGTTTGTCATACATGAAAAAGGAATGCTTTATATATAACATTTTCTTTTCTATGAAATGTAAACTAATGTAGCAAGAATGCTCTATCTACATGTTGGAGCATGAGATGAAAATCTTTGAATGTGTGAGCCATAAATTTAGAACTTCAATTGCATGCTCTTGAATTTCTTTGTGACTCTTGGAGAGTTATTGCAATAGTTTCATAGAATTTACTAGAACAATTTCAATGGTACTTATTGTAGCAGTTTTAGTAGCTATTGAATGCTTCAATGTGATAGAATAGATGTAAATTTAGTTTATCAGAACAAAGTTTGGTGGTGTTAAAAAACTTTACTATTTAATCGTTTTATCTTAGGAGGAATTTCTTCTTTTAATAATCTCAAACATCAATGTGAGAAAAATAAATTATCTTAAAAATACGCTTTAACACAAGACTAAATCTTTTTTTTATTTCTTTATTTTATTGTAAATTTTTAATTGATTTCAATTGTATAAGTTTAATCTTTATAATAATATTTTCTTGTGATAGCAATTTTTTTGGACAATTGTTTTTCTAATTCTTTATCCAATTGTTTTTCTTCAATATTAAATTTGCTTCTTTTTTCATGATTTTCCTTTCCTCAAATTTACAAAAAATGTTGATTAAAGAAATATTATTTTATTTTATGATTTTTATTAAAATATTATTATCTTTTATAAGATGATTAAATAAGATTAAAACAATAGTTTTTAACAATAGTAAAATTATAATTAATAAGAAAAAATTTACAAAATATTCATTTTTAATATTATTTTTTTATTTTTACTATTTTATTTAAATTTTTTATTAATTTTTATTTTTATTAAAAATTAAAAAATATATTTAAATAATTTTTGTTTGAAATTTATTATTTATTTATCAAATAATTTCATATTAAATTTTATTTTTATCATCGTTAAATATTTGTATTTTAATTAATTGAAAGAAAATAATAATATTTTAATAGATAAAGCATTAAATTAATAAAATATGTTTTTAATTTACTATTTTTACAAAATTAAGAGACTAAACGATACTGCTTTTAATAAAAGGTACTAAACGACATAAATGACATAATTTAAGAAAATTCGTTGATACTTCCCTTTAAAATAAATATTATTGAATTACAAAGCAATGAACATAAAGATCTATCCTTTTTTTTCTTTATAGCAAGGACTTGTTTGATTGCATTACTCAAAAACTATTTTCTATATTTAAAAAAGCAAGATTTTTAAAAATAAATAATTTTTTTACCATTATTTTTAGGTTATTATTTTTTAAAATAATATATTTAGTAGATAAAAAAAATTAAACAAATTATGCATGTTCTCAATGTTTTTCTAACAATTGAAAACACAGAGAATAATATATCCAGTGTAACTTTCTTAGTAAAGAATTTTGTTTTATTTAGCTTTGATTTGAATTTAGAAACTTAGACACCTTAAGATTTTAGGTTTTTTTCTCTCTTTTTTGGTTTAATTTGATGGATCAATTCAATAGTTCTTTTTATAAATATTATTTTATTAACTAGTTGTGATTCAATAACATGGATTTCATTTAGATATGTAAAAAAATTTGAATTCATGTCATAATTATGGTAAAAATACTGAGTAATGTAATTATTTAAATATAATAAAAATATTTATTTACATTATTTTCGTAACTAAAATTATTATTGTTATAATTTCTCTTCAATAATGACAACTTTATATAGTAATTATAGATTTAAAATATCATTAATTGTAATAATAAAATAAAAAATTATATACTTCTATTTTGGAAACAACAAAAACAATTGTAATATATCATTACTTTTTTCCATTAAAATATATGATATATTTTAAGAAACATATATTTGTTAGTAAAAATTTATATTTAGTTTCAATTTATTAACTTAATTTTTTTGATAAATTTGTACTTTATGTATTTATCTCTAAGGGTCATTTCAATGCTAGTATGATAGCTATTATTGTAGGCAATCTCAACCAATGGTAGGTATTCATTATATTTTCTATTTAATTCCATAATATAGGCTCATAACATCTCTTTACATTTTGATAATACTTTTAAATTGTCCATTCGTTTCATGATAAAGCGAGCTATGCAGTAACTATGTACCCAAAGCCTCTTGTACGCACCTCCATAAACATGTGATAAAATTTGGATCTTGAAATGATACAATCGACTTTAGAATTGCATGCAATCATACGATCTCTCGAATGTACAATTTACTCAAAGTGTTCACCGAGTACAAGTTTTGTTGGAATGAAATGAATAGACTTTATAAGACGATCAATAATTACTCAAATGGAATCTTGACCTTAAGAAGTACATGATAGTCCTTGTACGAAAGTCTATAACTATGTCGTCTAATTTTCATTCTGGCATTGAGAGTGATTGAAGTAGTCTTGTAGGTTTCTTGTGCTCTGCATTAGCTTATTAGCATGCCATCAGCTTGCTAAGAACTATGTAATATCTTTCTTCATTTTCCTCTACTAGTAGATCCTTTTTCAAATCACGATATATTTTTGTGCTTTCAGGATGTACCATAAATCTATATGTTCCATGGTTTCTAAAGGGTCTTCATTTGGAGTCACTATATTCATGGTGAAAATGAAATGTTCCAATAGCAAAAATCTTTTTATCCACTATTTCTCCTTTCGATAATCTTCACCATGCTTTACAAATTTTGGGATTACCAAATTGAGCCATTTCATTACAGCATTGGACATACGTATATAGATATACTTATCTCTCAACATCTTATAATTTTGACATGTATTATAATTCGAATATTTGTCTGTTACCAATATCTTTTATGCGATAACTCTGACTTTCGACTTAAAAGTATATGTTGTTTGGTATGTTTGGATGTAATCGCAATCCTTAAAGTTAGTTCACCCATAAATCTATTGAAACTCAGGAGTCTTAACTTTTTCATGGAAAAAAATGTAAATAGATTATGCGTGGTCTCATTGTTTTTATAACAATTGAAAACATAGAAAATAGTATATCTAGCTCAACTTTTGTCTTATTTAATTAACTTTGATTTGAATTTAGACATTTTGACACCTTCGAATTTTGTTTTTTTCTTTAATTTGAAGGATGAACTCAGTGGTTCTTTTCAAAAATATTTTTTATTAAAGAGTTGTTATTCAATAACATGAATCTTATTTAGATATATAATTTTTTTATTTTATTATTACAATTAATTGTATTTTAATTCTACAATTGTTATATAAAATTGTCATTGTTGAAGAACATTTATGGTAATAAAAATTATAGTTATGAAAATATTGTAAATAATAAAATATATGATACAATTTAAGAAAATGCATTTCTTATTAAAAGTTTATATTTAGTTTAAATTTATTAAGTTGTTTATGTATTTATTTCCATAGATATTTCAATGATGTGTAAGACCAACCCTCCCTTATATTCTCTTAATTCAATTGTTGAAATTGATATAATTAATTAATATCAACTAACATACTATAAATTATGGATAATCACAAATCAAAACTTTACTTTTATTTTTCACTTATTTGAATTCAATTTGATTTGAATCAGATTTTAAGATTTTCAATGCGAATTCGAGTTGATGATATAATTAATTCATATAAATTTAAATCCAATAAATCGTATTTTTTTCAAATAAGATAAAGTTGGTTTAATGTTAAAATTTATTTATGAATTATTATCATATATAAAAATGATATATATAATATTTAAATTTTAAATCAGTGTATCTTTAAAAAAATTATTATTTATAATTACAACCAATAAAATAAAAAAATAAGTATATTTCATGGATCCACTTATATTTGTTGCTTTTTGATATTTAATATTTAAAAAAATCAATGATATAATTAATTTAATTAAATGTGTTAAAGTGTTCGTTATAAAAAACTAAGATTAAATCAATACTAAAAACTTTTAAAAAATTATATAAAATAACAACGGTAACATAATAACTACCTTCTTTATATGTCATCACTTTTTTACTTCGAAAAATTATTAATTTTAAATATTACTTAACATTTTAAATATTGTAAAATATAAATAAAAAGGTTAATTTTAAGATAAAAAATCATCTGAACAAATATCTTGTCAATTATATTTTTTTTTATAATTTTTATTAACAATGATCAAACAGTTCCTTGTTTTTTTGTTTTTCTAGATTAGAGTTGAAATGTGTTCAGTTGCGACATATTTGGGGTCAATATATGTACAAAGTATGTGTTTATCTATCATTAATTCCATTACTATATAAAGTTTAAATATTATAATATAAAATTTGGTAGTATTTTTTAACCCTGAAAATTATATTGATAGCAAAAAAAAAAAAAAAAAAAAGTTTGAGTCACACCAAGAAGTTATGATGCGGTATACGTTTAAAATATTATTAGCAGCAAAAGTACAAAGCATCGACAAAAGGAGTACAAAACGGCTCAATCCTTTTGCATTTGTGTCATGTATAAAGATTCATACTCAACAGTACCTTCTTGACGAGAAAAGAAAGAAAAATAAAAACACTATACAGTATCTTTATTACCATTTAATTAGTGATATAAATTTTAACCTTAAATAATTAAAATTATAATTATTTGTAAAAAAATTATAATATTTTTTCAAAAATAATTATAATTAATAAGACGTAAAATATTAATAATTATTGTAATATTAAAACTGTAATTAATTAAAATTGAACATATATATTATTATTATTATTATTATTATTATTATTATTATTATATATAATGTATTGTGATAAAATTTATATTTTTTAAGACCGAATATATTTTTTAATTTCATAATATATATTTGCATTATATATAGAAATTAAATAAAAATGTGAACTAGTATAAAATTATTTTAAAAATAAAATTTCATAAATTAAATATTAAAAATAACATTTAGATAGGATGGAAATATAATTCAGAAAAACTCATGTAACTATATATAAATATATCATAATTTAATAAAAGTTTAGGAAAAAAATTAAATTGATTATCTTAATATATATATTGACTTATACATAATTTATATTTAATTTGATAAAATTAAAAAATTAAAAAACTAATATTTTACATAAAATCTATATTGATCTTTTCTATATATAAGTTCCATATTTTTGTAAGTTGTATTATTTTTTTTTTTAAAAATTGATGAAATTTTTATAAAATAATACAAGGTATAAAAATATGATTTTTTTTAATATTATAAAAGATATTTATAACATATTGTTTAGAAAATTCAAGAACTATGATGATATTTTCATACATGAATCTAACTTCTGATTTCCTCATTTATTTATTTTCACCATGCGCTGCCTACTATTTTGAGGACAAAGGGCACACGATCTTGTTTTAGAAAGTTAAGACCTAAAGAGATGCATTTGACAGTGGGTGGTGGGCCTTTCACCAAGAGGTGGTGAGAAAAAGCGAAAAAACAAATATTTATTATTTATTACAAAATTATTATTGTCAGATATTAATTATGGACCACTAAATAAGTAATACTCTTAATGAGTGAAAACAAAGTCCCCGAGGAAAAAATAAATTTGGGAAAACAAAGACAAAATTATTTATTGTGCGCTATAGCAATATTATTAATGTGATACTTAATTTATTTACTTAAAAAAATTAATTGTTATATATATATATATATTATAATTATAATTAATATAATAATTTTAAATGAATGATAAATAAATTTTTTATTTCATAATCTCCCTCTCCCTTTTGGTTTTTTTAATCGAGCTGTTTATTGTTTTTGGGGATAGTTAATCTCATAGCTTTATTTAATAAATCATTAATTTTGCATTATAATTAGATTATAATTTAATGTAATTTTTTTCACCTAATTAATTTACATCTAGGGGTTATTTTGGACATGTTTTATTATCTAGATCTTATATTTTTCATTTAGATATTTTTACATTCAAAACATCAAAATCTTAAAACATGAGGAGTCAAGTTTAAATGAAAATCAATCATCTTATCAATGAATAGAGCTATACATATTTAGAGAGCTGAAATAGCAGTGAAAAAAACTCAAATATTATTAAATATATTTTATTGCCATTTATATTAATTTGATGTATTTTTTATCTTAATGATACTTTTATAATTATATTTTTTTCTCAAAAAATAAAATACAGAAAAGTGCAAATGTTTTCTTGAAAAATTAATGTCAATATTTAACAATTGAGTAGCTTAGAATACCACTTTACTATGCTATAAAACAATAAATATTTTTTCTAAAATAAATTATTATTGACAAGAGATAAGAGTAAGGTGGGGCACTATCCACCTTGAGTCTACACAAAACAATTTGAAGTGTCCATTGAATTTTTATTTTAGGCCTTAATCATTTACTAATTTACTATAAATTTAATAATTTAAATATATTTATATCTCAACGAGATATAAATAACTTTTTTAATTAAACAAAATATAAAACATATACTTGTAATTATATTAATTTTTTATTATTATAATTATTAAATTAGAGATTATGGGATTAAGAAGTAAATAATATTATTTTAATGTTTATATGATGGCCTATCATGGTGTCAAATGGGTCGATATGGCACAACATGACCAATTAAGCACTTGGCTCATTGGCCCATTGAGTTGGTATAACATGGTCCATTAAATATTCAGCACGGTATGGCACATGGTTTGTGTCCTATAAAGGGTTGGATTTTATCGATACATTAGTCCAAAACTAAGTTCTACATAAATTAATATGAAATATATAAATATATCTATATATTACAAACTATGAGGATAGGTCAATGAATAGAGTTAACATTAATATATGAGAAGTAGAAAATTCAACTCTAACTATCAATATTTTTTCAAATAATGGACTAACCGGGTCACAAGTTATGTCATCCTATTAAGCACAACTTAACAAACCAAGCATGGTACGATAAAACCCACAGGCTAAAAATATAGACATAACATACTAATTAATTGACTGGACCATACCGTACTGAGCTGACTTGGCCTCATTGACAACTCTAGTCCTACCTGAATTCAGATGCTAAATCTTTCATTGCTATTATTGACCCTCAATATTATTCATAAGATACTCTTCGGTGCATATTAAATGTAAATATTTACTTAAAAAAGTATAATTTTATTCAAAACCATATTTTAAACAATATTATTCTATTGTTTATGTAGTACTCCTTTTAAAATTGGATGCTTCAACCCTTAGGTGAATACTAAGTGCAACTATTTACTTCAAAAATCATAACTTTATTCCCAACCACATTCTAATAAGTAATTAAGCTTGAAGCTTAAAAAATATGCACATATTATATAATTAAATTAAATTTAAAATAACATGTTAATTATATGGGTATTTTTTTTGAGTACTTTGAAAATATGTACTATTTTAGAGAGAGATAAAAAGAATACAAAACAAAAGTGAAAGTGAGAAAGAGATAAAAGAGTACTATTTATAAAAACTATGAGTTGTGTTTAAAGAGTAGTTTTCTAATTTTTTTTTATAAAATAAAATAATTAAAATGGATAAAATACGAGATAAAATAAAACTTTAATATAAAATTATTTTAAAAAATTTAATAATAAATTATAACATAAAATTATTTAAATATATTATTTATTTAAAAATAAAAATAATAAAATGTTCAAATAAAAATAGTGATAATAAATAAATATTAAAAAAAATATGATTTATAAGTTTGTTTTATAATTTTTAACTATTTATTTATTTAATACATATATTTTTTAAGATTATTAAAACAATATATATATTATTTGTATAAAAAAGATATCTCTTAATTTGTATATAATAATACTTGAAATATATTCATTGGATACATAATTAATTAATATGTTTAATTAATATCGTTAATAGAAAATGGACAAATCTTGGATGTCAAAATGTAGAATTGAGGAGAACTACATTTCTAGAGTTGAAAGTTTTGTGAAATTTGCTTGTAGAAGTAGTAATACTGGAACTAATATGATTTGATATCCATTTGTTAAATGTAAAAATGAGCGATTTCATGAATTTGATGAGGTTAAGTATCACCTTATCCATAGTTGTATTCTTTTGAGCTATAAATATTGGTATTATCATAGAGAAAATATTGATAATATTCATGGGGAAGAGATAAATAAGAATGTGAGTGGATTATATACATCTTATCATAATGTACAGACAGAAAATATGTTTCATGGTGTTGAAGATAAACTACGTCAGGATGATCCTGAAATCTTTAAAAAACTTCTAGAAGATCCCAAAAAACCATTGTATCCAAAATGCAAAAAATACACTAAAATGTCGTGATTGGTTCATTTGTATAATGTGAAGGCAAAACATGATTTTTCTGACAAGAGATTCACAGAATTACTAAATCTACTAGTCGATATGTTTCTTGAAGGTATTGAATTTCCATCTTCAATGTATGAAGTGAAGAAATCTCTCAGTCGATTTGGCATGAAATATCATAAGATTCATGTTTTTCCAAATGATTGCATTCTTTATAGAAAAGAATATGAGACATTAGATGATTGTCCGATGTGTAAAGAATCGAGATGGAAGTATGGTACAAATGAGACAACATATAAGAAGACGTGCCTGCAATGGTTTTTTGGTACTTTCCTCTGATTCCTCACTTTCAAAGGTTCTTCAAAAGTAAAGAGACATCAAAGATGTTGAATTGGCATTCAGATAATCGATTTGATGATGGGGTGCTATGTCATCCTTATGATTCTCCAAATTGAAAGTAGTAGATAATTTATCTCTTCAATTTTCATCTGATCCACGCAATCTTCGTCTTGCCATTGCTACTGATGGAATTAATCCATATAGTTACCTTAGTAGTAGATACAACTGTTGGCCAGTAATTATGGTAACATATAACCTTCCTCCTTGGTTGTGTATGAAAAGAAAATTTATGATGTTAACATTATTGATCTCAGGACCGAAATAACCCAGTGTTGATATTAATGTATATTTGCAACCTCTGATAGATGATTTAAATACATTGTGGAATGATGGTGTAAATGTTTACGATGCACATAAAGAAGAACACTTTAACTTGAAGGGGGTCCTTTTATGGACAAATAATTATTTTCTTGCCTATGAAAATTTATCAGGACATGCAACAAAAGGTTACAAGGGATGCCCTATATGTAGTGATGGAACTTCTGCAACTTATCTTGTTCACGGACGAAAGATGTCCTATAGAAGACATACAAGATTTTTTCCATATGAACACAAGTTTAGATACCAAAAGAAACTGTTCGATGATGAAGAAGATAATGATCATGCAACCCGACCTTTGCGAGGTGTTGAGATATTAAGGCAATTGAATGGTATGACATTCAAACGATATGGAAAGATGAAAAACAACTCACTAAGGTAGGGAAACGAAAGAGGTCAAC
This sequence comes from Hippophae tibetana, assembly GCA_037013495.1. Taxonomy (NCBI): domain Eukaryota; kingdom Viridiplantae; phylum Streptophyta; class Magnoliopsida; order Rosales; family Elaeagnaceae; genus Hippophae; species Hippophae tibetana. The sequence continues at coordinate 133,810,550 of CM072801.1, read as the reverse complement.
TAATGAAATGAGTGAAAATGAAAAAGAGTTTGAACCGACTTACCATGGTTGTTGGAATAAAAAATCAATATTTTGGGAATTACCTTATTGGAAAGCCTACACATTCGTCACATCTTAGATGTCATGCACATTGAGAAAAATGTATGCGAGAGCTTGATTAGTACTTTACTTAATATACCTAGAAAAACAAAGGATGGAATTAAAGCAAGACTGAATTTAAAGAAACTAGGCATACGACCTGAATTGGAAACAAGGGTGGAAAATGATAAGAATCGAACATACTTGCCACTAGCATCATATACAATGTCAACAAAAGAGAAGGATATGTTTTGTAAATGTTTGGAGGGTGTGAAAATTCCTGATGGTTACTCATCCAACTGAAGAAATTTTATGTCTATCACAGATAAGAATTTTATGGATTGAAATCACATGACTGTCATATCTTAATGCAACAGTTATTACCAATTGCTATTAGATCAATTCTTCCAAAACATGTTCGATTATCAATAATTTGACTTTGTTCATTCTTCAATACAATATGCAAGAAATCTATATCAATTGACGAGTTAAATTCTTTACAGAAAGATGTTGTAGAGACTTTGTGTGTAATTGAAAAATATTTTCCTCCTTCTTTCTTCGATATAATGATTCACTAGTGTGTTCATTTAGTTCGAGAGGTTCAATTGTGTGGTCCTACTTACTTAAGGTGGATGTATCCTTTTGAGATATATATGCAAGTCCTTAACTAAATAATAGAAATTAACCTGAAGGATGCATAGTGGAACGCTACATTGCTGAAGAGGCCATTGAGTTTTGTTTTGAATACTTTAGTGGTTGCATTGAAATTGGGAATCCTACACACAAGTTGTTCTTAGAAAGTTACATGATCCAAGTAAGTAACCCTATGCTTGGTGGAAGTAAGAAATTGTTTATTTATCGCACTCAATTGGAAAAAGCATACCGAATCATTTTGGTAAATAATAATGAGACACAACTGTACATAGAGTAAGTGATGTTCAACCTTTCCATTTATGCAAAAAACATTTTTTATTTAACTATTAATGATGATATATACTTCATATATATTTATTAACATTACAGGATGCATTTAAACTTATTGAAGATCGATCCTCGTTAAAAAAAAGGAGGAGAAAAATGGTTGTATGATGAACATAAGTGAGAGCTTATTAATTTGTTTCACAACCATGTAAGTGTCACAAACAAAAATTCATGCATGTATGTTCCTAGATCTATGCAATGTTTTAAAACTTTGCTCTAAACACATTTCATGTTTTTGTATACATAGATTCTTGATGAACTCGAGAAACTCAATCATAAAATATCAGAAATTTTACAATGGCTTGCACATGGGCCAAAATCTGATGTCAAATCATTTTCTAGTTTCACAATAAATGGATCGAGGTTTACGACTCAAGCTAGGGACAAAGTCCGAATAAATTAGAATAGTGGTGTGAAGATGGTTGCACAAACTATGCAATTTGCAAGTTTAAAAGATGGTAATCATGTACTTTCTGATAGAACACATTATGGTATAATACAAGAGATTTGGGAATTGGATTACAAGGTCTTCCATGAAACAGTTTTCTTGTGTGATTGGGTCAAAGATGTTATCAATGTTGGATATAAAATAAATGATTTTGGATTTACCCTTGTAAATGTATCCAAGATAAGTCACACTGATGATCCTTTCACGTTAACATTTCATGCAAAATAAGTATTTTACGTGAGCGATCAAATTGACACAAGATGGTATGTTGTGTTAATGCCTCCACAAGAAGAATTTTACCATTGTGATGCTTTAGAATATGACGACCCTATGCTTGATACATTAACCAATATTAGTAATTTCTCAAATAAATTGCCTAATGTATGTGATGATCTAGTTGATGACGATGATTCTTCGTCATGGGCTCGAAGTGATTGTGAAGGAATGTATGTATACAATCAACAACCTAATTAAACATAACATATGTTCTATATTGTTGTAATAACTCTTATATATATATATGCATGTTCTTAAGATTGTCAATTAATTTATATTTCTTCATTGTTTGCAGATATTTCATGAATCTTTGGGTAAAAGTGTTTGTAGATCCAAATGATCCATTGTGGTATTTGAAAAGGAGTTGGGCAAATATACTTGATGCTCCACTTAACCCAAATGATAAAATACCTATTCTATTTGATGTTATTGGTAATCTAATAGGGGAAAATGGCCAACAATTGAAATCCTCTATTGATCGACTTGTGAAGTTCAGTAAACCAATCAATATAAATGATTGGTCTCAGGTTGACGATGCAGAAAATTTCAAAATATGAATAACCATTTGTGTAAGTCTCTTATATTTTATAATCAATTACGTACATGTATTATATCTTTTTTGTATTATATCTAATTTTTTGTAGTGTATTTTTACATAATCGTTACAAAGTCGATGACAATTGGAAGAGCAAGTGTTATAAGATTGAAAATAAGGCGTGGAAGGAATACAAGACTTTCAGATTGGAAAGAAATTATGTGTTTCCATATTTGGAACCACTTGATGAGGTAGAGCTCTACAAAATTCCTGAAGGACACCCTTGGATTACACCTCAAGTTTGGAAAGATTTCATGGATTATAGACGTTCAGATGAATTTCAAATTATTAGGGAAGACCATCAGAATATACAAATGCATAACATTCTTCCTAACCGTACTGGGAGGTCTTCAAATCCTGAAGTTAGATATAGAATGGTATTATTAATTTGTGTTAATTTATAAATATTTTTATATTTATTTTCCTCAATTTAATTTCATGTCTTACTTAATAAAATTTTCATAATTTATGTAGGAAGATGAATTGGGTAGACCTGTTACCTGAACTGAATTGTACATAGAAACAAAGACTCCCAAAACAAAAAAGTCAAGATCGATGTCTAAGTAAGGATAAGAACAACTAAATAAGTTGGTTAGTAATTTTGGTTGATACAAAATCTTAATGATTTTTAATAATAGATGTAATAATACATGATATGTTTGTGTGTTTTATTATTTGTAGAGAGCTATTCAAGAACAAATATCCAGGGGTGAAATAATCGAAGAGCTTGAGAGAGATACTCTATATCATGCATTATGACCCGATCATTCTGGTCGTGTTAAGGGAGGTAGCCAATATGATGGTTATATGGAGTATTTTAATATTCTAAAACAAAAGCCTCAGATGGTCAGTAAGGAGAAGTACACTAAAATTGAAGAAGAACTCAACTCATTTAAGGCCTCAGTGTTAAGTGAGATTGTCACTCTAAAAAAATATCAATCACAACACATGTCACGCATGAAATCATTTTACAACCAGGGCATGCAATATTAGCCAAGCATGCAACCATACATGCTAGGCATGCCACCATACATGATAGGCATGACACCCACGCAATCTCATGACATTCAAACTATATCTAATATAAGATATAGTCATCCTATTGGTCCTCCTATATGTATATGTGCTATTTTTAACTTAGGATTTGACAAATATTTACTATTGGTGATTGTACAACATTAAGTGATTATAAGGGTTTAAAAGAAACATAATTCGATGATTAGATGACAATTATTGTACCGATAGTAGAAGAGACATTTTAAACGTAGTGGAATATACTGCTCTAATTGTGAGAGATATTACTTAATATTATCTTTAAGTTACTAATTGTTAATTTTCTTTACATGGTCTTCATTGTTTGTTTATCTATGTGTCATTCATTTATACTTATTGCATGCTATCTTGTTGTATTTATTTATATCTATTGTATGTTTTTTTCTTTATCTTTATTAAGATGATGTCATGTCTAGTAATTATTAAATTATCTATATAAGTTGTTTAATATATATAATATAGATGTTTCTTTCTTCTTACATATATGACTATATATTTAATTATTTACATTTTTTGTTTTCTACATTGAGAACCAAGGACTTAATATCTTTTTGTTATTATTATGTACTAGTATTTTAACTTTTTCATTTATTTTTTATTTTTATCATGTTTTAAACGATTATAATAAAATTAACAAATATTTAATTTTTTAAATTAAATTATATTTACCATATTATCATATATTATGAATATAGTATTTATATAAATTTAGTTATATTTATCGATATTAATATACTATATTATTTAAAATACATATAAACTTTGAAATATAGATTTGGCTACTTGAGAGAGAGGTATGACTCTAGGTGGTTCCGTGGTAAGGTTTTTTACTAAAATTATCATTTATTCAATTTCAAATCTTATTAATATAATATTTTATTTATTTAATAAAAGAAATTTATATACCGTTTGATAAAAAAGTAAAAAAAAAATTGCTAATTAAGATTTAAGAGAGGTATTCACTCATTCATTTTCTCCGTTTTGTTTCTATTTGACAGTTGGCCAACTATCATTCAGCAGGTTGTCTGCCAAATGATAGGCTTGTAGCGGAAGAGACAAAGTGAGATTTGGAAAGCTGATAGGGAGTATCGTTTGAAAGGGACAAGCCGACAAAGTGTAAACTAAGTCACGTGACACAAACATTTACTTTAGCGCCACGTCAACTAACAAAGTCCTCGGTCGACGCAAGATCCTTGTAGTCGTACGAAAACTCTAAATATTTTTTTTATAATATTTAATAAAAATATATAATTATATTTCTAATTTTAACTACTATACAAAATAATCTATTTTTATTTTACAAAAATAGGTATTTATATGTCATAATCATCCTCGAATCGAATTATAAAACCTATATCTAAAAATCGTTACGATTTTAGGGCGAGTTTTTATCCGTAGATAACGGTTTGAAATGAAAAAAACACCGAAAAAATCCAAAAAATACATATAATTAATTTTTTTATTTATAATTTAATATATAATTTAATTAATTAAATATAATTAATATAATCGTAACCGAATCATAATCGTTGTTTTATATTCAAATTTTACCCGAAACTATCCCCAATCTCAAAATTTATCAATTAAAAACCAAACTCACTTTTTTTTTTGTACATCCTTATTGTCGATATTTTTTGTATGTTCTTTTATATCCTGCTTGCATGTTCACCGGCTGCGTCTATACTGGTATCTTTGTTCTTCACATAATTTCATTTAATTTTTTAAATTAAAAAATATATAATTTAATTATTTTTATTTTAAAAAAGTTAAGAAAAAAAAACATTTAATGATTTAGAATTATTTTATACTTATAAGAGTTATCCCCATAATTTCATTATTCAAAATACAAAATTACCTAATAATTCCAACCCAACCTCTGTCTATCTCCTCCCTAAATGAGAAAAATGTGCCTTAATTCCATCGAGTCCTAAGCCTGACACTCTTATCATTATGATAGTTTCATTTTTTTGGTTTCTCTTGTAGTTCCGTTTAATCCTTTAAAAATGACGTTTTTTAGTTTTTGTTTTTTGTTTTGTCTCAAATAAAATAGTGACGAGACTAGAGGGTCATTTTAAAAAAAAGATGATTATTCGCTTGATAAAGTATAGATAAATGATGATAATAATCTAAGCATTATTTTTTTAAAATAATTTTATTAATAAAATATTTATTAATACAACTAAACATTCTTAAGTAACTTATTTTTTATAATTAAAAGGACTAATTAGTATTTTTTAAAAATAAAATAACAAATAGACATATTTTTTAATTTAAAGATAAAAACAACACTTTTATTATAAAGAAAATATACCACAAGGCATTTATAAATTTTTCTATTATAATAAATTAGAAATATTTTTAGATTAAGTTATACATATATAGAAAAATACCAACCTAATATATAAATTTATAAAATTTAGTGAAATAAAATCCAAAAATTTCATAGTCTATTTCAAATTTTATCAAAATCTTTAAGATTTATCTACTCCAAAGTCTATCAATATTACAATCGGTTACACTCTCCTTGGAAGTAAGATAAGAATTTCTAGAGATTTACTTACCTATATGCATTTTTTTTAAAAAAAATTCCATCAAAATATTTAAGAATCCATGAATTTTAAATTTTTTAAAAATTAATTTATTTTTTATTACAATCCGATTTTTGAAAAATTCTATAATTTTTAACTAAATAAATATATGTACTCTTATATTTAAGTTTTATGCAAAATCATTAGGTGTCTCAATTTTAAAACATATCCAAGTTCACAGCTTGTGCAATATTGTTAGTACAAACCATAACCATAAAAATAAATAAATAAAAATAACATTTTTTATAACAAGTTTTTATATTTTTATAATTAAAAAAACTTAACACATTATTTTACATTAAATTACGACCATTTAGATATATATAATGCTGAATGTTGTTTAATTAAATCTCATTTAATATTATTATAAATTTTAAGGGTGTTATTCTTTATAATTTCTATAAAATAAAATAAAAACATTTTAAGAAAAAATTCTCAAAGCCAAGTAGTGAACCCTCAAAATAATACATGTATATATTATAAATAGTTAAATTGATCACAAAATGATCATTTAATTTATACATAAATTATATATATATGTTATGTAAAAATCACGAACAACTAACTAAATATTAAAATTATTTGTATGTATCAACATATTCATTAAATTGAATAAATCATATACAAAAAATGAATTAAATTTAGCACTTATTATTTATAAACTTGTTGCAACATAATGGGTTGGACCGATTATTATTTCAGATATAGTCCATGGGCTCACCTCTTGATGGCTTTCAATTGGCCTGTTTGAAGCCCAAATTAACACTTCATAAAGAGACATATTGTTAGTCTCCTTTTGAGGTTATGTTTTATATAAAAGTGTTCGAGGTTATTGTTAGTCTTCAAGTACATCAATTACTCAAGAAAGATATTTATACGTAAACATGTTGTTAAAATTATTTTAAACATATTAATATAATCATTGAAAGATTTAAATCATATCAAATAATTAATAAAATTTATTAAAATAAAATTAACGTAATAAATTAAATATTAAATAAAAATATATTTATTCAAATACATAGCATGATGGACTAAATATATTTGTGTTGATAATAGACCCATTAGATTTGAGGTGGTTTTATAATAAATAGAACATGAAGATACTAAAGTCAATAAGTAGCTCATAGAGTTTAGTGTGATTATTCCCATAAATCTCTACACATCAAATCTATAAGTATATAATTGTGACGTTTATATGTGTTATATTATTGAAATAAGTTGTTATTTTAGTACGTTTATAATTGATTATTTTTAACCATTTTGTGAATAATCGATACAAAATTTATTTGCCCCAATATACTAATTTTACTATAAAATCATACTTGCTAAGTGATAAATGATTGTGCACAAACGGAAAAATATATGATTGATTAATAATATGAATTTGTGTGCTATTTTGTGCAATCAGTATGTATGATGTTGAAAGATAGATCTGTTTTATGGTCAGATTTTGTTGTGTATGGGCAATATTCAATGAAATTGAGAAATTAAATATATATATATATATATATATATATATATATATATATATATTTGTTTTTAAAATTTATAATAATTAAAATAACATCCTAATAATATTAATAAAATCCATTAAATGTTCAACATTAAACGAGTTTAATGACGATAATTTAAATTAAACGGTGTTTAAAATACATGAAATAATGTGTTAGATTTTTTTAAGAGTATTATTATTTTTTTGTTTTTTTTTTTAAGAAAATTCAAGTAATATTACTAATGAAAAATTAGGAAATTCCAAACTTTAATCAATTGCCAAGTAGAGCATGAAAAAATAAATGAGAACTTTTTCCCCAAATAAATATAAGAAAATAATAATAACTTTATTTTAAAGAAGATTAAAATCCTTTTTTTATTAAATAATAACTTTATTTTAATACAATTTGAATATATAATATATTCCCAACTTATTGCATATATGGTTTCTTAAGTATAGGCTCAACTTCTACACACAATCCTCTTCTCTCATGCATTCCAAAAGACATGCTCTTCACATATTTCTATTTTAATACCTCTTCACATACACACCAACGTCATAATCAATAAAGTTAAATGTATACTTATATTTATATTCATATTAATTATATTTAAAAAATTAATAATTATATTATTTTTAAATTATTTTATCACACATTAATACATTATTATTATTATTATTATTATTATTATTATTATTATTATTATTATTATTAATACAATTAAAAATAAATATACTTACAAATTTATCAGCATTTGGTGTTCCGTATATTCGTCTTCACGTTCAAAACATATAACTCAAATTATCAGCAGATGGACCCTTTGGGATAATCTTCCCATCCTTAGCTTTCTTCTTTGTATCCTTATTTTCTCCACAAACAATCGAACATTGACAACCACATATATTACTAAAACATGAAAATAGCCCATTCTCACTCCCACCACCTGTATGATTCTTTGTATGTTTTGCCTCATTCGATTTATAGCTCGATAGCTCCCTACCATTACGATCATACACTGGTGGTAATTCAGTTTTCCATCTCTCCAATTTCGATTGTAATCCTTCAACACTCACATCAATACTGTAAGCAACCACTGAACCCTCGTTATCGTTTGCTGCTTTGTTATTTGCTATTGCCGCCGCAACCTCCGATGCTGATGGTCCTAATTCCGACTCAGTCATGAACATTTTTCCTACCATATTTGATTTCCTTGCAGGCGTCATGTACTCGTACGGTCCTGGTATTGGTGCCTGAAATTTGCTATACGGGGATTTTCCTGGTGTTGCCGCCTGAAACTTGCCAAGTGGCGATTTTCCAGGTGTCGTCCTAGCTGGTGTCGGTATTATGTTGTTTAATTTTGGTGAAGGTTTGATGATTTCTTTTGGTGAGGATTCAATAAGTTGTTTCCGTAAGGTTGGAATTTCGTCGAGCACTTTTATTGCTGGCATTTCGGAGTCGGCTTCCGAGCTGTTATCGATGGAACTACTCATTGTTTTCGAATCGAGGATGAGTTCCGAGTGGCCGGACCCGCTGACGAGCGAGCTTCCGGCCTTTTTACCATTTTTGTGATCCCCTTTCTTACTGCTCATCACCGAGCTTGATGATCCGCTGAGAAGCGAGCTTGCTTTAGATCGAGTAGCTTTTTTCTTATGTTTAGTCGATGTGGTGTAGCTGTTAATTTCCGAGCTCGCTTCTGATTTTTTCCCTTTTTCGCTGAACTGTTTAGCTCTCATATCAGATCCAAGCATTGAGCTTGAATCGCTCTTTGTACGTCTGAATTGAGGCTTGGCTATAGAAAGTTGTTGAGAGGAATTACTTTTGGGATTTCTGTTGGAATATTCATGAGTACTACTTTCACCCATCATTAATTCCTTATACCCAACAGCTGAAGTACTTTGCTGAGAATACAATGGCATGCTTCTCATGGAACTATGGAGTAAAGCAACCCCAATGTTTAAAATTCCTTGTGGACGACCTGAAGGCCTTCTGACTTGTAAAGCTACAAATCTCATACCCACTTGTGGACGGTAATGTTTGTATGTCCTTTTGCTTGGTGGAATGAGATTGCCAACTAGAACTCTTATCGTACCCACATGAACATCTCTAAACCAATGAAGGGCATAGATCTCTATCATCACAGCAGATGTGTCTTCGTGGAGAAATTCTTCGTCTACACGGAAGACAAATTTGTCGTTCCAAGTAGGATTGTTGTGGCCGTTAGTATCTACCCGAGTCGAAAGTTTTCGATCCGGATGTACCCATGCGACTGCATAGGTTCGCATGGTGCGTGACACTGGGGCTAGGTCTTGAGCTGAAACGACATTCAGCTCAAGAAGCTGGAATGGAGCTAAAATGGTACTACTCATTTTGAAATCTTTTTGAAAAGATTTCAAAACGAGTATATACCCTTTTTGTTGTTCTTGTTTAATTACAAGATTATGTAAAATATGTTGTGGAATATCTGAAGGAAGAGGGTGATGAGAGTTGTTGATTTGTCAAGGTGGATGGATATAATTGTGAAGAGTTAGAATATTAGAGGAGGCCGAGCAGGTGGTGGAAATTTGATCCACCACCGTCTCAGATAACCAAAAGAAGAGGATTGGCATCAAAAGGAAAACAAGTTAATGGAAGATGGCGATTAAAGAGGATGAGAGAGAGAGACTAGGACATATTTTGTTGGGTGGACAGTTTTTTTCTTGCATCATGCTAATAATATCAAAGCGAACCCAAAGGAATTGGGGAAGTAATTGGTTTGACCCTAGTATATGGTTTCGGCTAGACTTGGTCAGCATCTTTGAACAGATTATTTTGGAACCTGATTTTGGGGTAAGAGTTTTTTACTAGGCAATTATGCATTTCAAATTTATAACATTTTATTAATATTAATGAGTTTAAATTAAGTTTAATATGAAATAATACTTTAGAACATTAAAAATAATTTAAAAAATATTTTTTTAATTCTAAATTTTAATAATTATTTTCTTTATTTTTTTAAAAATAATTCAATAAGTTGCATATCCATTTTGAAATTTTTCTCGAAGGCTTGAAGAAATATTATGAGAGTGAAGTTTTTCAGACAAATTTCATTAATTAAAAGATATATTTTAAATAAAAATATTAATTAATTAATAATAATCTTTCATTTTATATTAAATCTTAAATCTCTAAATTCTAAATAATAACATTAAAATATAAATTTTAAATCATAAATGATAAATCTTAAATCTTAAACTCTAAAATATAAATTCTAAATTAAATATATTTAAAATTATTTGAATATTATATTTAATAATTATAATACATAATTTAAATAAATTTTTCTCAAAAGTATGTATTATTAAATAATTTTTTTCTCGAACGTACATATTTAGAAACTCTAAAAAATTAGTATATTACAAATAATTTACTCAGATAACATACATTTTTAAAAAAGTACGTATTATTAAATAATTTTTTTCTCGAACATACATATTTAGAAACTCTAAAAAATTAGTATATTACGAATAATTTACTCGAATAACATACATTTTTGGGGAATGTTTAGCAAAAAAAAAAATGAAGTTTCTAGGAAAAATACTAAAGCTCATGTTTAGAGCATAGGACAAACATAAATATATTTTCTAGATTTTTATTTTATTTTTTTATTCCCTGTATAGGAACTAGAGATATCCATGTTCCGATCTGATTTTAAATAAAAAATTTAACTAAATTAGATTGTTCATATTGTTCAAATCAGATTGAATCGGATCATTTGGTTAGTCAAAATGTTATAACCGAACGATTTGATCCGATTTGATTAACGATTTTGAACATTTTTTTTAAATATATACAAACATCAAATATGTAAAACATAGATGATTCTTATAATTCTGATGATTATAATTTATATGTAATACAAGTTGCAGTAATTTAGTGGAAACAATAAATGAATGAATGCCAACCAAGGCGAATTGAGGCGACATGAGGTGAACCGAGGCAACGCGAGACGAACCAAGGTGATGCAAGGCGAAGCGAGGAAACACGAGGAGAGGTCGGTTAGCGCCTAGTTGGTGGTGGAAGGTTGGAAGCGGTATCTGGTTTTAGCTTAGGGTTTCGGGATTGCGACGCGAGGATATTTAGAAATTGAAAGTGTGAAATAGAGGTGTCCAAATATATAAGCTTAATTAGATTTTTTTTAATTATTTATTAAAACTGGTTCAATCCGATCCGATCGGTTTTAAATTTTGTATAACTGTACCAGATCGTTTGAAAATCGATTTTATTTAATATAAACCAAATCAGACCATTTTTTTATTAAATTGTTCGGTATGGTCTGATCTGGTCCGATTTTTCAATTTAACTCGATCCAAGTCGATTTTTGGACATCCATAATGAGAACTATTTGGATATTATTGACTTTTTAGTCGAAAGTCAATTGTTTCTTCAAATAGCAAAATATAAGGTACAAGTTTCTTTTAGTCGAAAGGCAAGTTTTCCATTTAAAAGGGTCTTCTTTAGATAAAATCTCTTCTAGGGTTCTATCTTCACATCTTTATTGTAAGACTGCTTACCTAAGAACAACAATGGCATGATATTGAATAGGATTAGTGATCACAAAATACTACACAATTTTATATGCTATTATCTTAACAATTGATATTTAAAGAAATATCGTAAAAAATTGTGTAAAATGTTGAAATTATTTGTTCTGTTAATATAAATATTTTTAAATATTATTAATAGAGATGACATATATTAAGTCCCTAAGACATTGAACCAATTGAATTATAAGAATAATTCGAAAAGTTGGATGAAATAGCTCTATTATCACTAGATGTCACAAAAACGAGAAACACATAAGTGAGGGGAATTATAACATGAAGCAATAATGGATTAACAATTCATAGAAAAAGATTTTCTTCTAATTTTTAAAGAAAATCCAAGGATAGAATGGAGACATGTATGAGGAGGGAGGGAGAGTTAAAAGGGCAAAGACAAAGACAAAATAGATGCTTCATGGATCTCATGAGGAGTAGCATGAATTATTAAGTATGTATGTTCATGAGTTATAGAAAACTAACTCATACACAACTACTGAATTGGTTACTTTTAAGGGAGACGATGGACTTGACAGGTTCCAAAGGGTTTATGTGTGTTTGGTGCAATAAAAGAATGGTTCACCTGTTAATTTATATTTGTTAATGTATATCATATATGTTAATATATATAATGTTATGGGTTTTAAGCACATCTAATTTACTTGTACCTCTTGATGAGCGAAAACCCGCATCGCCGATTCTTGCCAATACTTTGGTTTTAATATTTATAAAACTCTCGCAAGTGCACGAATCATTTCGAAGAAAATGATAAGTATACTCCCAAGGTCGATCTAAGGAAGGAATGTATGTGGTTTTTAATTTATTATTCAAACTTTTAAAAACGAAATTAAATCCTAAACATCCTGTCACGATAGTTTGGTTTTTGTGTTCCTAATCTAATGACATAAAATAAACATATATACAGATTAATTAAATATAATCTAATAACATAAAAATAAACATAGATACAAATTCAATAAATAATTATCTAAAAATAAACATATATACGGATTCAATAAATATTCATGCAAATTTTTATCATTTATATTCGCGGAGTATTTATGGATATAATAACTAAATTAATTATGCTTGATCATATTATCTAGGTTATTAAAGATATAAATTGATATTTTATTGATTCTCTCTTTTTTATATAAATACCACCTTTGGTGGGGTTAGATATTCTTTGTTAACTAAACAAATCAATTAACACCTATGGGTGGGGTTGATAACTAATATGTTTAATTAAATTAATTCCTTTTTCTAAGAGATTGAAAATGAACCATTTAAATGCCACCTTTGGTGGGATTAGACAATTTAAACATTATTCAAGGTGTTCAAATTAAACATAAGAATTTAATTATCCGAGTACTAACTTTCAAGTTTTAAAACCACTATTGAAAACATGTTGTCAATACATTTTCACATAATAATTCTTATAAAAACTTTTGAAATAGAGTTTCACTCTAACTACCGGGCGATTGTACCAACAAATAAAAGAGCACTACTCTAAATTAGACCGGATAACTAAACCTTAAAATCTAATTTTCAGGTTTAAGTTTGTAATGAAAAATAATATATTTCTCTCTAACATTCTTAATATAAAATCTTGAATAAAAACAAAATCAATTCATTTTAGAGATTTTTACCTATTTAATATTTCGCAAGCATAACAACGTCATTATTACATCATATTTACTAAACAGCCAGCATAGTTAAATTTAACCACAGACAAGTTGAATATAACATGTAAGAATAAAGCATAAAAATAACTGTAAAGAAAATAAAATCCTTACAAAACTTTGACGCTATTCCCGTAGCTGGAAAACCTCCGAGCGGAATTTGCACTTCCATATATTGAATCAAAAATCTAAATTATTACAAAAACATTACAAGTTCCTCTCAAAAAGAGAAGAACTCTAAACCTAAGAGAATTGAACTAAAAACTAAGAGAAAAACTAAGAAAAGCTTAGAAACTAAGAAAGAAACTAAGAGAAACTAAAAACTAAGAGAAAAACTAAGAAAAGCTTAGAAACTAAGAAAGAAACTAAGAGAAACTAAAAACTAAGAAATGAGAGAAAGAAAGAAGAGAGAAGTGAGTTTTGAAGGTGTGATTTGAAGTGAAGGGAAGGGGGGTATTTATAGGTGAGGATTGAGAGAAAAAATGAGTAAAAAAATGTTAAAAAAATATTAAAAAATGTAAAAACGCGTATTGGAATTGCTGATGTCATCAATGACGTCAGCATGACGTCACAGGGGCTGCTGCACGTGAAAAATGAGTGTCGGCGCGCGTGGATGAACAGTAACCCGCGCGCAGTGCTACGCGCATGAACAGTAACCCGCGCGCAGTGCTGCGCGCATGAACAGTAACCTCGCGCGCGCAGTGCTGCGCGCATGAACAGTACCAGCGCGTAGTGCTGCGCACTTGAACAGTACCCGCGCGCAGTTTGGGGCGGAGCTGGGTGCTGGGGCGCGGCGGCTGGGCGGCGCGGCGGCGCGTTTTTCTCCTTTTTGACAGTTTTGACCTTTTTGACCCATTTTGTCCAATTTTTCCATATTTGTCGACATTTCCGCATTTATTTATTAATATATTTGTGGTGTATTGCTTCCAGTATTCCTCTTTGAGTCTTTAAGTTGCATTTTTAAGCCAAAATACCTGAAAAACAATAAAAATACCCGTGATTCCGAAAAAGACAAATTTATATAAATATATGATAAAACATATAAATATATATATTTTTAATCAATTAATTTGCATAAAATCATGGTTATTTTAGTGCTTTTTGAGCACTCATCACAACCCCCAACCAGCTTCTTGCTAGTACCTTAGCAAGAGAAGCGATAAAAACTAAAAATTAAACTATCCTAAATCACTTTCGTGGATTGAAACGGTTGCATTTAGCCTATGCAACAAGCCTTTAAACCCCTAGGTTGCCCTAGTGGACGAGTTTGAGTCTCGTGAGGGTTTTCAGTAATGATACCCACAAACATTGAACTAATTGTAAAAATCAAAAGAAACTATAAAAACAATCAAATCAAAAACTACAATTACAACACAATCAAAAATTAATTTAAGAATAAAAGAAAACAACATATCACAAAAATTTCTCACACTTTTTAATCTCCTTTAAGATCATAATTAAAATCTCAAGCATAAGTTATTTTAATCTCTTTAAACAATCATGATTTTATTATAACAATTAGTCGAAAATCATTTTCATATTTCATTTCAAAAATGTGTCAATTTAATTTTACCCAATTTCAGTGTCATGAATCAGAATTCGCTTCGACTCTATTCCTCACAAGTCAATACTCTCAAAGCACTGAATCCTATGGGTTCAAACACTCATACTAATTTATATGCGAAAGAGTTGATGTATAGAAATGAACTAATATGTTCGCATATGTATAAAGAATAAAGGCTCAAAGTGTTATTTTAACATTGATCTCATGAAAGGAATCGAATGTATAAATTATAAAGATATCATATATAAAAATTATTTTCATGCATAAATTAAACTCATTAAGAAAGAATTTCAAGATATATGCTTTTTACAAATGAAGAAATTGCAATGACTTTTTAGGGAATTACTTCCTATATCTTTCTTTTGTATTTAGCCTTTACTCACAACTTTGTTGGCAATGTGGGTCATAGTATGTAGATGATACTATTTTTTATCTCTCTATACATTTTTTTTAATATATGTATTTTTTAGAGAGTCAACCCATGTACAGATTGTACATTTTTTTGGATTTTGGTGAGTGGTTAATTTTGTGGCTTTTCTGTTTGATCTTGGTTTAGGTAACCCCAGATATGTCTTTTTGTTTTTGTAGCAGTCATGCATGAATGAGATATAAGCATATACTATCAATTTCTACTCAAATTGTTTGATCTAAACAAAAATAATAATCAAAAATATATGATACTCTATTAAGATGAGAAAAAATTCATACATTCAATGCTAATACCTATAAAGATCATCTAAACTTTTGAATAAATAAGAAATGTGTTTGGAGTAGAAAAAAAATATATATATTTCACTCTGAATAAAAGAAATTAGGTTCAAATTATATCTCACAAGGGTAGTCTCCACTAAAAAAAATTCATAAACACCGATTTTGGGTTTAATATAATTTCCACATTTTATCAAGAAATACTAGTTATGACAAAAATTAACTAATTATCAAAAATAATTACAAAATATTTCATGATATGTTTTCAAAAATTAATCTAACAGTACCAAAGACTTAACTATTTACTTAAATTTGATTTAAAGAAATGATAAATTTTTGTAAGAATTTTTATTTTTTATTTTATTTTTTTTTATTATGCATGGTAACTTTTCACCACCCCCAACCTAGAACTTACATTGTCCTCAATGTAACAACTGTAAATTAAAGATAAAGAGAAAAGAGTGAAAAGATTACCTATTTCTTGAGAATGTGTAAGTAGTAATGAAGAAATGCAGGTGCATCCATCATATTCATCATTAAAGTGTATACAGACAGATTGCTGTGAACTTCTAACATCTCAACAAATATTTTAGTTTTAACAATTTTAAAAATTATTCACATATAAGTAAACTAAAATAAACAATAAAATTAAGTAAATAAAACAAATAACAAAAAACAAAAATTACCTAACATGATGGGTTGCCTCCCATCCAGCGCTTAGTTTAACGTCTTAGCAAGACGTATCTTTTTGGTGCTAAGGATTACTCAGCCAAATGCAATCTATTTCAGCAATGTTGTTTGGTTCTTCTAAATAAGGCTTGACACGATGGCCATTAACTTTGAACGTTTTTTGTGTCTTGGAGTCCAATAGTTTTACCACTCCATGTTCAAATACCTGAACTATTGTGAATGGTCCATCCCATCTTGATCTCAGCTTTCCTGGAAACAATCTCAAACGAGAGTTAAATAAAAGAACTTTCATTCCAGGGTGAAAAGTCTTAGGAACTAGCCTCTTGTCATGATAGCGCTTAGTACGCTCTTTGTATAATTTGGCATTCTCATAAGCTTCATTCCTAATTTCTTCCAACTCATGAAGCTGGAGTAATCGTTTTTCACCTGCTTTATCCAAATCCATGTTTAGCTCTTTAATTGCCCAGTAAGCCTTATGTTCAAGTTCAACTGGAAGGTGGCACGCTTTCCCAAAGATTAACCGGTAAGGGCTCATCCCAATAGGTGTTTTGTAAGCGGTGCGATATGCCCATAAGGCATCATTTAACTTAAATGCCCAATCCTTCCTTGAAGGACGCACAGTGCGTTCTAGTATTCCCTTAATTTGCCTATTACTTACTTCGACTAAACCGGAAGTTTGAGGATGATATGGAGTAGCTACCTTATGTGTGATGTTGTACTTGTTTAGTACTCCATCAAAGAGTTTGTTACAAAAATGGCTACCTCCATCACTTATTATAGCTCTAGGCGTTCCGAACCTACTGAATATGAAATCTTTCAAGAATTTCAAAACAACATTAGCATCATTGGTTTTGGTGGGGATAGCTTCTACCCACTTGGACACATAATCCACAGCAACCAAAATGTATTGAAAATCATTAGATGGGGGAAAAGGACCCATAAAGTCAATCCCCCATACATCAAAGAGTTCAACAACTAAATTAGATGTCAAAGGCATTTCATCTCTTTTGCTTATGTTTCCTGTTCTTTGACATCTATCACATTGTGCACAAAACATATGAGCATCTTTAAAAAGAGTGGGCCAAAAGAATCCAGACTGTAATATCTTACGGGCTGTCTTTTCACCTCCAAAATGACCCCCACAATGAAGTTCATGACAAAAAGTCAGAATGCTCTTATGTTCTTCTTCAGGTACACATCTCCGGATGACTTGATCTTGACCAATCTTGTATAAATAAGGGTCATCCCAGAAATAGTCCTTAATAGTTTTAAAAAACCTTTTCTTGTCCTGATATGAAGTGTTAGGTCGCAAAACACCAGTGGCAAGATAGTTTACAATATCAGCATACCATGGGTTCGGACCTATGAAAAATAACTGTTCATCAGGAAAGGTTTCAACTATATCGTCATTACTCTCATCTTTAAGAGAATTGAAGTCAGAAATCAACCTAGACAAATGGTCAGCTACTAAGTTTTCACTGCCTTTCTTATCCTTGATTTCTAGGTCAAATTCTTGTAAGAGTAAGACCCACCTGATTAATCTTGGCTTGGCATTTGGTTTACTTAATAGGTATCTTAAAGCAGCATGATCAGAATGCACAATCACTTTAGATCCTACTAAATAAGACCGAAATTTGTCTAAAGAGAATACTATAGCCAAGAATTCCTTTTCAGTGGTGGTGTAATTCATCTGGGCATCATTGAGTGTTTTGCTAGCATAGTAGATGACATGTAAACGCTTATCCACTCTTTGTCCTAGGACTGCTCCTATTGCATAATCAGAAGCATCACACATTATTTCAAAAGGTAAAGACCAATTTGGTGCCATAATAACAGGGGTAGATGTGAGTTTATCTTTCAAGGTATTAAAGGAAGTAAGGCAGTCATTGTTGAAATCAAAATCAGCATCTTTGGATAGCAAGTTACATAAGGGACGACTTATTTTAGAGAAATCTTTAATAAATCGTCTGTAAAATCCTGCATGTCCCAAGAAGCTTCTTATCCCCTTCACAGATGTAGGGGGAGGTAGTTTGGATATCAATTCAACTTTTGCCTTATCAACTTCAATACCCTTGTTTGAAATTATATGTCCTAAAACTATCACTTGTTGAACCATAAAATGACTTTTCTCCCAACTAAGGGTTAGATTGCATTCAATGCATATTTCTAAAACCAAAGTCAATTTATGTAAGCAATCATCAAATGAGTTCCCAAAGACAGAGAAATCGTCCATGAAAATCTCAATGAATTTTTCCACCATGTCCGAGAAAATGGATATCATGCATCTCTGGAACGTGGCAGGGGCATTGCATAACCCAAATGGCATTCTGCGAAAAGCAAATGTCCCAAAAGGACATGTAAATGTGGTCTTTTCCTGATCTTCTGGTGCTATGGGTACTTGATAATATCTAGACAGTCCATCCAAAAAACAGTAAAATTCGTGCCCAGCTAATCTTTCCAACATTTGATCAATGAATGGAAGAGGACAGTGATCCTTTTTCGTATATAAATTTAGTTTCCTAAAATCTATACACATTCTCCATCCAGTGATTATTCTAGTGGGCACTAATTCACTTTTGTCATTCTTAACAACTGTTATCCCAGATTTCTTTGGTACCACATGCACTGGACTAACCCACTTACTATCTGCAATAGGATAGATAATCCCTTCTTCTAATAATTTAAGAATTTCCTTTTTAACTACCTCTTGCATGTTTGGGTTTAGTCTTCTTTGGGCCTCTCGTACAGGTTTAGCACCATCCTCCAAGTTGATCTTGTGCATACACATTGTTGGACTAATGCCTCTTATATCCCCTATACTCCAACCTATAGATTTCTTAAACTGTTTAAGCACTTTGATGAGTTCCTTTTCTTGTGGTTTGGTCAAGGTTGAAGAAATTATCACTGGATAAGTTTCTCCCTCTCCCAAAAACACATATTTTAAGTGCTCAGGTAAGTCTTTGAGTTCAAGTTCAGGTGGATTGGCCTCTTTAATAGATGAAGAACTGGGTAGATTTAAAAGTGTACTAGATTTTGTCATCACTTCATTATTGTCTAGTTGTTCAAGGTACCCTTAATTTCTTCATCTAAATCTTCTTCAACCTTTTCAAGTGTAAGAACGGTTTCAAGCTTGTCTTCTATTCTGGTTTGGAAAAAGGTGTTTTGGACAAGATTATCCAAAGGATCAACATCGAATATTCCATCGATGGCAGAAATAGAAGGGAAAGGTGAAGAATCAAAAACTTTAAAATGAACAGTCTCTCCTAAGACTGTCATTGTCAAGTTTCCATCTTGGACATCAATAATAGTTTTAGTAGTTGCCATAAATGGTCTACCAAGCAATATTGTGTGCTCTCTGTCCAATGCTGGATTTTCTTGCATATCCAGAACCACAAAGTCAACAGGTATTATCAGTTTGTCTACCTGTACCAAAACATCCTCAACTATTCCCTCTGGATATTTAAGAGATCTATCTACAAGTTGAAGGGACATAGTTATGGGTTTTAAATCCCCTAGATTGAGTTGTAAGAATATAGAGTAGGGCATCAAATTTATACTAGCACCTAAATCAAGCATTGCTTTAGCAACCTTCCTATCCCCCATAGTTATGTTTATAATAAAACTTCCAGGGTCTTTCAACTTAGGGGGTAGTTTGTGCTGAAGTACAGCGCTAGAAATTTCTGATACTACTACTCGTTCATTCAGTTCATACCTCATTTTCTTAGTGTTCAACTCTTTGAAAAATTTGGCATATGAGGGCACATTCATGATCACTTCTAATAATGGTAAATTGATATTTACTTTAGAGAGCATATTAAAAAGATCATTGAATTGCTTATCTTGTTTGGATTCTTTCAACCGGTGGGGAAAAGGTACTTGTATCTGGTGTGGTTCTGTTGTCTTTTGAATTTTGGGGGTGTTAGATGACCCCCCAATGAGTTTTTCAGAAGGCTTGTTAAGTTTAACACTTGTTTCTCCTTTTTGCGAGATTAGAGTATCGCCTTCTCTGTTACTTGAAGTACAAGGTAGATTGTTAGAGATTTCAGGTAAACTGGTATTGACTACCTTACCACTTCGAAGGGTTCTAACATCCTTTGCTTGTTCTGGTTGACTGGGCAACTTTCCTGGTTCTTTCTTTTGCATTTGTTCAGCCAGTTGCCCAACTTTAGATTCAATTCTTTTAACCGAAGCCTCCATGGTGTTCAACCTTTGATTAGTCATCAATTGGTTGTCACGACTAACTTGAATAAAAGCATTCAAGCTATCTTCTAAGGTTGGTTTAAAAGATTGGCTTGGTGGGTAAGGGTGGTTGTTATCCGACCTTAGTGTTGGATATTGGGTGTAGGCTGGGTGATTATAGGTGTTTGGATGATACCTTTGAAAAGATTGGACTTCCTCTATGGCATCGACACTAGAATCACAAGTATTTGAACAATTATGAGTACCATGCCCAATTGAACAACACACTTCACATACCTCCTGATTTGAAATTTGGTGGGAAGTGAGGAATTTCACTTGTTTAGTCAATTCAACAAGTTGCAAGGTTATCTCATTATCAGAGCCGACTTCATTGACCTTTGCTTTCCTTCTCCCACCTCTTTGTTGGGAATTAGAACCCAATAGCTCATAGAGATTATAGGTTTCCTCTGCGGTCTTTTCTCCTACAGCACCTCCAGCAGCATTATCAACCATGTATTGACTCTGTAGTGTCAATCCATCATAAAAGAATTGGTTTTGTAGCTGTAATGGAAAGCTATGATTTTGACATTGAATGAAAAGGAGTTTGAATCGTTCCCAAGCTTCATGAAAGGGCTCTTCATACATTTGAGAAAATGTTGTTATCTTTGTTCTTAGATCAACAGTCTTTTGATGGGAATAGAACCTACCCATAAAAATTTCATAGACTGCCTCCCAAGTTTTAAGAGAACCTGACTGTAGAGTAATGAACCATGACCAAGCTTTATCTTTGAGAGTGTAAGGAAAACACCTCATCCTAAGTTGATCTTCATTAATTGCATGTAGTGGAAAGGTTTGGACAATAGCATAGAATTCTCGAATGAAATTTAAAGGGTCTTCATTAGGGATACCGTAAAAGGAAGGCAACAAAGAATAATGAATCTTTTTCAATTCATAATTCCTTGCAGCCTCTTGTAATTGGATACCGGAAGTTACATTGCCAATGATTCGCATTGTATATTCTTTCATCTTTTTCCGCCTATCTTCAGCATCTCCCATGGTTGTTTGTAGTTGAAAATGATCCTCCTCCTATTGTGTATCAACATTTTGCTCTTAGTAGATATTTTTATAACTTGATAAAACGTAAAGGCTTAAAGCAAAAAGGTGCAAGGAAATTTTTTTTTTTTTTTAATTTAAATTTAAACGAATGGACACAATTTTTGAAACAAACAAATTTATTTCATTTGAATTTTTATTACACGCAAACTAAAACAAAGGAAAATACAATAATGGGTGACCTCCCACACAGGACTAAAATTTATCGTCTTCTAGTAAGACGTTGCTTGGAGATTGCAGAATGAAAAACTCAATGTCTCCTCTTCATTGAATTCATTTAAGTTTCAAATTAGTCTTTGCCTTTTTGCAAATGTTCAACTAACTGTTCAACTTGAACTTCCACCTTTTTAATAGAAGCTTCCACAGAGTCCAACCGTTGATTGGTTTTAGATTGGTTATCCCTACAAACTTGAATAAAAGAATTCAAGTTGTCCTCCAGGGTTGGTTTATTGGGAATGCTTCTTGGAATAGGTGGGTGGAATTGCTGGCCCGCCTGGTTTGAGCTTTGAGTGAAAGGAGGGTTGTTTTGCCTCCAAGAAAAATTTGGATGACTTCTCCACCCAGGATTATAGGTATTTGAATTGGGATCAAACCTTGGTCTCTATTGATATGCTCCCAACACATTGACCTGTTCAGGTCCAGTTGTTTCTCCTTGATATGGACAGGCTTCAGTACCATGTCCCATGTTGCTATACAAACCATATTGATCATTATTGGTGTTGGTTTGTGTAGCGAGAAGGGCAACTTGCTTAGTCAGTTGAACAAGTTGTTGTTGAACTTCATTACTGGAGTCGATTTCATGAACTCCAGCTTTTCTCACTCGGGAGCTTTTCTGTTGGGAATTAGCACCCAACATCTCAAAGAGGTTATACGTCTCTGAGGCAGTCTTTTCTCCTATTGCTCCTCCTGCAGCGTTGTCGACAATGAACTGACATTGTTGTGTAAGTCCATCGTAAAAGAATTGGTTCTGCAACTGCAGGGGAAAGCTATGATGGGGACATTGAGTGAGAAACATTTTGAACCTATCCCAAGCTTCATGGAATGGTTCTCCATCCATCTGAGAGAAAGTAGCAATCTTTCCTCTCAACTCTGATGTTTTTTGATGGGAATAGAATTTTCCCATGAATTTATTGTAAATGTTACCCCATGTCATCAGAGAACCTGGGGGAAGTGACATCAACCAAGCTTTGGCCTTATCCTTTAACGTGTAGGGAAAACATCTCATCCTAAGTTGATCCTCGTTTAGAATACCGAAGGGGAATGTTTGGACCGTAGCATAGAAATCTCTCATAAAGGAAAGAGAATCTTCATTAGGTAGCCCATAAAAGGAAGGAAGCATAGAAAAATGAATATTTTTAAGGTCATAATTCCGAGCAGCCTCTCCCAACTGGATAGCGGCAGTTGCCGTGCCTATTACCGGTCTTGCAAACTCCTTCATCGTGGTTTCCCTAATATGTTGGTTTTCCTCCATTTCTTTTGGTTCTAGTAAAGGATTAAGACTTGGTTCTATGTTTGGCTCAAAAACAGGTTGATGGGTAGAATCCAGTTTTGTTGACACTTGTTTAAATTTATGAAAATTATTTACATATGGTGTAAGGGGGTTTCCTAAGGATCTCCTACCACGCATAGACTATTGTAAACGTAAATTTAAAACTCCTGTCAACAAAATAAAAAATTTAGAGAAAATTTACATGTTATTTAATACAAAGCACTAAACAAAACTAGTTAAACCCTAAAAAAAAAAGAAAAAAAATTATTATTATTTTTTTTATTTTTTTTATTATATATATATATTTTTTAACATAATTAGTATTAACCAAGAGTGCTCCCAGGAAAGAATGGTGGTGCAAACGGCTCCTTAAATACCATTCTCCTAGCCAGAGCAACGTTCTCAGGAAAGACTAGTGGCACAAAGGCTTCCAAGAATTAGTCTCCTAGACAGAATTTCCTTAGATTTTTACTTTTCATGTTATTTAGTTAATTAGGTATAAATTTAAGTAATGTTTTTTTTTTACTATTCATGAACGGTAATTTTATTTTACTATTCACGCTATATTATTTCTTATTAACTTAAAAAAAATTTTGAAATTTTTTTTTTATTATTATTTTTTTTACTATTCATGAACGGTAAAAAAAATTTACTTCAAATTTCAAATTTCTAAATTATTTTACAATTAAAAAAAAAAAATTTTTTTTATTTTTTATTTTTTATTTTATTATTTCTTATGAATTTTGAAATTTGATTATTGTTAAAATATCACAATTATTTACAGCACAAAAATGTTTTTAAAATTTTGATAAATAATTTAAAAACGCTATTCCTTCCCCGGCAACGGCGCCAAAAACTTGATGAGCGAAAACCGGCATCGCCGATTCTTGCCAATACTTTGGTTTTAATATTTATAAAACTCTCGCAAGTGCACGAATCATTTCGAAGAAAATGATAAGTATACTACCAAGGTCGATCTAAGGAAGGAATGTATGTGGTTTTTAATTTATTATTCAAACTTTTAAAAACGAAATTAAATCTTAAACATCCTGTCACGATAATTTGGTTTTTGTGTTCCTAATCTAATGACATAAAATAAACATATATACAGATTAATTAAATATAATCTAATAACATAAAAATAAACATAGATATAAATTCAATAAATAATTATCTAAAAATAAACATATATACGGATTCAATAAATATTCATGCAAATTTTTATCATTTATATTCGCGGAGTATTTATGGATATAATAACTAAATTAATTATGCTTGCTCATATTATCTAGGTTATTAAAGATATAAATTGATATTTTATTGATTCTCTCTTTTTTATATAAATACCACCTTTGGTGGGGTTAGATATTCTTTGTTAACTAAACAAATCAATTAACACCTATGGGTGGGGTTGATAACTAATATGTTTAATTAAATTAATTCTTTTTTCTAAGAGATTGAAAATGAACCATTTAAATGCCACATTTGGTGGGGTTAGACAATTTAAACATTATTCAAGGTGTCCAAATTAAACATAAGAATTTAATTATCCGAGTACTAACTTTCAAGTTTTAAAACCACTATTGAAAACATGTTGTCAATACATTTTCACATAATAATTCTTATAAAAACTTTTGAAATAGAGTTTCACTCTAACTACCGGGCGATTGTACCAACAAATAAAAGAGCACTACTCTAAATTAGACCGGATAACTAAACCTTAAAATCTAATTTTCAGGTTTAAGTTTGTAATGAAAAATAATATATTTCTCTCTAACATTCTTAATATAAAATCTTGAATAAAAACAAAATCAATTCATTTTAGAGATTTTTACCTATTTAATATTTCGCAAGCATAACAACGTCATTATTACATCATATTTACTAAACAACCAGCATAGTTAAATTTAACCACAGACAAGTTGAATATAACATGTAAGAATAAAGCATAAAAATAACTGTAAAGAAAATAAAATCCTTACAGAACTTTGACGCTATTCCCGTAGCTGGAAAACCTCCGAGCGGAATTTGCACTTCCATATATTGAATCAAAAATCTAAATTATTACAAAAACATTACAAGTTCCTCTCAAAAAGAGAAGAACTCTAAACCTAAGAGAATTGAACTAAAAACTAAGAGAAAAACTAAGAAAAGCTTAGAAACTAAGAAAGAAACTAAGAGAAACTAAAAACTAAGAAATGAGAGAAAGAAAGAAGAGAGAATTGAGTTTTGACGGTGTGATTTGAAGTGAAGGGAAGGGGGGTATTTATAGGTGAGGATGGAGAGAAAAAATGAGTAAAAAAATGTTAAAAAAATATTAAAAAATGTAAAAACACGTATTGGAATTGCTGATGTCATCAATGACGTCAGCATGACGTCACAGGGGCTGCTGCACGTGAAAAATGAGTGTCGGCGCGCGCGGATAAACAGTAACCCGTTCGTAGTGCTGCGCGCATGAACAGTAACCCGTGCGCAGTGCTGCGCGCATGAACAGTAACCTCGCGCGCGCAGTGCTGCGCGCATGAACAGTACCCGCGCACAGTTTGGGGTGGAGCTGGGTGCTGGGGCGCGGCGGCGCGTTTTTCTCCTTTTTGACCTTTTTGACCCATTTTGTCCAATTTTTCCATATTTGTCGACCTTTCCGCATTTATTTATTAATATATTTGTGATGTATTGCTTCCAGTATTCCTCTTTGAGTCTTTAAGTTGCATTTTTAAGCCAAAATACCTGGAAAACAATAAAAATACCCGTGATTCCGAAAAAGACAAATTTATATAAATATATGATAAAACATATAAATATATATATTTTTAATCAATTAATTTGCATAAAATCATGGTTATTTTAGTGCTTTTTGAGCACTCATCACCTTTTATATAAAGACATCATGTATATTCCTTACGATACATAATACAATACAATTATTCAGTATTTCTAACATGATATCAGAGCCACTACTCTGACCTTTCTTTTATTAGTTTTGTCTCTTCAAGTGTTACTCCACCCTTATCACTTCCGCCGTTATAACAACCATTACAACCACTCACCGTTGAACCTCCAACATATCTCAACCGTTTTCCTTGGGTTTTGGGCCTGTAGTCTTCGTCGTTGAGGAGTCCCAGACCACTGCAATCACTGTCTTTGCCGTGCATCTTGCTCTGATAACCTTTTTGCAGGTACCACTATGATCGGCTCGCCTAGATCTACATAATCATGGAAGTCTCGCAAGCATCGGAGCCTACATGTGCCTTCATGCGCCGTAAATAGAAGTTGCACATTAGATTCACACGCCACACTCAGGTCTTGGGACGTCATTAGAGATGGCATACAACCACGTCATCTAGGGCTGACATCATCATCTCCTTTTGTTGACCAATATTGACCAGAGTTGATTATCATTGACCATCATTGATTACGACTAGAGTTGACTTGGCCAAAGGTTGATTTTTGCAGACCAGGTTCTCCCTACCCAATTTTTCGTGTAGACTTCGTTTTTGGAGTCTTTTTTTGCATATTGTGTTTCTAAATGGATAAAAATGAACTTTTTCTTCCTGGCTTCATCAATATTGTATTGGAAGATACCAAGAATTACTTCTCTTGGTCTCAAGCTATGCGCAGTTTTCTTAAGGGTCGCATGCTCTGGCATTACTGTACTGATATAATTACCATTCCTATCAAAGGAGCAAGTGAAGAAGATGCTGCCTTTCTTGGTCACATGATTGAATGTGATAATCACAACCACATGATCCTCACGTGGATTCAGAATACTTCCATTCCCTCTATCTCCAATCTATTGGGTAGTTTTGATGATGCAAAATCAACATGGGATATGTTGGCCAAAAGGTACTCCATTACTCACGGATTCATGAAATATATGTTAGTAGTTGAATTGCATCAACTTTGACAAGAACCAGGGAAATCCATCAATGACTACTATGATCAGCTTCGCTTTCATTGGGAACAAATTGACCTTTGTGATCCAATTTGGGCATGCTCAAAGGATGCTCAACAATATGCTACAGTTAGAGATGAATTTCATCCAAGGTCAACTTCTTAATCGCAGTCCTCATCCCTTTCTTGATACTGTTGTAAACGAGTTGGTTAAAGAAGAAGCTTAGCTTGCAATCCTTCAAGCCCATAATAAGTTCAATGTATTGCCTATTACTCCTTCTACTTTTACCATTGAGAAACTTTAGCAGTCAGGTGATTCCTCTAGCTCTAGCAATCGTCGCAAGTAGAATAACAAGAATTTCTACAATTATTGCAAGCGTCTTGGCCACACCATTGAGACTCGTTACCGTTGCATTAAATCTATTGCTAATACCGAGCCTACTCCGCTGATGCCTTCCATTTCAGTAGAGTCCTAGTCTTTTGGATCCACTGTCAACCTCTCCCCTACTGAACTACAGAAGTTCATAACCTAGGTTGTTCGTATGGCTGGTAATGCATCTCTTTTCACTACTCTCTCAGTTCTGCCCGAAAAGTCTCAAACTTGGATTTTTGATTTTGCCTGTTGTAATCACATAACACCTCACTCATTCTTATTCTCCAAACTTGACCTTGCACCACATTCTCATAATATTCCTATAGTTGATGGTTCCACCATGCATGAGAATAGTCTAGGTTTTGTTTCGACCTCTAACCTCTTTGTTCCTAGGTCTTCCATGTACATGACATATCCTATAATTTGTGCTATGTGGGAAAATTAGTTGAATTAGGATATCGTCTTATTTTTGACTATTCTGGGTGTATTGTGTAGGATCCGAGGATGAGGCAAGAGCTTGGGACCAGTCCTAGGGTTGGGTATATGTTTCCCGTGGACAATCTTCATTTTCCACATGTTTCTCTTATCTCTGTTGCTGTTGCAGTTTCTTCCTTACCTTATCTCGCACTTGGCATTCTTGTCTTGGTCATGCCACATCCACTCGGGTACAACAGTTAGCTTCTAAAGGTCTGTTGGGTTTTGTGTCCAAAGACAATTTTGATTGTACTTCATGCTAGTTAGGAAAACAGCCAGCTTTACCTTTCAATAATAGTGAATCTATCTCTCATAGTATTTTTGAGTTAATTTATTTTGATGTTTAGGGAGCTTCTCTTGTTACTAGTATTAGTTGATCTCGTTATTTTGTTATTTTTATTGACGATTATTCTCGTTATAGTTGGATCTTTCCTATGAAATTTTGTTCTGAAATCTTACCAATGTACAATAACTTTGCAAAAATGGTTGAAACACAATTCTCTAAACATATCAAAACTTTTCGATCTGATAATGCTCTTGAATATACTCAATATGCTTTTCAAGCTATGTTATATTTCTATGGCACTATACATCATCTAACCTGTCCAGACACCTCTCAACAAAATGGTAGAGCCGAAAGAAAACTTCGTCATATTCTTGACATTGTCCGTGCTCTTATTCTTTCTACCAAAGTTCCTGTCCCATTTTGGGGTGAAGCCGCTCTTCATGCTATTCATGCCATTAATCGCATTCCAAGCATTGTCATTCATAATTAGACTCTGTATAAGCGCCTTTTTGGGTCATCCTTTGACTATCATTACCTTCGCTCCTTCAGATCTGTCTGTTTCTTTCTTTTTCAGCCTCATGAGCATAACAAACTTGAGCCTCGATCCAGACTTTATTGTTTTCTTGGTTATGGTAAAACTTAAAAAGGGTATCGGTGTTATGATCTTGTCTCTCATCCTCTTCGTGTTTCTCGTAATGTTGTCTTTTAGGAACACCGCTTATTTGTTGAACTCTCTCACTTTCGTTCTTCCCTAACTAACTCTTCTGTTTTAGAAATCTTTCCAGATGAGTCTTTTGTTCCTTATACAGATACTATTATTCCTCCTTTGGAATTCTCTACTCAATCTTCATATATTTTTTATGATTCTCCTAGACAGGTTGATGACGAGCTACCCTACCTTGAATCTAGGTCCCTTGCTCCTACTCCGCCTGAAGATCCTTCACAAGACATTCCACCTTGCCACTCAACCCGGGTAAGATCCATTCCTGCACATTTACTTAACTATCATTATTACACTTCCCTTGCTATACTTCATAAGCCTCACACCTATCGTGAGGCATCTATCGACCCTTTATGACAGATTGCAATAAAATAGGAAATTTATGCATTAACCAAAAACCATACTTGGGATCTAGTTACTCTCCCTCCTAGTCAGTCTGTGGTTAGTTGTAAGTGGATCTATAAGATCAAGACTCACTCTGATGGGTCCATCGAGCACTACAAGGCTCGTCTTGTTGCAAAAGGTTTTACACAAGAGTATGAGATTGATTATGAAGAGACTTTTGCTCCAGTTGCCCGTATCTCCTCTATTTGTGCCATATTAGATGTTATCGCTGCTAGTAAATGGGACCTTTTTCATATGGATGTTAAAATGTCTTCCTTAATAGGGATATGCATGAAGAAGTCAATATGCAACCTTCTCCTGGTCTTTCTGTTGAAACAAACAAGGTTTTTTGCCTTCGACGTGCACTTTATGGTCTTAAACAAGCTCCACAAGTGTGGTTTTCCAAGTTCAACTCCACCATCTTTCGCTTGGGTTATACTTCCAGTCCTTATGATTCTACCTTATTTTTTTGTCGCAATGATAAAGGCATCATTTTGATTCTCCTATATGTGGATGATATGATTATAACTGGTGATGACCTTAATGGCATTCAAGAACTCAAGGATTTTCTTAGTCATCAGTTTGAGATGAAAGACCTTGGACATCTTAGCTATTTCTTGGATCTTCAGATCACTTGTTCCATAGATGGTCTTTATATTACTCAAGCCAAGTATGCATCTCACCTTTTATCTCGAGTTGGACTCACTGACAGCAAGACTATTGACACTCTAGTTGAACTTAATGCGCATTTGACACCCTCAGAGGGAGGGGATTGTCTAATTCCTCTCTTTACGGATGATTGGTTGGCAGCTTGGTTTATCTCACAGTTACTCATCCAGACATTTCTTATGTTGTTCATCAGGTGAGCCAATATTTGTCTGCTCCACGATTGACTCACTATGTTGGTATTCTACACATTCTATGATACTTGAAAGGCACTCTTGTTTATGGCCTTTTCTACTCAGCTGAGTCTCCTCTTGTACTCCATGCATTCTCTGATGCTGATTGGACAGAAGATCCCACCGATCGCAAGTCCACTGCAGGTTATTACTTCCTTCTTGGTTCTTTTTTGATTTCTTGTCGAAGTAAGAAACAAACTTTCGTAGCGAAGTAAGAAACAAACTTTCGTGGCCCGCTCTAATATTGAAGCAAAATATCCTGCTCTTACTGATACCACATCTGATCTCCTTTGGCTATAATGATTTCTTAAGGATTTTGGTGTGTCCACATCCTATACTACTCCTCTTTATTGTGATAATCAGAGTACCATTCATATTGCTCACAATGATGTCTTCTATGAAAGGACTAAACACATCAAGATTGATTATCACTTTATTTGTTCTTATCTTGTCCATAGTACTCTCAAGTTTTTCATTGTCTCTTCAAACGACCAACTTACATATATCTTCACCAAAAAACTTGTTAAGGGATGCACTCGTAATTTGGTTGATAATCTCAAGCTGGCCTCATATCATGTATATCATGTTATGAGCTTTGAGCACATCTAATTTATTTGTACCTTCTATATAAATGTATCATATATATTTCTTAAAATACAAAATATAATACAATCATTTAATATTTTTATTTATATTCTGTATTTTTAACGTCACCAAATATTCTAAAAGGTTTATCTGATTAAATGATAGTTTTTTGAGAGTTCAGGATGTAAGAAACCGTTGTTATATCATATGCCAATAATGAATGATATCTAAGCATATGTTCTGATTGAAGATGGGAATAAATAATTATAGTCATGGTTTATAAGTTTGATGAAGAACGTGTTGGAAAATTTTCAATGAATGGAAAACAGTAGTTTTGTAATCAGTTTTTTTTTTATAAATTTATTTTAATTAGTTTTGCCGTTTGCTTTTAATTCTTATTAAAAGTCTATGCCCTTTTGGGTCTTTTCTCTTTTCTTCCATTTCCTTTATTGTTACTATTGCTCCTTCAGCTTCTTTCATTTTAATTCCTTAAACAAAAAGTAAAGTGAACCAAAAAAAGGAGGAAAAAATAAAGAAAGAAAGCAGAGGGAAAAAATATTGTGAGTTTTTTTTATTTTAAATTTAGACTCAGGTTAGTTATTGTAAACTTCAGATACTTCAAAATTCGTAAAAATATTAAATATTAATGTATATTTGATAGTAGTTGATCATTATATCATTTGATATACATATCTTGCTAATTTTTATAATTTATTTCTTTTTTATATCATTTAAATTTTATATTTACAATTTATATGTATTTGTATTTATGTATTTTTGATTTAGAATAATATATTTTTTATTCTTAATTTATTTATCTATATTTTATTTTTGATCATTTGCATAATTTTATAAAATTTATCAATTTTAACTTTAATTTTAATCTAATTTTATTTATTTTTATTGATTTTAGATTTTATTATTGTTATTTAAATTTATTATAAATTTAAATAAAATGAAGATTCAAATTTTTTAGAAACATATCTGAACTCTTAAGTTTAAATTAAGATATATTGAAAAATGGAAAGCGCTACGATAGGAATAAAAAAACACATGACAGCTGTAAACGAAAAGAGAAAAAGAGAAAAACGTTGGAAAAGAAAAAAAAACGACGCGGGAGAGTGAAGACAGAAAACAGAGGAAAAACGCTGGAATGCTAAAGCGAAAGCAAATTCTTTTTTCAATTCCTCTCATAATAATTACTGTAAATTTATTTACTTTAAATTTAATTTATAATATGAATTAAATTTTTTTATTCTAGAAAAAAGATGTAATCTAATTCTAAATTATAATTGATTTTACATGTTAATTTGAATTATTTTTCTTCATATTTGTTTAATTTATTAAGAGTTTATTACTTTTAATTAATTAACCATTAATTATATGATGTTTTTGGATGTTTTTTGGATATTGTTAACAAACAAAAAGAATTAAATTAAATTAGCTATGTGAGTAAAATATATCGAGTAATTAGCTGAAATCAATTTCCTAGAAATTTTCTTCTCGTTAATGATTTTCGAATAATATATTTCTTTTCTTTTGTACATTTTTTTAAAATTGATTTTATTTTAAATTTTAATTACAATAAAATTAGTAACTTTTATAGATAAAATCGATATTAACATAATTTTGGTATTTGTCAAGTTATTAATCCTTGAATACATACTATTTTTATCACTTTACTATAAAACTACAATATTATTCACTTTTAGTTTTACATAGATAAATTTTCTATAATCTAAAGAAAAAAAATTCTTTCCTTATTTACACCCTTTTTCTGAATAAATAATTAAATGATTAAATCATCTATCCGTTACTGCTTGTTTAAATTTCATGCTGGAATGGTGTATTCACTTGTTATCATCCAACCTTAATTGTTGTGTGGTGTTACAGTTTTTTTTTAGGTGATGGCCTCTAAGATTT
Organism: Hippophae tibetana; assembly: GCA_037013495.1. NCBI lineage: Eukaryota > Viridiplantae > Streptophyta > Magnoliopsida > Rosales > Elaeagnaceae > Hippophae > Hippophae tibetana. Next base: position 133,777,497 of record CM072801.1, on the reverse strand, counting down.
GTTTCACTTACTGAGATTTACTTATTTTTAATTTTCAAACTTCACTCTTAATTATTGTTTTCATATATGATTGTTAATTGCTACTGTTAATTTTCATTTTTTGGGTACTTTTTTTTTTTGTTCCTTACTTCTCATTTCTTAATTTCTTTTGTTATTTGTTAATTAGCACTCTTGCTTAAATGTTCATTTTAAATTTTCTTTTAGTATTGTTATTTTTCTTGCTATTATCTCATATTATTTTGTATAATTTTAGTATTTCTTTGTTTCTTTAATATTGTTATTTTCACATTAATTTTGTTTATATTACTTGCTTTGTGTGTTACTAATCTTAATTATCTTTACTACACTTCTATAACAAAAAATTTTAAATTATCGTTTATGTCTTTATGTAGTAAATGTTTTAAAGTTATATGTTTTTATTGCAATAAGTAATTTTTATTTCTTTGGGAATAGCCTAGTAAATATTTCATATATAAATTTTATAGTCTTAAGACTTCGTTTTTAATTGTGTATTTTTCAAAAAATAAAATAAATATGATTTCTAAAATGACTATTATATTATCCCAAATTAAAGACCTAACTGTAAATATTATTAGCCCTGTAACAGTGATTCTAATATCAACCAAATGATGAGGCCTTTTGTAACTCATAGGATTACTCTTGTGTTACTGATTTTGGTTTTTTCAACCATAGTGTGGCAGAGAAACCAGAAAAGTTCAATGGCTTTAACTTTAGGAGGTGGAAGAGTAAGATGATGTTCTATCTAACCATCTTAAATCTGACAATAATCTTGACTAAAAAAGCTCTCAATCAACCTGAAGGTGAGTAGAGTCTTTAGTATGCTAGTGCTTTGAATCATGGAAGCATTCTAATTACTTGTGTCCGAATTATTTTCTAAATGGCCTATTCAACTCTTCGTACAATGAGTACATTAAGGAGAAAACAAATAAAGAATGTAGGAGTCATTGAACTCGAAGTATGAAACAGAAAATGCCAGTACCAAGAAATTTTTAATTGGTCACTTTTTTAATTATAAGATGGTAGATTCTAAACTGGTATGCAGTTCAGTACGTGAACTGTAAGATATCTTAACAAATATGCATGATGAAGCGATGGTACTAAGTAATACCTTCCAAGTTGTAACTATTATTGAAAAGTTGCCTCATTTATGGATAAAGTTCAAGGCCTACCTTCTTTGAAGGACTTGCTTATAAGATTTAAGGTGGAAGAAGAAAACAAGGTTTCTTCTAAAACATGGTATATCCTATCAACACCTAAGGCTCATGTGGTGGAGCATGGTCAAAGCTCCAAATACAATAAGTACAAGGGCAAGAGCAAGCTAGATAAATGGTTTAATTTGGGACTTGTAGAAGCAACTTTTAAGACATCGAGCTTTAGAGGAATTTGCTTTAACTGTCAAAGAACATGACATAAAGCCCCCAAATGCAAGATTCCAAAGAGAAATAGGAACCGTGAGGCAAACATGGTTGACAACATCACTCAAGATATCCCTGATATTGACTTATGTGCAAAGAAGTGGTAGATTGATACTGGTACAACCTGGCATCTATGCTCAAACAATGAGCTATTTACCACTTTCAAACTTGTCAATATAGGCATAAGCTATTTATGGAAAACTGTACTATTTATGTTGTTGAAGGATAAGGAAGAGTAGTATTGAAGATGACCTCTAGGAAGGATCTGACTCTAAACAATGTATTGTTTGTGCATGAGATTCACAAAAAACTTGTGTCCAGTCCTTTGATAAATAAGAATGACTTAAGAATTGTCTTTGAGTCAAATAAGGTCGTATTGAGCGAAAGGGGTATATTTGTGGGTAAGGGTATACGTGTAATGGGATTTTTAAGCTAAAAGTTACAACTATAATGCCTAAAAATTAATAAAGTTAATTATTTTGCCTACTTGTTTGAGTCTTCCAATTTATGACATGGTAGACTAGGTTATGTTAATTATGATACATTGTATAAATTAATTAACTTAGATCATATACCTAGTTTTTAAATTGATTCCAAACATAAGTACGAGACTTGTGTTATGGAAAAAATGACAAGGTCATCGTTCCATTTGATTGAGAGGAACATTGAACCCTTTAACTTAATCCATAATGATTGATAACTGTATTTTATATAGTTATTTTCACATATTTTATTAATTATAATTTCTATGTTCTTAATGTTTTTAGTTAATTTTCGATGAATAAATTAGTATTTACTGTTTTTTAAATATTTTAATAAAAATTAAATAATTTGTATCGAAAACGTACTTAATTGCAAATTTGTGTCCAAAAATATAATTTCAAATAAAAGAGTGTTTAATTACAATTTGTAAAAGTCGAAAATATAATTTAAATTAAAATCGGGCTTAATTTTAATTATTGAAAGTTTAAAAATTTAATTTAAATTACCAAAAGGGCTATATTGCAATTAAACAAAGTTTAAAATGTAATTTGAAAAATATTTGTGGGTGAAAATACAATTAATAAAAGTGATTTTTCTACGCAGGAGAGAAATTCCATGCGGTATCATCCACGCTTCACTGTGGACCGTCAGATCAACGCATAAACGGTTAGGATGCGCGCGTGTTCTTCAAACCCGACCAAGGAGAGTGGGTGCAGAATTCCTCTATTACGTGGCTCGGCGCCCCAAGTGGGGTCCCACCTGCCGCGCAAGCCGACGTGCAAGTGGGACCCACATCTCTGACACGTCCAGCCGCTGTCCCTCACGTACGCGCGCCTCTGATCCCGTGCGCCGATCTCTGCATGCAACCTGATTTTTAGCGAATCAAATGAAGCCACGTGTCTGCACGAATCCTTACCGCTAATCAAAATATGACACGTGTCACACTATATTTTTAAGCCAATCCTGTTATGACACGTGGCAGGTTACGATGGGCATGAAAGCGCCGAATCTCGCACGCGTTCCAGCTATTGCCCCCACGCTTCGCGCGCCCCAATTTCGTGCTTCAGTTTCTACGTGCGCCTATTCCTTGCAACAAATGAGGTGCTGCCACGTGTCCCACTATTTATTTCAGCGAATCATATTGCGACATGTGGCAGAGTTTATTGAAAAGAAAAACAGAAACGCACGGCTCGCCACTTACGCGTTTTCATTCTAGTTTTCGATACAATTTTGTCCCCCACGCGTTTTAATTTATTATTTGTCCCACACTTCTCTGTCCCCCACGTTTATTAAATTTTAAATATTTTTGATGTATTTTTTTTAGGTATAAATAGGAGATAAGATAATAGAGTTTAGAAGTTTTTTTGAGTTTGTAATTTTTGTAGTGTTTGTGTGTTGGCTGTGGAACACACAGAAGCCATTTTTGGCTTTAGTTGTGTTTTGCGTGTGCCAAATATTTGTTCTAATTGATGTTTTAATTTTCCTTCTTCTTCATCTTATTTTTCTGAATCTGTTGTAATTTTTAATTTAATTTTATGAAGTAATTTAATTTTTCTAGGATTGCATTTGATCTAAATTTATGAAGCTTTTATTTTAATTATTTTTGATAGATTTATAAGACGTTCGATTTGTTCGTTCTATTTTGTGTTTAATACTTTTTGATTATTTACGAATCTTATCAAAACGATCCGTGGCACATAAATAAACTTGGAAGAGACATTTGTGTGTATATTGCTCGTAAATAGAATGAAATTTATGATGAAGGATAGGAATATACCCTAATTGTATGTGTGGCCATTTGAAAACTTAAAACGTAATGAATTTCGGTGAATTTAATTCTCATAGGAATATAGTGAATTAATTTAACGAGGTGTGTTTGTACGAAGTTCGGAAGAGATGTATGAATAAAATTAGAAGTTTTCGGTTGACAAATTAAATGTACTAAAAAATATAAATCAAGAGAAAATAAAATGATTTGAGTTGATTAATTTGGTGAAAAATTGTAATCCTAGATTTCTTTTATTTTGTTTTTAAACTCTTTTCTTACATTTGCTACAATCAACGAACGTTTTGAATAAAATCAGAGAGATATAATTTTAGTACTCAACAAACTATAGTAACAAATCTCCGTGGGAACGATAACTTACTTATCAAATTTATTACTTGTGACCGTGTATGCTTGCACACATTTTTGTGTGTTGTAAAACACACAACAATGATCTATGTGATTTGGAATTTCTTCAAACAAGGGTGACAATAAGTATTTTATTACTTTTCTCAACGATAGCATGAAATATTTGTTTCATGTAATTGCTTAAAAACAAAGATGAAGCTATAGAGAAGTTTGTTTTATAAAGTAGAAGTTAAGGATCAACTTAACAAGAAAATCAAGGTACTTCAAAGTGATCGGGGTAGTAAGTATGAAGCATATTTTGGTGAATTTTGTGCAAAAAAATTGAATCATGCATGAAACCATAACTCCTTATTTATCTCAGCAAAATGATGTTGTTTAATGTAAGAATCGTACATTAAAAGAAATGATGAATGCAATGTTATTAAGTTCAGGGTTATCATAGAACCTATAGGGTGAAGCTATTTTGTTAGTAAACTACCTTTGAAATAAAGTATTATAATAAAAGGCACATAAGACACCATATGAATTATTATTTTTTAAAATAATTTCCTATAAATATTTACGAGTATATAGGTGTCTTATTAAAGTTATTGTACCTATACCTTAGAAAATGAAGATGGGTCCAAAAATAATAAATTGCATCTTCATTTGATATGTACATAATAGTAGTGTGTATCGCTTTAATGTGTATGAGTCAAAGATCCTAGACATACACAAAAACATGATAATGGAATCAACAAATACATCGTTCTTTAAACATGTATTCTCATGTAAATCTCAAAGGGAATAAAATTCGTCTAAACAAACTTATGAGACTATGATAGTAAACAAATCCACTAAGCAATAAAATAGGTAAAATTCTCACAAAAATAAAACTACAAATACCTTTATTAGTTGGGACCTTGATAACTGTATTTTATACAGTGATTTGCGTTTATTTTATTAATTATAATTGCTATTTCTTTACATTTTTAGTTAATTTTTAATTAATTAAATTAATATTTAGTATTAGTTTTAAATAAATATATTTTCAAGTAAATTAATAAATTTTAATAAAAAAGGGACTTAATTGCAATTATAAAAAGCTTACAATTTAAATTTGAAATTAAAATGGGTGAAATTGCAAATATCAAAAGATTAGAAATTAATTTGAATTAAATTTATGGGTCAAAATGCAATTAATAAAAGTTGAATTTATGCGCAGGAGAAGAGCCACTTACCACATTCTCAACGCCCAACACACACCGTTCGATCATCCAATCAACGGTCAAGATTGGGCGCGTGCAATCCAGAGGTGACAAAGGCGACTACACCCGAAACTCCTGTAGCACGCGGCTCGGCACACGTGGGGCCCACCTATCGCGTAAACTACGTGCAAGGTGGGACCCACGTGTCGGCTATGCATATTTTCTCCAGAGACGATCGCTGACCGTTGGATCTATTGAACGGTCCAGATTTAAAACGTGTGGAAGCAAGTAGTCGCGCACCGAGCCGCTCGCTTACATTCCCGTGCGATGTGGTTCATCCAAGCAGCGTGCACCCTCGTGTTTCACCGAATAAGAAGCAGCCATGTGTCACCTCAATATTCTAGTCAATCACATGACGATACATGGCATGTATTTGGTAAAATAAATACGCAGAAACGACCCCCACTTACTAGCTGTTAATGCATCACCACGTATTGAAGCCAGCTATCGCGCACTTCTAGGGCAATGAAATCGTGTGCGACACGGTGCATATGATCTGCATGCACCCGTTCTTTGCCACTGAATGAAAGGCTTCCACGTGTCTCGTTATATCTCACAGCCAATCAAATGATGACACGTGGCATGTATAAAAGAAAAAAATTAGAAAGCGCATAACGTTTTCACGCGTGTATTATTTTAATTCTCCCCATGTTTTGTTTGTCCCCCACTACATGTATTGCGATAAAAAATAATAATAGTTAGAGATGGGGGATATATTTTGTACGCGAGAAAAAGAGGAAAGTTTTTTCAATTTAGTTTTGTTTTTGTTTTAGCTCAGAGTTTTACATTTTTTTTCTCTCTTCAAGTTTTCTTTTTCTTTCCTCTCTGCGTAAACACGCAGAACGTTTATTTGCCAGTTTTTGTGTTGTATTTTCTTGGGAAAATTATAGAGAAAGAAGGCAACGAAGAAGAAGGAAAGGGAAGAAATTTATTTTTCATTGAGGAATCGTGAAAGAGTTTTTCCTATTCTATTTTCTTTTAATTTTTATTTCTCTAAAATGTTTTATTATTGTGGTGTTGTAATTTTAATTTCTGCTATGAACTAATTTATTTGTTCTAGGATTGCAGTGTAGCTTAAATTATGAAACTTGAATTAATTATTTGAATGATTTATGGAACTGTTTTAAGTTGTTTATTTTATCTGTGTTTAATGTTTTTAATTATCGGAAGATTAATTAACTCATCTGTGACACTTAAATAAACTTGGAAAAGGCATTTTTGTGTGTTGCTCGTAATAAAATAACATATATATATAAGAGATAGAAATATACTTTTATTGTATATGTAACTGTTTGAGAACTCAGAACTTAATAAATCTGGTTGAATTTAATTCTCATAGGAATATAGTGAATTATTTTAGCGAGATGTGTCTGTCTAGAGCTCGGAAGAGATATATGGATAAATTAGGAGTTCTTGGTTAACAACTTAAAAATATGAAAACATAAATCAAGAGAAAATAAAATGTTCAAGTGGATTAATTTGGTGAAACTGTAATCCTAAAATTTTCTTATAAATTGTTAAACAAAATTAGTTAAGTCAAACTGCATCAAATTATTGATTGTTTGGATAAAATCAGGTTTAAATAATTTTAGTAATTAATGAAAACTAGTAACAAATCTCTATAGAAACGATATTTTACTTATCATATTATTATTGGTGACCGTGTATACTTGCACGATTTTATGTTATTCAAAAGAGACAACATATCTCTTTTTGAACTACTTATTATCTCCCACGCTTGCTACTTCTGTAACAACTTGGTCTAACACATGAACCCAAATTTTCTTCAAAGCCAACAATACTCAATGTAGTGTTATCAATAACTGAAGATCAGTAAAGTGTATAATAATGTGAACAATCAATCGTGGGATCTATCCTTAAACATACACCACCAATAACCAATGTGGGAAACATATTCAACAACGTATCGCACATAGCCAAACTAAGAAACACATTCAACCACTTACCACAAACAACCATTATTATGAGAACACAAACAATACTACCCTACCTATTCTCATATTGTTCTCACAAACTCTATAAAAATGTCAAGGACACTATTTTATGCTCACACAAACATATCACAATTATAGAAACACATTCAATATAATTAATGAAGAAGGAATTCAAATTGATAGAAAAATTTGGCAAATGTTCAAAAAAAATTGAATTAATTAAACATTAAAGATGGGTATTTATAAATGACCACCCATGGCTGACCATCCTCGCCGACCACCTTGTTATGGATCTGAAGAGGGGGTCCAACAAAGGCCTTGCTAAAGTGTACAAAAATCCCATTTTTTTCTATTTGAAAATTACTAAGTAATTATTCATAAATACTTGCACTCAAATCGAATTAAAAATTATCACTCACGACTTATCATGCATACTAAGAAACCAACTCCATGGTATGTGTGAAACATGCTATTAAACACAATATACTAAACAATGTACGTGAATGCATTAGGAATCTGTAGTAACCAACCTTACACAGAGAAAAATAGAAACACTGAGTAAAATAAATAGACTTCATATTTTACACATGGGAAGCCAACATAGACACAAAGAACAATAGCACTTACAATCTTCCCCTTTGGTTTTCCATGTCAAAACACTATCTAACTAAGTGAAAAATCATATCAATCATAAGATCATCACGAAGATGACCTAAAGATGTTTGTTCCCATGAACAAAACATCAACACACACCAAAACTCAAAAAATACACCTACACCAAATGCATCCATCTTTTGCATTCCATTCATCTTCTTCAATCAACTCATCCATACTCTGCCAGTCTGAAACATGAAGGTCTCAACATAAATGCACAAAGCACATATAAACCTCAATGACTTCAATCTACACCTATAACCTGCACACATAAAACAAACATGTACTTCATGAACATATCATGCAAAAATAATGTGTAGTCTATCTAAGTACTATCATGTTATCCCTACACAGATACACATCGATAGGAAAAACACCTACAATCATGCAATGTACATAAATCCCTCTGACTTCATGCAACACTCCCCCTAAGTGTTTGCAAGTCAAACAATAAAATACAATGCAATCCTACACTCACCACCCATGAAACACATAGCATGACAACAAAACATAGTTAAGCACATAAAATTTTCCCTCTTTTTGACATTGAAATTCAAAGGATAACCCTTATATAAGGGAGAGAAAACAAAAAAATATGCAATAATCTTAACACTAAGCAACAATGCAGAGAACATTATAGTGAACAAAACATAGAGTTCTTCATGCTCATAATCTAAAGAACATAAGTAGTAGTCTCTCAAGGGGAAATGTAAATACCAATAGCCTTTCTTAGGGATTCAAACATTAGAAAGTCTAAATATTTAGTAAAATTATTAACAACCTGAAGGTCAGTACTGATATGTTATAATGACAAAGTGTTTGATTCCATTATATCTCTTTCAAAATGGTATCATATGTCAATGTGTTTGGTCCTTGAATATTGGACCAGATTTTTTTTAGATGCAAACATCATTGTTGTTGCCATAAAGTAAAACATGGTTTCTTACCATGATACAATATTCTAACATCATCTACTTCATTCAATATAATTAAGCACACTATAACCCCTTAGCAATATATTCAGCCTTGGTAGTGAATAGAAACACAAAACTCTACTTTTGAATATGTTAAGAAATTAATGAATTATCTAAGTAGAATCACTCTCTTAAAGTACTCTTTCTATCATCATTGTACCCTACCTAGTCGGCAATGGAATACACAACCAACTTAAAAGTAGTTTCCAAAGGATACCAAATTCAGACCTACCACTAACATATTTGATGATCCTTTTAGCAGTAGTTGGATGCGATTATTGGAGGCTAGCCAGAAATATAGCAAAAACTCCTACCCAGTAGAGAAAAATTTCAATTATACTCGGGTATAAAGTATACTCTACTTCCTTTCCAAAAGGATCTTGATGAAGTTTAAGAATGTTACTCATAGGAGTGCAAGCAGGTTTGGTATTTTTCAATCCAAACTTCTTAACCAATTTCTTGGTATACTTTGCCTAAGAGAGAAAGATTTCATCTTTCATTTGTTTGACTTAAAATATGTTGAAGAACGTCAATTTACCAACAAGGCTTATCTCAAACTCACTTTGTATTGCGGTAGAAAATGTTTGAGCCAAGTCATCCTTTGTAGACCAAAAAATGATGTCATCAATGCATACTTGAGCAACAATAACTTCACCCTGATTTCTTGAGACAAATAACATTTTGTCATCACCTCATCTTAGAAAATCATTATTAAGGAGAAATGTGGTAAGATGCTCATTCCAAGCATATAGAGCTTGATTTAAGCCATATTGTACTTTCTTTAGTCTCATCACATGATTAGGAAAGTAAGGGTATTCAAACCTCTTTTATTGTTCTACATAGACCTTCTCTTTGATAACTCCATTCAAGAAATCACTCTTTACATCCATCTGGTATAACTTAAACCCAAAGTAGCAAGCTTAACCGATGAGAAGTCTCACAAACTCAAGATGGGCAATAGGAGTAAAGATTTCATTGAAGTCAATTCCTTTAATCTATGTATATCTTTGTGCCATGTGGAGAAAATTATTTCGAGCGATTGTCCCATTCTCATCTTTCTTGTTTTTGTATAGCCAGCATGTACCAATGACATGTTTATTAGTAGGTTTGGGAACAAGGTACCAGACATCATTCATTTGGAATTGATTAAGTTCCTCTTACATTGAGTTGACCCAATATACATCATGTAGGGCTTTCTTAACATTTTTAAGTAGGATGGTAGAAGTGAAACACATCTAATTCAAAGTCTCTTATAACTGACGGCTTGTTCTAACACCACCTTCCACATTACCAATAATATTATCCACATAATGAGCTTTCTTTTCCCATTTTGGAAGGGGAAATCTTCTTTCTCATCTTTATAAGTTCTAAGAGGGTCCGCTAGTAATAATAGATGGAGTCTCAACATTATTTGTAGCTTTATCAAAAGTACCCAAACACCAAAAACATCATTGTCATCATAATCAACAGGTTTAATAGCACCAGAGTCATCAATCACAACATTGATTGATTCAATAACATTTGAAGTTCTTAAATTATAAACCTAATAAGCACGAATATTATTAAAATATCCTATAAATATTCCAATATCACTTTTGGCTTCAAACTTTCCTAGATTCTCGAAGTCTTTAAGAATATAGCAAGTACATCCAAACACATGAAGGTGCTTAAAATCATGTCTCTTTCCTTATATAATCTCATAATAATATTTTCCCAAGTTTTCGCTTATCAACATGACCTTAGCCATTTCTTGGATAACCCTATTCTTCTTTTAACCAATATCATTCTGTTGAGGGGTATTGGGAGTCAAAAACTCATAATGAATACCCATCACAAAAGATACTGAAAATTTTCATTTTGAAATTTAATGCATAGGGTCGTGAAATTATCAAAACCTTCATTTTTTTTCTATCAGAAACAAAACCCAAGTACATCTAGATTAGTCATCAACAATAACTAAGATAGATTTTCTTCCACCAATACTAGTAGTTTTCATAGGACCCATCAGATCCATATGAAGAAGTTCAAGAGGTCTTGTAGTGGAAAGATGTTAATTCTTCTTATGCTAACTCTTACTTTGCTTACCCAACCGAATGATATTAGTTAAAGGAAGAATATGGTCGCACATATGTTCAGGAACAATGGTGATAATGGGGAGACCTCTGACTATTCTAAGACTAGAAATTTTCTTCTACAATTTGTAGTCGACATGACCCAAACGTTGATGCCAAAGTTCTTCAGTACTAATACTCAACCTGTTACACATAACCTCTAAAGGATTACCCACACAATAGTAGTTGTCTTTCGATCTAATGCCTCTAACTAGAGTTTTGTTGGAACTATCATACAAAATACAATCCTTTTTAGTGAACTTGATTATGTACTTGTTATCACAAATTTGGCTAATGCTAATAAGATTAACCTTGAGACCTTCTACATAAAATACATCTTTAAGTTCAGGGATACTGGGAGCACTAATAGATCCTCTACCATAAATTAATGCCTTATCTCCACCATTGAAAGTAACTGATCCATCATTTGTTAGAATTAAGTCAGTGAAGAAAGATCTATCTCTAGTCATACGTCGAGAGTATCTAGTATCAAAATACTAACAACTGGATGCTTGAGCCTTCAAGGTAGTATGAACCACATTACAATTGCACTTCTGATAACTAGAAGAATCAATGAGGGATGACTTAAACTCTTTGAAGAGCATAATTACTTCACTCTGTAAGGTCACAACTTTATTAGTCAGAGAAATAGAGAGATTCAATAATTCTTCTATATATCTCAACATATTCTTGTCATAGTCTGGTAAATCTCTATGAGAGTTAGAGGAAGAAAAGAAACTAGAGTTGTTAGACATTAGAGAGAGATAAACTTTGTGCACTTAACATATCGACATTGCACTCATCAACAAAAATCTCAACAGTGAGAGAAGGTGCCTAAACATAGCAATAATATAGAAGCAAGTAGCATGAGTGCCATTAAGTCTTAATAGTTTGTCAAAACAAGTGTTTTCAATAGATCAATTTTGAGCAACTACACAATATTCCTTGATTTTTCTCTCAGAGTTTTCCTATTGAAGGTGAAGAGTCTTAGCCATTTCAGGCTTCTCTAGCAAGCTAGATTCAAGAATTTTGTCTTTCGCAATATTAGCATCAACACGTGCTTAAAGCTTATTCAGTTCAGTACCACAATCATCCAACAAAGACTAAGAAGAGGCTTTTTATCTTCAAATATGCAAACATCTTTCTTAAGTTTGGATATAACATCATAATTGCAAGATGAGAACTTTGAAGCATATTGACCTTTAAAGGCTTCAAATTCTCTATCTTGAATTGTCTTTTCAACCTTATTTACTCAAGTGAGACCCTTCTCACTATCACAAAGGAGAATTTGAAGTGACTTAATATCGTTATCCAATTTCATCTTCAAGTTGTTCACTTCCTTTTCACCATCCAAGGTGATATTGAGCAATTGACCAAAGAGGTTCAAATGCTTTTTATCCTTTTCTATTAGGTTGTTGTGAATCTTGGACATAAATTTCTTTAACTTGAGATTTTTATACACAAGTTGTTCATAAGATTCTTAAAGAGAAAACTTATCATCATCACCTAAATTTGTCCAATAAGAGAAGTGATAGTCTCTGAGTGGGAAGCCATTAGAGTAAAGCAATCAAGAGTAGCAAACTCTGTTTATTCTGGAATAGACACACCCGATTGAAAAATGCACCCATCATATTTATTTTCCAAGAAGTTCCATGCTTCCTTGGAATAGTAAAGTTAGAGATCAAAGATGAGTCTTATACAGTGGTAGAGCTTATGATAAGATGTAACTATTGACAATTTATATTGCTGAGACGAAGCTCTTATTTGTTCCATGCAATAAAGAGCTTAAGTTTAATGACACTCGTCTTTGTAATGTGCGTAGGGCACGTCCAACCATTCTTAATTAAGGACCAAACATCATTATTTCTATTTCTTAAGTAGGAACATATTTGAGATCTTCATTAAAAATAACATAATTCATTAAGCTAAGGAGATCCATCGACCAAGCCTCATACATCATCCATCATAAGAGATTAATAGAATTAAACATAGAGAAAGGGGAAAGGATAAACACTGGACCTATTAAGGGTAAAAAGGGTGTACCCGATTTAATACCAATTTAAAAAGTTTGAGACCTATTATGCAATCAGGGTAAGGGGAAACAAACTCCCAAAGAACTAGTTCCTATAAGCAGCAGAATAAAAGAAATTAAGTACAGTAGTAATAAACTTAGACAAATAGTTTTCTTTTGTAGAATAAAAATATTTACAGGCTACATAACAAGGAAGTAAAGCATACTAAATAGAAATAAGCAATTTTACAATCAGAGTCCTAATCTTATATGTGGTAAGATACAATATAATGACTCAGATTATACCCACAAAAACCAAATCATTCAAACATAATCATATAATGAGGTAAACCCACATAGAACTCCTATCTATGTGGTAACATCCTCGGGTTTGCTTATGGAAACCACTTGAGATCAAACAAATCCACTAAGGAATAAAATGGATACAACTCTAATAGAAATAAAGCCACAAATACCTCTATCAGTTGAGATTTTTGTCTAAACTATATATTACTGCACTCACTTGCTACCTCCCTAATAACTTAGTTTGACACACGAAGCCAGCTTTCCTCCAAATCCAGCACTACTTAATGTAGTGTGATTAGTAATCGAAGATCAGTAAGTGTATAATAATATGAACAATCAATCATGGGATCTACCCTCAACAATGGATTACTAACAACCAAGGTGAGAAATACATTCAACTATGTATCGCACACAGCCAAAATGGTAAACACATTCAACCACTTACCACGAACAACCACCGATATGAGAACACAAATAATACTGCACTATCCACTCTTATAGTGTTGTTCTCACAAACTTTTTTAAATAGTCAAGCACACTATTTTACACTCACAAACATACCAAAATTATCGAACCACATTCAAGATAATTAGTGAAGAAGGAATTCAAATTGATAAAAAAATTTGATAGAGTTTTTGTAGGTTTTTCAAATTAATTAAACATTAAAGAGGGGTATTTATAGTGACCACCAATGGCTAGCCATCCTCGTCAAGGCATCACTGAATTGTTCGTCGACCACCTAGTTATGGGTCTGATGCGAGGGTTTGACAAAGGCCCTGTTGAGATGTACAAAAATCCCATTTTTTTATCCAAAAATTGTCGAGTAAGTTTTCATAAATATCGACACTCAAAATGAACCAAAAATAGTCACTCACAACTTAACATGCATACTAAGAAAGTAATCTCGTGATGTATGTAAAACATACTTTCAATCAAATTGTACCTAATTATGTATGTGTCTGCATTATTGATCCCTAATAACCAATCTTACATAGAGGAAGATAGAAAGACATAGTAAAATAAATAAAATCTGTGTTTTGCATATAGAAAGCCAACACAAACACAAAATACAATACATCAACAAATGTGTATATGTTAATGGCACTACGATGGTTAGGTTATCTTGTGTCTTTATGTTGATTACATACTAACTATGAGTAGTAATGATCAAATGGTCAAATCCACTAAGATTATGTCGAATTCATGGTTTGACATAAAAGACATAGTACCTACTAATGTAATTCTGGGAATTAAGATATCAAGGATATCAAGCGGTCTTATTCTAATTCGATGTGATTATGTTGACAAGATACTTGAGAAATTTAACATTGATGATTCCAAAATTGTTAAAACACCAGTAGATGTAAATCTACACCTATCTAAAAATAAAGATGAAATTATGTCTCAATTGGAATATTCTAGAGTGATAATAAGTCTTATGTACTTGATGAGTTGTACATGACTAAACATAAATTACGTTGTAAGTAAACTAAGTAGATATACTAGCAATCCAGGATGATCAATGCAAAGGTATCATAGAACTACTTAGACACTTAAGATACACATATAGCTATGGACTGCACTACACAAGATATCCAACTATATTAGAAAGATATAGTGACACAAAGTAGATATCTGACATGAAAGACTCAAAGTCTACTAGTGGATATGTGTTCACACTGGGTGGTGGAGCTATTTCATAAAAATCCTCTAAATATACGTGCATTGTTAAATCCATAATGAAATTTGAGTTCATCACTTTGGATAAATGTGGCAAATGAGTTGAATGGCTACATAATTTCTTAGAGGATTTCCTAAGTGGGTAAAGTTTGTACATACAATATGTATCCATTGTGATGTCAATCGACTATTCGCACGACACAAAGCAATATGTATAACGATAAGTCTCAACATATACATCGTAAACATAATACCATTAGACAACTATTCTCAATTAAGGTTATCTATATTAATTATATAAAGTCAAAAGATAACATAACAGATACATTAACCAAAGGGTTAAATCGAAATATAGGGTTAAATCGAAATATAGTTCATATGTCATCGAAAAGAATGAACTAAAGTCTATGAAAAAATAATAATTTATAAAGAAAACCCAACTTAATTGATTAAAGATACTAAGATCTAGGTTCAAAAGAACAACATAATTGTAAAAACATTAATCATACAATATTTTAATTAAGTTAATTTATTAATTAATATAAATATTTTAAATATTTAAAAATCTACGTATTAAATAAAGAATTAATTTAAAATAAAAATAATTGATTGTTTTGATGTTTTATAAAATTATATATAAAAAATCTATATTTTTGATAAAGTTTCATAATTTTGATGAATTTTTTTAAAGTTTATACCGTTAACAAAAATATCTTCAATATTTATATAAAAATTATATCTCAAAATCTTAGGATATTTCAAACCTTGCTTACAAAAATAAGAGTATCTATATGAAGCTGATGAAATTCTTGTAGATTTATAGACTTTGATAATCTTAAACATTCTCACGGAATACATTGGACAGTTCGATTATTTTACATTAAAATTATAGAGTTTCTAAGTTCAATATATATTGACGCGTCCGCACATCACATTTTGGAACCTTTAAGTGATCTTTATTTTACTGCATTGCATATCACTTCTCTTTTAATTAGGATTATAAATTCATGCTAGAACTATTAGCAAAGACCTCTGAGTTTCTGCATATATGTTTTTCCATTCCAGAGTTACAAAAATATGATATATAAGCTATGATGAGGTACAAATATAATATAATTTGAACAAGGGCGGGTAACAGATTTTCAAATGAGGAAAAAGAAAATATTTGAACTAGTTTTCATTAGTGGCCGCAAAGAATCCCTAAGACCAGCAATTCTCATCTTGTTCCTAAGAGAATCCGTAAGTTTACAAGAATGATGGCTACTCTTTCGTTAGTCTGAGCTGCCATTAGCAAAATTAGTGTTCAGAGGCACCAGAAACATCCCCCTCTGAGCCTCGCCGCTTCTTCTTTCCCTCTCCATGCCTGGATCGTCTAGGAGCCTCATCTTCACTTTCGCTCTCATCATTTCTGAAACTGTTTCCTCCACCATGCTGATCTTCTTGATGCAACTTTAATCCTTGTTGATATTGAGGGTCATCATCATGTCCACTGGTCTGCCCTGATCCATCCAGATGTTTGCTTTGGTCCAAACCTGCACTATATTTCTCATTCCAATCATTAGCCAATCCCCTCTGATCTCTCTTAAAAATACGGTTGTTTTGTGATGGTGGTGGTGGTGGTGGAAATATTGGAGGCATGCCACCTGGTCGAACACCCCGTGGTGGATTTGTACCTTGAACCATCCCTCCCATAAATGGACCGCGTCCAGGACCCATCATCATTCCAAACCCACCACCTGGAAACATACTTCCAGGTTGTGCAGGACGTCCTCGGAACATCATGCCAGAAGGTCCCATAAAATCACCAGAAAACCTTGGGCCATATGGACTAAAGGCACGTGGACCAACGCCAAAGAGATCAGGCATAGGAAATCCATCTGGAGTAACAGGTCCATATGATGACCCATCAGCACCCACCATTACCCCAGGGAAGCCCTGCATCCCAGGCATGGGTCTTACCCCACGAGCTAAAGGCATATGAGGAGGCCACATGACTCCTCTACCTCTTCCTCTTCCCTGATTTGCTGCTGCCACAGGAGTCTGACCAAAGCTCTCTTCTTCATCTTCACTTTCATCTTCTTCCTCCTCTTCGTTGTCCTCAAATGGAACAATATCTGGATTCTGTCCACCATTATCTGGATTGACTCCCTTGGCTTTTTCCTCTTCCCGTTTAGATTCTGCTGCAAGTGAGGTTGCCTGCAATATGAAAAAAACAATCAAGTCATCCACTGTCTATTTAACGCAATCCAAAGCATGTAGGGCACACTATTGCATGACACAGATAATTGCTCCCATTCATTAGGAAGAATTGTTATCAAACTAATCCATTCATCAGATTTATGTACAACCAATTCTTTTGAAATGTCAGCTTTATCTGGGAACCAAAAGACTATGTCTAAAAACCAAAGATGGCATCCACATCAGCTTTCCCTTTAATAAGTATTAATATATTTGCCAAAATTATGGTTCCACTCACAGTTCTGAAAATATTCTTTGGGCTGATTCCACAAGTAAGAAAAATATAAGTGTTTCTAGAAAACAAAAAGAAAAAAAATGCCAATGCAAATCAGTTGCATCATTATTCTGAAGGATGGTGAACAAACCAGGGCAATATTTTAGTAGAATCTTGTTCATTTTGGTTGTTGCCTGCCATGATGCCAAAATCACTAGAATGTTTTAGGATTAACCATTAACAATTAAGTTGGAGGCCGCATAATTTTATGAATGCAACACTATTACATTGTACTGAAACTAATTTTACTATATGGCCATAATTATATTTAAGCAACGAGTTTAACCTTTGATTATTTATTTCCATTGCAAACCTAAAATTTCCCAAGAACAGAGCACTAACAACCTTACAAGCAACAAGGACGATAAAAATCTAACAAATAAATAATCTTTGTGCTCCCTTAAAGTTTCAGTTTTTGTTATTCTGAACAGGTATTGGCTATCTATGCAGTGTGATGTATTCTGAGACTTAAAGTGACTATCTTCTACAATACGATGTTGAAAATGTGTGGCTTGAGCGTACAAACTTCAATAAAGTGCAACAGTGGTGGGGAGAAGCTACAGTTCAAGGATGGCATGGTTACAAGCTTATGAAAAATTGAATTTTTGAAAGAGAAGTTGAATAAATGGAACAGGGAGTTGGTGACTTGAGTGAGAAACATTTTTTGGAAATAGGATTGGTTGTATTGTTAGATGTCAAGAAGATGCAAGTTTAACCAAGTCCTTGAAATACGAACTAAACAGATTGAAAATACATATTAGAAGGTCTGGTTGTGAATAAGGAATTCTTCTTGAGACATAAGTCGAGAGCCACCTAGATTAAAGAGCGTGATGCAAATTCAAAATTCTTTCATTATATAACAAACAAGATGAAAAATAGAAACATTATTGGAAAGCTTGAAAAGGAAGATGGGAATAAACTAGAGGAAGATCAAAGATTTGAAGAGGATGTATTGAGGTTATTCAAGAAGCTTTAATCTTAATCCAAGAGAAAAGATGGGCAAAGACCAAAAAATTACGGATTGGATTGAGGCCATATTTTAGAGAAGGGAGAAAATGATGGAAGGGCATTTAAAGAAGAAGAAATCAAAAAGGCTGCTTTTAAATGTTTAATAGAAAAGGCACCACACGTCTTGATGGTTGTAACTTTGCACTTTTTTTGGGAGATGATTGAGGGGTTGTTGGAGGTGCTTTCAAAAAATTTCAATGAAGGCATAGTTAATTAAAAAAAAAAAAACTAAAGCTACATTTATTCATTTTAACTCTAAAGAAATATAGTATTTTGAGAGTCAAGGACTCGAGGCCGGTATGTATAGTAACAAGTTTATATAAGATCCTCACCAAGGTTGTCCCTAAGGCTAAGCACAGTGCTTCAGTTTACTATCCTAAATGAACATACATAAAGAAATAAGAAAAAACATTTGGTATTCAAGATTATCTTTTCAAAGCTTATGTCCCTGTTAATTGCGATTTTTCAGACTTACATATTGAAGGAGAAAGGGGTTTGAGATAAAATAAGAACTTGGAATTGTGTCTAAGAAAAAGAAGACTTTTCCAAGACTAGGCAAGGAGATTCACCATCTCTTTTACTTTTTGTGTTGTTAATTAAAGGAATGAGACAACTCATGAAAAGAGTGAAGACGTTTAGTTTGATACAAGGTCTTTGTGTTGGGGCAGATAATGCTCAAGTCTCTCGCCTTTAATTTGCGAATGTTATTATTTTCTCACTTTCAATTTACAGATGATATGATTTTCCTTTCTTTGAGTGATGAAGAAAATTTTGTAAATTTGGTTAATATGATTGAATTGTTATCTATGTGTCAAGATTACAAATAAATCTCTCCAAAAGATGCATTTTGGGCCTAAATTGTGCCAAAGACAAGGTTATCTTCCACCAATTCTCTAGGTGGTGAAATTAGGACTTAACCACTGAAATATTTAGATTTAGCTATGGAGAAAGTCCAAGGAAAGTATGGTTTCGTCACTAGTCGTTAAGATATTTGAGAAAAGATTGACAGGATAGAAACAGACTTTCCTCTCTGGAGGGATCATTTGACTTATGATAATTTCGATTTTTTTCGAGTCATCTAATTTACTACTCAACTTTCAAGATTCCGTTGGCAATGGCAAAGAAATTAATGACTTTTTTGCGGAAAAGTCTCAGTGAAAGGAATACGAGTCCAACTGTACACATATTCAATCACTATATCTCATTATGGAAGTGTTCAAGTCCCATAAAATTCAAGTCTTAAAATGGTTGATATTTCTTGGTAAGGTGAATACAAATGATAGAATCCAATTAAAATTTACCAAGATTTAGCTATATCTTAATTGATGTATACTTTGATAGAATAGACCTTGATTTTTATTTAATTATTTTACAATGTCCAATTGCACTTATGTGATCAAGTTACAAAGAATATGTGGTTATAATGGGCTAATGGAGAATCATCAGAATCTTTATTTTTTAAGAATATCTCAAGTGCATTGGAGGAGTATGAAGGCTATCTTTTTTTTTTGTGAAATTGTGAGGTGGGAGCAAATTTTTAGGTAGTGTGATGTAAAGAAATAGCAATCTTTTTTATGATATTAACAATGTAAGAGATTATTGGTGGGAAAAAGTTTTCTTTATGGTTTCTTCATGAGCATTATTTGGTGTTTTTTTAAAGTGGTTTGTAGGTCCATTGTATTTATTCTTTGAGTAAACTAACAAATGTATCATCAAACTTAAGCTGTTTTTACAAATTTATCACCAAATTCTTATTAGTGTTACAAATCTACCATCAAAGCATATAGTGACAAATTTGTCACTTATATGGAATTTGATGATAGATTTATAATGAAAGCAGATGATTTGTAACACTAATATGAGTTTGGTGATAGATTTGTTACATCCTAAAGCTAAGTGATAAATTTGTACAAATAGCCTAAATTCAGTGATACATTTGTTAAATTATTCTAAGTCTTTTGCTTATATTTATTTATATAATATGGTTTTTCTAATCCAAAAATATATGGGTGATAATGTTGCAAATAGATCCCTTTTTTATATTAGAAGTTATTGTACAATCAATTCTCCCAAAAGCTTAAACTTGTGTGAGCAGAGTCAACAATACTTTTATACATTTATCACTCCCTCATAAATGTTAGCTCTATGCGTTATGTACACGTTTTTGATTTACCTCTTACTCCTAATATCTCTACTAATGACATACTTTCTAACATATTTCAGCACCTACTACCTTGGGAGACAGATTGGTGAGCAAGGTAGGAGGTTTTTTCTTCGAGTTCGTAAACAACTTAGTTGGGTTTCTAAGCCCTCTTTTAATGTTTATCTTATTTCTAACTTTATCTCTTATCATCACTTATCTAAAACTCACTTAGCTTTTGCTCTTCATGTTTCGTTTATTTCTATTTAGTCATTTCCAAGCAGTTCTTGAAAATCCCAAGTGGAGAGCTATCATGCTAGAAGAAATAAATGCCCTCCAAAAGAACTATACTTAAGAATTGGTTGAGTTACCTAAAGGGAAGAACATTGTTGGTTACAATTAGGTGTTCACCGTAAAATTTTATTTAGATAGGACACTAGAGAGGAATAAAGCCAAAGAAGTTGCTAAAGTATATGCTTAAACTTATGGGATTGATTATCAACAGACATTTACTCTTGTGACCAAGATGAATATAGTATGAGCTATACTTTATTGATGTGAATTTGGATTGACCGTTACTACAATTAGACGTGAAGAATGTGTTTCTCCATGGAGTTGACAAAGAAAATGTATATGGATCCCCTTCTTGGATTTCCAACAGGAGGAGGTAAGATATACAAGTTGAAAAATGTCTTACATGGGTTGAAATAGTCACTCAGGACATGTTTGGCAAATTGAGTTGCCTGATAAAGGATTATGGTTTTAAGCAAACCTAAGAAAATCACTCTTTTTTTTAATAAAAGAGATGGCAATAATATTATGTTACATATAGTTCATGTTGATGACGTGATTGTTACAGGAAGCAATGCCAAAGAGATAAAACAGTTACATAACTACATGGCTAGGGAGTTTGAATGAAAAATATGGGAAATATAAAGTACTTCTTAGGTATTCAAGTTTCTCGATCTAAGCAATAACTCTTTCTTTCTCAACGGAAGTACACCTTAGATCTCTTAGTTGAAACAAGAAATTTTGTTTGTGCTACTGTACACTCCTACCGAGGTGAATCATGGCTTGACTGTCTATCCTAATCAGATCTCAACTAATAAGGAAATGAATTAATTTTGAAAGCTTAATTTCTCATTAATATTGATAGGTATTTATACACATGTACTAATCCTATTTAATGAAAGATAATAAATACAAGATATTCACAAAATAAGAATGAAATATTACTAAAATAATTCTAAGAATGAAATATTACTAAAATAATTCTAAGAATAAAATATACAAAATATACACTTCAACTCTCCCTCTCAAGTTGAAGCATAAAATCACACATGCTGATAATGATGTACGATAAGTACCTCTTGCAACACGATGAGTCATAATATCAGCTAATTGTAGGGATGGGCAAAAAAACTGCGGGTTCGGTTATCCGCAGTTATCCGAACCGGCGGTTCGGTTTTTAACCGGTAATTTTCGGAGACGGGGACGGTTTCGGTTAAAAACCGAATATGAAACAACGGTTACGGTTCGGTTACGGTTATACTAAAAACCGTACCCGCCCGTACCCGAAATTAATTATATTTAATTAATTAAATTATATATTAAATTATAAATAAAAAATTAATTATATATATTTAATAAATTAAATTATATATATATTTCGGTTTTTTTCGGGGTTTTTTCATAACCGTCCCGAACCGTTACCCGCGGGTAAAAAACCGTCCCCGAACCGTAACGGTTTTCGGGCGGTTTCGGTTCTAGGTTTTATAATTCGGTTCGGGGACGGTTATATCAAAAACCGTCCCCGCCCGTCCCCGTGCCCATTCCTAGCTAATTGATCAACACTCAATGTATGAAAATCTAATGATGCCAGCATCTAAATTATCTTTGATATATTTTCTATCAAATTCAATGTGTTTAGTTCGATCACGTTGTACTAGATTATTGGCAATCTCAATTGCTACAGTATTATCACATAATAAAACCAGACTTCTCAGAACAAAAAATCAAGCTCACTTAATAAAATCTTCAATCATAGAGCTCCTTAATACCATGGTGGAGGGTGTGATACTTAGCCTCTGCACTCTATAATAATATCACGTTCTGTTTCTTACTCTTCCAAGTCACCAAAC
This sequence comes from Hippophae tibetana, assembly GCA_037013495.1. NCBI lineage: Eukaryota > Viridiplantae > Streptophyta > Magnoliopsida > Rosales > Elaeagnaceae > Hippophae > Hippophae tibetana. The sequence continues at coordinate 133,754,705 of CM072801.1, read as the reverse complement.
TATCTCCAACAAACATAATGCAAAAATTAAGTAAACTTTTTATCCATCTTAGAACCCACAAAGTCAATATTGGTATAACCCATAATGTCTAGGTACACATATTTTGAAAACAAAATACTTTTGCTTGGGGATGACTTCAAATAGGTCAATATATGGTTCACAGCATCTATCTGTCAGTGACTAGGATTATGCATAAACTAACTTACCACACTAATAGCATAAGACAAATCAGGTCGAGTATGAATCAAATAAATCAATTTACCCACCAATCTTTGATACCTATTCTTATTGGTTAAGATCTAATCAAGATAAACAATCAAACCATGATTCATATTAATCTGTGTGTTTACAGGAGTGCAAGTAGAATTATCAATTTCTGCCAAAAGATCTAAGGTATACACTTCTTTTGGGAGAGAAAGTCCTTACGTAGACCAAAAAACTTCAATACCTAAGAAGTAATTCAAATTCCCTAAGTGCATTTTAAATTCTTTTGCAAGTAGTTAAGTAACATTTTTATCTCACCTGTATTACTACTTGTAACAATCATGTCATCAACATAAACCAAAAGTAAGGTAACATCATCACCATTCCTTTTATAGAATATATAGTTATCTGCTTGGGCCTATTTAAAACCATATTCCTACATTGAGCAGCTCAACCTACCAAACCACGTCCTAGGTGATTGTTTCAATCCGTATAAAGCCTTCTTCAACCTACATACTTTTCTTTCTTTAATCGGGAACTCGAGAAGTGGATCCATATACACTTCCTCTATTAATTGACAATTTAGATTTACAACAATAAAAAATATAACTCAAAATAGTATTCATCTTGATACCGGAGCAAATGTCTCTTGATAGTCTATCCCATACGTTTGAACATATCCCATGGCTACTATTATGGCTTTATTTCTCTCCCATGTACCATCTAAATGAAACATCACTGTGAACACCCACTTGTAACCCACAGTCTTCTTCCCCTTACATAACTCAACTAGCTCCCTAAGTACAATTCTTTCAAAGAGCATTCATTTCTTCTACATTGCTCTCCACTTCGGATCTGTAAAAGCTTCTTGAAAATGACCAAGAATAGACACAGAAGATATCTGAAGAGTAAAAGCTAGGTAGGTTTTAGATGAGTGAAGATAAAAACAAAATCAAAAATTGCATAAAGAATATTAGATAAAGGCTTAGAGAAGCCCAACTTGTCGGGCTTTTAACGAGCTCGAAATGGATACCTCCTACCTCAATCACTAGTTCGTGGATCCAAGACAATAAGTATTGATACTATAGAATCAGAAGGTATGTCAGAAATAGATATATCAAAAGTATGAGGCAAAGGAACATATACCTCATAATCAATATCGAAAGAATCATTTGAAGGCTTGGTAATACTATTGAGAGTAGTATCTGAATCAGAAGTTAGGGAAGGGGAAATGGGGGGGAGTGGGGGAAGGGCATGACAGTAACATCTTTATTCCTCCTTTCAAAGTGTCAATAGAACATACGAGCAAACCTCAACAAGTTAGCTAGTTTTTCAAGCTCGGGTTCTCCCGAAGGATGAAAAGGCTCGATTGAGTCATCACATGCCTTAAAAGGATAAGAATCCTCCCTCTTACTAGAAATCCACAAATTCTTTTCTTCCAACCACAACTTATCTTCTTCTTACTACTAATTTCCTCCTAAAGAAGAGTGAGAGAGATGTTTTCAAAAAATAAGACTCATATTCACTGAACTAGACATCTATAATCACAGAGTATTTACCTATAAGTGGGTGAAAACATTTATACCCCTTTTGTGTATTAGAGTACCCAAGAAAGATGCACTTAAAGGCACATGGATCGAACCTGTCCCAATGAAGTGCAAGAACATGAACATAACAGACATAACCAAAACACTTTAGGACATATTAAGTACAGAAGGTATAGTGCGAAAAGGAAAGTTTTCTCAATGGGGTTTGATAGTCAATAATCAGGCATTAGCAACAATCATGATAACCTCAGTCCAGAAAGGTTTTAAAACTCACATAGTGAAGCTAAGAGCACGTGCCACCTCAAAAAGGTAACGGTTCTTACACTCTACTACACCATTTTGTTAAGACGTATACGAACATGTTGTCTAGTCCTCGTTAAGAGTTTTGAAAAAGTCAATAAGAAACCGATTCAAAAACTCAACCATTATCAGAATGAAAAACCTGAACTAGTGAATGAGATTGAGTGACAATCATATTATAAAATTGAGAAAAAACATGAATAACATCACTCTTAGATTGCAACAAATAAATCCAAGTGACTCGAGTACAATCATCAATAAAGGAGTATTTATGACCAAAAGTAGTAGGGTAGAGAAAGGGCTCCATACATCAGTGTAAACACAAGCAAATGGAACTAAACTTTTATTAGAACTAATTTTGAAAGAAACACAATGGTTTTTGACAAAAATGCATTGTTCACATATTAAACTAGAAGTAGAGATAGTAGAAAATAATTTAGTAAAGACCTCTCTCTACCAATGTCAATAGTCATTTTCTTTTGATTGTCCTGAACCACACAATGATTAGTGTAGAAGATTATAGAACAATCAAGATTCTTGGTGAGTTAATTAATTGACAAAAGGTTATTCTTAAGAGTTGGTACAAGTAAAAAAGAAAACATAGAAAATGTGGGTGATAGGGAAACATTGTCAGTGCCTACTATTGGCATTGATGTCTCATTAATAACATTAGAGGAAGTTAGAGAATCAAAAATAGAGGGATCACTAATCATATGGTCAGTAGCTCTTGAATCAATAAGCCAAGTGTCTGAAGTAAAAAAAATATATTGAACCAAAATTACCTCTTGGAGTAGTCATCCAAAAAACCTGAGAAATCGAAGGCAAAGGGTTACTAGTAGCAACAACCTGAGAGGATTTCTTTTTCCGTTCAACTTGCTTAAGTTTGTACCATTTCGAATAGTTATGCTTCTTCCAACAAACATCAATTGTATGCATGGGATTATTACAATATGTACAAAATCGAGAACCATTGTCAGCAGAGAGACGATCTGAACGTGGCCTATTCCTCTGGATATTAAGAGTTGATGACTCAGAATGTTCCTTAGTGCACATGATGGCCTGCTTCTGTACTTCACGACAGATTTGAGAATAAGCTTTTTCTAGGCTTGGCAAGGAAGAATTAGCCAAAACTCGACTGCTAACCTGATCTAAACTACGATCTAAACCAGTCAGAAATATATAAACTCAATCCTTTACAGTATGCTTTCTTATTTTCTCAATATCAATAGTACATGTGATATCATTAAGTCTGCGATAATCTAACTCCATGAAAATAGAGTTCAATTCATTATAATACTCAATAAGAGATTGACCACCCTAACGGAGTTAAAAGGGCCTCTTTATTAACTTATATGCCTATAAAGAGTTTCAAACTTCAAGGTAGCTTTTCCTCACTGCATCCCACACCCCGTTTGCGGTTTCACACTGAACAAAGTGAGACATTAATTTATCAGTTATAGAATTGATGAGCCATGATTTCACTATAATGTCTTCATCTTCCCATCTATCATAAATTGCATAATCTTTTTTTGGGGTAGCTTTTCTTCCAATAAAGTAACATTTTTCTCCCTACCAACAATATGAATTTCCAAAATCTTGAACCAAATACTATAATTAGTACCATCCAATTTAGTATTAATGAAGGATGAACTATCATGCATAGTCATGGAAGAAGTAATTTTATTGTTGGATTGAGTCAAAATGACTGATGGTGAATCAATTTGCTATTTAGACATAACGAAGGCAAGAGACTAGAGGAACTATTAAAGAAAAATAATATAATAAAAACAACTCACTTTTTTTTAATGGTTAAAATAAATCTGAACCTTTTTTAAAAAAATATATTAATGACCTGGATCTAAACAAAAAAAAAGGAATAAAAAGATAAATAAATATGAAACAGAAGAGAATAAATCTCAACCAGAGGGAGCATTCCACGACCAATTTGAAGCGAGACAGATAAGGCAACAACGTAGGAGACAATAGCAATGTGGAGAGGCGACTGTGATGACTAAGGAATCCGACAACGACTATGGGGAAGAAAAATGAGAAGCAGAAAGAAGGATGGCAATTTCAACGACAAGAGGACCAACGACACAGAGAAGTAACAGACGTCGATGATGAATGACATTATTGATAGAGATGAGTGATGTCGTCAGTGCTAATAGGGGCTCTTGTTTTTTTTCTAAGATGATGAATGACATTATTGATAGAGATGAGTGATGTCGTCAGTGCTAATAGGGGCTCTTGTTTTTTTTCTAAGATAGGGCAGTGATTGTTTTTTCTTTCTACTCTTAATACCAAATTAATTCTGAAAAATTTAATTTTTCATTAACATTGATAGGCATTTATACACACTAATCCTATTTAAGGAAAGATAATAAATACAAATATTCACAAAATAAGAATAAAATATTCCTAGAATAATTCTAAGAATAAAATATACACGATATATACTTCAACTAAAGGTATAAGAGATTTGTGAAAAAAATAGGTTTATTTGACTCATTCGATCTAACTTGTCATATGCAGTTAGTGTGGTCAATTCATGCATAATCCTAATGAGCACACATGGATGTTGTGAACCGAATCTTAGTTTATCTAAAGTCTCCCCAGGCAAAGGTATTATGTTATCTAAACATGGACACCTAGACATCACAGGTTACACCAACTCAAACTTGTTTATCTAAAATCTCCTCCAAGCAAAGGTATTCTGTTATCTAAACATGGACACCTAAACATCACAAGTTACACCAACTCAAACTTTACTGGTTCTAAAATGGATAAGAAGTATACTTTAAGATATCTTACATTTTTTGGAGGTAATTTGGTGATTTGGATAAGTAAAAAACAGAAGGTGGTATTGTTATCTACTACAGAAGTTGAATACTGTGCTCCTCACCATGCTATTACGGAGCTTTCTTTATTGAAGATTTTGTTGAGTGAGCTTGGTTATGGTCTTAATGGCTCTATTTTGCGATAACACCATAGTTATTGAGATTACTATAACCCGATACAACATGACTGAACAAAGTACAATGAGCTTGAAAGAAACTATATTGAAAACAATTTGGATTCCAGTGTAATCAAAGTTTTGTACATCAAGAGTATGGATCAACTAACCGACCTTATGACTCATAGTATAACTGAAAATTCTTTACATACCACACTATCCAAGTTAGGCATGTGTAAGATCTTTGCTCCAACTTAAAGGAAGAGTTAACATGTGAATAGATATATATTATATATATTCTAGTTATTCTAGGATATCTATTAGTTTGTGTATAATTAGGATTATTTATCCTAATCTAAATAGGACGTGCTTATATTATATGCATATAAATACCCAATTGGGGTTATTAATAAAATTTGCTCTTTCATAATTAATTCTCTCCATTTAAGAACAAGATTTGCAACTTTTTTTCAATTCCATCGTATCATGAACATAGGTCTCTAAGTTATACACCTCTACAAAGTACGTGTCCTCCAAGAACTCTTGATTTCATGCAAAGAATCAAAAGGTATTGCTCTTGTAGAAAGATACAACTTCATTTACTTCATTTTTTACCCATGGTTAGTCAAGCAGGAAAAGGTAGGAAACACAACTTACACCACCAACGTTTGAACCACTGCCCTTGCATTTGCAAGAGGGGGTACACTTCACTGAAGTAGCTCACCGGTTCACTTCTTCTACTTCATATACTCTCAAAAATTATATGTTCAAACATTTCCAGTTAAATACTTATCGTAAATAAATCTAGTGAGTACAATGAGTAAAAATACCATAAGCTCACTATCCGGCTCAACATAAAGCAGTGACGCAAGCTGCTCACCAATCGAGGGCTCTAGCTCTTGACAATCTCTACTTATCTGCATTTATAAAATACCAAAAATAAGTTTATTTTTTCTTATAGATTCAATCAAAATTATTGCATGTTCTACAAAGGTTGCTAAAAGGATTGCATCAAAACAACAATTATAGCTACCAATGCATAGATGTTTAAGAGCTTATTATTAAGTTCTCAACAACTTATTTTAGATTTCACATTCACGTCTAAAATGGTCAGAAAAGAAAATCTTGATACTCGGTTACAGGGTGCATTTTCTTGTAAATTTAACAGAATGAGTATGAGTTGTTGAGATTAAAACTTAAGTGTACGAAATTCAGTCTCCGTAGGTACTCACACATACATGAGAATTTTCCTATATGTGGCTATTCTCTATGACTTCTAGTATTGTATAAGTATGGTAGAATAATGTAATTAAGTTGTTATTAGTTTGAAAGGCATAATTTGCTGGAATTATAAGAATATGCAGTTATTGACATGTTAAACAATGCAACATCCATAGCTATTATTCCAAATGAAAATTCCAGCATGGCTAAAGAATTAAGTCACAATTGGTTTAAAAGGCACACAGTTTGACGAAATCAAAGTTAGTTGAAAATTCTCGAATTTTCCTAATTAACAATGAGATTTTGGATGAAAAAATAAGAAATAAAGAAAATCCAATTTCTGAAATCATAAGATAGTGTTGGTTGCAGCTTTTCTGACTTTTTATTTCTGACAGGGATTCTGAAATAGATGGAGATATTGGATGATTGCATAGTTTCTATAGCAGTCTTAATCAAAGAGAACCTAATAGACAGTTTAGGAGGGTGAAAGGTCCTACACAAGGCTATTGTTCTTTCCTTTTAGCATTTCTGTTACATGTTTTGGGCACAATGGTTGGCAGATGATAAACCCTGCGGTTTTGAAGTAGGAACAGAAAGGATAGCAATTCCTCATTTTTAATTGCAGATTATGACTTCGGTTTTTGGAAGATTTATAATTTGAAGCTGTTACTTAAAGCTCTTGATATTATTTATGGAATCAAAGTTAACATGAATGAGAGCTCATGTTCAGATATGCATATAAATGAGAATAAAGCACAAGCACTTTTCCTTGACCATTGGCCTGTCTCAGATTGCCATTAAGTCTAGGCAAAGATCCATTGGTTCGTGCAATCCAGCACAATAACCAAACCAAACATAAGTGCTTGCACATTTTGAGAGGAAAAAAAATATAAAATATTTTCAAGAATTAACCAAATTTCAATGATCAAGGAAAACCATCAGCTTTCATCCTCAAATGAGTGCACTGCAGCTACATTTTTGTGTTGAGCCACTTGAGAGTGAATGGCGTACATGTATTTGTCGAGAACAAAAATCTAATGGATTCTTTTTTGAAATGTTTTCACACAATGCTACAACTTTTAACATAAGGATCGGTCTTACGAAGTCATATAAAACTAAAGTTTTGCACCCCATGATTCCCACGGCACACAAATTCAAATTGTTACGCCCATCAAGCATAGCCAAAGAAAAATTCCTGGCATTATGACACAGCTAAATACCATACAGCAATGAAAGGTTATTGATACTAACAGAGGTAAGTGTCTGCAAGACTGCAAGTAGGTATCTAGGCAGAACCATATGAGTGCACATATATCCATGTAAATTATAGCTATGGGATTGTCCTGGTTGAAATAATACCATATATATTTTCTTTTTCATCTTTATAGGGACAGCAATGGCCAGTTTATTGACATAGTCTTATTAAGAAAAAAAATTAAAGCCTGATGCAACATGGTAAAATATCCAATTTTAAGCAGTAAATGGTCTCAAAGCTTCTTAGATAGTGCCATGGTTGGCACAATAATGTCTTCTCCATCCCAGATCCAAAAGACAAATCAATTATTTATCAAACCAAAAAAGAAGAATAAAAAAATTACGTTAACCAAATGCAGTTCAGCCTTTTCAAAAATTTCCGATCAATATCAGAAGGTAAATTGATTCAGCAGTCATGCTGTGGTGAATCACATTTGCAGACTGGAAAAGCCAATCGCAGGATAACTAAACCATAGACATTTTCTGACAGACACAATGTTTACTAGAGGAAAGATTAAATTACTATATCTCCTTTTGACAACCGAATGTGACCCAAGAGCAATACTATTCAAGAGCGACTGAAATAAATTGCTGAAAAAGGGGTAAATGATATGACCATAATTAGTAAGCTCAATCTGTAACCAATCACTGAAAGGTTCTCAACAGAGGAAAAATCTCCTAGGCATAATTATTAGAATAAGGCATAACTTGAATTGAGACTAAGTGGGATGTATGTCATAGTTTGCAACATGTTGGTTGTAGCCCCTCGTTAGACAAATATTGTTTTCTCATTTATTATACAATGTGGAACATGGAGATAAAAATCATATTTTAGGACTCGTGGTTGGTAGATGATTCTTTAGTATAGATTATGTTTGGACAAGAATGTTACCATTAATATATTTTCTTCACCAGGGGTTGGAATGCAACTTTAGAAGAAGAAACTTGAATGATTGAAAATTTGACTAATTCTCAAGTTGAGGTGAATTCAAATCATTTGTTTGATTGTCCCTTAATTAGTGTGTGTTTTGCAAGAATAGTTTTCAAAACATTTGTCGTTTATCTATACACTACCCAATTGTGCATCTACTATGCTCAAACTTACCATGTAATACAAAGGTACAATGGGATGTCATGAGATCAAATCAATTGCTATTGCTATAAATCTTTTCCGTGTATGAGACGATGAGAACTAGGAATCTAAGAAGGGTAGGGTATTGTGGAGCTGTGGAGTTGGAGCTATTTTTTGTTATTTTAGGGATGAAGTCCCAGTAGTATTTTTTAATGATATTGAGATTGACAATTGCAATTTTTGTGGAAGTAATATGATGTTTATTATAATTAAAAAAATTACCTCCCTTCTTTTTTTCTAATGAAAAAGTGAATTTTATTAATCAACAGAAAAACTACAAAGAAAACAAAAAGTGGACAAGAAATCCAAAACATACACAACAGCTTCTACTTATGAATAAATAAAAAATTTGTTACTTCACTATGAACAATATAAAATTAAAACCGTTACCTCACAATTAAGAAACAACACACAATTTTAACACTGGTAAAATGTTCTTGAAAGAGTATCCTTTTCTACTTGTGACAACTTCAATCATTCAACGTCGCAAACAAAATTACTTCAAATGCATTAATGTAGCTCTTAGGAAATATGTCAGGCTCAAAAATGATATTTCTACAGGAAGTAGCTGAATCAAAGGGGGTGAAAAAGAACGTAAAATAATGAAAGAGGAAAATGCATGTGTGTGATTATCTAGGAGGAAAGAAGAGTGGGAAAGAAAAGAAGAGTACCTTAACTGGTAAGTTTTCATTGTATGGATTCCTCAAGTGACGGGTTTTGTGGAAAGAAAGCTCACACAACTGCATTTAAAGTATGAAATTAGCCATCCCATCTTGTACTGCTTATCCACCTCAATCAAAGCACCATAGAAGACACATGTAGCAGAGCCATTTGGATTGGGTAGGGTAGTTTAACATGTAAAAATACAAGACAATTTAAAAAAGGGTGGAACCATGCCCAGTGCTCTAACATCTACCACAATTTAAGAATTCCAACATACATTTTTGCTAATTTATACGAGTTTTTGCATTATACAAGATGCAATATACCTAAAAGCAAAACCTAGGAATAGTAGTGCATCCAAACCTGAGAACAAATAAATTTGTTATTATAAGATAAAAAAAACATTAAAATAATGTAATAATTGAAAATGTACAAAGTAGACACATAATCCATACAAAAAGCCAGCACCAAGTTGTACCAAAAAAATAGCTATATGGATATTCATTACAAAGCTCTAAAACCTAACTAGAATATGCAGGCTTCCCAATTAAAACAGTAGAAAAGTAAAATAGGTTTATGCAAAAGCGAATGTTATAGAATCAAAATATAGGTTGAAAGGAAAATCAAAAAATCAAAAAGAGATATTCTAATTCTCATTCATTCATAATACTAAAACATTACATCTATATATATAGAGTAATAATAAGACTAAAACCCTAATCCTAATAGAACTTTAAATAGGACTTCTAAACTAATAAAAAGAGACGGCGGTGGCGCTAGTTAGATAGGCAGTGGCTTAATGGGTTTGAAGGCAACTCTTTTGGCAGCAAGGTATGGTGGCTGTTTGTTTGTGTAGAAGAGAAGGTGTTACTGATGGTGGCTAGGATGGATTTGGCATATAGATAAAAATGGGCTTGTTCAACCCGTCCAGTGTCCTATCATGTGATCTATTAATATTTTGAGATTATTTGAGGCATGTATCATTCAGATTGGTTTTGGTTGCAAATCAAGATCTTTATGCAACAATGGAGTTCGGGGGAAAAACGTCAAAGATAGATGGGAATTCATATAACCCTTCGTCTGGGTCCTATGAATATGAAAATTTTGATGAGCTAGATTTGGCTCAAGTTTCTTTACTTTTATATTTCAGAAAGAAAAAAAAATAGCGTCTTTTAATGGGTTTAATGGGATGGAACGTTACTATTTTGGCTAGGCATGTCCCAAAAGAAATTGGTGTGAATCGAGCTGGGCTATTAAAATTGCTGGGATGGACCACGGTATTACTAGGAAGCACGACCCAATTGACATGTCTAATTTGGTAGGGTAGAGGACGCAATTTGGTTTTTTCTCTTTTTTCTTCAAAATATTGATCCGAATCTTTTTTTAAAGAAATTAAAATAACAATGGAAAGAAAGAATAAAATAGAGCTCATAAAATATATTAGAAGTGTTCAGAAACAAACACAGCTCTAATACTAAGTAGAAATATAAAAGAGGCTAAAGGAATAATAAGGAAACTAAATAATTCATTTCTAATTCCAATTAAAACTCAAAAGAGAGAGTAATCATTTAATTATTTTGAAATTGATGCACAAAGTAATATATGCTACCACAAAAAATTGTTATCACTCAATATCATAAAAAAATTCTCTTATTCCTCTCCATCCACAAAACCATAAGAATTGCTCTCTGCAGTTCCACAATACTCTTGCCTCGAAATACTAAAAATCATGTACGGGAAAGAAATAGCATCTTTAATGAGTTTAATGGGATGAACCGATAATATTTTTGGCTAGGCATGTCCCATAAAAAATGGTGTGAACCAAGCTGGGCTATTAAATTGTTGAGATGGACCATGGTATTACTAGGAAGTACGGCCCAATTTACATGTCTAGTTTGGTAGGGTAGAGGATGCAATTTGATTTTTTCTCTTTTTTTCTTCAAAAAATTGATATGAATCTTTTTTTAAAGAAATTAAAATGACAACGAAGAGAAAGAGTAAAATAAAGTTTAGAAAATAGATTAGAAAGTTTCCAGAAACCAACACGACTCTAATACCATGTAGAAATATAAAAGAGGTTAAAGGATTCATAAGAAACTAAATAATCCATTTCTAATTCCAATTAAAACTCAAAAGAAAGTGAGAATAATCATTTAATTATTTTCAAATTGACGCAAAAAATAATATATGCTTCCACAAAAAATTGTTATCACTCGGTATCATAAAAAAAATTATTTTATTCCTCTCCATCCAAAACAATTATTTTATTCCTCTCCATCCAAAACACTATAAGAATTACACGCTCTACAATTCCACTATACCCTTGCCTTCAAAACCTTAAAACTCTCATAAGTGTAGAAAGTTTCTGGAAATAAAGATTGCCATGATATTGTAATAGCCAATGCATCCCATGTTCCTTTGTAACTTTGACCAAAGAAGATATGCAAATTAATGGTATATAAATGTATGATCCATAACATTCTATATTCTTGCAAAGCGCATACTAATTAGGAAATGGACAAAACTTGGAAAACTTTAACGATAAACTTTACAATCTATTGGTGAACTTTGACCCTCTGTTTAAATCTACCACCAAAGTTTCCATTTGTCACAATGTATTGTCAATGGACAATTTAGCTGTCCATAACAGTTTTGCTGTAATTTGTTGTCTATATTCATTTAGTTGTACACAGTTGTTATCCATAGTCTATTTAGTTGTAAATTATTGTCCATAAACAGCTGTCCATAGACAGCAATTCATGGCTTCCACAAACTGTCCATAAACAGCTGTCCACAATTGTCCACATCTATTCATAGACAGCTTTGATGTATTTTGTAGGTTTGTTGTATTTTATAAAGTCTATAAATAGAAAGAAATCATAAGACCAAATCATTCGGTCATTTTCATACAACATTATTGACTTATTTCTGACATAGTATCAGAGCTTCTTTGAGAGAAAAAATTCAGTTTTCTATTTCTGAGGAAATCTTCATTTGATATTTTTTTAGCGTTTGTTGCTAAACAAGTGTTCTTTGGCAATCTCTGTTTAAAGTCATTTTCTCAGTTTTTTTAATTTAAGCATTATATTTCTGAGGAAATCTTCATTGATACTTTCTAGGGTTTTTTTTTGCCAAACAAGTGTTCTTCGACATTCTCTGTTTAAGGTCCTTATCTTGTTTTTTTTAATTTGTTTGAATATTTCTCAGGTTTTATTTACTTGCAATGGACACTGCACCAGTGTGTGTTAAGTTTACAGGAAAAAATTACTCTACCTGGGTTTTCCAGTTTGAACTTTTCCTCCAGGGAAAAGACTTTTGGAGCCATATTGATGGCACAGATGTTACACCAACATCTGATATTGTCAACTCTAAGGAAGTCGTGTCTTCTCCTTCTTGGGCTGTGCTTGATGCTCGAATCATGTCTTGGTTTCTTAGTTCAGTGAAACCACATATCGTCACCAACTTGATGGCTCATCGTTCTGCTCACTCCATGTGGAATTATTTGAAGAAAGTTTATCATCAAGACAATGATGCTCGTCTCTTTCAGTTGGAACATGCGATTGCCATGTTCCAACATGGTAGTCTTTTCATCCAAGATTATTACTCAACATTTTTGACTCTTTGGCATGAATATGGTGATTTAGTTACAGCAAATGTTCATGTTGGTGCTATATCAACTATTCAAAATCTTCACAGGACTAGTCAGCGTGATCAATTTCTCATGAAATTACACCCGGAATATGAATCAGTTCGCTCTTCTTTATTGAACAGATCTCATGTTCCTTCTCTAGATATTTGTTTTGGTGAGTTACTTCGCGAAGAACAACGTCTAAGTACTCAAGCTATTCTGGAACAATCTTATGGCAATTCCACGACGACAACTATGGCTTATGCAGCCCAAGGGCATTGATCATCTATGCCTTCTAAAATCATGCAATGTTTCTGCTGCAAAGAATATGGGCATATTGTTGCCAATTTTCCTAAAACATGTTCTTATTGCAAGAAAAAGGGTCATATTATCAAAGAATGTCGTATTCGTCCCCAAAATCGTCAAGCTTAAGCATTTTAGACTTCTGTTGTTGTTTCTCCGGTAGCACCTACTGTAGCACATGTGTCTTCCTCAAGTGCTTCTCCTAATCTTCCACCTCCTACAGCAACTTACTGCACTCCTAAAATGGTACAACAGATGCTAATTTCGGCATTATCTGCAATGGGATTTCAAGGTAAAAATTCTACTACACTTTGGTATGTAGACTCAGGGGCTTCTAATCATATGACAAATAATCCCACAACTTTGACTCATGTTCGGCCTTATGTTGGTCAATCTACTATTTAGACGGCTAATGGCAGTTCTTTGCCAATCAAAGTTGTTGGAAATACTTCTTCTACATTTACTGATGTGTTTCTTGCTCCTCAACTTTCTACAAATCTCATTTCTGTTGGTCAATTAGTTGATAACAATTGTGCTGTTAACTTTTCTGGTGATGGTTGTGTTATGCAGGACCAGGTAACAAGAGAGCCGATCGCGAAGGGACCTAAAGTGGGACGTTTGTTTCCATTACTTTTACTTATTCCAGCAATTTATCCAATTCCTTTTATTGAGTCTTTTGCTTAATATTCCTAATCTAAGTATAGTGTGACATCGTCGTTTGGCCATCCTAATACTCAAGTTTTATCTCATATAATGAACTCAGGCTTTCTTGGTAATAAAGAAGTTCTTCTTTACCTTTTGAATGTGACTCTTGTAAACTTGGTAAAAGCAAAACTCTTCCATTTCCTTTGCATGCTAGTAGAGTTTCTCATCTTATTCACAGTGATGTTTGGGGACCTTTCCCGATTACTTCACATGACAAATTTAAATACTATGTAACTTTCATTGATAGTCATAACAGATTCAGACTTATTTTTGACATGTATCACCAAACTTATAATAAGTGACATAAATCTATCATTACTGTTAAAATTGTAATGGGATTTAAAGCTAGACTTGTCACGTGCTCAACATGTGACCAATTAACACTCAAAACCCCTAATATTCAAAGGTACAAGTATTTTTTTGGCTAAGCAACTTAAGGTACTCAAACTTTGACCCATTTAACACATACGTACCTGAACTTTTTTTTATAAAAGTACCTAGATTTTAAATCTCTATTTAAGACTTATGTGTTACCAAGTTCAAAGTCCAGGTATCCTTGTGTTAAAAAACAATGTTTGGACACCTATGTGTTAAATAGGTCAAAATTTTGATACATTTAGCCATGATCCTATACGTTTCTTGGCAGAGGTTTCCATGCCTGCTACTTATCTTATTAAACAAATGCCCACTTGTATCATTAATTATCATACTCTTGTTCACGCCCTACATAAGGACAAACTTGATCTACATGATCTTAAATTTGTCTTTGTCGGTTACTCTAATACACACAATAGGTATAAATATTTTCATCTACCTACTAGTAAGTACTATATTTCTATGGATGTTCAGTTCTGTAAAAAAGACTTATTTTTATTCACAAGGAGATAAGTAATAAAAAAGATAAGAAGTTGGGGTCAGAAGAAAAGAAGAGGATTTCCAATAAGGGAAAGGATCCTTTTCATATTGAATATAATGGCTCCTTAGAGTCTTCCCATCATATGTGCGAACCCAAACATGATAACCAAGAAGACCACATAACTTCCTTAAGTCACTTCATCTGTTCCAAAACAGCATAGTAGGAAGAAAGATATTACCCCCACCTCTTACTCCACTTGATGATACTACCATGTTATCGAATGAATCTTCCATAATTGATTCTATATTACATGATCTTGATTTACCTCTTACTCTTGATATTCCTACTGCTGACATATCTTCTAACTAAACCTATTTCAACACCTACTGCCTTGGATCCACGTATTGGTAATCAAGGTATGAGGTAAGTTCGTAAATAGCCTGATAAGTTTGGCATCACCAAGCCTTCCTTTGTGTTATTTATCCTAACTCTAACTTTGTCTCTTGCATATTATTAAACTAATTGATTTATATTCTATCTTATTGTGTCATTTGTTCTGTTTTTGAAGGCACAGATTTTTTTTCAGAGTGATGCAATCCAGAAGGCATGGAAAGGATAATTGAAGAATAAAAATACTCAATAATTAATACTTATTATCAAGTCAAAAAAAAGACTACAATTATAATCTAAAATAAGCCTATTTATAGGTAAAATAAAATACTATTTTAATTCTATAAGCTCTCAAATACTTCCAAATCTTATCTTAATCTAATAATAAATTCTAATCTAATAACAATTATAATAAAAATAAAACTCTAAAATATACAATCCTAATTTTTCTAAAATCCTAATAAAATACTAATTTTGTCCTGCATCAGAGAGGCCCACAAGTTTTTGACTCAGTGGACCAACTAAAGCCCTTATGCTAGCACTAACACCAAAATAAGTTCTTTCCACATTATGCTTACTAATTTGCTTAACCATAATAATAAGACTGTTCAACCAAAAAAAATAGATTAAAGAAGTTCGTTGCTTAAATCTGTGAAAACAAGCTCAAGAAGAAGGGGGAACTATAATGACATTCCTACAAAAGGATTCTATCAATAACTAGAACCAAGATTGAAGTCACAAATTTCAATCATGTTCCTGCATCTCTCATCACTCTAAGCCCAAAAAAAAAAGTTACTAGTGAAATCAAAACTTCCATAAATAAATTCCCAATAAAAGTTAAAACATAAGTTAAAATTTACCTTTAACCATTTAACAGAGAAGTTCCGCCCATAATGTGCAGTCCCATGTGCATATTTCCAATTCCCTCCACCAACAGAGCCACCAATTCTGGAGATCATCTTTGCACAACCCTAAAGAGAACAACAACAATTTAGTATTAAACCAGCAAGCCATGTAAAACATTTTATTAAAAGCCACACATAACAAAACAATGATAACAACAATGATTTAAATATATTAAATTGTATAACCATCATGATGCAAAGTGAACCAACGATGATTAAACACACAACAGCATATATCTATAACAATTGAGCCACCATTGACCTACCTTCCACCAACGACACATCATAGCACATGTCTTTTGGAAAAAGCAATGTTCTCCATTTCTATTTATCCTAACCCTAGTTGCAACCCACCTAAATCAATCATCCCTATTGTCGTACTTAAACCAATATACTTCATGGACACGGCCAAGCTACAAATGGTAGACATTTACAGCCCTAGGAATGTACAAAAAAAAGAGTTTTCTTCAGGTTGGAGAAGGCCAATTTTCCATATACCATTGACACAAACCTATGCCATGCTTTCAAACTTAATATTTATTTATTTGGAAGGGTAAAATAACACTCCGATCACTTTACTTTAATAAATTTGACACATTAGTCACATTTTTTAAAATTTGTGCACTTCAATCACCTTACTTTTATACCACAAAAAATGATATCTCCCAATGGTCAATAATTCTCTTATTCCTCTCCATCCACAAGATCCAAATAATTGTTCCTACACCCCAATTCCCCAACATACATGCTTAAAAGCCTTAGACCTCCTCTATGCATTGAAGGTTTCCATATTTAAGGATTGATATGATCCTTGAATTGTCAATTACGTCTCCATGTTCTTTGTTACTTAGACCATAGGATCCATATGCAACTTGACAATGTAGACATAAATGATCAATATCTTTTGAATTATAATTGCAAAGCATACACCAATTAAGGAGAGACAACTTCAAAAACTTTAATTAAGCTCAATCATTTTTATTCACCTTACAAAAAGCAATCAACCAATTGGGCATGTTCATGCTAATGTACAGTGATCAAAAATTTATAAAGTACGATTATCCCGCAAGAACCTCAAAATAAATAAGATGTATACAAGAAAAATCCAAATCAATTATTAACCTATATCTTTCAATCACTAATATTGCCTCTTGAACAACTCTTAACTTTAACATCATGCTTTTGAAATCCTCAATTTCTAAATCATTCAGGTTTCTTCTAAACCTGAAAACCACGTGCAACATGACGATGTAGATATAAATGATCAATATCTTATGATCTATAATGGCAAAGCACGCACCAATTAAGGAAAAACAAAACTTCAAAAACTTCAATTAAGCTCAATCATTTGTATTCGTCTTACCCAAAGCAATCAACCATTTAGGCATGTTCATGCTAATGCATAGTGATCTACAAGAACCTCAAAATTAATAAGATTTTCACGAGAAAAATCCAAATAAATCTTTAACCTATGTCCTTCAATCACTAATATTGCCTCTTAAACGACTCCTTCCAACTCTAACATCATGCTTTTAAAATCCTCAATTTCTTAATCATTTAGGTTTCTTTTAAACCTGAAATTCTAATGTTCACGTGAATGCAACATTCTCATAATATTAATCAACTCCAAACATGATATGCATAACCTTGGAAACCTAGTTGCAAAAAATACCTTCCAACCAAATCCTCTCAAAAATTAATTTTATAATATAATTAAATAGTTAGAATATTAGATAATTATTATTATTATGTTTCCATATTAGTTTAGTCTTATTAAGATTAAGGTTTCAATCTCATTGTTCCTATAAATATACCTCAAAATAAATAAGATGTATACAAGAAAAATCCAAATCAATTATTAACCTATATCTTTCAATCACTAATATTGCCTCTTGAACAACTCTTAACTTTAACATCATGCTTTTGAAATCCTCAATTTCTAAATCATTCAGGTTTCTTCTAAACCTGAAAACCACGTGCAACATGACGATGTAGATATAAATGATCAATATCTTATGATCTATAATGGCAAAGCACGCACCAATTAAGGAAAAACAAAACTTCAAAAACTTCAATTAAGCTCAATCATTTGTATTCGTCTTACCCAAAGCAATCAACCATTTAGGCATGTTCATGCTAATGCATAGTGATCTACAAGAACCTCAAAATTAATAAGATTTTCACGAGAAAAATCCAAATAAATCTTTAACCTATGTCCTTCAATCACTAATATTGCCTCTTAAACGACTCCTTCCAACTCTAACATCATGCTTTTAAAATCCTCAATTTCTTAATCATTTAGGTTTCTTTTAAACCTGAAATTCTAACGTTCACGTGAATGCAACATTCTCATAATATTAATCAACTCCAAACATGATATGCATAACCTTGGAAACCTAGTTGCAAAAAATACCTTCCAACCAAATCCTCTCAAAAATTAATTTTATAATATAATTAAATAGTTAGAATATTAGATAATTATTATTATTATGTTTCCATATTAGTTTAGTCTTATTAAGATTAAGGTTTCAATCTCATTGTTCCTATAAATATAGATGTAATCTATTATTATTATTATGGAATGAGAATTAACATGTCTTTTCTAGATTTTTTGGTTCTCCTATCAACTTATTTTGATTTATTAATATTCGCTTCCATGTGTTTTAGAAAAGTAAAAACTTGCTATGGATTGATATGATCTGAAACTGTATTTGGTATATCTTCACAGAATTGTCTATGACATATTTATAGTTAAAGAATGATAAAATATAGAAAACTAATAATTACAAAATAAGAATCTTATTCATAAAAGATCATAATTTAAGCATAATCAAATCCCTAATAATTTACAAAATCAAAAAGGATCAAATCCCCATTAATTTGGGATTTCAGATTTCTATATAAAATTTCAACACTCCTATCAACTTGGATCGTAAATGTTATCATATCCAACTTAGCAATGAAATCATCAAAGTTTTGTCAAGGAATTATTTTGATAAAGATATCTGCAGTTCTTTTGTTGGAACATAAGTTCTTTTGTTGGAACATAAGTCGTACAAATGGTCCAATCTTCAACTTTTTTTTTTTTGATAAAATGTTTATCCTATTCTACATGTTTGGTTGTTACATTGAACTAGATTAAACGAAATATTGATAGCTACCTTGTTATCGCAATAAAGTTTAATTGAAGATTTTACTTCAACATGGAATTCATTCAAGAGTTTTATTAGCCATAGTGCTTCACAAATCCCTTGTGCAACTATCCAAAATTCGACTTCCATGTTGCTTCTGGCAACCACGTTTTGTGTTTTACTCCTCAAAGTCACCAAATTTTCAAATACAAGGGTACAATAACCAATAGTGGATTTTGTATCTTCTATCGAACTAATCCAGTCCGTACCCGTGAAGACTTCTATCCCATTGTTTTCATTTTTCTTGAAGAACAAACCTCTACTAGATGACCTTTTTAGATACCTAAGAATCTTGTAAACAGCTTCAAAATGAGCTTCCTTTAGTAAGTACATGTGTTGGCTTACCATAGTAATTGCAAATGCAATGTGACGTTTGGTGTGGGACAAATAGATTAATTTTCCTACTAATTGATACTTATCTTTGTCCACTAGATCTCCTAACTATTTTGACCTTTTTCTAACTTCAATTGGCATGTCACTCAGCTTACACCCAAGCCTTCCAATCTTTGTAAGAAAGATCGAGGACATACTTGTGTTAAGAGACAAATTCCTTTCTTTGATCTTACAACCTCCATTCTTAACAAATATCGTATCTTTAACTTCAAATTATGTAGACAATGTTTTCTTTAGTCACCCAATTTCTTCCATGTTGTCCCCAATTAGGATTATATCTACATATGCTATCAAGATTGTTTTTCTTTCATCACCAATATGCCAAAAAAGCATTGTGTGATCTAATTGTCCCTGTTAGTACGCTTGTTTTTCATCACTTTTGCAAATCTATATATCCAAGCTATGAGTGATTAGTTGAGACCATACAATTACTTTTTCAAATTTCACACCATATTTTCACTCTTTTTGAAGAATCCTAATGGCATAGTCATGTGAACTTCTTTTAATTCTACATCTAAAAATCCATTTTTATGTCCAGTTATTGAAGGGACCAATCCAAATTTGCAACTAGTGACGATAGAACACGGACTATATTTAATTTACCTGTAGGTACAAAGGTTTCAATGTAATCAATTTCATAAGTTTGTGATACCCTTTTGCAGTTAAACGAGCCTTATTTTTCTTATTGTCCCATCAACCTAGTACTTTATCATAAAGATCCACTAAAAGCCAACTAGTATCTTTCCATTTAGAAGTTTTGTCACATCTTAAGTTCTATTTTTTTCAAGTGCTCTTATTTCTTTCATAATCGCTTCTCTCCATTTAAAAATACCTTAGGGATATTTTTCTGAATCTATGTTCTATCAAATTAATGGTAAAAACATAAAATCTATAAGACAATGATATATAAAACAAATTTAGAGATGGAATTGAGTGTAAAAAACCGAGTTGGTTTTCTAATTGCAATGGGTACCTTAAAAGATTTGAGTGACTTGAAATTACCTAGTATTGTAGTAGGCTTATGGACAGTCAAATCTATAATCGATTTTGACTCTCAAGTGAGTTCTCTTTATTCTTTAATTTTACCCTATATGAATAAACTATTTCCCATTAGTTATCTTGTTTTTTCACATCTCCCCTGTGTTCAACTTTCCTCCTGTAAATGGCAAAATAGGATGAGATGGTGTCATAGGCTCATTTTCGGGTAAGTGTTACTGGTTGATTCAGGTGGATCAGATGACTCCTTAAGAACAAAATCCAAGCCCATATCCAAGTACTAGCTAATCGGTATCATCTAATACAAATTTTTGCATCAAGTTTCACATATTTACAATGAATTATTATTCTCTATGCATTTTATGTGCAAAAAGAGAAAAACAAGGCACTTGATATATCCATCAAGGACCCTCAGATCGAAAAATATGGATCAACAAACTCGTTTGATCAACCTATGGCTCGATCAAACGAGACAAGACTCAATCAATCGAGCATTGATCAAGGAGCTACAAATGATGACTTATCATTACTAGATCAATCCAAAAGAGACTCGATCGATCAAGCTTCAATCAAGGATCAAGCGAGAGCTCTCGTATTGAAAATTTGCAATACCAGTTTTTAATCCTAGCCATTGAATCAAGCAAAGTCCAATACAAATCGAATTAAACTCGAGAAATACACTACAAAAACAACATAATGGGTCATCAAAAAACAATTGATACAACAGAAGAGATCAAAGAGCACACCAAGGGAAACTCTTAGAGAAGATTGAAAAATGGGGTTAAATTGGCTTCATCCTCTACTTTTCATAATTTTTTCTTAATCATCTTCTTTAGAGTTTAACAAGGAAATAATGTTGATCTCACATGATCTATGTTCAGCTAATTCAATAATTCAATAATGCAATAATGCAATTGTGAGTAATTTCAAGCTCTAGGCTATGGTTTAATTAATTTGAATGTCATGATTAATTTTAATTTGTAATTCTTGATGAGTTTAATTTTATGTTTGAGTGTCAAAACTATGCATATTATGAATTAGGATGTACAACTAATTTATTGCATAAATATGTTTATTGTTAATTTAAGCTATTAGTCAATAATTGTTAATGCTCATATTTGAAATAGTATCTTGTGGCTTCTATTACAAGTAGAATTGAATGCTTAGATTAAAGGTTATCAATAGATTTAATCTTACATAGTTTAGTTATAACTTTTTGAGTTAATTACATTTTATGCCCCAAACATATTGGATTTGTTAAAAAAAATATCAATAACGTTTATAAAGTTGCAAACATACCCATAACGTATTTAAAACTATAAAATTATAGACATATATGTTATTAAAATGCCCATAATGTTTATATTATACCAAATATATCTATAATTTTAGAGTTTTAAATACGTTATGAGCATGTTTGCAACTTTGAAAACGTTATGAGCATGTTAGTAACAACTCAAACATTTGGGGCATAAAACGTAATTAACCCTTTATGCAATGAATAAATTAAATCAAGTGTACCTCTAGATTGTTCAGGATTTAAGTTGATAAACAATCAAACTTTTAATCAATTACACGATAATAAAAGGTAAGAAAACTTGAGCGTACTTAAATTTCTAAAACTAAAGTTAGGAATTCAAGAAGAATTTTAATTTATGAAGGTGATTCAGAACTTAATAAACTAATTCATATTCATAACATGATTAGTTGAATTATAGGTTACTTGTGAAAATAGCCTCATAATCACATATCTTTCATCATTCTTGTGCAATTTACTTTATTATTTTATGTTATTTTCATTTTTTTCACAACCAACCAAAACCTAACTTTTGCTAAATTTAATTAACTTACTAACAAACTAATAATTATAAGTAAAATTGTTACTAATTATTCGAATTTGAACAATACTTTAAGCCCGAGCAATACATTATCAATCTTAAAAGGAATTAAACAGTGTTGTTTTGTTTCATCCTTGAAAGAACAAGATAATGCTATGAAATAACTCCAACTTATCTTTAGATGATGTTAGAACAAGAATTTCCCACTCAAAAAAATAAAAACTTGTCAAGTTTGCAACTAACAGGATTGGATCTATATTCCGACCAAGTGAAATGTCCACCTGTACACTCACTCGCTTTTAACCCTATCTACTTTAGAAGAGTTAATCCTTCACAAGGTAGATATATCACCAATCCTATGTAGCTAATAAATTATGGTTTTTATTAATATTAGTGTTCTTTATACTTAATCAAAGTGATTATAGACACATGGACAGACTCTACCCCACCTTGTTCAGCAACTGTTTACCCTCCGACTACCCTTTGACTATCCACCCACCAGCATCTCCGGCACTTTCTTACAGTCAAATAGATAGAGTTTGTGTCAGTCGAGAGAAGCCTATGTCCTGTTCTACATTTAACCCTAACCTTTATCCATTATTTCTTTTGCACCTAACCCACCTCTTATTGCTTTCATCACCTTTTATGCCTGCCACCCACCCAATACCCAACGCTCAGAGTTCGCATTTGCAAGGATGAGGAAGAGGCATTTTCTCTCAGTCTCATTTCGTTTCATCCCTAACATTTATTACTTTTAGCTTCAATTATTAGACTTATAGTCCACAATTGAACCTTTTGTCTCTAATATTGAAATGAATGTTTGTCCCTACAACTCCTAAGACAATGATTCTGCTAACATCTATGAAAACATTAATAACTACTATTTATACTAATAACAAAAATGAACTTGATTATTACTTATAATTTTTGTCATTATACCTGGAAATGTCGCGTCCGATTCACAGAGAAAATCAAAATCACGTTCTCTGCTGAGTCAAAAGCTTCATTTAGTTTAGCTTCGTTGCTCCTTTGAGTTGCCCACACTCCTTGTTGCACAGATAATTCCAAATTTTCACGATTGCAACTTTTAACAATAAAATACCTAATGTTTACAAATAACAAAATCCAATTCAGTAAGCGAACTAAATTGAACTGATAAAGGAAAAATGTAAACGAAAAGATGGACTAGACAACTTAAATTTAAAAAAAAATGGCTACTAAAACATGTTTCAATATTTGTTTAGCATTGCAATAAGCCATTTTTGCCACATAACAACTAATAACTAGCTTAGGACATGCTTTGTGTTCAAAAGAAGCATATCAATAAACACAATGCATAAATTTTTTTCAGACATAATAAGTACAATAGAACACACACCCAAAAAAAAAGGAAAAAGTGGAACTACAGAACAAACAAAAATCAAAAGAGGTAATGATTTCTTATGGACGGCCAGATGGTCCATAATTGTGCAAGGAATGGGAAAAATGGATTGCATATGAATGGCAACAATGAAAATTTTCTATAGGATTTACAGATTAATAAAAGAAACCAATAAAAGAGATGTTCACAAGCAATCCAACAAACATGAAGATACTCAGAATCTTGACTCACTACAGTAGCACATACAAACATTGCAAAAAACATTTAAAAATTCCAGATTTAACCAAAAGAATAGTTTTGTAAAAGTATAAGCAACAGTACCAACATGGTGAAACAATCTAAAGGACAACTAAGAAAATCCCTTCAACACAAGAAACCCAAATACTAAAACTGATGACAGTAGTTAGGGACAAGACCAACTCCACTAACAACTAAGACACAAGCAGAAAAAAATCAATCCAAAGTGGCTTCTCACATGCTCCAGACACAAAACTTGAATACATCTCAAACAGCAGTGGACTGCCTGTAATGATACAAAAGGCACATTTTTGTGTGTAGTAAATTAGAACACTCATGATATCCATTCAGATCTCCAAAGGACATGACAATTAGTAGTCAAACCATCATGGAACCACACTTTCTTTTGTTAAGGGGGGCCGCAGGGGGAGGGGTGGTGGTGGTTTGGTATTCAGCTTCTGTATGGAATCATACGATGCTGAGTAAATTGCTGTTTCAGACTAAGTAAATCATATACCACAAGTTTCTCACTGTATGGAATCATACGATGCTGAGTAAATTGCTGTTTCAGACTAAGTAAATCATATACCACAAGTTTCTCAATAATCCTTTAGATGAACCAATAAAAAAAAACAACAGGACGGGTTTATTAACGGACCTGGCTGGAAATTTATTGGCCTGACTCTTATTTTTATTCCTGGGTTACAAACCATCAATTGATCTAAAATTAAAATCTTTTCCCTACTTAAGAAAACTATGAAACCGTCAAAAAGAACAACGCTTCACATCAAAGCAAGGGAGGAAAAGATGAATATTCTAACATGAAACAATGCAGAAAAAATCTCTATTTACAATGATTTCAAGAACACCTAGTTAAACAACTATAAGCATGCATCCAGAGGGAAACAAAATACCATGCAAATGCTTAATAAAAACTGTGTTCCATATCCTGTATAATACTTAAGAAGCTCTACCCATTCCATCACACCATATGAAAAGGCGCCATGAAGGCACAAACATACCCATTAATAAGTCACGATTACACTCAGGGTAATTTTCTCCTTACCATGCAGGAACAAATACACTCAATTTTTCCCCCTTTTATTTTAGGAAAAAGTGATCCTATCCTCTCTTTGGAAGATAGTTTGTTCACAAGAACCAGTAATAATTGCTAATTTACAAACTTTAGATGTACCACATAATGGCATAAAATGGATTTGTCTTTAATGCACAAAACAGATTGGGAAGCCAAAAGCAGAGCTCAATTACTCGGAAAGTAACATAACATGGTATTGAGCTTGGTAATGATCATTTAAAAGAACAAGAAAGAAGCATACGGTTGAAACGAAACAGATATTCAAAACAATGGTTGGATTGGACTCAATTACTGACAGGCTTTTGTACACAAGAAAAAACAGATGGAAATTGGAATAGTAATTCCATAGAAAACCAGCCTTTTTTTCTGGGGTGCACCGTCTATAGAAAGCAACTGTCATCTAAGCAAGAGCAAGTTCTAAAATGACAAACATGCAAAGATATTCATGGTAATTACATGCCAAAAGAATAGACGAATTGTATGAAACGATCAAGTGGCTTCTGCTATCACAATAAAAGACATGAATATGCATTTAGCTCCTCCTAGTCATCACTGATTCTGATTTAGGGTACGAAGTGGAGGGGAATTCTTGAAATAGAAAATAAGATAGGGTTAAGAGGAGTTAGTATGGGTGAAATACTAACAAACATTTAATAATCAAGCATAAAATCAAGTCTGGTTGACTAAAATACAAAGATATGAACACATTTATATGGAATTTTAAACACACGATTGTAGTCTAGGTCTAATAAGGATAAAATCAAATCTATAAAGATAACAGTTCTAAAAACATGATAGAACTGTGAACAAAAACTCTAAATTCAAGCTAATACACCAACAATAAGTTGGAAAGTTGTTCTAAGCTAAGACATCCTGTAATTCAGTAACTCGATCACTGCACGTGACTAAACATACACAAGAGTAGTGTCCTACAAGGCTGGATACACCTTGTCCACAAAATCCCATCCTAATGCAGTAAGCATGTGATGCCCTCATGAAAATTAAACAACTTCAAAGTTGAAAAATAAATACATGTTAAATTTAAAATTAAAACTTCATGTTAAAAACTAACAATTTTTTAATCGAAATGACTTTCAAAATAACACATCCTAATCATGTAAATGTCTCAATATACTAGAGATCCAAGTTCTAAACAAAGTGACAAACTTTTAGGACAGTTCACTGGTGTCAACATTCCTCAAGAGTCACACTCTTGTAAGAAGATAAATCTAAAACCAAAACTTAAAAAGGTTGACAAATTTTCTTTGAACATTTCAAGAATACTGATATGGTATCTGCCTCGTGATATGATGATAAGACAACTAATGATCCTAACTATGCATAGCTTCGTGATCCTGGAAGATCAAATAACAATCACTTCAAAAACTGAAACAAGTTTAGAACACTTGCACTTTATAACATTAGGCATTGGTTTAACTTCAACGTTAAAAAGTACCATGCACACACCCTAAAACTGTCAGGTTAGTACTAAAAATGTAACATTTTATTATAGGATCTTTATAAGGTATAAGTTAGCTGCTGTCCTTCCTATCCCAATGAATGCTTCACATTTTTGTAAGCAATATGCTGTGAAAACCTCAACATTCAAAAAAGTTAAAGTTTTTGGGAGAAAAAACTATCAAAAGCAAGTAAAAATACCAGTATAATAAACACCGAAGTAAAGTTTTTCGTTTTACTTTCAGAAATTAAAAAACAGAAACTGAAAATAACTGCAGGTTGGTGATGCTCAAGAATAAAAGCTCCTGATAATCTGATACAAGTGTTGTTCATCTATTGTAAAATGACTTATTTCAATTATAAACTTCTTGTAATAAGGTCCTATCAACCAGTAGTCCAGTCCCATTCATCGCATGAGCTTAACCATTAACTGATGTCTTCTGATCATCTCTTGTAAATTTGTCCTCAGTAATCCTCGGAGAAAAATCATCCACGGTTTATCTTACATAAATCTCGGTTTTCTCCTTCATGAAAAAATAATTTAACCCCCTACTTTGCCAAATGTTAACATATTGTCCCAGGCCATATCATGAAAATCTAAGTGTAATTACAGCTGAACGAGCCACCTACGAAGAATTAAACCACTCCAAGTCTATCGATTGAAGCAATGTTATCCAGAATGATATATCACAGAACTTGAAGTTTTAAGTCCACAATTAGTAACCAAGTAATATATTCCTTTTTCACAACTTTTTTCAAAAAAAATTTGAGTGCCAAAACTAAGTTCAGAAAATTTTAAAGATAACCAAAATCCCTAAGTTGATGGAGAGACAAGTATGAGTCCTACCTCCAGCATATTGCATGAAGTGGCTAATGAGTTTGTAGTGGAAAGCAGGAGTTCTACTATCTCAAATGAACAAGCAGCATTCATAAGAGGTAGACCAACTTTAGATGAGTTCTAATAGCTAATGAGATTGTAGAGGAGTACTGGAGAAACAATAAAAAAGCTTTGGTTTTCAAGATTGATTTGAAAAAACCTATGACCCTGTAGAATGGAACTTTTTGGATTTTGCGTTAAAAGAAAAAAGGTTTGGAGACAGATGAAGGATGTGAATCAAGGGTTTTTTTATGTTTTGTAAATTTCTCAATGATCATTAATGGAAGACCAAGAGGACTCTTCGGGACAAGGAGATCAACTTTCTCCCTTTCTTTTTGTTAAAACTAGGGATAGTTTAGTTATTTTATATGGTCAACTTTATATATATACATATAGAATATGGATCCTCCTTTCAATATAATAATATAATAAACTGTTTTTGAATCAACATGATACTAGAACATAAAATCTTGGGTTCGAACCTCCTTAACTCCAAAATATTTCACCATATATCATTGATCATTTTTCTTTCACTTCTACCTCATTTAAAGTCTATCTACTTAGTCAATTAGATTATTTCTAAATCCACTTGATCTATTTTCAAAACCATCTACTCAACCTACATTTGAGAGCACATCGTACTCATCTACTTAGTCTGAGAGCCCATTAATTCAAGGGGATCAGTGTTTAAAAAAAATCGTTTATCAAGTGAAGGGAAGTGTCAAGACCCAAATATAAAATATAAGAGAATAATTATCCCACCTCCTAACATTTTAAGGTACTCTCAAACTCAAAAAGGTTATCGTTGTTTTGATCCTAAAACTGCGAAGCATGTTGTTAGTGCAGATGTAAGTATGTAACCTTCTTTGAGATATCAAAAATGTCTCTCTATAGTGACCTTAAGGAAGATGTATACATGGAGAAACCACTAGGGTTTGTTGCTCAGGGGGAGTCTAGTTTAGTATGTCAATTGAAGAAGGCAATTTATAGCTTGAAGCAATCTTCCCGTATATGGTTTGATAAATTGAGTAATATGATTATCTCATTTGGGTTCTCTTGATGTAATTCTTATCACTACCTTTGCACATAAGACAAGGTTTGGATTTGTGATTCTTATTGTATGTGTAGATGACATTATTGTGTCTAGGATTGACTTTAATAGCATAGAAAAGGTGAAGAATAAGTTGAAGGAGATGTTTAAAACAAAAAAATTGTGTCAGTTGCATTACTTCTTGGGTATTACGAGGCACGTAGTAGAAATGAAATTATTCTATCTCAAAGAAAATATATACAATATTTACTCATAGAAACTGACATATTTGAATGATACTACTAGTGGAGTTTTTAGTGAGAAAAGGAGATAAAAGAGCTTGATAAGTAAATTCACATACCTCATTGTAATAGACCAGATATAACCTTTATTGTAGGGGTTGTCAACCAATTCATGGAAACTCCAAGACAAATACATTGGAATGTTGTCTGTCCTATTCTAAAGTATATGAAAGGAACTATTGGAATAGGAGCCGTTTATAAGAGATGTCAAATTTTGGACATCAAAAGTTATTCTGATGCAGATTGAACAAGTTCACATACTAATAGAAATCAACTACAGAATACTTCACTTTTATTGGAGGAAACTTGGATACTTGGAGATGTAAAAAATGTGATAGCATGTTCTAGTGCTTAAGTAGAATATCGAGCTATGGCTCACACTTCATATGAATTGATTTGGATTATAAATCTATGAATGAATTGGGTATTGGAGTGAAGAGCCCCATGATCATGTACTTTGATAATCATGCTACAATTTGATAATCATGCTACAATTTGATAATCATGCTACAATCTACAGTGTCAATAATCCTATGTTCCATGAGCGAATTAAACATATAGAAGTAGATTGCCACTTCATAAGAGAGACGGTAAAGAAAGAGGATGTGTGTAGTATGTTAAGTTTAATATGCAGTTAGGAAATATATTTACTAAGGCTATTACCAAAAGCTTATTTTTGTCCTCCTATTCCAAGCTAGGCATATTGAATATTTATGCTTCAGCTTGAAAAGGAGTGTTAAAACTAGGGATAATTTAGTTATTTTACATGGTCAACTTTATATATATATAAAGAGAGAGGGTGAGAGACTATGTATCCTCCTTTCAATATAATAAACTAGTTTTTAATCAACACATCATATTTTGATAGTTGATGATTTGAGCCGATTAATGGAAAGAGCAAAGAGATATAACTTGATAGACTGTTTTTTTGTGGGGAAAGATGGAGATAAAGTGGCTACTCCCAAGAAGCAGAGCTGCATATTGATAACCCAAAAGTAAAACTTATGGCCTAAATATATTTTCATTTTCCACTAAGTACTCATCTCCAACGGATACGACAAGGATATGAATGTTAATGGAAATATATAAAAAAAGAAAAATTAGGAAAATAGGTGTGTCCCCAACACCCGATGCAAACCCAAAAGTTTAGGACACCTAGAGAGGTAAAAAAAAGTCCATGTAACATGTAGCTTATGGCAGCCATTATTTAGCAAATTTGATGTATACATGACAAGGCAACTGCAAATGTTCATGGCCATCTTAAAGATATCTACTTCAAGAAGAGGAAAAAAGAAAATAACACAATAGAGCCACCACAAGTGAATTGCATGTTCAGCAACAGGATATCATCTATAACTCAATACACACAGAAAATTTAATGGATAGATGCATGTAAATGTGTACAGGTTTTGCCGCAAAAATGTGTAGACTAGGTTTAGGAACAAGAGCACTCAAGCATGCATGAAGTGCATGTAAACACATGTATATAAACTCAGGGAAAATTATTTTTCTACTTATAAAAACAGAAGAACACACAGTTGCATAACTTAAGGTACTAAAAACTACAATAAATTTAGAAGTCTTTGACTTCTACATGCTAGTAGAAGTTCAACACAAGAGTCATGCACTCTTTGGCGATGCTTGATTAACAATTATCCACCTCGTGAAGAGACCAAAAAGAATTTCTTTTTAAAATTGTCCTCATATCAGTTAAAGGAACAGTTATTTATCATAATAACAAAAGGTGATGACAGGGAAAGAGAAAATAAAAATCCAGAAGGATAGAAGAAGAAAGAGGAGATAAATTGGGAGAATAAACTCCATAGTCATCAATAGTTCATTAATCAAGGTGATGCAAATTAGGAATAATAATTCTAGATAACCCTAAGCTTACTAAATGACAATGGCATAAATTATATTTAAAGAGCGCCGCAATGGCATAAACTATATTTAAAGAGAGCCTAAACATAATTCTATTAGAACTCAGTATCAAACTTTTTTCCTAATAGGAAAAGAACTATAAAAGAAATAACTCCAAAAATAATATAAATGTTTATACAAAAATCCTAATTACTCTAAAAATATAGTTATCTCCTAATTCTTTTCCCACATTAAAAGGATACCCATCAAAAAGTAAGGTCATTGATCAAATCATAGGTTCCAAGGATCTTAGAAAATTACATACTATAGAATCATTTGCAAATATATTTGAAATTAGAGACACAAGAAAGGGAAGTTTTCAATCATTAAACAGGTGCATAATAATTTTGAGGTTGGTTAATTCAAAAAAAAAACAGTAAGTTTGAGATTGGAATATAACAAAAACAAAATTATGGAAATGTATTGCTAATGACATCCATAGCCTTTCTATGTAGAAGTGATTCCACATTATCTCCTGTTCCCCCCTTTATGAAGGTAAAGAAAAACAACAGAAAAATTTTGACGCATCACTCAAATTCTGGGCCTATATTAGTAAATGAACTTATAAGTAGCTGAATCATTCTTACTACATAAACAGAAGTTGCAATGAAAAAGCATGTTACATATGAGTCAATTCAAACGTATAAATTAAATTGGAAAGACACTGTATTACAATGCAAAATGTTTATTGCAGGAATTAGTACTGTATTTAAAAAAAAAGCGCTAATTACAGCTCAATAAAGTAGATAGAACTCTTCTGAGCAATTATTTTTCAAATATGGACTGTTTTAAGCGTCCAAAAAAATACAGAACACTGATTTACAAACCTAATAGAAGACCTTGGGACTCTGAACACACCTAGATATTCCCTGAGGCAGTGGTATTGCAGTTCTGTTGACCTGATTAGGTAGGCCAGTTGGCGCACTTTGTATTTGATTCTGGCCAACCTCTGGATGGGATTGCTGACCCTGTTGCTGCTGCTGGATATTAGCTGACTCAGCAATTGAAGGTTTTCCCGGCTCAACTTGATTGACGACATTAGAACTTTGTACTGCCTGAGATTTTTCAGCTTGTACTAGAACACTAGTATTACGATGTTGAAAAAATTTGTTTGGGTTGTAAATGTATGAACTCAAATGTTGAATCTTCTGAAGGACTTCTTCCACAGCAGGTGGAGGTCCAGGCAGCTTTGCATGCCTATACCGACAATCAGAACCATTAGGACAGAAACCTAGCTTGTACCTGAAATTATGGAAACATAACATTATAAGTATACAATACCGCCACTAATTTTTCTTGCTTTTCAGTCTTTTGCAACAGCAATATATTTTTTATACGAAACAAACATTTATTCATTTCAGTAGGGATCATTCTACCTTAATAAGTTACATTCAACCCATTTGAACCATTATCTTCTCCAATAAATCTCACCAATTAAAAATTATTTTCATAACTACCCAACAATGCATGGGTAGAGGTGGATGTAACTTCCAGAAGATGTGAACTTTCCTTTCCATAAAGGAATAACAGTTACAGATGTGAACCAGAGGTCCAACTAGTAAGACTAGTATATAACTAGTACATAAGAAATAGAAAACAAAACAAAAATACAAGAAAGATAGGACTAACAAAGATCCAAGATCCAGACAACATGAAAATTTTGAAGAATTTGATATCCAGAGACTCCCTCAAAAAGTGTGGAAGCCTACAAGGTGGCCGAATAAATTATTTTTCCACATCATCTCTTGCCCTTCTTTTTCCTAAAAAATTCTGCTATTTATTTGTAGCCAGACTGTCCAAAGTATAGCGATGATGGTGCTTTTCCACAATAATTTTATTTTCTTAGATTTCCCAACACCACCAAAATCAATTGTCAATAGACTCGAGGATGAATTTGGTACTACCAAAACCACATTTTTTAAGGGACAATAACCTTCTCATAACCCTTCCACAAACTGACATTCCCCAAAAAAAAATGATATGGTCTCTCTTTTTTAACACAATATGCACCACTATAAAAATAAAGAGAGTAGGTCTTCTTTTCTAGATAATACCACTGGTGTTAAGATCTCCATGAGCCAAACACCATGCCAAAAATTTCATTTTGTAAGGAGTAGCAGATTTCCAAATGAAGGATGCGGAAGCAAATTGACCCAAGACGCAACCCAACCATGGTCAATTGAACACCACCAATCAAATCAAACACCAGAAGCAACAGACCTTGCATAAAAAATAAAAAATAAAAAATTGGTGCAAATAATTTAGCAACTGCACCTTGGAAAGGATGGAAGAATAAGACTTTGTTTTTTGTTGATAGAGAGGAATAGGAGATTTCTTTTATGATGGTATGAATGATCACAACTTTTGTGGAAAAAGTTTCGTTTTTTGCGTCTTCATGGGCTAAAAGTTTCTAAAGAATTGAAAGTACAAGTATTGTAAGTCTTTTGATTCTATGCTCGCATTCCCATATGCAAAACATGAAAATTATTTGTTTTACTTAATGTTTTGTCTTATTTTGTGCAAGGTGAGTGACTGAGGTTCAATATTGCACACTCACATAAATGGTAAAACTTCGTATGTAAGCATGCTTACACACACCACGAGAGGTGATTCTTGTAGTATGCATGCTAGGTTGCACACACTGACGGTTCGATTTTTTTTGTGGCCTCCCATCCCCTCACCACCTTGGTCAGCTAGTGGCCCATGAGATACACGAACAGCTTGGAATTTTCTATAAATAACCCACTATTTTATTTGTTGTGTTTAATTAGAAAACACGAGGAACCTCTACTAGTTTTGAAATTCGTTTTTCGAAGATTGAAAATTGTTTCTTTGTTTTTCGGTATTAGTGATTCGAAATTGTTTGTACAAAAATTATTTTCAAGTGGGGTTAAATAAAATTGGATAAATACCCATAACTTAGATTGCATGTTAGGTGCCTATACTCAGTTAAGTCATACCTTTAGGATTTCACTTCATACCGACTGTTGGTGATTGGTTATACCACTGTATGGTGGTGGGGTTTCGGAGGAGAGTTGGATTTAACATTGGATCATAATAACTGCGAAAGTAACTGATGAGGGAAACATAAATGTTGTTAGCACAAGTGTCTTGACTGATAGAGGTATTTAAGTTTATATTTCCATTGAGTTGTAAATTGTTTTATATATTCATTAGTGGATTGTTTGCTTGGTATAATTTTGTGCTTTTTTTAAGTGGATTTCTAATCCACCTTTTACTCTTGTAATTATTACTTAATTAATATAAATTATTGTTTTTTATAAAAAAAATAGTGGATTATTTACTACCGATTGGTTTCCATAAGTAACCTGAAGATGTTACCACATAGATACACAAGTAACCTGAGGATGTTACCACATAGATACACAAGTAACCTGAGGATGTTACCACATAGATAGGGTTTCTATGTGAGTTTACCTCGTTATATTACTTTGACCATAATCAGTACGATTCCCCTAGCAATTCAAACTCATCTATATATTTGCTTGGTCCAGATAATGAGATTTACTCAAATAATAATGTTCGGATTTCAAGGTGAGAACATAATGCAGTAGCACAGCATAAGTAATTCATATTTAGCAACTGTTGTCGTTTGTTCTAATTGGTGTCGTTTCAGTTTTTTTTTATCGTTTAAGCCCTCTTCTTCATGAGAGCCACTTGCTAAATTTCAATTGAAGATCTTGAGTTCAACTATGAATTTTGAATATAATTCAGGAATAGAGTCCGACGAAGCCACATACCCGTTTTTAAATTTAATAAAGGATCATAATCCCTATATCACGGTCATTTGACAGACAAAGATAGCAACTAATAAGCATTTCTCGTCTCAGTGGTGCCTCTCCACCAATACATAACACCTCACATCTACCATTGCATCAAACCTCCATGACTATCAACAAACTCACAGGTATATCGACTATAAAGCGAAGTTCTATAAACAAATAAACAAAACAAAGAACGCCTAATAAATAGATGTAGATTAGAACTCACATGTTGCACTCCTTGATATCTTCGTTGGTGTGCTTGTAAACGCAGTCTTGTTCACGACACTCGCCATACAAGCGAAAGAAACGGCAGACGGGCATACGCGACTTATCGTACTGGTGGAGAAAGCCACAGGCATCCCCCTTCATGCAGAGACTACGGAGCCAGTGACGACAGACTGTTTGTCGGAAGCTCCGCCTTCCCGCCGGATTGGTTCCCGCCGCAGATAAATCTGAAGATGCGGCGCTGGCTGTTGAGGGATTATTAGGGGCTAAGCCGGCGCCGGCAGAAGACCCCGGTTGAATAAGATGGCCAGGTGCGCTGGCTGGATTCGTGGGGCCAGCTGTGCCTTCAAGGCCGCCCTCGAAATCGAAACTGAGAGCACAATCGGTGTCGTCCATTGGTGGGCTTTGGCGGGGTCCAAAGATTTTGGGTTATGCCAAGAAAATAGGTTTTACAAGAAAAACAGGGATTTCGAATCAGTGGGAAGGATAGGGGAAAATTATCATGTATGGTGTATTATGAGAATTGAATTATTACAAATGTAAAGTAACTTTGTAAAAAAATCAAAACTGATGGTTTCACGCTAAGACGGGCAACATCTTATCACATCCTCACAATTAATTGAATGATTAATTAAATATAATTAGAAACATAAAATAAAAGATATAATATTCTCTATTGGATCTCCTTATGTAACCAAATATTTAATCTTGTTTTCTTTGTTTCTCTTATCTCTTTTTTAGGATTTTAGCTCAAAAATCACAAATTAATTTTCAAAAAGTTTCCGCGAGTTACAACATATATTGTCTCTTTTTATTCATTTGCGGACCTTTATCAATTTAAATGCAAGTTTTTTTCTTTATTTTCTTATCCAAAATTGATATTATTTTCATATTATTGAAAAATTAAATTTTATTGTTGTTGTAGTAAAAAATTTGAAAGGTTTGCAAGTGTATGCCTTGACGTTAGAATGTAAAAATGCAAAGGATTATATTATTTGTAAAATCTTTATATTAATAATGCAAATGAATTATTATATTTCAGTTTAATTTTTTGTTATGTTCATTTATCTACATTAATAAAAAATAAGTAAGGTCCACAATTTTTAACATAATATTTATTTTAATGTAATGGAGAAACCTTGGAATTTAACATTGACATTATCTCATTTTTCAAGTAAATTGATATTTATTTATGCATAAATAGTTATAAAGTTGGATATTTTAAATTTATAAATATGAACTTAGAGGCAAATATTTGTTAATTTAAGAACTTTATATTCATATAAGGGTATGCATTTTAAAGCACGTGGATGGAATTCATGCAAAACTTTGAAGTTCATGTAAGGGTTTGCATATGTGTGTCAAAGCATTTAAATATTTTTTAGCTTTCTAAGAAGAACGAGCTTTGTATTTTGTGATGATCTGATATTGTGAGTATATTTGTATTTATAAATATCCTAAGAAAGATATTTTTATATATATAATGCGACCTGATTGTTGACCGAATTGGTTAATTAGACCCTTGCTTTTATTAAGACGCTCTACCTGGCTCTTTAATAGAAGCGATCAATTTTGTGGCATAAATTGGTGGTATAGCACCAACTTGGTTCCTGATTGAGGTGGACAACTTGTGACCTTATGTAAGTCCTAAGGCGTTCTACCTGGTTCTTAACCGAGGTGATCAACCCATGGCTCAAATTTGGTGGGAAAGAGAGTCTCACCTAGTTCTTGAATGAGGTGTTCATCTCTCTTTAATGTCAAAGTGTCGACCTAGCTCTTGACCAAGGTGGACAAATCGTGACCTTATGCAAGTTCCAAGGCACTCTACCTGGTTCTTAACTAAAGTGATCAACTTATGGCTCAAATTTGGTGTGAGAGAAAGCCTCACCTGGTTCCTAACTAAGGTGCTTATCTTTCTTCAATGTTAGAGTGCCAACCTGGTTCTTGACTAAGGTGGATAACTCGTGACCTTATACAAGTGCCAGGATGTTCTACCTGGTTCTTAACCGAGGTGATCAACCAGTGACATAAAACAGTGGGAGACTTCTACAAGAAAGACCCATTTGTATGAGGTGATGCAATTCCATTTATATGTCTGTGCCAATATTACATAAAAATTGTTAGCCTTGGACTGAGTGGAGTTTTTCGATACAATTTTTCAATTTGTATCATGTACTGACCAACCTTGGATTTGATTTCTTTCACATACCTGCTATCTTATGGTAGCTCATCCCTTTCAAGAAGGTTATAAATCAAGGTGTACCATAGGATAGTAGGAGTGTCTTCTAAGGACGTTTTTGATAGGATTGTTATTGATACTACTTGATTATGGTTAGCCTTTTATACCGATACTAAAGTTGCTAAGGCATCGGTGTGATCATTATCATTTCGAGCTATCTACTTGTTCTCAAACTTAGAGAATTTAGAGCACTCCTTCTTTAACCTTTATAGGAAACCTTTCATTTTTTTTATCTTTAACTTCAAATGACCTCTACAATTGGTTGACCACCAATCATAAATTGCTAATTAGGGTGAACCTATCAGCTCCTAACTTATTGGCGATCATGGCCCCAAATATAGCCACCTCATATTCTGCCACATTGTTAGTCACTTAAAAATCAAGTCTGACTGCATACTCAAAATAGTTATTGTTGGGATCTACTAAGACTACCCCCGGTTTTG
Source organism: Hippophae tibetana (assembly GCA_037013495.1). Classification (NCBI taxonomy): domain Eukaryota; kingdom Viridiplantae; phylum Streptophyta; class Magnoliopsida; order Rosales; family Elaeagnaceae; genus Hippophae; species Hippophae tibetana. The sequence continues at coordinate 133,717,233 of CM072801.1, read as the reverse complement.
CACTGTTGAATTTTTGCACTCCATCAACAAACACATGTCAAACTACCCTGTCTTTTTTATCTATCCCACATATTCTCTTTTTCTCCTCGTTGATAATAACCTTTTGTTTATAACTAAACTCAGCCATAAACTTAGTGACCATTTGCCCTTTGATGACCAATCTAGCCATGTATTTAATGTCATACTCCTCTAATTCTATGGATATTTGTGTCAGCCTTCCCGCTACGTCAGGTCTCGTTAGGACATTCTTGAGTGGGTGAGAGGTGAGTACCACAATGGTGTGTGAGCCGAAGTAGTGCCTGAGCTTTCATACACTAACTTTGAGAGCAAATGCTAATTTCTCAATAGTTAGATACCTACTCTGGACACCTATTAGAACCTGACTGACGTAATAGACATGATGTTGAACTTTATCTCTCTCAACTATGAGTACAATGTTTCATGTATGGGAGGTCATAGTCAAATATAGATAAAGAACCTCACTAGTACGAGGGCTAGCTAAGATAAGGGTTACTTGAGTACTTCTTGATTCCTTCAAATGTTTTATCACAACTCTCATCCCAAAAGACTGATGTGCCTTTTTTCAACATGTTGAATAAAGGTAAACACTTATCAGTGCATTTAGAAATGAACCTATTCAATGATACTATTCTTCCGTTTAATTTTTGAATTCCTTTAAGGCTAGAAGATGGTATCATGTTTATCAGGGCCTATATTTTGTCCAGATTGGCCTCAATCCCTCTGGCTGACAAAAGGTACCCTAAAACTTTTCTACAACGACACCAAATATGCATTTTTTGGGGTTGAGCCTCATATAATATTATTCTTGTGTCACAATGATCATAAACACAAACAACATGTAGGTTTCAGTAGTTTAATTCACACAAAAATTGTGAATATATCTCGTGTTTAAATTATTCAAATTAAATTAAATTAGTTTTCTCATCAAAGAAAGACTTAATTGAGTGAATAAAAATCATGGGAAAGCAAAATAGAATGGTTATTACAATGAAAAGGAATGAGTTAGGCTCAAAACATAGAAAGTAAGAAATAGATTTTGCTTGTGAAAGAACTTGACCTTACCGAACAATGAAAAATCCTTTAGAACCACCAAATAAGAAGAAAAAAGTTGACAAATACACTTAGATGAAGAAATGTAACTATCCATTTTCTTTAAAAGAAAGAATGAGTCAAACTAACAATGAATGGATGATAAATGGTATTTGTGACATGCATAACTATTCTTTGGTGCAACACTTTGAGTGACACACCTATCTTGGAAAACTTAGTAGTTCAAAGATATATTTGTTCGTTGATGTGTCAAAGTGCAATGTGAAACCTAAGTATATTGTATATAGAATAAAATAACGTGATGAGAACAATTCCACTACCATTAAGCATATTTATAGTGCAGGTCTGAAGTATAGATTGCATGAATCAAACCTAAGTTACCTTTTTTGTTAAGATTTGGAAAACAAATTTTAATTATAAAAAAAGATATCAATAGTTCACTAAGTATGGTCAAAATGTATAAAAGTTTACTAATTTTTGAGTAGAACATGACAAATTTACTAACTATTAAAAAGTGAAATAGAAATCAAAACTTTAAAAATATCGAAAATAGAGCATGTTAACACACACGTGCATATTTTTTTATTGTTATATGTTTCCTAAATTCATTTAACCTCAAAATATATGAACTTGGATAGGTTTGAACACATAGAAATTGATTGGGAACACAGAGCAAAAAAAAAATATATAGATGAGTGTTCACATGCCATTACTAACATTTTTGAACTTTTAGACTTCTTATATACTTTTAAATATTTAGTAGACTAATACTAACACACCTAAAAATTATTAGACATATACACTATGATTATAGTTGGTAGACCGTTAATATACTTAATCCTCAAAATTATATATATAAAAAAGAACTATACATTTGAATTTCATAACATTATTTGAAAGTTTTTAAATGCTTTTTACTTATTATTAGATTCAAAAACTATTACTCATATATTACTTAAGATGAATCTTTAATAAAATATATATTTTTTTTAAAATCAACTTTAGTCATTTTGGTTGTTTTTAAGATAGAGAAATTATGAAAAATCTTATTCTTTTACAACTAAATATCCCATTAAATGTAATAAAAATTTGAAATAATAATAATAATGAATGTAATTCAAAAAATATCCTATCCCAATCTTACTCTAGTTATACATCATATCTATGAGGTTAGTTTACCAAAACAAATCTTAATTCTCACCCATCTCTTTCTCTCTCGCATACCAACCCCAGACACCAACCATAAGTAAGCATTGTTAACCAACCACTGTATTCCACTAACACCCCACTTTGTAAAGCCACCATTCATAATTCATCAACCACTAGTCACTACTCTACTAATCACGATGACATCATGATACTCAAAGTATTTTTCAATTACTTTTTAGATTGTTTTCCATCTAGATATTTTAGGGTTGAAACAATTGTGAAAAAAAGGAAAAACTGGTTGGGAAATGCAATTAGGGGATATTAGGGGTGATTAAAGGAAGAAGATGATAAAATTGAAATATTCGATAGAGGATACCAAACATCATTGAAATGTTCGGTTGGCTTTATCAAACATAACATAAAGATTATGTTATCTCTATCAAGCCTCTAAAGTGTAGTTTTTTATATAATTTATGCAATCAAAACACATTTTTTTATTTTAGGTACGAGTAAACAAACTTAAACTACTTCTCATAGGAAAAGAAAAGAAGAATTGTATTAAGTATAAGGCCTCATGTATAGGAGAAAAAAACAAGACAAACATCGACAATATGACCTTCACTTATTCAAGAGATGAGAGTAGTTCATTTTATAGAGATTATAGATGATCAACCTTTTATAAAAAGTATAATGGATCATTCTTTAGAAATTCTAGTTGACCCTAATTATGATATACTACCTGAGTATGAGGAGGTTCAATAACATAGAGTCCATTTTCTTATCCCCAACTCATGAAGTTAATATGTTTATACTAAAGAGTTTTAAAATGCATAGAGCATATAAAATTTGGAATAAAGTTGTAGTATGATAAAAACAAAATGTAATAATTGGATTTTAAATCTCACTGAATACATTTTTCTACTACCAAAATTTAAGAGTTGTTAAAAAATACTATCGAACTTTAATCTATTACTTTCATTCTGTAAACTTTACAAATATAAAAAAAAATACTATTTTGTTATTTTTATTACATTAAAATTTATAAAATATTACAAAAAGACCATCGATGTGAATATGTTAACAACAAGTTACACTTATGCTAATGGTTTTTTGTTACATTTGTAAGGTTTAATGGTAAGGAAGTTACAAAAAAAAAATTGATAGTATTTTTGCAACATTTATGAAGTTTTATGGTATTGAAATAACGAGTCAAAGTTCAATGATAAAAAAAATATTTAGGCTTAAAATATTAATTTTATTTTAACTATTTGTAATTATGTTATATATTAGAGTGGTCGTGATTTGTTAAGGTTTATTGGTCATTTTTGAGAACAGAGTAATTGAGATTTCAAACAACCCCATAATCAACATATTGCATTCCACATATATCAATCAAACCTTATTTTTTTATGCCACACCATATACTCATAAGGTATTGGTCTCAACATATGTTGAGTGATGGCATTTGGAGACCAACACATTTCACATGACATTAAGTGATATAATTATCAACTTATATGATGTACATCAATTATTAGGCCTTCAAATTACTAGAAATGCTTACAGTCGATTGAAATTAAGTAAAAGTGATGTTATTTCACTACTTGTGGAGGCATTAGGGGTTAGTGCAGATGTAACAAAGGGTCAATTGAGTCAAAAAACAATGTATGTCAAATTAAGTTGGTTGAAGAATTTGTTTACTACTTTTTGGAGACATACACGATAACTAGGTTATTAGGGCATTTTTGTTACATTTGCTAAGATGTACACTATTTGTTGATAAGATAGGAAATAATGTCTCGATTTCTTATATGACACTATTGACAGACTTAGTATAAATCAATATGTTTGAAGTGTAGTAGAATTGGTTTATTTGTACCAATGGTTAGAGATAGCTAGTTGATATGATGCCAAGCAAATATCTAGATATTTAACTTCGCTGCAAGCATTATCCTATATACGTTTTATCATTAAAACCAAATTATAATAGCCAACTTTCATGTGTAAAACGTTGGGGGTTGTACACCTATGGTTGTGTAGACAAAAAGATGTTGGATGAGTTGAGGGAGACACTAGATAATCCGATGGCATATGACATATATTACTTTTCTTTTATGTATCTCTATATGTTTGTTTAAATTTTGATTTATATTAATCTATTCATATTTACATTTCTATTTTTCAGGTTAATTGGGATCATTTTGTGTCGATATTCGAGAGATAACATTTTTTCATAGATATATTTGTTTTTTGGAAGTCTTCAAGCCTTATTATAACCATAGGGTGTTGTGCCAATTTAAACATATTTAGATTATTTCAACTGATCTAGTTAAGCATTATAAAATTAATAAATGGTCAAACCCTAAGATGCACAAGGTGGAATTTCATTATACATATTAGTATTGAACAAGTTTGGATAGTCATGTCTTATCTCAATTGTTAATCTCCTATTTGATTATTCTTCACACTACATGCAATATTTGTATCAAAATATTTTACAAATGAGAGTACAAAACCCAATATATGGATTAACACAAGGTGGGTCAACGACGACGATGACTCAAACACATCATGCATCTCAACATTTACATTGAGATGTAGTGATTAGTGTTCATTACCACGGCATTTACTTATAATTTTACATGATTCTGCAATATGTATTAACTTTTTATTTTTTTTGTATTTGTTAGGGTGTGCAAGAAGCATTGAATATTATTGGGGGTGCCTTATCAAGAGGAAAAGAGCAACCATCTTAGAGCTTGGTATAAGTGATTCGAGAAGGTTTAAAATATCTTATAAGAATGTGTTAGTTCATCACTTCATGCTCATTGGAGGAAACTTTGTTTTGTACCCATATTACACTTATACAGTAATGATGGGCATGTTCAAATTCAAATGTACAGTGCATTTAGTATCTTAGCATAACCAAGTACAACATTTTTGGATGAGCCACTTGTGAAATAAAGAAATCGAGATCGTGCTTTTAAGGTCGCCTCTTCAACACGACAAGATCCTTTTGATTTTGAGTATGCATTGGCTAAGTAGGCACATGATACATCTATGCCTCGTTCACAACTAAAATTTTCTTCCAATGGGCTACAATTCACAAGGAAATGAAAGTTACTAGTGAAAAAAGCTCAACCAAAACTATTTGTCGTATCTTTATCATAAATATCTTAAATACCTACATATAAAACCGTATGTAAAGAGTTTTAATAATGTATCGAGATGGTCATTATGGATTTAGATTTGTAATCGTTAGACTTAGATTTAGGGAGGAAGCATGGCCTCAAGTTAGAGCTGAGTGAGTTACAAAATCATCACGAGGCTTACACTTATATGACATTCTTGAGTTACGATAGGGCTTGTTCATAAAAAATTTCATTTTAATGGTGGTTATGGTTCTAACAAATATATGATATTACCATACATAGGACATATCATTGCTTCCACATATGATGTCTTAGTTGCTACATTCAGTTTATATGGGTCATGGACTTTTCTCCCTAGTTGGTTTTAGATACCTACCAAGCATAAGATAATTTCTATATGTTTTATTGATCAGAATTATTTTGTACATGTAAGACAAACATATTATAATGACATTATTTATACTAGAATAATTTTATATGTTTCATTGATCGAAATCATTTTGTATAGGTCAGACAAACTTATTATAATGACATTATTTATGTTATAACTGTATTGGTTTTATTAGTTTTATACAATATAGTTATATATTACACTTTGAAGCTCTTTTACCATCTATACACTCACCTTGACATGCATTTCATAAACCATATGAAAAAGGTTGGATTACACCGTATGCAATGCAAATTGAAGATTACAAGTCACTACAACCTTCTTCAATTAGTTTAATGACAAAACCAATAATTGTATCTTATTTGGATTGCAATGATTAATTTCTTTTTTTTAATAAATTTAAGTTTATTTACTTTCATATTTAGGTTATACTAGTATAAATTTATATTTCCTAAATGCATACATTAAATGTAATTATCTAACAAACAATTTATATTATTGAATAAAAATAGTTGACATCATTAAATAAAAAGCGTTCAAATCATGCACATATGTATTCATCTGACTAATTTAAGCATGAAGTACAAATAATTAGGTAATTGTCCTATAAGCATCCGTGGATGATGAACTAACACATCCTTGTAAGATATTTCGAACCTCTTTGAATCACTTGTACCATTTTCTTAGATGGTTGCTCTTTTTTCTCTTTATAAGGCAAACCCAATAATATTTAATGCTTCTTTCGCACCCTGACAAATACAAAAATTAAATAAAAAGTTAGTACATATTGTTGAATCATGTAAAATTACAAGTAACTATTATGAGAATAAACATTGATTGACATATCTCATTTTAAATGTTGAGATGCATGATGTGTTTGAGTTGTCTTCATCGACCTACCTTACGTTAAACTATATATTGGGTTTCGTACTCTCACATGTGAAATAGTTTGATACCATTGCATGTAGTGTGAAGAATAATCAAATGAAAGATTAACAATTGTACCTCTTGACTATTGAGACAAGACATGATTATCCAAACTTGTTTAATACTGACTTGCATAATGAAATTATACCTTGTGCATCTAAAAGTTGGACCTTTTGTTTACTTTAAAAGGCTCAACTAGATAGTTGAAATAGTTGAAATATGTTTAAATTGGCTAACATCATATGACTATGAAAAGGTTTGACGACTTCCAAAAAATGAATACATCCATGAAAAATGCTATATTTAAAATATCATCATAATAAGAATCCCAAATAACCTAACAAATGGAAATATAAACATAAATAAATTAATATAAATCATAAATTAAAACAAACATCAACATAAAATACACAAAAGAGTACATATTTCATATACTGTTCAATCATCTAGTGTCTCCCTTAACTCATCCAACAATTTTTTGTCTACAAAACCATGGGTGTACCAATCTCCAATATTGTACATGTGAATGTTCATTATTGTAGTTTGGATTCAGTGATGGTGCACATATTGGAAAATGCTTGTAACAAAGTCAAATATCCATATATTTGCTTGGCATCATATGGATTGGCTATCCCCAACTGTTAGTACAAATAAACAAATGCAACTACCCTTCAAGCATATTGATTTATTATGTCTAAGTCTATCAACATTGTCATGTAATAAATTGTGACATTGTTTCCTATTTTATCAACAAATAATGTACATCTTAACAAAAGTAACAAAAATGCCTTAACAACTTGGTCATCTTGTATGTTTCCAAAAGTAGTAAACCAATTCCTCAACTAAATTAATTTGACATACATTATTTTTTGTCTTAGCTAATCCTTTTCTACATGTGTACTAACACCTAATGCTTCCATGAGAAGTGAAATATCTTTACTCCTACTTAATATCATTTTAGTGGAAGCATTTTCAATAATTTGGAGGCTTAACGATTATTGTACATCATATAAGGTGGTGAGCATGTGTTGGTATCCGAATGCACCAATAACTTGTCAGCATATTTATATGTTGCGTGACATAATGAAGAAAGGCCTTACTAATGTATTTAGTGTGCCATATGTTGATTACATGGTTGATTGTGATCTCAGTCACTTTATCTTTGGGAATGACCATTAAGTCTTAAAAAATCATGATAACCCTAATACAAGAGATAATTACAAATGGATAGAATAAAATTAAAATTTTAAATCCAATTTTTATATTTTACTTTTTATCATAATTATAGATTTGTTTCAAATTTTATATGCTATGTGCATTTTAAAACTTTTCAACGCAAACATATTAACTTTACGATTTGAAAAAAGAAAGGGTCTCGTGTTAATGAATCTCCTCATGCTTAATTGATATATCATAATTAGGGTTAATTGGGATGTCTATAAAACCATCCACTATACTTTTTAAGAAATGTTGGTCTTTTATAATCTCTATAATAGATGAAGTTTTTGGTGTTAATCTTTTTCTTATTTTTCTTCTCTTATAAATAAGGCCTTGTACTTCATATATTTCTTCATTTCTTTTCCTATAAGAATCAGTTTAGGTTGTTTATTAATATTAAAAAAATAGTTTTTGATTATATAAACATATCACAAATAATAAAAATTTGAAATTATTTAAAACTCTTCGATAGGAGCTTAGCCGGGATAGGTTTAGTAACGCCAACTGAAGCAAATATATACATTTGGTATTGCTAATAGAATTAAACATATACATTCGATAAGATCAATCGAACCAAACATATATGTTCGATAAAGCCAACTAAACATTTCAATAAGATTTCTTATCTCTTTATCGAGTCTTTCAATAATATCATCTAACACCATCAATCCTATTTCCCAACTAGTTTTTCATTTTTCACAATTGTTTGAGCCCTAAAATATTAATCTAAATAAGAAACAATATAAAAAGTGGTTGAAAAATACCCAAAAATGGTATAATACTTTCTTGAGTAGTGGAGTATTGATTAAAGGGATATAAGTTAGTAACTAATGGGCTGATGGGATGTTGTTGGTTGGTGTTGGATAAGGGTTCTGGGTTATAAATGTTGGTAAGTGAGATAGATAAGAGATTTGAAAATTTGGATTTTTTTTAATGAGTTGAGAGAAATGTATGTGTTGAATAAGATTGTGATGTTTAAGGGTATTTTTGGAAATATATTAACGTTTTTTTAAATTTAAAATGATTTAAAAATAAGATCTTTTCATAATTTATCTTTATGAAAAAAATGAAAAATCCTATTATTAAGCTTACACCGAATGAGCCCGAGCGGAGCACCCGTCGCCCACGTTTGTCTCGAAATTATTTTGACGTTCCACAAAAGCCCTAGAGCTCAACCATCATCTCTTTCGTACCCAAATTCAAAGTTCTTGAAGATCGGTTTTGCAAAATAATTGTATGGTCCAAACCCGACATTCCCGGTTTATTTGATTTTATCTTCCTTTCCATCTCACTTTAGCTTTTCGGACCAAGACCAGGTACGTATGCCTTCATTTCTCTTAATTTTGTGTACTTGTTATCCTTTGTATTGGCATTAATTGTTTTTTTCCAGATTTCTGTTTGGTTAGGGTTTCATATTCTTCATTGACTTTTGTGATTTGGATCTTTAAGTGGCTATTATTTTTAACTCGTAATTTAGTATTGGGTCATTTTTATTGGTTATCAAGAATTATCCAAGAGACAGCACTTTCCTACTAACTTTTATACGTATTTGGTTGATTTGATTTCGCAGTGAATTTTTTTTTGGATTGGTTTTCATCTCTCTCAAAGTAAGGTTGGTTAAAAATAGCTTAAAGTAATCGGTTATGCACAACCCTAGAGCAAGATACCCACCGGGTCTTGGTGCTGGACGAGGTGGAGGGATGAATGCAAGCCCTGCATTTCAGTCAAGGGCCCCTCAGCCGCAGTATGTGCAGAGGAGTATGGTGCAGAATCAGCAGCAGTATCTTCAACATGTGCAGCAACAGCAACAGCAACAGCGGCTACAGCAGCAGCAGCAGCAGCACTGGTTGAGGAGAGATCAGTTGGGTTCTGCTGCTGGTTCCAATGCTGAAGAGGTTGAGAAGACAGTACAGTCTGAAGCCATAGATTTGAGGTATGTGCTGATATAAGTGGATGGTGTAAATTGACATGTTTGTTTTGTAGTATTGGGATTTTATTTTTATTTTCTGTTTTCTGCTATTCTAGTTTGATCTATAGAAAGAGAGAGGGTTTAAAATTTGGATACTAGCAGTAATTTGAGGGTAACTGAGGTTATTTGTCGACCACTCGGAGAAAGGTTGTATTATTGCAATACTGATAAAAATTGGTGTATAGTATAAAGGTTTTATTGATTACTTGGTTACGCGTTTCATACTTTCATTTGTGTGTAGTTGACAGTTTTTCATGAATGCATAGAAGAGGTACTATGCAAGTAAATGCTAGAGGTGTCCTCTTATATTTTTCATGCGATTCTACCTAACTTAAAAATACACTAATCTCATTGAACATAGATTTTGCTCTACTGTGATGTATCATATTGGAGAGGACTTGAAGTCGTATGTTGTTTGGCTTGGTTGATATTGGTGAAGACTTGCAATCATAGGTTTTGTTATGGCTTAAATGGGTAATATTGGAGAAGACTTCATGTCATCAGTTGTCTTATTTATGTGTTATGCAACGTACCATTTTCCTTTGTGTTTCGTAAAGTATTGACCTATTACATTAATATTTACAAGATTATATAGATGTTAGTATTTGATCATGCTCTTGTGAGATTTTTGAATTGAAGCAATGAGCACGTACTACTTAGGTTACTAATTTTAATTTATTAAACATAGAGTGAAATTCTCCTTTCGCCTGTTGAAATTGAGAGTTTAAATATATGAGCAAATATCAATCACCTCCATTAGTTTTTTTTTTGTTTTTCAGTGTGTCCCCAAAAATTACTTTTATATCAACTATCTATCCCAAGGTTAGAAGAATCTTCAAAGAGTCCCAATTAGAATTACAAGATTAATGGTGCAAATAAAATATATTAAAATAATGACTAAAAATATATGAAAATAAATCAAATCAAACGAAATCAAATTAAATTATGACCTAAGAATTTGCAGCTAAATGTATATCCTCACAGCAAATAGGCCTGAATTCCCAATTGGAGAGCTCATGCATCAAAAATAGATTCAATTTTTTTAACCAAATAAAATATCCATGACCAATAAAAAAAGGATTTAAAATTTACAATTAAATGACTCAAGATGTTGAATTAAAACTTCTGGAGTTCTTTTGTAGTACCTTCAATATCATCGAGCACCAAATATTAGCCTCATTTTATTTGATATAAACCCATCAAATTTAGATCATGAACCTAGTCAGAAGCAAAATAAATACCTTACAAGTTTAGCTTAAAAATATCAACTAGAGAAATAGTGAAATCTCACAATAGAGGGGAGAGAAGGTGGTCCTCTCTTTTGATTCAAGATGTGTGTAGGTGACACGAGTTCACTCAAAACTAGGAGCACCAATTGGACTAGGTGTGGCATTTTGGACGATGAAAGAGTAACATATCTTCTTTTTGGTACTTTTGAGCACATAATAGTGACCGGTATAGGCCATTCCCATTGTCAGTCAAGCTTGCAGATTATGAGGGAGGGTTTTTGTAGATAAAGGGAAGGGTTTTTGAGGAAGAAAGTGGTGAGGGTTCTTGAAGATAACATTGCAGAGGGTAGTTTTTCATTTATTATAATATCTTTTTTCCCCATTTTATTACTTTTTATTTAATAAAATTACAAAGTTGTCATTATGGTGTTAGAGTTTAACAATCAACTGTAATGACTTATCCTTTAATGATATTAGTTTCCTTTTGGGTGTGGATTGAAAAACTAGAAAATCTGTAGGAGGTGATTTATATATAACATATAACATATCTTGTGTTGTTTTCGTTAGTTTGCTATTTCTTTGTCTTTCATGTGTAACGTTTCACTAGTTTGTTCTTACTTTTTATTTCATGTGTAAAGCATGTTGTTATGCATATTGAAAATGAAACCAACTAGTTTGTTCTTACTTTTTATTTCATTTGTAAAGCATGTTGTTATTCATATTGAAAATGAAACCTAATTATCGCGTAACATGCATTTTCATCCATAGTTCACAAGATTGGAAGGCGAGGTTAAATATACCTGCTCAAGATACCCGCTATAAAACAGAGGTATATTTTCTAATTATTATTGAAGCTCCCTCTTTCTACCTACATTTTCTTTTATTAAATGCTTGTTACGTTTAGGGGTGCAAATCATGTCAATTATGTCAACCAATTTGATTAACTGGTTGTGTTAGGTTAACCTATTAAAAGACATGTTCTTATCGTGTTTAGTTATTTTGGTTTCTGGTTATCGTGTTGTCAAATCGTAAAAAATCAACAAACATATATTAATTCAATGAAAAATGACACTAAATTCATTTGGCTTGTGCTTGTCAAGATTGTGTCGGGTTTAATGGGTAAAAATAATATTAAAATTTTAACTGAATGGTTAATTCGGGCTATTGTGCCATGTTTGACCCATTTAGCAAACAATCACTCTGGGTTTGGCCTCTTATCCTGTCATATCACTTTAGGTTTGGGTTAGTCATATTGTATCATCGGATCACTGTGTCATAAATTACCTCGTCATAAATTACCTCCCCTAGTTACATATGTATATCTTGATGCATATATTTGTTGAGTATCATGAAGGGGTATAATTTTTGAAGTTTTCTACCACTATATTGTCTATCATTTTCATTGCTTCTAGCTTTTAGTTCTTGCATTTTCTTTTCTTTTACTGTTTTTCTTGGTCACTTTTTTGTTGTTTTATGTGTTATATGTAGTAGACATACTTATGATAACCTAGGTAACTTGTCTTTGTGTTTCATATCATAAGTTGATTGGTTTCTTATCCTTCCCCTTTCCCTCCTTTTTATATCATGTATTAGTCTTTGTTTTCCTATCCTTTTCATGAATTATGTGTAAAAGCCTGGTTTGATATGAGGGAATAAGAACCTCATAAAGGGTTGAATGTTGTGGTTGACCCCCAACAAACTTTCATTAGCTTGAAAAAAAAGAAACCGAATGCAAAACTCATGCAAATATGATATGTCTATTCCCAAACACTCTAGTTGTGTTATGCTCAATTGTGTTATCCAAAACGATGGAGTTTTGGAAATTGAATGGCAGCTCAAACTAAAGACAAACATATAGCTAACAAAATAACATAATTTCCTAATAGACAAATGACAAATAAAACATTAAAAATGACATGATTAAATACTTTAAATGACGAAACGTATGGATAACATTAGGTTATGCTCTCTGCATCAGAACCCCTCTTTTAAAAAAGATGAATATCTCTTCTTTTTCTTCAACAAAACCATACCCTCATATAATGGATAATACTAAAAAAGATTTGCTACATTGAAAGCAGGAGAGATCTGTAAGCTTCCTAGAAGCTTTAAGACATAGGCATTAGAACCAACTTTTTGATTTATTATGCAAGGTGCTATTTTCCTATCTTGAAGCCTGGGATATGTTCCAGAAGGCCTTTGTTGAGGTGAGCTATCACGAAGTCGCCCACTTGAAATTTTTTCACCATTTTCTTTTTATCAATTCGAGTCTTGTACTGTTTGTTGGCAAGTTCCAAATGTTCCTTGGCTAGTTCCATCACTGGTTTAATATCATTAGTAGTCTTGGCATTTCAATTACCCTTAGACATGGTTAGAGTAGTGAAGTTTGAGGTCAAGTTAGGAACTTCAGTGTAGATTAGAGCAAATGGGGAAAGTTCTATTACGATCTTTGTTCAAGCTGCTTTTTAGTGAATTTGTTGACCATTCCATTGAAAGCAAACTTTGCTTGAGAAAGAGCCTAACTCTCATTGCTTGGGCTTCTCTAGAAATGCACCTAAGCAGATTTCTCAGGGTTCTATTGACTACCTTGGTTTGGCTCTCTTTTTGATTTGTGTGCTTCCATACCTCTTAGCTCCCTCCAGAAATGGCTTGTGAGTTCTACATCTCTATCAGAGACCACAAACTTAGGAATTCCATGGAGCTTAACTCTCTCTATAAAGAAAAGGGGTTGTGTAACTAGCATTTGAAGTTTTCTTACATGATATAAATTGCACCACTCTGGACATGTCCACCACCACCATTATAGAGTCAACATGCTTAGGATTTTTTGGTAACCCCAACACAAAATCCATACTCTTGTCCTCCCAAATGCTTTTTGTGATTGGAAGAGGAAAATAGAGACCAACATTTTGAGTAGTACCCTTGGCAAGTTGAATAGGGAACCATTGGCCACTTCCTAAGTTGAGGCCAATAAAACTTTTCCTCCAAAGATAACAATGTTTTATCTCTACCTAAATAAGCAACAAGGCCATTGGATTGATAAAAAATTCTCTAAGGGAAGTTTTTGGGATGCATAACCTATTTCCTTTGGAAAGAAAACCTTGATCTATATGAATGTCACTCTTGAATTGCTTGGCATAGAAATCTTGCCAAAGTTGTTTGAAGTCTTCATTGATTTCATAAAAGACCTTTAGCCAGCTAGTGATACTGATTTTGACAACAGTCAAGAAGATGGGTCCTCTTACCATGAGCATTTGCCACCACATTTTGCTTCCTTTTCTTGTACTTTAACACAAAGTCGAACTTTTGGCGAAATAAAGTGCATCTTGTGTGCATGTTGCTCATGTTCTTTTATGAATTTAGGAACTATAGAGACTGATAATTAGAGTGTAAAGCACATTTTTGCTAAATTAGATAGTGTTCTCAATACTTGAAAGATCACACAAGGCAAAAAATTTATACTTGTGGGTGGACAGTATCCTCCTTATTTCATTGAAATTTTTACTAAAATACTCAATATTCTACCTTATTGAGTTAGGATAGCCTCAATCCTTGTTCTTGAAGCATTAGTTTTCCACCTTAAAAACCAATTCAAAGTTGGGTAAGTGATGCAGGAGGGAGAAGCCCTTCCTAGACAGTGGGGTGAGACTTACTCCACATGGTACAAAATTGTTTGCTTTGGTCCATAGCTATAAGTTTAGCAAGTCTTTGGTTATGACTTGACAGTTTAGAGGAATCTCAGGACTTCATTTTTAGGGAGAAACCTTAAATCACATCATACCATGTAATAGAGGACACCCCTTATATGCACATCACTACTTAGTTTTCTAAGTAATGTGGAACATGCAAGCATACTACATCAGTAAGGTTAGACCAGTGCATTTGTCAGTTTTTCTTTAATTATTAAAGAAAAACTGTTTTGTTGGTCAAGATCCTAGTTAAATTTTCCTTTTTTTATGCATTTAATAACCGGAGAAATTTAAGAGTTAAATTTCTTGATAGATCTTTTATAAAAAGTTTCAAAACCATGAAAACTCCTTACATCATGAGCATTTTTGGGTTTGGGTCACTCTTGGATTGGTTGTACCTACCTTTGATCAATTGAAATTCCTCGGGATTAATCACAAACCTAAGAAACACCAGGTTGTACTTTAAGTTAGGGCTCCTTGACTAAACTAGTATCTGTCTTTTTGAGTACCAACATCTCCCTTATGAGTTCAAGTTATTTTCTGTAAGTGGCACATTGGAACGATATGATGTGATAACCTTGGGGTTAATATTTGGAACAATAGATTCAAGGTTAGTGTGGAAAATTCTCAGTAAATGAAATGTCAAGTTAAATTACTAAGCCTCATTTAAATTTTCCCCTAAAGAGACGACGTTTGGAAACAAGGTGTGTTTTCGAAGAATGTGACATCAAGACTAGTTAAGATCCTAGTGGGTCATAACATTTGTAGCCTTTTTTAGTAGGAGTATATCCAATAAAAACACATTTGAGGGCTCTGGATCTAATTTACTTTGACTATTGGAATGAATATGTATAAAGAAAGTACCACCAAACACTTTGAGAGGTAGATTGGAAATAAAATGATAGGTAGGAAAACAATTTTTTATTTTATGGAGAGGTGTTTCGCATGAAAGAACATGGTTAGGCATTCTATTTATGAGATAGGTAGATATGAAAACTGCATCCTCTATAACATTTTGGCGTATTGGAGGTAAACATTAGGGTACAAGCAATTTTCAAAAGATGTCTATTTTTTTCGTTCGATAAATCCATTTTGTTGAGTGTCAACGTAGTAACTTTGGTGAATTATCCCATGGTTTTGTTGGTAATTTTCTAAGGTGGTATTGAAGTATTGGAACCATTATCAATACGTAAAATCTAAACTTGTGTTTGAATCATGGAGTTAAAATTGATAAACACAATACAAATATCAATTTTTTTTAATAAATAAACCCAATAAACTTGGGTATGATCATCAATAAAAGTTACAAACCATTTTGTATGGCTACGATTCAGAGTACGAGAGGGTTCTTCATAAATTACCATGGATTATAGTAAATGATTTAGAAGGTTTATACTTAGATTTTGAAAAAGAGGTACGATGATGTTTTGCAAGTTCACAAATTTCACATTGTAAATCAAGTAACCTTGTATTGGAAATAGTAGAGGGAAATAAATGTTCTAAATATTGGAAATTAGGAGACCTATTCTAAAATGCTACAACAAAATTTCACTATCCCTAGGAACAAGACGCAGAACCACAATTTGCAATTTGACACTGTTCACTCACATTGGCTTCCTCAAAATAGTAGAGTCCATCACACTCTTTAGCATTGTCAATCGTCTTCCCTTGATGATAAGTCCTGAAATGCACAAGATGAAGGAAAAAATTTAGCAAAGCAATTAGAAACTTTCGTTAGCTAACTGATAGATAATAAATTGCAGGATAATTTTGGAACATGAAGAATAGGTTCAAGACTTATAGAACTAGAAATTTTAATGTTACCTTTTCCCGCAAAAGGTGAGAAAGTATCGTCAACACAAGGTGAATATGAAGAAAAAAAGGTGATAAGTATCAGTCATGTGATCCGAAGCTCCTTAGTCAATAATCTAAGGAGTTTTAATCCGAGCGGTGGTACTTAGGGTCTCTAAGAAATTGCTTTTGTGCACTAGTTAACCAAAAAGAACATACGTGGGGGATTGACCCAATGTTTGCCTCGTCTCCTCATTCTTGCATCATCACCTTTTGGTGCTGTTCTTAACGTCGCACCCTTGCAAAAACCTCCTGAGTTGATGGAAAAGGTTGTTGGTCGAAGACTGCTTCTCACATCGTCCAGCTTAAGATGGAGTCCGACAAGAAACTCGAAACACTCTCTCTAGTTTCTTTTTTTATCTCACAATATCACATGTACATTCCTATGCTTTTTCAAAGCTCAAATTCAATTCTTGCCATAATGTCACCATCTTCATATAATAATCAATGATATCTCGATTCTCTTGCTTCAGTTGCTATAGTTGGGTTTTTAATTCAAACATTCGGGAGAAATTTTCTAAATCAGAGTAAGTTTCTCGGACGGCTTCCCATACATCCTTTGCCATCTGCAAGAATAAGTATGTTTTCTCGATTGAAGGCTTCATGTATTATACTAGCCAAGCAGTGGCCATAGAATTTTTTGATTCCATTCTTGGTGGTTAGTTGGATTGGTCGAAACTAGTTCCTTCGTCTCACTAATAAGGTAACTTAATTTTTCCTTGCCATCAATTACTAGTTTTATGCACTGTGCCCACTCACAGTAATTTCCATTGAGTTTTTCGATTGAGTTGGATAGATGAGTTATTGAGTCCTCCAGAGCTCATGTTGGATATACCTGTTGTTTCTTTCTTAGGGAGATTAGAGGGAACAATTTCCTTGTTATTGTTTCTGGTTTCGGTCATGGGTGAAAGATTTTTTAGGAAAATCTTACTCTGATACCATGAAGATTGGATAAAAATTGTATATTTCTGATACATAAAACGTATTTACAACGTATGTATTATGTATTTATAGTACAAAGTGACAACAATAAAAGAGAGTAAAAGCTAAATATTCTTAAAAATCAAGAAACAATAATTCAAAAAAGGAACAACTAATTTGTAATTGAAAATATGTAGTCGTGTTTTAATTATTTTTTCTTTTAAGATATTCCAAAATACTTCAAAATTTCAACGCAAAGTAACTACTTTAGCAAGTTTCTTGGGTTATGAGGTTGAAAATTAGCCTTTGAAATACTTGGGTTTACCCTTAAGAGGTAATCCAAGATTAATGGAGTTATGGTTACCAGTTATTGAATGATTTGAAACAAACTTGGCAAGATGGAAGGAGGTTTTTCCCATGTAGAGGGGGATGGTTGACTTTGATAAATTTTGTTATGCCTAGTCTCCCAAATTACTATTTATTAATCTTCAAAATACTCGTGGGAGTTGCAAAAAGATTAGAGAAAATAATGAGTGATTTTCTATGGGAAGGTGTTGGTGAAGAGAAAGAATCACTTTTTCAGTTAAGCATTGGTTCAAAGGTTGAAGAAAAAATAGGGGTTAGGTATTAGTAACATCATCAAAAGAAACAAAACTTTATTAGGGAATTGACTTTAGAGGCTTCCTTTAAAGGAAGGTTTTGTATGGTATAGGGTAATAAAAATTAGATATGGGCTAAAGGAGAATGGTTGGGATGCAGGTTGTGGTTCACATCGAGAGCATAGTACTCTTTGGAAGGCAATTTGTATAGATTCAGATATATTCTTTTCCAGTTTGAGATTCATATTAAAAGATGGAGATAAAATTCATTTTAGGGATTTTTGGTTTGAAGGAGAATCTCTTTCAATTAGATGTCCAAGCATATACAAGTTTTATTTGGAAAATAGTACTCCTATTAGCAGGATGTGATTTTAGATCTAGAAGGAAATAAAAGAATTTTAGAGTCATTTGTTAGAGTTGGATATAGTTAACATAAGAGCTAATAATAATGATAGAAAAATGCAGACTATGGATCCATCATGTTGTTTTTTCATGTAAGTCTTATTTTGAGTTTCTTGTGGATGATTCCAATGGACAACTTTTCAACCACTATGCTTCTGTGTGGACTTGCCCAATTTCTAGTAAAGTCAAATTTTTGAAGTGGTTGGGTAGTTTTGAAAGGTGAACACAAATGATAATATTCTATTAATGCTTTCTAAGTTTTGCCTTTTCTTATAATTGGTGTGTGCTTTGTAAGAACAATTCAGAGGATATTGATAATTTATTTCTACATTGTCCAGTTGTATGTCTTCTTTGGTCAAAGACATTGAATAATATGGGAATAGAGTGGGCTATTTCAGGATCTTGTCAATCTTTATTTCTAGAAACCTTTTATTGTTATGCAAGGTGCGAGCAATCTTTTGGGTATTATGGATAGAGAGGAATTAGAGAATTTTTGATGATAGTGAGAATGAGATTTCTTTATTTGGTTGGAGATAGTTTTATTTTTATCATTTTTTTGTGTGCGAACTTCAAAAGAATTAAAAAGCTACTCTCAATTTCTCATTAGTTTTAATTGAGAAGCTTGATTATCTTAATTAGGTTCTAGATCGTTGTTTTGGATAGGAATTATATAAATATTTTGGTATAATTTGATGCCTTTTTTAGTGGATTATTGATCCACTTTGTATCTTTGTAATTATTAGTTAATTAATATAAAATGTTTTTTTTATAAAAAAAGTCATCATATCTTCAAAGAACCATGTAATTTGAAATATTAATCAACACGAAGTATGTGCAATTAATACATAAATATATATATAT
This sequence comes from Hippophae tibetana, assembly GCA_037013495.1. NCBI lineage: Eukaryota > Viridiplantae > Streptophyta > Magnoliopsida > Rosales > Elaeagnaceae > Hippophae > Hippophae tibetana. The sequence continues at coordinate 133,697,804 of CM072801.1, read as the reverse complement.
ATATATATATATATCACAACAAGTAATATAATAATAATAAAATATCGTTCATATGGAGATTATGTTATTAAAAACTAATTTTTAAAACAAAAAAAAATAAAAATCAATTTTTGTGTTTTTATATTTTAAGAAATCAAAATTAAAAGAACTAAAAATAAATAACAATAATTAATTAAATCAGATTTGACAGTTAAGAAGATATATGAGAAAATATATAGAAATACTGAATCCTCCAATTTTCTAAACATGTGAATCACTAAAATTCCTCTAATATAATTATCAATTAATTACATGATCAATTAAATCTAACCTGACATGTATTTATCTCTCAAGTAAACTATACATTGTATAGTAATTAACTTAATCACATTCTCATGTCAATTAAATTACATATTATTCATTTAGCTCATATATCTTTGCCTAGAAATTATTCATGTTATTTAATCTAGAACAATTGAATAATTCTCTCTAATCTATTTAATTACTTCTATTGATCAATTGTTTACCAAATAATTAATAGCATAACAATCAGATTAAATAATATAATTAAATTAAAATCATAATTGGGGTAAATATTAGATTATCATATGTTTAAAATTGGGTTTATAAGATCCCTAGATTAGTAAATTAACAAAACATAATTTTGTTCGTAAAACTTATATTTTTTTCATAAAAAACATAAAAATTGATAAAACAATGAGGAGAAGAAGAAATGCAATCAATCTCTTGAATTTTAATATTAATTTTTTCTTGAATTTTCACCAAAATTGTATCTCCTTTAGAATTTTTCTGTATTTTTCTCTCTTGGCTTTAAAATATGATAAAAATTATGTTAATTTTGACTCATTAGGATTTATGTGGAAATTAGGAGGTTAAATATAACTAAGGTAGAATATAGACCGTTAGATCAGCTTCATATCAAGGGCTAAGATAAAAAAGAAGAAAATTAATAATGCCAGCCAATAAGGAGGCAACATGTGGCACATTGTATTTATTGGGTGAATCAACGCACGACGAGTGGCGGGGATGATTGGTCTCCTTCAACGCTTGTTGGGTTGGTACCACGTGGCATGACGGGATTTGCGGTTTTGGTTTGCGTGGTGCAACGTTGGAAGGAATAGACGAATCGCCTGAAGACACATGGCACTACCTTTGACAACCCAACGAACTCGGAATAAACGCCTTGTTGACATGTGGCATCGACTTCGTCATTGTACCCACACATTATTTGATTGGATTTCTATTCTTGCGTGACGTCTGTATGATTTGCTTTTGATTGATCTTATGTTAAAATTCATAAAAATTCTGAAAAATCTCAAAAAATTTAACAAATTATATTTTCAACCCTTTTTACTAAAAAAATCATATTTTAATATTTTTAACCTCAAAAATATTGCTTATTGAATAAAACGAGTAAATGTTAAACCGAAAAGTGCACGGATGACTCTTCTTTCATAGATTCATCAAATATCAATTTTCTTTCTAACATTGATGTTACTATTAAGCTTCAGGCTGCATTCAATTCAATGTGACACAATTTCACTTATATTTTTCTTTCTTTCAACCCAATGTTGAGTGCACGTGAATCTCAATGTCATTATTAGTAATTTTGTTTCTGTATGCAAATTTGAATAGAATAATAATCTTATTATGTAATTTTTAAGGGTGAAATCAGCTAAACAGTATTTAAACAGGCAGTGATGTGCCATCCCAGCAATTTTGTTTACAATGGAAACAATTAAATTAATTTATTTTTGTTAGACTAACGATTAAATGAATTTCAAATAAAAGACTGGTATACATTTGGACCAGATGTCCATGTGAAGAAGCTAATACATAGGAATTAAAAAATTTAAAACAAAAGTACTGAGAAGTAATGCTGTAAACCAGTAGCAACTTTACCCTAGATAAAATTTATGAAAGTTTAGATAAATGTTATATCTCGAAACTTCCTTTAGATGCTGAAAACCATAAAGCAGTTAACTGTTTTGATCCTTTTCCAAATTCTCTCTTGCTCTTCATCTTCGAAGACTTCTCACTCCTTTTCAACAAAACATTCCAAAGGAAATCATTGGCAGCACTTCTCTACAGTACTCTTCCATTCTTCTCTCTCCCAGCACTTCCAAAATGTATGCAAAATGGTATTCAGGTTGACTTGGGGGAAACACAAATAGCCTTGGCAAGGAATAACAACCAACTCCATCGGCAAGTCATATTCTCACAGTACAAAAGCAAATGAAAATATGTCTTCTCTCTCTCTCTCTCTCTCTATATATATATATATATATATATTCACACATGATGTACTATGTTGCAGATAATTAGAGACATGACATTTTCTTAATGATGTCATCAGTATCACGTATCTCATTAGCCAAATTCCATGAAAATGTTATTGATGAGTTCTCTTTGTAATATTTTCTTACTGCATACAATTGGCTTATTAATGTTCTCTCCAGGATGTGACAGCAACCAAGGGAAACGAGTTTGAGGACTATTTTCTGAAACGCGAGCTACTTATGGGAATTTATGAGAAAGGATTTGAAAGACCATCACCTATTCAAGAAGAAAGTATTCCAATTGCTCTAACTGGTAGTGACATTCTTGCTAGGGCTAAAAATGGAACTGGGAAGACTGCTGCATTTTGCATCCCAGCATTGGAGAAAATTGATCAAGATGCCAATGTCATACAAGGTATAACTATACAAATATATTGCATCTACTTCTCATAGTTTTTTCGCAAACTAAGGATAACAGATACTATAATGAGCTTTCATTCACTTGATATACTGATTTCTTGCTTCATGACATGGTTATTAGGCAATGCTATCTTTTGGCTTAGTTTTAGGGTGTCCTACGTTTGTTTCTTCTACTCCCTGTATAAATAGATCTACTACCTTGCTAACTTTGCACTTTTTCTTTATGAGAACCAATTACATGCCATGTGCTTTGCCCCTCCTAATTTCTCTATCCTCTTCCTTTCCCGGTTGTATATCATTGATACTTTCTTCTTAGAATATTCATCTTGTTCTTGTAGATGCAATGCTGTTCTTTCTGGTAATCTCTTATACATATTGAAGTACATGCATGTATAAATTAAAAAAGCTGTAGAAAGTGCTGACATTCATATTATTATCTTGCATCATTTCTTTCGCAAACTTGACATGAGAATCTTCTTGCAGTTGTTATACTAGTTCCAACTCGTGAGTTGGCTCTTCAAACCTCACAAGTTTGCAAGGAGCTTGGGAAGCATTTGAAAATTCAAGTCATGGTTACCACTGGAGGTACCAGCTTAAAGGATGATATCATGCGCTTATATCAACCTGTTCATTTGCTTGTTGGAACCCCAGGGAGAATTCTGGATTTATCAAAAAAAGGTGTTTGTGTCTTGAAAGATTGCAGTATGCTTGTTATGGATGAGGTAGATACTTGATTCTTCTCTAGTGTGTTATGAACTCCTTACCAATTTTCTTTCGAACGTCTTCTATGATCCGCACATTATGCTTCTGAAAAGAGTTTTTATTGTCATGTGCGATAGAAGATTAATTGGTAAGACTATTAATTCTTTTCCAGGCTGATAAGCTTTTGTCCCCTGAGTTTCAACCATCCATCGAGCAGTTGATTCGTTTTTTGCCTACAAATCGTCAAATTTTGATGTATTCAGCGACTTTCCCAGTTACTGTGAAGGACTTCAAAGATAGATATTTAAATAAACCTTACATTATTAACCTTATGGATGAGCTAACTCTGAAGGGTATTACTCAGTATTATGCTTTTGTTGAGGAAAGACAGAAAGTACACTGCTTGAATACACTTTTCTCTAAGGTTTGGTGCCCACTGAATTACTAATGTATTCCATTTTTTTACTCTTTTCTTTTCTTGGATATGATGATTTTTCCCTGTTCTTGTGTCAGCTTCAAATCAACCAATCAATTATATTCTGCAATTCTGTGAATCGGGTAGAATTATTGGCCAAGAAAATTACCGAACTTGGTTATTCTTGTTTTTACATTCATGCAAAGATGCTGCAGGACCATCGCAACAGAGTATTTCATGACTTCCGTAATGGTGCATGCAGGAATCTTGTTTGTACTGGTACGTTATTGGTATTTTCAATTGTTGCATGTTCACTTTATATTTTAGGCATCTTGTCACTATGATAGATACTATGCCCAGTCTGAGTCTTAATTATTGAAAAGTTTAAAGGAGTATTCTCAAAGAAATTGGAAGCACTTTCTTCCCAAGTTTTATTGTGGGTTTGTTACCTTAATGGTGTCCCTTTTAACCAAAAGGTACTCGTATGGAACCATATTCTCAAAGTAAGATAATAGTAGTCTTTCATTTAAAGGTACATAAATGGTCTAATTTCTTGTTTTAAATTGAGGATTTCATCACTTCTTTGCCACATGTGACATAAGTAAAAGATAATTGTGTTATTCTGAGGACTCATTATATTAGTAGTATCCAAACAAAAGATATGTATATGAATTCATATTTTCATAGTAGTACATTAGTAATCTTTACATTTAATTTTAAGTAAACTAGTGGTTCAAAATTAATATTTAATTGAAAATTTTAATATGTCTCACATACATTGTTAGAAAATTAAGGAAAAACTTGTTTTTAAAATAATTAAAGAATAAAAATAGTTCATTAAATTGTTAGTAATTATTTTTTTTCTTCAATCTCAAAACCAAACAAAATCATGAAAAGTTGGGAGGGAGTCTTGAAAAATCCTTAAAGGGATCGAATCATGTTAAAAGATGATGGTTTTGCGAGAAAAACTACAAGGGGTTAATGACTTTGTTATAAAAATTAGGGTTTTTATATAAAACATCTAATTAGATGAGAAGACTTATGTTCCAAAACCAGAAACAAGAGACATGATTAGAAAGGATAAATAACTTAAACCAATAAGAATGTCAACTAAACAAACTAGTCTAATCATAATAATGCATGCAAGTTAAAAGTACTAAAGACAGGGAAATACTCTATATGATATAGATATGCATAAGACAAACTGCAACAAACAAGTACAGAGGAAGGAGAAGACAACACTCAAGTACTTATTGCCGTTAAAATGGGTACCACTAATGTACTGAATCTTTTTATTGTTAATCAACAAGCCATTTATGTGATGCATTAATATTTTTCATAAGTGGCTAGTGGTATTAGAATGCCTTTATCCATTTTATGTGGTTGAAGCAGATGGCCATTTTGCATATAACACTTGCTGCTGGAAAATTGTGACATTTTGGATCATACTATATTGCTATGTTGACTCTTATCAAGTTTCCTTTCCCTTAACTTTTCTTCTTTTTTAGGCATCCTGCTTTTTAACTTTTTTTCTTCCTGTTACACTGGGGTATTATATATTGATTTGCAGATTTGTTTACGAGGGGAATAGACATTCAAGCAGTGAATGTTGTTATTAACTTTGACTTTCCAAAGAACTCAGAGACATATCTGCATAGGGTGTGTAACATACAAGCTGTTGTTCATATTCTATGTTATATTTGTCCATCTTTACAGACTTAGTTTGTGTGCAGGTTGGTCGATCTGGAAGGTTTGGCCACCTTGGGTTAGCTGTGAATTTGATCACATACGAGGACAGATTTAACTTGTATGTTTTTGTGGTAGTTTTGTGAAAATGTTTGGGTCGTTTATTGTACCCCTTCTGATTTATTTGTATGCTTTGAGATCAGATACAGGATTGAGCAAGAACTTGGCACTGAGATAAAGCAAATTCCACCTCATATTGATCAGGCAATTTATTGCCGTTGATTGGTGTCAGAAATTCTTCTGTTGTCAACAATGGTGGTGAGTGATATTGAAGTTTATTAGTGCTTGTTGATTGACTGGATATTTGGCAATTTTTTTGTGTGGGTATGATGTAATACTATTTGCTGGATTTTGTGGAGACATGTGTTTTGCTTTGTTATTGTTCCACACTAATTCTACACTTATTATATAGGTAAATGATAATACAGATTCTATATGCCTATGGAGTTGATGAAGTTGTCGAAGGAAGAAGGCATCTAACACTGCGTCTGATAGATTTTGAGAACTGGTGTTATTGAATCCTCTCTTAGCTGATGCAGATTGTATCTTGCCTTTTGATTACTTTTATTATGATTTTGTGAAATTTCATAACCATGGGATGAGGGACTAAATTGGTCTAGCTCAGTGCTTGGATGCTTTTAGGAGTCGCCTTTGGTTCTCTAATCTTATTCTATTATGAACCTAGTCTGAATACGGTTTCAACTTCTGATTAATGTACTGTTATGCGTGTGTCTACATGTATGTGCGTGTTACGATGTATTTATTGGAGCACAATGTGCGGTTGACCAGATGACTTCGAGTTTCAATTTTCCAACTGGCAGATTTGGTAGTTTGAATTTCGTACCCATTTCTACAGTAAATTAGGTACGCAAACTCAGAGGGAGGAGCCTAATAATTCTACTTTTATTTCTTGTGTTTGATACTATTTAAGTATCGAAGTGCATTTGGCAGACATCACAAATTTATGTTCAAGGTTCTGATTTTCTAGTTGTAGAAAAACAAGCATAAACGATGACGTTTAAGGCTGTCTAGGGAAAGAATTTGTGATTTATGTGCCGCACATTCTAAGTTCATCGATTTTGTTTTATTGAGCATGTGTTTTAAAGTTTAGAAGACAGTTAGCAATTAATTATCTTAAAAATTTAAGCTGTTAAGAAGTGGGTTAAATATTTTTACGTTTTGACGGTCACCTTAAATTTTTTGTTCTTAAATTTCAGCTTGGAAACATCATCACTGTGCACACAAATTTGTAGGTGTAGCTTTCTATCTTGAGACATCCCTGCAGGAGATTGAGTTAGAAATAACAAGAGTAGCATAATTGAGTGCGACTAAAAAGATAAGCCCACAATACAAAGTGGGTGCGTAGTTAATTTAGTTCTATAATCTTGTGAATTATATTCCTTAATTTTTAACTTTTTAGGTAATTTTTATTAGTCCTGTAATTTAAAAGTATAATGAATTAAGTTTAAAAATTTAAAAATTAGGATTGTTTTTGGAAAAAATGGGAATTATATAAGTAGTGATTGATTTGATTTTCAGGGAGAGAATTTAGAGAGAAGTTAAAATAATTGGTTCAATGTGTGTATTCTTTAAGAAGATAATCTATTTATAGAACATTATTCGTATAGATGTTAATTATATAGTATGTACATACACATGAGATGTTAGATGTATGCAAATGGTAAAAAGTGATACATTTTATGGTTTAAGGTCGACTATAACTCGAGTCCGTGGTCGATCTTTTAGGAAGCATAGTTTCCTTGGATGGGTCTTTCTTTTGTTGGTGCGTTGTGAGGGTAGGGTTAGGTAGGTCATTTGGGATGACTCGTTTTATAACTTAGGTTGTTTATTAGACTAATGTTGTTTGATGGGTCATGCTCCTGGTCGATCCATATGTGCAAACATCTAGTCCCATTATTCTTTCAAGTCGAGCTCTTGACTTAGGTGGAAAAGTAAATTTTAGGCAATAGATACAAACTGTTTAGTTCCCCTAATAAATCCATATCATTTGATTGTAAAAAGGAAAATATAGGTCATTATATAATGAGGTGTTTGGGTTGAGTCTTTTCACTATTTCTTGCACATCAAATAAAAAGTTAGAGAGAAAATGCTCTATCGCCTCAATTCGAGCTAGGGGTGTCAATAACTCGGTTCAGATCAAACCAAACCGTAAAATCGGACCGAACAGTTTAACAAATCAAATGATCTGGTCTGGTTTGTATTAATTTTTTAACCGGTCGAACCAGACCATACCGATTTAATAATATATTAAAATTTTCACATTATTTCTCATTAAAGGTGTCAAAAAATCGAACCAAACTGAAACCGGATCGTATCGGATCGGATTGAACGGTTTTATAAATCAACGGTCTGATCCGGTTAAATTGTTTTAACCAAAATCGGAACGGACCGGACCAATGGACACCCCTAGTTCGAGCTATAGAAAAGTTTTCAATTCGGTGGTAAAAAAATCAACTCGACACATAGTTTAATTGCTTGAGTTTTAAGAATGTAACTTTAGGTTGGTTTTAAAGAATCATTTTTTTTCTTTTCAAACTCAACCTTAGGTAATATCTTATTCTTGTGTCTTATTGCTTCTTTTATGTTTTATGATATTTTGTACCCATTATCACATAGAAGAGACCTCGGGCTCGGGATTCTAAGAGAGCCTATGATACCCCAACATAAGTGATGACGTAGGGTCTTCTACCAAGACAAACCCTTCAAGTGATAAGGGGCAATCTCAGCCTCAGCCTTTTACCTTCACCCCTCATCCTTAGATTATGCCAATTATTAGGTTAAACGTGCCCAAACTCAAATCTTAGTGGCTAGGTCATGGAGAAGGAAGGCGAGGAACATAGGGGTTGGGGAGCCCACAAACTATACTAAGGGCTGGCCGACCAAAGTTATGACCAATGGTTTATCACCACTAGATGACAAGAGGTTAAGGAAAACATATGACATCCCTTCTTGGTGGAAATAATGATTCCAGTGGTAAGGGCCCGTGACAACGACCATAATCCAACTGGATGGATGGTTTTTCAAGAAAAGGCTCTATGGTTAGGGGTCAGATGTTCCCTTATACCCTTTTATAAGGAGATTTTTGGCAAGGAGGGTGTACATGTTTGTGAAACTAGATATAGATATAAATGTGGCCTTTCCTAAGAATGAGAAGAACTTGAAGGAATATTTCTTCTATGCATCAAATCAGTGGAAATCTCCAACCAATGACACCAGGTTGGTTAGGAGCACCTGGAATGATCTTCACAGAAGACCTCACCTTTTCCAAGGCATACACATGCGAGGCATGATGTAGCTCTCAGACGAAACTTTTGCGTGAGTTGTTTGAGACCCCATTGACTCGAGGCCCTCCATGTATAGTATGGATAGTTCTGATGTTGGGCTTATTGTGGGGGTCTCTCTTAATGTTTGATGGAGTGGGCGGTTTCAACATCTTTCGCCTATTTTGATTTACTTTTCTAACCAATAACTCTTCTATTTTTTTTAGGTGTCTGTAGTCTCTTGTCTCATGACCCATATCTTTGTGGAAGGCATACCATTTAGTTATGTCCCTAAGTGGAGACTTCATCTTTGGGGCCATCTGACATTTGGCTATTCCTCCATCCTTAATACAAGTTGAGCCAAATTTACTCTCAATGGAGGCCTTTTAAAAGGTGAGAGTGATCTCTCCCATGGCTATCTATTGCTTGACGACCATTGTCTATTTCCTTTGTTGTTTGGCACAAAACGCTTACTTCTATTGATCCCACTGCTCTGATTTCCCTTGTTAGGACTTATCCTCATCTTTTATTTCTCTATCATGACCTTCACATCGGTCTGATGGCTATTAATGAGGCATAATTCTCTTTCGAGATTGAAAATTTTCCTCGCCTCTCCATATGCTTCCTCCAAAGTATGAGAAACTATCTGGGTAAGCTCTACGAACATGTCAGAGTTCTTTAGTAGGTCATGCCTAAAGACATCTATAGTGATAGAGCTAGGATAGTAACAGATTTCTAGCTTTTCCTCTCTGAATTGTTTCATATAATCTTCGGTAGACTCACCCCTTTATTGAATAATTGAGAAGAGTTGGTGTGACTTCTTCCTTAGAGGCTTGTTACAATAGTTGGTGATAAATAGCTTGGAAAACTGTGAGAAAGTGGTTATTGTGTGAGGTGGTAGGTTGTTGAACCATTTTTGGGCAGCATTATAGAGGGTAGCAGCGAATAGTTTGCATATCATGGCATATTTTTTTCCCTGTGTGAGACTCATATTGGCCATGATCGTCTTGAAAAGTTATACATGCGTGACAAGGTCTTTAGTTCCCTGATAATCAAAGCATTTAAGAGCATTGAATTTGGTTGGTGGTTCATCATTTTCTATCTTATCGGAGAATAAGGAGACACATAGTTGCTCACAGTCCCTATCCATATCACAGGAGGCCTTACCCTTCTCATGCCTTTCATTGGCCATTCTCACCACCTGATCTTGCTTTTTATTAGCTTCCTCCAATGCCTGAAACCGCACATCCTAGTTTTTCCTCTCTTGCAACCACTGCTTGTTGCTAGGTCCCGTCGATCATGAAAAAGGGTTCTCTTCAACTCATTATGAGCCCATATACCTTTTTCCCGCCTAATATCCTCGAGCTTTCTTCTTAACTTGAGGAGTTGACGGGCCAACTCTTGCTATGTGCTAGTCTCTGTTCTGGTCTCGTTATGGATGGGTGAAGCGTTGTTTGTTGCTGTTGTGGCTTCCTCATTTTTTATTCCTAATCGTTCTTCAGCATGCATTCCTACCACGGTGATAAGTAACAAGTGATGCTTATTCTCTTAAATCTCTCTCAAAATTTGGGGTGAATCATAAAAGGCATGGGGTCATAAGCTAAAGCTTGACCTTAGAATTGTATTTTCAAAGTAAAATATGTACACAACCTTCGAGCAATATACATGATGATCTTGGACTAGCCTTTGGTTATAGATAGGTTGGGCTTGGATGGACCCTTTATTCTGATTCTTTGGATCTTTAACTGGATGTCACTATTATCTTAGGATTTAAGATGTGTTTGTACGAAACATATTCAAAATATTGAGTTTGTAATGAATTTTTTAGTGATACAAACTTAAAATTTAAGAGGGACACAAATATATTTTATACATATAATTTATTTGATAAAGGGTCATTAAAGGGCATTAACTATGCCAAAAGTATATAAAAATCCATTAACTATTAGGTGGAGTACTATAAGTATATTTAATATTAAAAAAGTCCCACGGTAGGCACCAAAATGTCGGGATTGATTTTCTGAAAAATGTCAAGATTGGTTCGATTTTCAGAAAGAGAAGTTAGGGGAATTGGTTAAATGTTTGGATTCCTTAAAATGTGCATCTATTTATAAAGCATTATATATACAAATGTCGATTACATAAGATGTACACATATATGGGATGTTAGAGGGGTACAAACGGTAAAAAGTGATACATTTTATGGTTTGATGTTGACTATAGCTCGAGCTTGTGGTCGACCTTATAGGTAGTATGGTTCCCTAGGACGGGTCTCTCTTTTGCTAGTGTGTTACGAGTGCGGGATCAAGTAGGCCATTTGGGATGACTTCTCTTACGACTCGGACTGTTGAATAGACTTGGGCAGTTAGATAGGTCGGGCTCCTAGTTGGTCCATATGTCCAAACAATATATTTTATCAATATAAAAAAAACTAAAAAAGGATGAATAACAGATCTAACTAAACTTGAGAGCATGTTGTTCGTTGGCAAGTTGAATATTGACGCTAATGAAGTCAAGCATACCACGAGTGGGACCAAAAGGTTTGCAATCGACAGTGGTAATGTCGTGTTGGTACTGTGGAAAATGAAAGCTATTAAGCTTAACGAATATGCGAATGCCTTAGCAACGTAGTCTGCTAGTATTTTTTTAATATTTTTTTATTAATAAAATATATACTTTTTATTTTATCCTTAAAAAATATTAGTTTTTGAAAATTTGATTTAATAAATCACATTTTTAAATTACAGAATTAATAAAATTTACCTAAAAAATTATAATACTAAAATCTATAAATCACATAGTTATAAGACATAAAAGATCTAATACTCATAGAAAGGCCTAAATGTAGGCTTGCAAAAATAGTTAAGAGTGACATACTGATGAACGAAAACCGGCATCGCCGATTCTTGTCAATACTTTGGTTTTAATATTTGTAAAACTCTCGTAAGTGCACGAATCATTTCGTAGAAAATGATAAGTATACTCCCAAGGTCGATCTAAGGAAGGAATGTATGTGGTTTTTAATTTATTATTCAAACTTTTAAAAACGAAATTAAATCCTAAACATCCTGTCACGATAGTTTGGTTTTTGTGTTTCTAATCTAATAACATAAAAATAAACATAGATACAGATTCAATAAATATAATCATAAAAAAATAAACATAGATACAGATTCAATAAATATTTATGCAAATTTTATCATTTATAATAGTGGAGTATTTATGGATATAATAACTAAATTAATTATGCTTGCTCATATTATCTAGGTTATTAAGGATATAAATTGATATTTTATTGATTTTCTCTTTTTTATATAAATACCACATTTGGTGGGGTTAGATATTCTTTGTTAACTAAACAAATCAATTAACACCTATGAGTGGGGTTGATAACTAATTTGGTTAATTAAATTAATTCCTTTTTTCTAAGAGATTGAAAATGAACCATTTAAATGACACCTTTGGTGGGGTTAGACAGTTTAAACTTTATTCAAGGTGTCCAAATTAAACATAAGAATTTAATTATCCGAGTACTAACTTTCAAGTTTTAAAACCACTACTGAAAACATGTTGTCAATATATTTTCACATAATAATTCTTATAAAAACTTTTGAAATAGAGTTTCACTCTAACTACCAGACGATTGTACCAACAAATAAAAGAGCACTACTCTAAATTAGACCGGATAACTAAACCTTAAAATCTAATTTTTAGATTTAAGTTTGTAATGAAAAATAATATATTTCTCTCTAACATTCTTAATATAAAATCTTAAATAAAAATAAAATCAATTCATTTTAGAAATTTTTAACTATTTAATATTTCGCAAGCATAACAACGTTATTATTATATCATGTTTACAAACAGTCAGCAGAGTTAAATTTAATCACAGACAAATTAAATATAACATGTAAGAATAAAGCATAAAAAATAACTGTAAAGAAAATAAAATCCTTACATAACTTCGATGTTATTCCCGTTGCTGGAAAACCTCCAAGCGGAATTTGCACTCCCATTTATTGAATCAAAAAGCTAATAAATTACAAAAATATTACTAGTTCTTCTCAAAAAGAGAAGAACTCTAAAACTAAGAGAATTTAACTAAAAACTAAGAAAGAAACTAAGAAAAGCTTAAAAACTAAGAAATGAGAGAAAGAAAGAGAAGAGAATAATGGTTTTGAGGTGTGTTTAGAAGTAAAGGGAATGGGGGTATTTATAAGTGAGAATGGAGAGAAAAATTGAGTGAAAAAATGACAAAAAATGGTGAAAATGCGGAGTGCAAATGCTGAGGTTATTGATGACGTCAGCATGACGTCATGAGGCGGCTGCACGTGAAAAATGGGGCGAAATGGGCGTCAGCGTGATTTTCTCATTTTTGATATTTTTGATCCATTTTGTCCAATTTTTCCATATTTTTTGACATTTTCCCATTTATTTATTAATATATTTGTGATGTATTGCTTCCAGTATTTCTCTTTGAGTCTTTAAGTTACGTTTTAAAGCTAAAATACCTGAAAAATAATAAAAATACCCGTGATTTCGAAAAAGACAAATTTATATAAATATATGATAAAACAAAGTGGAAAGTACATCATTAGAAAATGAAAAAAAAGGTGAAATATGAAGGAAACACAAACACTTTTATATCAATATAGAAGATTTATCATTAATGAAGATGTTTAAAGGAAATAAGATGAAGGGTTGAAAATCCTAAATAATCATGGAAAATAATCCTGTAAAGAAAAGGACAAATAGTTTTTTTGTCCTAATGTAAAAGGCATTTCAAATCAAGGAGTAATTTACTTCAATGATATATACTCTCTTTATGCTTGCAGCGGAGAATCAATATTTATATTCTTTTAAAGCCTTTTTCATTATCTTATTTTTAGTATTCCCCATGACAGACTCCATTTCCTATTGGATCCTTCCTATAACACTCCTATATACTCCATATGCGATTTGTTCAACTCGACCTTTAAATCTTCCTTGAGGTTTCATTTCTCAATGTACTACCCTTGAGAGCTTTTCTCACATCGTATAGGCTGATTTCAAGATCACATACTCGAGCTTCTATAGGGATAAACTTATCCCATGAAGACCGAAGAGCCTTGACCTTACATCTAGCTTGATTTGTAGGTGGTCAATTTTCTCTTAAATCTTTACTTGGGCTAAAGGATTGAGATTGATCTAGCCTTCCCTAAACAAGAAAAAGGTTTGACAGAATAATGGAGTTTTGGAAAATAAGGGAAAAAGTAAAAATGAAAAGGTTTAGAAAGAGCTATTACCTCTACCATTTTACGCCCAACCAAAGTAAAGAGACTAACCCCCCTCATCGCACAACTCTGCAATAGAGATGCATTCATTAGTGATAGGGAAGGAGCTTAAGAGAGTATCTTGTACAACATGGACACCATACAAAATGTTGACAGGAAGGGAGCCCCCAATTTAAAAATTGAAACCTTTTCTGGGTTAAACTAGGAAAATCATTCAACTAGATAATAATATAGCTACTCATTAAGTATTACAAATCTTATTTAGAGTATGAATACTTCTTCAAAATGATCTAGGATTAGGGTTTTAACTATCAAATAAATACAAGCCATGCACATTTTTACAACACAACACACAATTCATAAGCACCTAAAAGCTACATGCTTTTATTTCTCACTAATTTCATAGTTCTTACTCATCATTTTCTATGACCATATAACTTCTTCTTTTTAGGATTCTTTCACGCTTGTATTAATTTATTTAAGTGTGATTTTGATTTATCAAATTAATTTTCAAGGTTTAAAGAAGTTATTTTCATTGATCTTGATCTACGTTCTTTGTTCTAGGTTTGTTCGAGATTTTCTTTAATATATTTATTTATTGAATCTACTAGTTTAGGATTTGTCCATTATTGAAATTCATTTAGAATACACTTAGACACTTATGTTTCTATGCTAATCTTATAGGTTTTTTCGTGAATGTGTTTGATTGTGAGTAGCTAATTGGAATTTTGGTTAAGATTTGTACATATTAATCTTAAAGAATGTAAAAACAATGCAGAGGCTTGTAAGTAAATTATATTGGGGTATTATTCATGTGAGGATAGTGAAAATTTATAAAATATGAACTTAATTAAACTAAAGAGTTTTAGTATGTTATTTTTAATTTATATCAATTTATAATTTAATAATCTGAATAAAGTGGACATGCATGTATTCACGTGTAAAAATAAAGTGTAAAATGAAAGAGTAACATACAATATTTTTTGGTGGAAACAACCTAAGCTACAACCACGACCTAAGAGGAAAATCACATGTCTACTAGATCATCTAACTTTTCACTATGAAAACTAAGTGTTCAAGTACAAACTCGGTCTTATTCTATCCTACCTAAGATATTTCCCTAATGTACCTTACTAACGAGTCCCTACTCCGTTTTCACACTTTCTAATATTAACTTTAGTAATATTTAGACTAACATTCTAATAAGTTTCTCATCAATTAAATACGTTCACATATCAATTGTAAAAAGGTTAGCACAAAAACACTAATATTTGTGTGTGTTTTAAAACAAATTTAATAATGAATAATTCTAACTACATGATTCAAAACATATGTGACTTAAATTAAATCAACTAACAAATTTTAAAACAAAAAGATTAAACACAAGTTTAATAAAAATAACTTATTTAAAATTTAATAAAAAAATAATTATGATCATACATAAAATCATTTAATCTAAATATATAAAAATCTAATTAAGAAGAAACTATATAAAGATAAAAATATCAAATAAATTTATTATTAAATATATTTGGTACAATATAATTGAATATTAATCAAACTATTTAATCCTTATGTTCCAATTATTAAAGATTAATTAATTAAAAAAATATTATAATTATCAAATCATTTAACACTTTCACTAAAAACTATATATATATATAAACCATAGTGCTTTTGTCCACCTTTATCCGTCGTGTGGAGGGGAGTTGTTAACTATCCTTGTCTCATATAGGTTAGGAGCAAGGCAACAAAATTGTTTGTAAGTTTAGACAATCCTTAACTCAATGAGATCTTATTAGGTTAAATTAGTCTTGAGTTTCTAACATGGTATCAGAGTTGAGTCTGACTTGATTGGTGACTTGGGTTTTGTTCTTAACAGTTTCACTATAGCTTTGTAAGATCACCTATGTCCATGTGAAGAGAGACTGTTAAGTTTTCTTCAGTCCCACATTAGTTAAAAGTTTGTCAACATTATTGCTTATAAACTTAGACAACTCTTAACTCAATAAGATTTTATTGAGTTAAGTTAGGCCTGAGTTTCTAACATGGTATCAAAGCTATGCTCCTGGTCTCTATGTGATTTGACCCTGAGCTCTACCATAGTTTCACCATAATACTTATGTTCACATTTGTCCATCGGATGGATGAAGGCTGTTAAGTATCTTTATCCTACATCGGTTAGGAGCAAGATAGCAAAACTGTATATAAACCTAAACTATCCTTAACTAAACGAGATCTTATTGGGTTAAGTTAGCCCTAGTTTTCTAACAAATATTATAAAAAAATATTTTTAAAACATATTTTAAAAATATTAAAATATATTTTAAAAATAAATAAATAATAATATCATAAATTAATTTAAATTTAAATAAAATATTTATACAAACCTAATAAACCACGTAACATTGAAACCTGGGAATAAAAACTTCAAACTTACGGTAATATTTTTCTGTGATAACTGTGAAATTTTATTCATAACTTCCATATTAAAAAACAGATTTTTCTTGATCGTCGTCACCGTCATCATCTTTGGCATTATTTTTTTTCTCTTAAAGCCTTCATATTTTTTCAACTACTTTTAATAAGGGGTTTTGAGCCCTTTTATTCTCTTCTCTCTAGACGAACAAATGGATATATAATAAACTGCAAGCTTTTGAGCCCTTTTATATCTACCTTTTCCACTTTTTTCCCCTCAAATTCTTAATAAGTTTGAAGCTTCTCTTCTCAGGATTCAATGTTATATGGTTTATTAACTTTTAAAATTACTTATTCATCCCTACAAGCTTATTTGGTTATATCATGAACTTCAAGAATCTAGATGATCCTGGGTGAATTTTTGTGTTCCTTTAAGAAGCTAATGTGTATAGAGTCCTTAGAAAAAAAGCAAGTAGTTTAGAAACAATAAAAATATAGTAGCATTAAAATATTTATTTATTTTTATTACTATAAAAGTTTATATTATCTAGAATATGTCATCTAATAACATACAAGTACGAAGTTTTTATCTATAAACGGTACTTGGGGCATTGTCATCAAGTAAAATGGGTTACAATCATTGTGTTCCTTTTCTTAGTATATTTGTTTATGCTTTTCATATTTAAATTTAACTTTTCTTTTAATTGAGAACGATAATAGAAAAAGTGGAATTATAGTATTTACGAAAAAAAATATATGCCAAAGTATAATTTGAAATTTATTCGTTAAAATTTTCAAATCTGAAAATTACTAAAAGAAAATAAGTTTGAAATGAATTTTTTTAATGCAATTAAAATACAAATGTAAAGCAAATTAAGTTACCAAACGATACTACAAAAAATAAGTTCACTAAAAGGAATCCAAACACCATGATACAGAGAACGAATCATATGAAATGAGAGTTGCACACGAGATGACCTCATTGCATGATTTAACAAAGAATACGTATCTACTTCGAGTACAACCCCAACCTTCTTAACAATTGAAAAAATAATTCTTTCATTCTCTTAATTTTTTTAAAAGATACATATAGTCCTTAAATTTTTAAAAGTTATATAATAAGTTTCATACTTATTTTTAAAGCGTAAAAAATTCTTTTTGTGCTTTGACTATTATTTAAACATCCAATAATTATGTCCCACCATAAGAGAGGCAAATATTTCATTAATGAAAACAGGAAAGAATTATTAGATTTTTGAAATAAAATAAATATTTTTATATTAATAAATTTATCTCTTATTTATGATGACACGTAATTTCTACGTGTCTAAACATTAACAAAACTATATTAATTAATTTAAAATAAACTTATGTGTACTTTAAAAATAAATAAAGAACTTATAGTGTACATTTTAAAAAGTTAAAGACTACGTGTCAAAGTCCATAACAATTATAGGTCTTAAAATCCTAAAGATTATCGCAACGATGAAGATTAGGAATGAAAAAAATCCACATTTTTTTTATATATAATCCAATCTAGATTAGATTAAAACAGATTTTTTTTTAATCAAGTATGGTCGTGATTTACATATAAAATTGACGAATCGAATCAAGATTTATCAATCCATGGATCAGATCCAATCAAATAAATCCATAAAACAATCTAAATCTAAATCTTTTTAAAACTATTATTTTAAAACTAAAAGAATCATACATTATCAATTTACTTACATAATTGTTCCAACTATTTTTTCAAAAAAAATTACATTATGAATCATTTCTAAAATTTTTATCTCTTACATTTTTATGAATCTAACTCTTTCTCTCTTTCTTACAATTTTCATAAATCTATCTATTATTATTTAAAATTTGTTAAATCAAAATTCAAATTTCATTATATTTATAACAATTTATTTTTTTCTTATATTTATCATAAAAGAATTGTTTTTTTTTTCTATTTTTTGGGTAATTTACTCAAATTTTATTTTTATTTGTAAATAACAAAATCTCATTGGCTTTATTGAATGAATGTTAAATTATCCTCAATTTAAAGTTTTAGATAAGGTCAAGTTAATAATGTAAAAAAAATTATTATAAAAGTATTAAATTTCTTTTTGGAATTTATATGATTGTAACATTAATAAAAAAAATTGAATAAAATTGAAGTGTATTTATATAAATAAGTTAAAAAAATTAAAGTAAGAAAATGTTTTCCTATAATATATAATATACTCTTTTTTAAAATTTATCAATCTAAAATATATAATGTATCAAATCAAATAATATTTTAGTTTTAGAAAAAAATTGAAGAAAAGATGAAACAATTAGGATCAGGTTATGGATATCCATTGATCCATGGATCAATATTTGATCGATCCATCTGATCTACGAGTCAAAAAACATCAAATCAAATTGGATCTTTTCAATAAAGAATCGTATCGTATTCGACCTCTTCATATCTCTGGTAGAGATACTCAAAATTCTTATAAAATATAACATAATATTGTTTTTATGAAATTATTTTCGATATAAAAAATCTAATTTTTATATGTGAATAATGCAAAAATTATTGGTACAAGAAACAAGAAATTTCATGATATTAGTAATTCAATTACAACAAGTATAATAGTAATCATACCCTTATCGCGTGTGATCCAATGTTGGAACTTCAGGCTTTCAAGACTTATCTCTCAATGATGATGAATAGAACAAGTGGATGTCCCTGCAATCTCCAAAATGAACACATAACTCTTCTAGTTAACCAACTAGAATCCTCTATTCATGATGAATGTGTGTTCTTTGAGAATATTACCAAACCAATTAAGAAACTATTTTTCTCACAAGAAGTTGTTTGGTTAAATTTGGGTCTCAAAACATTCACTCAATTTAAGTCTTAGAAATTTTCCATTTTTCTAAGTGTTGGTCGGTGGAGTGTATTAGATTTGTTTAAATATTCTTCAATTTTAACACAAATTGATTAAAAATATGACACATAATTCTACTCAATTTTAAGAGTCATTCACACTACCAAATTGTGTGCTAATGAAAATCTCATTCATACAACCAAATTTTGTACCAATAGGAATCTCATTCGCACACTCTACTTAGCTATGTGTCACGCCACCTAGGATTTGATTTCCTTTGTAGTTTCTAATTTAATTCAATTAATTTTTTATATTCTATTTATCAAATCCATTTTGATAATTAGTATAATTCTCTTACTTGTCCCATAAGTTTTAAATGCCTTTCAAATATTTAAACTTTACATTTAATATTTTAATTAATCTATATAATTATTTAATCCAACTAAATAATAAATAATTAATTTCATGAATTAAATAATTAGGCCAAAATTAATATTTTATCCTTATATATTTATTTAACATTTATGACTCCCAAAAAATGTCTTAATAAATAAATAAACATTTTGATCACAAAATAATTAATTTGAAATTAATTACTCATCTTAAAAGCAACATCGTTCAGTCGTTGTTATAGAGTAAATTTGGAGATCTTTAGGTTTACTCAAGTATAAACTTGAAACCTATCTCTTTAATATCATAAATGATATTTACCCAATCTAATATATTTGATTAATCTATTAATATAACCATTATGTGTAGTTCAATCATCCACCACTAGTTCGTAATACGATTAAGGTTATTAAGTTTGTTTTACCTCATCAATTACATATTCTATTTGAGTACCCAACAATTATATATAATTATATTATAGATTGTACGTAGTTATCCAAACTCTTGATCACTAAACAAGGAAACTTCTATTTAACATATGCGAATAGACGGAGTAGATTCTATAACTTGTATGATAACCTCTTAACCTATCATAAACACTGATATATCAAGATACAAAACATCTTAATCCACCATTAGAATCATTATTGAGTATGTTAGATATCAAGGTGCTACAACAAAGGACCAACTAAATTACTTAGGATTAATATCATCCTGCATATTATTATTGAGTGGCATATATAAACATTTACGGGTAAAAGATAAGTTATCTCGAATAAGGATCATTCAATTCCCAATGAATATATGTTGTACTAAGAAATTTTAATACGTTATTTGAAGATTAAATAAAAAATGCAAATAAATGAAGTGTACTTTTATTTACAAACATATTTGCAATAGCTTTCTTGTATTTTTTATTTGTTTTTTCAAGGCCTATTTAATTTTTTTGTTAGGGGAGACCCAATTTTTTTTGCCCACTTGATTGAAGCTCTAATATTATATCAAAGTTCATAATAATCATGAGCTTTCAAATACCAAAAGATTAACTTAATTGGTAAAAATATCCATAATATTTAAAAACTCTACCATAATATTACCTTTAATCAATGTGTAATATTACCTTTTACATGGGTATTTATTTGCTTCAAAATATATCACTTTTTGTTTTTAACTTATTTTATTATAATTTTTTGTCACTTTTTTTCTTTTCTTTTGCAAGACCCATTTAATTTTTTTTTTTTGAAGGAAGACATAAGATTTTTAGCCTAATCAAGTGAAGATCTAAGACCATATCAAAGTCCTTGAGAACAATGAGCTTTCTAATTTTAAAATATTAACCCAATGAATGAAGACACTTATAATTCTTATAAACTCTATCATAGTGTTCTTTTAAAGTAATTAAGATATTACCTCTGGCATCTCCTCAAAGTGTGGGTTGTCTGTTACCCATCACTTTGTAATTTTAACTTATGTTGTTATATTCTTGGAACACTTGTCTTTTTTTCTTATGTAATGCCTATTTAATTTTTTTAGGGTAGCACATGCTTAATCACTATGATGCCATGTAATCTTGGGTTTTTCAACTCTAAAAGATTAACCCAATAAGTAAAGATATTCATAATTTTTATAAATTTTACCATAATTTTATCTTTAATCAATGTGAGATTCATTACCTTCGTCATTAAATGTTTAAAAAGTAATGACTTCAATTCATAGATATATCTTGAATTTTTCAATTTCATGATGAACTTGAGGGATTATAGTAATAATAGTCCATTAACTCTTTAATAAGAACATTTTAATGTCATTTCTTTTAAGTGAGATATGTTTAGTTTAGGTACTGTTAAATAGAGACAATTAAGTCTAATTTTTTTTAAATGATAGTTTTTCAAAGGTAAAATTGATTTATTTCTTAAAAATGATAATTTTTTGTAATACTTCTGAAAATAACATTAAAAACCTAAATTGTATTCTTCCACTTTTTGCTCACAAATGAAAATAATTTCTCTTTCTCAATCGCTGTATTTTTATTCCTTAAAAATAATACTATTTTTCTCTCATAATTTATAAATTAAAACAATCTCAAAATTAAAACAAAATTTAAAAATTAAAACAACCAAAATTAAAATAAAATTTATAATGTTATACAAATGACAAGTACACAAAAATAACAAAGTTGAGAAGAAGTAAGAGGTGAGAGAAAAATAATAAATATTGAAAGAAAGAGTTTTTATTTTTTAATTTTGGGAGAAAATTAAATTTAATTAACTTTATTTAAAATTTAATAGACTAAACGTATATAACTTAATTACTGTATTAAAGTTACCCTAATTTCATGAACTTGAAATAGTGCATCCATGTTCACAATATCCTTTTCAATCAGATCATCAATCTCAAGCCGTTAGAACAAATTTTCCATCGCTATTCATCAAACTTTTCATCACTGAGAAGCACACTTAAAAAATTCAACGAACAACAACTAAGATTTTGAAAAGAAAAAAAAAATGTCATAATGACCTAATCTCAATATATTGAAATGAGGACATGAAATCAAGAGAGGAAAAATGAAAATTTGAAGTTAAGAAGGAAATAGGAAAGGAGCAATGAGCGAATATCCAATACATCATTATGATTGAAAAGGCCAAAAGAGAGTGAAATGTGAAGGATCAATTATGCCAATGAAAAAAGAAGCCAGCCTAGTAATGGAAGGCAAGTTCAAGGATGTTTTCTTCACTTCTTGTCAAAAGTAAGGCCTTGTTTCGTTGTTGTTGTTGTTTTTTTTTTTTTTTATCAAAAACATGTTAGGCTTTGTATATCCGAATATGATCGTCTACTTGTCCTTGTTTTACTTGTTAAATATTATTTTCTATTAATAAATACAAACATCCAGAGTATCCTGATCCAAACCACCCTTATTTCTACAACTGTGCAGTTATTATGTCTTTGTTTACCCCAAGGACATCTTCTATATAAGATTAAATCATCAATCATTTTGTCCATTGCTCTGCACCCTTTCTTCTCCTTATATCAGCAAGGATATTGTTACTATTTACGGAAAAATCCCTACTCCAATTATCGCTTGTTCACAATAAATTTAAATTTTGTGAAATTTACAATATAGAATTAATAAAGTTTGGAAATGCAAGTGTGAAGCATGGGAAAAAAGAAATTTAAGGTCATCGTAACCCTTTTATTATTATTTTCGTTACAAGCATATTACATATGTAGAAAATCCACAGCAATGTCTGTAACTGAAAATTTTGGAAGAAAACAATAATTTCATTATTAGTACCCCAAAATATAATATGAAATTTGGATAGCTTAAACTAGATTGTAAATATTGATATAACTTAAACTTATTTTGTAAGTTTGCTTTATTTTTATTCTGTGTTTGTCATCATATGGAAAAAGTTGGGAGGAAAAAAAAACGACACACAGCTCTTTTTTGTTTGTTTCAAAACTAAGCCAAAATTTATCCTACCCAAGCTTGTATTAAAACTAGAAATAACATTCAAGCATAATTTTTTTTCAAACAATCTGCAATCCATTTCACTTCTTCAAATAAGACCACATGAAATGACTTGCGATTATAATCGTTTATGACATAAATATCATGGATCAAAAAAGGATTAATCAAAATGACCATACCTTTCTTAATTTATACTTAGAAAACTCAAAAACATCCAAACAGAACAACTATAATAAAAAACTCAAAACACAGCAGGTTCCTAGCAAAGTAAACATTACTATGAAGCTCACTCTTATGTTAAAAAGGTTGGTTCCGATAATGCAATGTCATTCAGCCCCTAGACCATACCCACACAGCCATGTCAATTTTGAAGGTCTTGTCAGGTTATTGATTACAAATGAACTTGCTACGTGATTTCTATGTAGCTCGTATGTGGCAATATAGTTGATATATGATACCTAGTAAGCAAATACATAGAAAATAATACTCAGAATTAAAATACACTTGGTAAAAGTAAAGGAGCAGCATGCACTTGGTTCAATGACCTTTTTTTCCAGTTGCAACTTCCAAAGCTTTCAAAACGTGGTCAACAATTTCTTCTATGCCAACCCCATGTTTAACCTGCATGGAAATGTATAATGTAAGTGACTAAACGTGACATGTGAGTATGTAATCTTGTTTAAAGTTGTATAGTTTATTTCTGTGTAAAACATATATATTGATATTACATTAGTCAAAAATAATATAGAGTATTTACTCACAATTATTTATTCATTTTATTAAGGCAATATATATTCACTCATTTGAATATCATGATGCTTGGTACTTGTTAGTGGAACATTCATAGATAAACTCAAGAACACACAAACTTAAGAGAATAGTTCGAAGTTGATAAACAAACTTGGTGGTTTGTTTGGGATTATAATGAGATGATATTCTTGAATGACTTGTGAGATCCAAAGTCCCTAATAGTGATTAAGGAAACTAAAATTGGATTATTATTTGGCAAACTAAGTTTTTTTATCTGAGATCTATTGGATTAGTTGTAAATTTGCCCCAACTTTTGATTTGTTAAAAAAAATGGCCCCAACTTAATGGTATGTTTTGCATTTAAGGGCTTCCATCTATTTCATCAATAAATTTAACATAGAAGTACCATGTGGCATTCAATTTCATGGGACATGTCATTTTTGGTTAGCTTTTAACGGAATGAACAGTAATTCTTAATTGTAACAAAACCATTAGATTGGGGTTATTTTCTTTTAAAAATCAAAAGGGACAAATTTGCCCATAAAACATAATTTACCCTTATTCTTTCGATAGGTTGTCAACCTAAGGTTAGAAAATGTGTATTATTAAAAATAAATCTAGCAAAATGTTCTAAAGAAGAGAGGAAAAATGGATTCTAGGTGGGACTTCATTGAAATGGATTTTTAAGAGGGTAAGGTAAAACCCAACTCAAAAATTTTAGGTTTTTCAATCTCTTGACCATGGATGATGAAAAAGTTGACCATTTTTCAAGTATTTTGATTTATTTTTCAGTGTTGGGTTATTTTTCATTTGTAATTTACAAGTAATGCATGCAAGATTTATGAGTGTTTCTTAAATATCTAGTATGAATATGTGTTTGAACTTCAAGCTCTTCATTTGTTTTGTTGCATGTTTCTTGAAAACATATATGTGGACAAAATATGGTTTGTGATCTATATGATTTTCAGATTGTCAGGTCCCAATTTTGAAAGATTTAAGGGGTTCTTTTGGGTGCACGACATACACAAATTCTAGTGCATTTTGAAGTTTTTTGGTGCCAAAACTCTTAATAAATATCCCAAAATGAATGTAAATGGGTGTTAGTATTAATAGAAGGATAATTGAAATTTAACTTTGGGATGTGTATTAAAGAAATTATTTTGTTAATCCTCTGTAAAGTACCATGGAAATGAGAGGATTTGAATTCTTAATTTTATTAAATTTGGATTTTTGAAGTTTGGGGAATTGATTTGAATCTAGAAGTTGTTATAGAGCTGATATTGTCAAATTCTGAGCCTTGTATTTTAAAAATTATAAAGTGTTTAAGAACTTTATTTGGATCTTATATTTTGAAATTACCCTAAAAATATAAAATAGTGAGATTAAAATATGAGACTTGTTTTGAATTGTATTTTGGAAGCATTTTGTGCATGTTGTATGCCTTTTAATCATTTTTATTGCGTGTTGATGTATGATAAATTGATTTCTTTTCTATCAAAGGGATAGAAATGTTATCTTCTTATTTATACAACAAAACGATTTTTAGTTTAAACTACTTCCATGTCCAAAGAGATGACTAGGGGATATATTTAGATGTGAGAGAAGTGTGTTATCACTTTCATCTCTTTCAGTTAAAGGTTCTCTTATCTAAAGAGGACAATTTGGTGCCAGAATTAGGGGTTAACTATTCTTCACGTACAGCTACTCTCAATTTTTCTAAATATGATAATTACCCAATTTCTTATAAACTGTTATAACATGTTAAATGTGGATTTGAGGGTTTCTTATAAATTATTTTGATTTTGCTGCAAATTCTTGTCTTCTTTTAGATTGTCATAAACATTTAAATTATTTTGATTTTCTGCAAATTCATGTCTTCTTTTAGATTTTCATAAGCATTTAAAGTTATATTTCATAATACGAATATTGTAGTTGCGAAATACAATAGAGCTTTCTCCCAGAAAAAAAGAAAAAAAAAAGTGCACTATTTTGCATCACTCAAACGAGAATTAATGGAGAAATTGGAAGCAAAAATGTATCAGCCTAATCCCTATTTCTACATTTGATTGGTGAAAAATGCGAATATTTTGGGCAAAATGGCTCTTCATTTTACACGAGAAGCATCTGACTTCCTTGTTAGAATCTTCAACAAAGTTGGTGAACAATGAAATGGACAGTGCTAGAGAACACTTGAGAATGTGTGTGGTAGAAGTTTTCTACCACTTGAAAGTTAAATATTAATTTTGAAACGATGGGTAAAGTCAGCTGGTAGAAAAATATGGTAACGCTTGCATGGTATTTTGAAGTTTAATCATGCAATGCAACAAGGTCACAAACAGTAGCCAAATGTACAAAGGGAAAAGGAGAATTTGTTTCTTTAAACAAAGTATATCACAAAATCAATAAGCCCAATTCATCATGTTTTATCATATAAAAAATGCTATTAAACTTCTTAAGTAGTGAATCAAACCTACTTGGGAAAAAACAAAGGGGCCTCCATCCCGCATACGAAGTGCATCACGCTCCATAACTGCTAAATCAGCTCCAACTGCCGATGCAAGGTCAGTCTTGTTTATTACCTGTAAACAAAATTTACAAGATCAATCTGATACCAGGGCCATCTTTTCATGGATGCACAAATAAACAGAAAGCGTTTTCAATACAACAAAGCACATACAAGGAGATCAGCTTGAGTGATACCAGGGCCACCTTTTCGTGGGATTTTATCACCTGCAGATACATCTATTATATAAATAATATAGTCGGCCAGTTCCCTGCTGAAGTTGGCTGCTAGATTATCTGTTTTCATACCAACCAAAGACAGTGATGAATCTCTTTTCCAGGAATTCCATTGTATAGATTTGTGAATCAATAGATAAGACATTTCCATGCAGTAACTTTCAGTTCCAAAAAACAGGCAAGACATTCCTGAACTATTTTTATCATCAATTGTGTGTTACAAGGTTTAATGTCATTGATTTCACTTTAGACTTTTCTTCTGCAACCCATAACTTTCTTTCAATGACAGGCAACGACTAAGGTCACATTAGATTTGTTCTTTCTTTCCAGGACTTACCTCACATCCCATGAAAAACTTTCATTAGGCTATCCCCTACATCCCCTTTTCAGGAATGATTCAAAGTCTATGAATTTCACCTTAATTTAGATAGCTTCATTAATCACTAATGAGCTTCTTGAAAAATTCCAGATAGTAGGATTAATACACCCTTATTCCCCACTTAGTTGCTACTTCCCACCTCTTTCCTTCTATAAAAGGAAAAACACCATAGCAAGTAGCTCTCAAATTGTAGGATCAATGGTTTATGCATTAATGCTTTAATTTCTAGTAAGTGAAATCTGCACAATTCTATAAATGCTGTTAGAATATTTACCCAGCAATCGTCTTAGAGCTTCAACCAGAAGTGTCACTCCAATCAAAATCATAGATTCCTAAATGAAAATTAATATCATTGTTTCAAAATACCTCCTCCTGATTCACAAAGAAGTAAGTCTGCCTTGAACAATTTTGAAAGCTCTTCAAGAGGGCCAAGATTAATGCTGATGTCTTCCCGAATCGCAGCATGTGGACACCCTCCAGTTTCAACAGCACGTATCCTTTCTTTAGGAAGTGCTCCATGCTTCACCAAAAACTCACCATCCTCCTTTGTGAATATATCATTTGTTACCTGAAAATGTTAAAGCTATTAAATTCTCATGATACATATATTTAAGTGCAATCACACCCTCTGCATTGGACTATTGAAAGAATCTAGGATTTTTACCAGAGATAGAGTTTCCCTAATATTTATTGTTGAGAAAAAATAAGAGAGCAAAATGCCAACTGAAAAGGACTCATTGGTATTTCATAGAGTATAATAGAAAAAATACATTAGTATTCAAAGAGACACTGCAACACTAAACACCTCGACCCTAATTAGACACCTAAACATACAAGAAAACTAATAAAAAGATTATATATTCTCCAAGACTCTCCTCATAAGTTTCTATAGAACTTAGGGATTATTATCTGTTTCTCATGAGTTTTAATTGGAAAGCTTGTATAATTTAGTTAGATGTTTGAATTTTTTAAGGATATGAAACTTAGCTATTTTCAATATAGTTTGGTGCTCCTTTTGGTAAGTGGATTACTAATCGACTTTGTGTTTTTGTATTTATTATATGTATTAATATAATACAATGTTTCTTCTCAAAAAAATTATTCTTTAAGAAACAAAATAAGACATAAGTAAAAACACTAAATGATAACTCTATGAAAATAAAGTTATTTCACTCCTATCAAACTTGATGATCATTTGTCTTTGAGTTTTAATTCTCAAGACCTCTCTAGATAGAAAAGGCCTTGTTCTCTCCGCCCTCCTCTACTCCATCTGCATCTTCAGCTCCGCAGGAAGTGACCTCCCCCCCTTAGGGAGAGAGCTTTGTTCATTGGATATAATAATCCTTTTATGCATTCTCATTCTCTCTATTAATTTTCTATGTTCTCTTTCTTGGCCCTCTCTTTATCAGATGGGAGTTTTTGTTCATAAATAATATGTTATTGATAATCATAATTATTTAATTGTCAGATCTAACTCTATAAAGGTAGAATCTAGTGTGTTTTTAGATATCACTTTGTTAAGTATGGTGCCTTCTAATAGATTGGTGTTTGTGTATTTCTATAACTCTCAGATCTAGAAAAATTTATCAAGATACATATATTTTGTTCAACATGGACTCTCATCAATATATCTAATCAAACAACCATAGTTGGTGGTGGAAATACCCAAAGATAAAGAAGATCACGATGATTTGATGGTACTTGTAACAGTCATTTTTCTCTCTGTGTGATTTATGTATGGTAGTTTTTGAATATATATTAATGAGTTTTTTATGGACAAATAATGTTCTTGTTGAATTTTTCAAATATGAATTTTAATGAAATATATTTAACTTTTTGATAAAAAATTGTTATTTTAAGAGTTTTTATATATTTTTAGGTACACAAAAATAATTGGAAGAAATCTTAGGCCAAATGGAGCCAAAAAAGCGAGTTTCATGAAAAACCTACTAATGAGAATCGATCCACTTTCAAGTCACTATTCGAGTCTCCCCTACTATTTTAACTAAAAAAATCCAAATTCCAAAGAGAATATATCCACTTTTTGGGGGATTGATACACCACATGAAATAAGTGCCCAAATTTTGTAAAACATGGGATTTCATCCATTTGTATCCCATCCAATAGTACCCCATCTAACAGACAAGATTACTTCAAGGTTTTTTGGAAACTTAAGGCTCATTTGGAGGCATTGAAGGCTAGGGGAAGTGAGAGAAACTCTTTATACATTGACGACATATTTGTTACACAATACTGAAGTTATATCATATTATACAGAATAAAAATTGTACAATTATGTAAAAAAATTGACCCACCAAGGTATGGACCTTAATCATATTAAACTCTTAACTTACTTTGTCTGAATTTTTAATTTTAAAATTATATATCTTGACTTTTTCTTTCATCTCATATTTAAAATAATATTTTTTTTTATTTTTGAATGTAAGAAAAATATAAATATTAATTTAAATAAACTTTTATAATAAAATTATTTTCATATATAAGAAAACTACATAAAACAATTTAGATATTATTTTAAATATAAATTATTTTATTAAAATACTTATCATCAATTTTATCCGACTACGTTATATAGGTTGTCATCAAAACTATACAAACTAATTATCCGATACAACTCAATACAACTATACTTAACTTTTCCGATATAATGCACCAAACATGTCAAGAATTTTAGAGAGAGAAATGAGCTATCTTGGAGCATGGAGCTTAGGATTTCCATTAGGTTTCTTCTTTCCTTTGGACTTTAGCTTTTCCTTCGTATTTATCATGCTTAATTTCTTTTATGTAGTAGTTTCTTGCAATTCATTGAACTTGGATGCTTTAATTTGATTTCAATGCATTTCAATTATCTATTGTTTGCTTCAATACATGCTTATTGCTCCTAATTATTTTATCAATAATAATAAGGTGATTAGAAAACCTAATGCTAGCTTGGAAAAGTTGTATGGGTTTTAAATGGCCTACAATGACATAAGTGGTGAGAGTTTGAAAAACAACCACAATTCATGCGTTGCCATTAGTGAGTGTTGTGCTTAATGTTCTCTATTGGAGATTTGACTAACTAGAATGGGAAAAAAGTTCGTTGGTGCTCAAGAGAGAAACATAGTAACATTAGAACACTTGGCTAACAACTACAACTAACAATTTTCAATATAATTGTAAAGTGAAGAATAACTACAATTCCATATTACTCGTATTTTGCATGTTAATCATGAATGTGTTGGGAAAAAAAATTAGGCATCCAAGTGAATAAATTAGGGAAAACTGGGATCCTAGGCACACTTAGTCCATGCTTTCCAACCAATTATAATTAGTAGCTTAGGTTTATTTTTAGTTTGTTTAAGAAAACAGGACAAACAGGGATTTAAGAAGTGCTTGATATATCTTATATGAATAGATCAGGTAACTAATCAGGGGTGAGATTATACTACTTAGACAACGCCATAACAGCAACATGTCTGATCAAGTAAAGGAGTTACTGGAAAAGCAGGTAGAATTATTCCTGCTTCCAAGTTATGCTTATAACATATTAACAAAGTGATAAAATACAATTCAATTGTCTCACAATGCGCAAATGATCACTGTAGAACACGATTAAAAGCTAGTTACATCTAATATGTAAGAAATAGAACAAAAAAGCCTGAGAACAGATTTAGACAAGTTCCTATGAAATGACATAATTAACTGTTTTGAAAATGCATTTAAAGACCCCAATTGCTATTAAGAAATGTTACATACCGCAGCAAGACTGTATTTATCTCGCAAAAATTGACAGAGAGCCAACATCAAAGCTGTTTTCCTGCATTCAATTTTGCATGAAATCATATTCCATGAGCAACAATTTAATAAGTTAGCAGTGCCAATTACAAAATCAAGAAATAATTAAAATATATATATTTGGATGTTATGAATCAAGGTAGCCGCAATCTTGATGTACTTCACTAAATAGGGTATTAGACCAAAAAAGGTACCTCCTCCTAATGAGGTACTCACGACTCGAGATACCTTCTCCAGATGTAGTACTCAAGACCTGAGGTACCTCTTTTCAAAGAGATATCTCACGACATGTCATACTTTCCCTAACGAGGTACCCACAACTTGGGGTGCTATTGGTTAGAGACCAAGAGCCATTTTGCAAGAAATGATCTCAACAAGGGACAGAATGACCTAGGTATTTCAAAGATGTATAGGCATGACCTCATCATGGGACAGTAAATTTGTTCTTGTGTTAGCAAAAGTAAGAGGTGATCACTCCACTAAGGTATTAACACATGTAAGTCAAAATGCCTATATAAATGGGTTTTGGTATTCATCATAAAGGATCTGCTTATCTCTCCAACTTTTTCTCTAAAAACCCTACAACACTTCTAATTTTCCAAACAATTAGCACCCACCGTGGGAGAAAATCTTAGATATAACATGTTATACGTTCTTTATTAATATCAATTGTTAATCTTGTCCCCCACTTCTAACACTTTTTTATAAAAATGAAGAGTCAAGATGATTTTGTTTCACCATGTGTCCGTACCCAAGATTCTCCCCCGATAGGACCTTAAATTTTTCGAGTCCATTGTAAGAACTTAAAACATTTCATTTTATAAACCAGGAGAATCACCCTCTGCCATAAGGAAATTTACCTCTATCAAAATGACCAATCGTCGTACCAATCCCAAGTCAAAAAGAAGCAACCCCCAAAGCAATCTGATTCACCCTATTCCTGAATGCGACCTTAAGGATCATGTAGCTTACTATGCAACTCATTTCGCATCACACCCAATATTGGGATATGACTCCACACAACCATTATTACAAAAAGAAAGTAGGGGACCCGATGCTAGTAGGATAATACCTCGCACGACCAGTTCAACTAACCAAAGTTCTAAAGATGCATTTTTTTAAGAGAGACGTAATGGTGGAGAAGCTTCAATAACAATTGGCAGAGCTAGAACAAGCTTTCTTCAAATCATAAAATGATAACAAGGAGTTGCGGTCACGTTTGCTCCAAGAAAGTTTTTCAGAAGAGGCCAAAAGTTCGTTCCAAACCATAACTCTTAAGATCTACTTATCTCTCTAACTCTTTCTAGAAATCCTATAGCACTAATAATTCTCCAAACAATATATATAATATAGGACAATATGTAAATTTCCATCCTTTAACATGTTGCGAAGAAAAAAAAGATGTATCTTCTAGCATGAACCATAAAATTAACAAGAGTACCAGTGATGAAGTAATAAAAGTACGTTAGAATATTCAACCAAAAAGTGGACACCATATCGTGATTAGATTCCAAATGGTAAAAAGCTTATCAGAGTGACTTGAACAAAGATTTCAATACTCTACGTTTGATCAGAGAATAGGAAACATGATCATTTGCTAAAAATTATACATGGTCAAACACAAACAAATTTAGATAGAATATCATGGCATGGACAATGTTTGTACCAACGAAGATCAACTTACAGCTGCCCACCAAAGTACATGGGACAAAATCAATCAAGGAACTGCAAGTTACATGAAATTGACTGAAATCCAAAAGGATTAAATCTCAAAATGGAGACTACTATTGGAAGAATTCAGAAAATTAAATCTCAAAAACCAACTAAAAGAATATTAAATTAAAGGGGATGAAAAGTAGAAAGAGAATAGAAAGTACCCAGTACCAACTGGCCCACCAATGCCAACAGTAAAAGCCCTTTCATTGAAATCCCTCGCGAGGAGAGGAGGAGCTCTTCTGCTGAAATAGCCTGGTGAGTAAATGGGTTCGTGTGAATGTGGTGCCAATCCATCGTGGCTATGGTACAACTTCCCATCAGGACCCAACCATGATTTCGAAGATGAATCTTCATGAGAATGATCATGATCAAAATTATTGTGATGATGATGATCGTGAGAATGCTTATCGGAGTTGGTGGCCATTTCACAGCAGTCTGCAAAGACTAAGCTCCGAGTCCAGTGTGCTAAAACGGGGATTTTGTCTAAAAGGTTAATTATCATTGACTTTGCTTGTGTTTTGTACATGTAGCAACGACACATTTAAGTTTTATTTTTTAAAAACATTAACTTTCTATTCAATAATATCTTTTTTTCTCTTATAACAAATTATTATTAACTTTTTTATAATATTAGTTGTTATTTTAAGTAGATTATTATTATTATTTAAAAATATATATTTAAATTTATTATCAAAACATTGTTTCATTTTTACAATTTTCTTATATTTATGTTCATACAGACTTCTCACTAATTTTTTGTATTCATTTTTGTATTTATTAATTTTATGAATAATATAAATAAATATTTAATCATTCAAAATATTTAATTTAATTAGAATTATAATTATCATACTTCAATTTAACAATATTTTTTTATATTATTCGTCTTATTTCATTACACCTAATATACCTCAATTTATTTAAATCTTAATACTCTCTAAATAATGTTAAATTTTTATATATGTACATCATATAGTTTCTAAATTAGACTTATTAGAAAACAGAAAAAAGTAATTACACTCTATTTTAATCATAATATTAATAAATCTTACAATTTTAAAAACTAACTAAGAACTTTAAAAATATTTTTAGTCAAGGTTTGTAGATACATAGTTAGTAGATAAATAATTTTTAAAGTATTGAGATCATTATTGTTAAAATTGTGTCTAATTAATGATAATAATGATTTCTTTTATACGGTAAGGAATCTCAGTTTATAATAGTAAAAAATCACTAGTTTATCCCTACTTTAATAATTAATATAACTTTCTATTTTTGGCTTTTGAATTTAAACCTTTCATTTTCTTGTCATGATCTACCGACTAAAGATTTGGATTCTACATCTTTATTCCTCTTTATCATTTTTGTCTATGGTTATTTTGATGACATATACGATGACACATCTTCATCTTCTCGATTTCTAATGTAGTAAATACATTTGTAATACTTAATAATTTTTTTGACGTAAATACAAAATCTTTCTTATTTCTTAACAAATTTTCAGGTTATTACTGTTAAAATTTGCCTTAAACTTACTAATTTCTTATTGTCTTCTTCGATAAGAGTCATATTGCTGTGAAAAGTGATTATGACTTTACTAACTAAATAATTTACTTTGATTTTAGAAAATATTATCAATTTTCCTTAGTTCATAATAAATTTGATCTCTTAGTATATAGAGTTCATCTGTATTGAATTCATTTTATAGAAGCGTCCTTGATTTTGAAACTTATTTATTAGTGTTTAAAATCCCTAATTTGATAAAATGATAAAAATTAATACAATCTTTTTTATTTGAGTCCATAAGTAAATTGAAAAATCTAAGATGGATAGGCTTGTTACCTATTATGATTTTTTCCTAAATTTTTGATAAACTTCTTGAAATTTTCAATAAAATATGTATTGAAATAGGTTATAAACTTCTTTGGCTATAGGTTGTAAACTTCTAAATATGTCATTGTCTAATTACTTGGTTCTT
Organism: Hippophae tibetana; assembly: GCA_037013495.1. NCBI lineage: Eukaryota > Viridiplantae > Streptophyta > Magnoliopsida > Rosales > Elaeagnaceae > Hippophae > Hippophae tibetana. Next base: position 133,663,187 of record CM072801.1, on the reverse strand, counting down.
TAGTAACTAAAACTAAAGCACCGCTATTCAATTTTGTTGTTTCTCTTTTTTATGCATTAAAATCTCAACTATCCACATTATATTAAGTCTTGTTTTATGAAGAAACGATATCTGATATAATTTGAACAGATGACTTGAAACGAAAGAATGGTTGATCTCATTGCCAAATTATTAAGTGATCTATATTATCTTAAGTCATTCAACGTAGCTATATGCTTCTTGATACTCTTCTTCTATATTTTGACTTTATAACAACATAATTTTTTGTAACGTTTATACCAAAACCTCGTACAAGTCCATAAACTAATTTCATATACAAGCTATTTTTTAGCAATAGTTCTTTTGTCTATATGTTATTAACCTTATATTAAGTTTTTAATGAACTTTTATTATTATGGTAAGTAAAAAATAAATTTTAAAAGATGAAAATGAAGGCATTGATAGGGTTGATAATAAATAATACAATGCCAAAATTGATACAAATGATTTCGAGGATAACATCATTGATTGTGGTAAATAAGCTAAATCAAAAGATAATACATCTTCTTGGAGTCATTTTTGATAAAGATAAATTATTAACAAGCGAATGTGAAGAATAATGATACTACAATGTTGGGAGGATGAGAAACAAAGTCCAAACATAAATCATTCAAGATATTGTATGTTACATCATCTTATAATGTATATGGGTTTCCATTGGATTTTGTATTAGAATGATAATTGTCTTTTAACCAACTATATTCAATATCTTGGTTAGGTTATGTTTTAGTAATATATATTTTGGGTAGTCTTATATTTTGTTAATTCATATGTATTACTTAATATGGCCAGCTCCTTTTTCACTATACATAAATTGTACTAAATAGGCTAATACAAAAATAATATATATAAAGAAATAGGTAACGAATATGCCAAATACATTAGAAACTCATTGCTCATGGATATGTACTACTTAATATGGCACATTATGTAGATAATTACCCGTTTAATGTATATTTTCATAAACTTTAAAATGATATGTTAGTTTGTATTATTTTCGATGAATTGTAACTAACTTAATTGAAGTATATATGATAATACTTGTTTTAAATAACATGAACTGGATCAAAAGAAAACACCCACGAAAATTAAATTATTTGTTTTATAGTTTGTATTGCTCATTGAATTTGGCTATTTTAATCTATGTAAAAACTCTTAATTAATTATATATATTCTATGAATTTGAGTAAAGAGCCTAGGGACCAAAGCTCTATTTATAGTAAATTCCTCCATTAAGAATGGATTAAAATAATTTATGTCATGTGGCATAATATGAGAGGTCCTATACAACAAATAATTTGTATGCTAACTTAATCAATGCAGTATATAAGCTTTAGTATCAATTAAATATCTAATAGATAAATGATCGACATTAAAATTTGTAGTTATCCGACAATGAGATAATTTAGTAAATAAAGTTATGATATTTAAATATAAGTATATTACTATGTGTAAGAATCATTAGCATGTGTATGTTTTCTTATAAATATTTACCATTGTTTACTAATAAACACAATCAATTAACTACTTTTACAAACATAACTTCTTATCTCATTTATTTACAAATACTAAGATCTAAACATTTTTTTCCCTAAATGTCTCTCTAAATGTCTCTACATCATAAGGAGAGACATCAATCTCCTCATTCCCCTTATCACCTAGATTTATATAAGCATTGGAAGACCAAATGCCATCATATCCTTGGTGGCCCAAGGTCCTTACGATGTGTTCTCTATTCTTAGGTACATAGAAAAGATAGGTGCACCAATCAATGATGTTAACAAAAAATGATATTAATAGAATCAATTGGATTGTGGGTTATAATCCTCACAATCCTACAATATTTGAAATATGAGTTAAGGATAAAAGTTAGGTCATATCGCATATTTGAAAAATCAATTATATGGATATCAAAGCAGTATGATTTTTCACATTTTCTCACTTGGTCACACGTTTAATCTTAATATTTTAATTAATCTCATCAATTACATTTCTTGTGAACTAAATGCACAAATCATAGTGATAACTCCTCTAATTATGAGTACTATCTTTCATGAATTACAATGTATTAATTTTTCAAGAATTATTCTATAAGTGGTGACTTAATAAATGAACCCTATGTTTATTCTTTAATTAATGTTGTCTTTACACTACAAACTACATGATCAAACATAGTCCTATTTTCACTGCATGATTCTTGAATTTTAATGATAGCATGTTCTTAGTCAAAGGATTAACGATCATAAATTCAATATTGATGTGCTCAAAGAAAACTATCTTTTCTTTTACACACTCTCTTATGGCTAAATACTTGATATAGAAGTGTTTACTTTAACTATTGCTTTTATTGTTCTTTGCCATAAAGACAATAACTAAATTATCACAATATATTCTCAAAGACCTAGAGATAGAATCCATAATTCTAAGCCCACATATAAACTCTTTATCTATACATCATGTGAGGTATCCTTAAAATAGGAAACAAACACAACTTTTATAATGGAAGTGGTGGTCAAGATTTGTTTAGCGCTCTTCCAAGATACAACTCCACTAACCATCATAAAAATGTATCCAGGTGTTGATTTGTATGAATCAACACAACCAACAAAGTTTGAATCCGAATAGCCTATTAATTCTAAATTCTTTGTTTGTCTATACTTAAGCATGTACTCTTTGGTTCCTTAAATGTACCTTATCACTTTTTTTGCTACTCTCTAATGTTGCCTGAATTACTTTGATATCATTCCAACATTCTCACAAAAAATGCAATATCAAGTCTTTTGCAAATAAAATCATTTTGATTACTCTCACTAATAAAGTCATTTTCAAGAAACTTCACATTTCTTGATTTAACAACTCTAGAGCTGTGAGATGGACAATAAAATATGTATCATTTGGACCATTCAGCAAATTCAATTAAATACCCACTAATGATTATTAGGTCTAAATTTTTTTCTTTTGACATGTATATGTCGCAAACTTAGTTTCCAACGATTCCATAACTCAAAAGGAGTTTTTAGAACCACCTTGGTTGGAACTTGATTTAATATATACACTACCATCTTAAGTGCTTCAATCCATAAGGATTTAGAAAGGTTGGAGTTGCTAAGCATATTTCACACCATATCCAATAATGTTTGGTTTCTTCTTTCTAGTACATCATTTTGGTATAGTGACCCAGACATGGTGTATTGGGTAACTATCTCATGCTCTTTAAGAAATTTTATGCTTACTTGTCTATCCTCTATTTATCTACCATAAAACTCTCCACCTATATCTATTCTCATGATCTTTTTTGCTTCCTGCGTTGTTTCTCTACTTTAGTCTTAAAAACTTTAAAGGAATCTAATGTTTTGTACTTGTTATGAAGCAACTATAGATACATGTATCGTGAGTAATCATCTATAAAAAGATGAAGTGTTTTTTACCATGTAAGTCCATGTTCGGATTACATATTAATATGTATGATTTTCTAATATGTTCAAACTCCTATTAGCACCTTTATTTAACTTGTTGGTTTAATGTTGTTCACGCAAATCTTAGAATTAGCAAAATCTATAACACTAAGTACTCCATTATTCACTAATATCTTAATTCTTTATATGTAGATGTGTGCTAATCTTCAATGCTACAACATATATAGATCCTCATTAATAACTCATCGCTTAGTGCTAGTATTAACATGCATTGAGTTATAAGTGATATTGTGTTGTAAATTAATACAACAAATATCATAATAAGATAAAATATCATTCCATACATAATCAAAATTATTAAATAAACTGAAATAAGTGTTTGAAAATTTAAAGGAATAACCAGAAAGTACAAGTCTTGAAATTGAAACTAAATTCTTAGTAAAACTTGGAACATAAAGGTCCTTATTAATTTTAAAAAAACATTACTTAAAGTTAAATAGCATGTTCCAATTGCTTTCACATGCGAGCTCATCTTGTTTCCTAATGAGATATATTGTTCACACTTCCAACTCGCTTCCTTAGGGTTTGTAAACCTTGAAAGGAATTTGTAATGTGAATCATGAATCCAAAATAATCTATCATGTGTTAATATTAACATTAACCATATTAGATTCATAACGAATAAGTGAGATTGAATTACCTGTCGTCTTAATCCATTTCTAAAATTTAGGGCATTCATTCTTTATGTGTCTTTTATTTTTACAAAAAATAAACACTTGGACTCTTTCTTGATATCAGCTTGGGGATGTATTTTACCTTTACCCTTTTGATTGGCTTGAGTTTTGCTATTTTTGCGTGTTACTAGCATTGCACTTTCTCCTAGTTCCATCACTAGCCTTCCTTTCTCTTGAGCACACATGATCATAAGTTCATTGATTCATCATTTATCTTAATATGTGTAATAAAAGATTTTAAAGGGTCTATAGTACTATAGAGCAGTATAAAATATAGTGTACAAGAAAAGAGTCTGATATGACAACGTTAAGAACCTTTAATTGAGCTATAATATCCCTTATTTACATGATGTGTTCACGTACACCTCTTACATTGGTAAGCCTCATGGATCAAAACAAAGAAATAATGCACATATGACTAAAAATAATAATAAATAAATAAACATTAATTATATTGTTGTAAGAGGGTCACAACAACAAAGTTATTCTATAAACATGTTGTTATCTAATCAAACAATGAGCAAACAAAAAATTAAATGTAAACCAATCTATAACAACAATAACAAACACAGATCATATAACAATTAATCAACAAAAAAAATGAGTAAGAAATAATAATGAATACACTATATTTAATGTGATTTTTTTCTAAAACTATTAAACTTATATCTACAACAAAACACCCAAACAATAATCCATTGTAAATTAAGGAAGATTACAACCTATGTTATTAAATAGTAATGCAATTATCTACTATCTTCTTTATTCAAGCATCACCCCAATCTTATTTTAGTCCTAAGAATTTCCCTAACCATAACACTCATTTAATGGAGATACATTTAGATTATAATGCTAACAATAAATTAAGAAGGAGATAACAATATCTTAAATGAGCTTAAACCCAAAGATTTCTTCAAGAACACCAAGCTTCCCTTTTCACCTTTAATGGAAAAATTCATTATTCTATTATACCTATATTTTCTCACTAAACTCTCTAAATGCTCACAAATTCTATATAATGTTTATAGAGCATAAACTTATGCTTATACACACCTATAGATTATTTATCAAAATTCCCATTTAGTTCAAAATCCTTTTGTGCTGATTCCCATGTCCATTATACCATTTTCATGATCAATCGAGTTGTACAACCTGAAAATTAAAATTCGAATAGAAATTCCTATTGTAAAGCATGATCAAAGCTCAATTGATTCATCTTGCTCGATAGATCAACCTCATGGCTTAATCAATCCATCTCGAGCACTAGGGGATATGTGTTTGCAATTATGCCATTTGGTAGTCATCAGTGATAGAGAGTAAACGTTGATTGACATTATATTTGTCAACAAGAGGAGGGGTGTAACAATTATGCCAGCGAAAGAAGATGAAGAAAGCTATGTATGTGGGTGGGTTCTATGTGTTTAGGTAGGACATGAATGATTTTATTATAGTGAAACATATTTTGATTGTTATAACCGTAAAAAAAATAAATTGTTTTCTTGATGGTTATAAATGTTGCTATAAGTTGGTTCATAAAATGTCTCTCAACCGTAAGAATAAATATTTGTTAAATACAATTTTGAAGATTGAATAAATTTTCCTAATTCCTAATTATCATGGCATCTTATTATTGTTGTAGTGAATAGTGAGAACAAGAAATGTAATATTCGTCCTAATAGAATGGTAAATATTTAATATCTTTTCATAAATTTTATTTGTTTAATTTTCTTACAATGAGTATCATTTTTTAAAAATTCATATATTTTTTTACCTCATATATGATTTAACTATTATTTGTTATACCACATATAACTACATAACTATTCATTATTATTTATAATATTGATGTTATCTATTTTTTTCTTTTACCTACTTTAATATTTTTACATATTTGTTATAATTTATGATGTTTAATTCTTTTAATTTTTTGTTAGTTTGCATAAATATTGAAGTATGTTATTTAGTCTTATTACAACTTAATTTACATAGTTTTGAGTATTTTATTTAGATCGAATATAAACATACATTTAATATGTAACATTAGTAATCTAATATTAAAAAATATTAAAATTTGTTAAATTTTTGTAACATCTATTACAATTTTTTTCACAATAAATAGATTGAAAAAATCACCCATTTTTACTATTGTTATTAATGTGGTGTTAAAATCATCAACTTTTACTATTAAATTTATATATGGTGCCATTATGAGTGCCAATTATAACTATATTCCTACATAAATGTATTCATTGGACTACTAGGGATAATTACGTGCCTCTATGTTGAAAAAACTTCTCATGTTCTATCTCTTGCTTCTTAATCAATATATCAAAAACAAGTTCAATTGTTATCATTCAATCAAATTTGTTTGACATATAGGAACAAAGATTCATTGTATCTTTATATAAAACACATATGTAATATTTTCAATTAACGTAAAAACCTTGGGATACTTAATTTTTTATCTTTGTATTATTTTTATTCTCCTATATACAAGCACTTAAGTGTCAAACATTTTTTTTTCTTTTTCCACGATAGATAATATGAAGTTGTTTACTTATATTTAAAATAATAAAATATTTGTTAATTGCACAACATGATCATAAATAATATTAAAAAATTTAAATTATCATGAATTATTAAACATTGGTTAGGTAGCTTCTATTGAACCTAACAATTGAGTTCGACATTCCCACTAATATGTCATTCTTTTCACTATTTGTGTTACATCTTCAGTTTTCACAATTTAACAACCCTTATTTTTTGTGTAAAATAATACTAATTTTTTTAATTTAATAGCCTTGATTAAACAAAGAAAACAATTGTAACAATTTTAAATGAGTATTCATATCACAGCTCAATTTGTAAAAAATATAGTTGTGTTGTTTAGAGAAGTTGGATATAACATGAAGTGTTTGAGTATGAAATTGGTTTTGATGGAAGGATTTTGGTGAGATGTCTAAAAAGATAGTATTGTATATTGTATTTTCTAAGTTATTTTTTACTTCAAATTACATATTTAGTTAACACATAGATTATTACATTTTTTAAAAGGTAGATAATCAAATTTTTTAAATTTTATATAGTAAATAAAATTTTAAATCAAATAATTTAATTCCTTAATTTTTTAAAATTTACTTATAAATTTTAAAATTCTGATTCTTGAATATATAATTTATAAAATATATGAAATTTTAAAACGTTAAACTGTAATATTTAATATTTTATGAACGTATAAAACGAAATAATTACGAGTAATTTAATTCCGTGTAAGCGTACTCCCAATTTCTATAATTTCCCTCGTTCCCCTCCGTCGTACTGACGAAGTCATCTGTTTCTCATAAATCATAATTCTATCGTTTGGGAATTCAGTTCGATTCAAACACGCCTCTCGTTTGTTTATTTCTTTTCAACGAAAGTTATAACTGTCTCAATATTTTTGGCTGAAAGTTATAACTGTCTCAATATTTTTGGCTGAAAATTATAATTGTCTCATTTTCTTCATATATCATAAATTATCAAGTTGAAGAAAATCTTTGCTCAGATCTTCACAGAAAAAAAACCTTTGCTTAGATCTCACTCACGCATTTTCTTTGGGGATCTCAAGTTTTCTCAATCGTTTGCAAATATAATAACATTTTATAGCTACACGATTTAGATCTCGAGTAAAGGAATATAGTGAAATGGACAACAATACCGATATAGAAGATGGCGGAGAGGGCGATTTCCATGGCCAGAAAGGTCGGAAGTATCGTCCCGTTCTCGACGACGATCGAGCCGTGCTCGAGATGTCTCCCATTCCTTCTGGATCTTCTTCTTCTCCACCGGTTGGTCTCAAGTATGTTTAATACTCCATCTATATACGCATATGTAGTTAATGTTTTTGACATTTTTTTTTATTTGGACCTTTTGGATTGAATAATGTTTATACTTATTGCATGATCCTTGGCCATGCTGATTATTTTCCGAGTAAGAACGGTGCTTTAATGCGTGCTTATATCACATTCACATTTCGTTTTGCTTGAGATGATGGCTGGGTTTATTAAGGACTGCAAGTTGCTTTCAGTTATGATGCAGAATGTTTGGAGTGATGGGAATATTGGAAAGTTTATGAACCACTATTTTATTTTACTTTGAACTTTTGGCTCATCATTTTATTGAGCAGAGCGCAATACGAGGGTTGGTTATAATATGTATGTGTGGATTAATTACATGTCTGAGAAACGAGTTGCTGAATTAGTTTCCAAAATACATTTACATCTAGTATGTGACTTCTCTTTAAATCATATATTGTTTGGTTGGATGATTTATGCCTTGTTTCGAATCAACTGAGAGTCATTGATAGTAGAACCCTTGTAATAAATTTCAAAGTCAATTTCTTCAAAGGATTATAAGTTTTATTTTAGACCCAAATTTTTTCTGTTTTAATGCTGAAAAATATAAGGTAAATGCATATAGGCACATTTATTGTCCTGATTTTGTTCAAGTTTCATTACCAGGTTTGTTTGTCATAACAGTTAATGACTGCAATAGGAGACAAAGAACAAGAATATTTGTTTCGATTCATATGTTTGATTGTGATGGCAATGTGTGGGAATAAGAATTTTGTTTGAGTTTTTATGTCTTAATCCTGCTGGGGTGATTTGTCTGTTAATTGTGTAAGAGCTGGTATATATTTTAGAGAGGACAGCGAGAGAACCCATGTCATATGCCTAGTTAGGTGAAAGCTAATTATTGCGTGAGCTGGAAACATGTGCCCAGTGGTTTTCCCTACATGCTTTTTTTAATCTTGTGTTATTGGTTATTGTTATTTTCAACGAAATGCTATGGTCCTTTTTTTTTTTGCACAATGGTCATGTTCCACAAGGATTCTCATTCAGGTATCACTTCTTTCCCATGAAAAAATGGACGTTTACTTTGTTTGCTTTGTTTGGTCAAGTATCTTGTAAATGATGAATCAAATGAGTTAATATTACAAGTTTTAATTCTTAATTACCTTCTCATTGGAAAGATGATAGTATTGGCTTGAAAAGAGTTTGAGAAATATTTATCAGTCTATTTGTTGGAACTGAGTGGTTTGTGCTGTAGTGTTGCAATTTTATAAAATTGTTGCATCAAGTCATTGATCCTTGCTTTCAATGGGTTTGTTGCTGGAAAACGGAGACAGTTTTGTGGTTTCTTGAATTGATTGCTTGGCCACTCTTTCCTTTGTTATTCTATTGTGGTTTTTTTGTTTCCTATAAAAAAGTACTCTTTGCTGTCAAATCTCTCTGCCAAGCTATATATTTGACTGGCCTATTAAAGAATTACTGGTGAAGATGTGATATTTCATCAATCATTGTATGTTTATTATTGTTTTTAATAGTTCATTATTGGGTAAGTTTAAGGGATACAACTAACAATACAGAAGTGATTCTAAGATAGGATTGTGTAACAATAATGGTGTTTAATGCATGCGGATAAATGTCACTATAAGCTTTCTATAAAGCTGCATCTGAATAGTCTTCATATGTTTCTTTCATAGCTGGTTAAAGTACATTTATAGCAATAAATTTTCAATTTTTCCCAGGACACATTTTATTAGTCAAAATGGTCATTTATTTTCAATTAACTTGACAAAAACATGGCATTGCAGTTTGTTTTTGGTCCTTTCTTTTTCCTTGATATGTAACTAGATATGTTAATGTCCTGTGGCAGGAAAATACATGTGAGCTCTCAGGTAAATATAAGTTCCAATACAGAAGAAGGATCCCAAACCAATGGCCCTCGTAGAGATTCCAAATTGGAATTGTTTGGTTTTGATTCTCTTGTGAACATTCTTGGTCTGAAGAGGTATTTATTTGGTTCATTTGTATTGTTGTTTCACTTATTTGTTTTATCATATTTTTGTGTATTTTGCCATGGATAATTAAAAGTAAATGTGTGACCTTTGCATATTGACATGTAGACTGTCTCGCTGGTTTGTAGAATTCAACATCAGGAAGTGTTTTCACACCATCGACCGACATCTGTTTATTTTATCTTAGTGTTTTCTTCTTCAAAGAAGTTCATCATTTTTAGTTTTTGTAACTACTTGTGTTCATGATATTGATTCTATTACAGTATGACAGGGGAGCAGATTCCAGCCCCTTTGAGTCCTAGAGATGGTGAAGATATTTCTATTATTCGAGGTCAACCAAAGGTATGCAATCTAAGGTGGATAGTGTCCTCCTATCGACCATAATAATAATTGCGAGATTTGAGTTCATAAATGAAAGGAGAAATGGTGAATTGCAAGACCAAGGGAGGAATTCAGTTGGAGGGATGTTAGTTCTAGATTGATTTTGTTAAATGTACCATTTTGCTGAAATTAACCATGCAAGATTTAGTCGGTATAAATTGACACGCAACATGACACTTTTTTTAACACATTTTGAATTCTAGCTTTGGTATGATATCTATTTCTACCTTGTTAATAATAGCATTGATGTAGGAGTCTGGAACTTTTCATAGAAGGATTGACCGTACATAATACAGCTGAGGAAACAGTGACATTGTTGGTGTGTGATGTACCTTCTTGGTAAATCTCCAACTAGTTGCTGCCATCGGTTCTTTGTATTTTGAAGATGTGTAAAAATTGGGGTACTTTGGGTTGCTGTGAAGGATTGAAAGTCTATATTGTTTGAAAGTTACTGGGGGGGGGGGGGTCTGGCTGAATTAGGAGAATGGTGTTTTGTGAAGATGGTATTGGGGCTATTGTGTGGGTGGTCCGGATAGAGAGAAATAATAAAAACTTTGATGGGATGGAGCAGAATGATCTTTTAGGGGAGAATGTGCTGGCTCTAATTTCCTTATGGGAAGCAGGTTCAAAAGATAGTTTCTTACCTATTATAGGGGAGTTACCATGCTTTAATGTATTCTGGTTAAACTGTGGGGAATGGCCTGAATTGTATGTTCTGGTCTGTTTGTTTTCATGAGGGCTAATGCTCAGTATCAAGTTGATTTTATGGTCCACTCTTATTATTATTATTCTTTTTATGTATGGTTTTTAGTAATTTTTTTCTTCTGTTTTTATAGAAAAGGATTGAGGAAGCAAGTTATTTAGTTGCACATTCTGACTTAAAGATAGTTTTGTTCAGTTTCAATATTATAATGGCATTGGCAGAGTGCTGATTACTTTTGGTTTGATGCAAGACTTTAGTGCTTGTCTTTCTCTGGACTGGCCAAAAGAAAGACACCGTTACTCTTATGAGAAGTATGGTATAAAACAAAAATGTTGAAGCCCAAGTTAAACATTAAAGAAAATATTTGGTATTGTTTTGCTGTGCCAGTTTCAAAAATCGTGGAGTACTTAAATGTGCCACTGATTTTAAAATTCTGCTTCCTATTTGTAAAAGAGAACAATAAAATGTCAAAGAATTTGCCAGTTATAGTTTACTTAATTATCAGTACTTGTTGGAGTTTGCAACCGTATCTTCTAATGCTTTCATGCTAACTTGTATTGTTATCCATTTATTTTGCAGCCTAATGATGTCAAGTTGGGAACAATGATGGGTGTCTTTATTCCCTGCTTGCAAAACATTTTGGGAATTATCTACTATATTCGATTTACCTGGTAACCATCTTCTTACTGCTAAAAATTATGGTTTAATTTGCCAGTACTATTTATTTCAACTTCTGAGCAGGTGATTGTTGGATATTTCATATGTTATACTTCTATATGTTGATGTTTTGTTTTGAAAGCATTCTCATTCTCTGTTGGATAGTTCGTATAAAGTTTGAGTTTATGGTATTAATCATTTTTCAGGGATTGAGACTTTAGTAGTTCCCTTTTTTATGAGACTGAGTCACCTCATTATAAAACGGATACTCATCCTCGTGTTTATAACCTTGGTACATATGATAATTTTAAATAGTGAAATTTGAATTAAATATTCAACTAGTCCATAAAACATGAAAATAATCTAAAAAATTTAAAACAATTAGAAAGGGCAGTAAAGTCATTTCTAGTTTTTTCTTCCTTCTCTATGCTGGCCTTCTGAAACCTTCATTCTCTCCTCACCTCCCTAACCCCTCGTTCTCTGGATTGCTAAATGTGGTAGTTGTGATTGTTGACAAATGAGTTACCCAAATTGCCATAACATCAAAACTACTACTACTATGAGCATGAAACTATAGTTGGTAGGCAATGGCATGGCCTATGACGCACAAAGCTGAGTCTAAAGAAACTTAATGCTTTTCTCGCTCAGCTTCTGCAGCAAGCCAACAACTTCTTGCAGGAACAATTAGCTGCTGACCATGGTATGGCGAGTTAGCTTGCTCACGTTTGCCGTGAAGCAATGGGAGTAACATGATTCAGGAGGTGAGGAGAGAGGGGAGGATAAGAAAAAATAATAAATAAAAATGAAAATGATATAATTTTTCTCTTGATTGTTTTAATTCTTTTCTTGGATTATTTAATGTTTATAGGGATTATATTATTTTAATATATAATTCAAATTAGAATATTTAAAATGACTTTATGTGTATCAATGTTATAACAAGGCCTAATGGTGTTCAATTTTAAGGGGCTAAAATGTACTAGTCCATAATTAAAGGGATAGTCTCATTCCCCATTTGCATATGTAGAACATTTTTGTTTTACATTTCCCAAGTAATGTTATATTATTATAATATCTTGGAATAAATCTCTAATTGTGGTATTTTTAAATCCAGAACTGTTGACTATCAAATGATTCAGCTCATTGTAATTTATTGATTCAACATTGCTTTCCTTTATAAATTAGTTTTGTTTTTGTTATTTATATCATGATAGCAAGCATCAATTTTTGTCTTCTCTTACCTTGTCTCGTTCAGAACCTATAGTCTTGAGAAAGAAAAAAAAACAAGAGTTTGGAAGTTTTCTCAATTTCAAAATCGTGCTTCCCCTTCCATGCCTTGTATGATATTGATATAATTTTTCCACTTAGATATCCTTACCAGGTTTTTTTTAAATGGTTGGATTTAATATATTTCCCTTGCGTTTTTTTAAATGGTTGATGATTTCTCATTTCTTTTGGGTTTCCTAAACTTATAAATGTGTTAGGATTGTTGGTATGGCTGGCATAGCAGAGTCTCTGATACTGGTGGCATTTTGTGGTTTGTGTACTTTTCTTACTGGAATATCATTGAGTGCAATTGCAACCAATGGAGCAATGAAGGTACACTAAATAAATGTTCATTAGTTCATGTATTGCTTGTCTCACTCATTTTTCAGAACCCACATTTGTTGTTTTCATGCGAACTGAATATCATACAAGGAAAATTAGTGGCTTAAACTGTCCTCTTGTGTAAATTGCAGCAGTGGAGGGATTAGAAAGTAGCCACAGGGTTGACTCCTCAAACCGAACCTTTCAACTCTCAAACATTAGATATTTTGGTAAAGACAGATTACATGAAATCTGAAAATATCTATTAGTGATCAAAATATGATTACAAAAAAGGATTCTGCAGTATTTATAGAATCCCACTTAACTACCTTTTAATCACTATGTAGGCTTCCTAGGATAGGATAATTACAATCATATTGATTGGTATGCCATACCAGATAGGATAAATACAATCGTATCCAGATGAATTATACCTGAATTGCATTGTATTTTTACAATGTTTGGTGAGTAATCAAATCAAACATGGAATAAAATGTACAACATTGGTAACATCTTGAATGAATAAACAGCTGTATAATTAAATTGTGATTTTGTTTTCATTTATAAAAATTATTTTTTTATTGAAGCAATAATTTTGATTAAATTAAATCATACCATAAAAACGTTTGTTGTTTTAATTTTTATGTATAATTATTGAATATAATTTGGCCATTAAAACAATGTGCCAAAAAGATTTTAAGATCTTATAATTACTTTTTTGTTTCTATAAATTTACATGTAAGAGTAAGGTTGAGCATCAGTTCAAAACTGCATGTTTTAAGGCAATTCGAATCCAATCCGATCCGAAGCAAATTATGAATTATTCAATCCGAATCTAATCTACTGTAAATATCAATCCGAACAAATCCGAATCCGATCGGATTGATCAGATCGGATAGGGTTAAAATCATAATTTCAATCTATAAAATGAAAAATTGTATAAAATCAAAGAAAAATTTGAAATAATCTATACAAATTCAACAAAAATGGCCCAAAAGAAAAAAATTCAATATCAATTACATAATTTAACTTCCTCTTGAGTATGTTTCAAAGCCTTAAATGTAAAATCCAGCAGCAAAGTCCATGTATTCTTTAGAAGACTTGAAAGTTTCAATGGCATCTTTAGGAGCATCCTTAAACTTATCATTTAATTTATGAATAATGCTTTCCTTCTCAGTTACACAAACTTTGAATTAGTTAGAATCATGCAATGCCTTTCTATACTTTTTTTAAAGGTTCAGATAAGCAGTCTGATCCAAAGATACTTTCTTTTTTAGTTTCTTGTTGACACAAACTTTCAACTTTAGATTTCAATACATTAGTAGTGAAAGCAGGGGAAGCACAAGCGGAGTTCAACTTCCTAGGAAATTCAATAGAACACTCAGGAATTAGCTTCTCTACACAAGGCTTAGGCTTTGCTACGTTTGGACTTGAAAAAAGTTTTGATCTTTAAATTCAGAGTGGAATTTGATACATCGTTTTCATGACATTCTCTGTCCAATTTTCTCTTGATTGCCATCTTTAAACCTAAACATACAGGTTTAACTAATCAATGCCTTTGAACAATTTGTGTCACCAAGTTATAAACTTCAATGAAATATAAAACGAAGACCTAGAATTGAGGTATAGAGAGGCGAAGAGAAGCTTGGGAGTAGGAATTTCTTAATATTAGATTCAGTAATTAGAAACTGATAATCCGTATCCGGGTAATTCAACACTGATTTGATAAACTCCTCTTGTGAACAACTTATAGAAGGTTCTTTAAACATAATCTTATAGGATACTTCCAGACAAAGGTGAAAAAAATTTAGTTTTATAAACTGTTAAAAAAGTTAAAGATAAGGGTAACAGTGAAAAAAAACCTGGATCAAACCATCTTTGAGGAATTGAAGAACTCCTACATCCACTGGAAAAAATTTCAATCCATCTCCTTTGACAAAAAAAGAACTTACTTTTCCAATCTTTAATTGACGAAGGAACACTAAGGACCAAGTTTCTATTATCCCTCAAAGACAAGCACCCCTATTTTCGCCTGTAGTACCACTTTCCTTAAGTTGATAAAAGTACAAAAAATCATCTAAGGTAAGACAAGCATTTCTTGAGCTAACAAGTCCTCAAAGAATAATGGAACCAATTTAGTACTGCCATGCATTTGGAACGAGTAGACTTGGAGCTATTTCAAAGTGAAAGAAGAAATCCTTAATGATAGAGCATTTGAACATTGGAGAAAATGAAATCTGAAATCAAAATTCAGAAAAAGAAAACCATCAAACAAATCTAACCTTTCGTTGAATAATAGAGGATTAGTGATTGAGAGTATGCTAGCTTAGCAGGGAAGATGATGATCAATGGGAGGGATGAACTGATGAAGAATAGCGACTGGGTAGGGAGTCCGCCAGTTAGGGACGATGAACGACGGTTGGCGTCGGGTTGAGAAATGTGACAATGACTGGTGTCGGGCTTGAGAGAGTGTTGCCTCGTCGAGTCTGAGAGGGAGAGGGTGTTGAAACTTTCAGTTTAGATTAGAGTTATTTGTATTATGAGATTGAGAGATAGAGTTGTGAAATGTGATATAATATGTTTAATATATTATATTATTTTTTTAAATAATATATTAAATATATCGGATCAGATTGAGTTATATGGATTAGAATATTTTTAATTCGAATTTGATCGGATTGATAAAATTCAATTCGAATTTGATCTGACTTTGGATAAAAACCAATCCATTTTTTCAGATTTGATCGGATATTTTGGTCAGCCTTATGTAAGAGTAAATAAATGTCAGAATGTTTTAATTGTATGTATATCTATAATTATTTTTATTATTAAAAAAATTTAAGGTGCAAAAAAATTGTAGAGTTCATGAAAAATGTGAGTCATTAGCCTTTTAACAAGAACTGACCACCCCGTTGGGTAAGAAGTGCACATATATAAGTAGGCATTTTCTACGTTAAACAATAACTTGAATTCAGGTAAGCAACAACACCAAATAATGGATTCGGTTTAATGTGTTTTAATAGCTCTGCCTGGCAAACATGAAATAAATACATAATGATTGCTCTTACAATTTCAAAATGAATTTAGGCATTTGGATTTAATTAACATCTCTTCCATAAAAATGCTTATTATCTTCTAAAGACTCCAAAGGATGCAAGACCAATTTTGAACATTTCTAGGAAAATTCAAAAGACATATCTCATCATTCTACTCATCTTTGTACTAGTCGTCCCTTCCCCATTTGGCTTAGTTCCACATTTATCTTCATAAATTCATCTTCATTAATCTACGAGTTCTCAAATATTTTGAGCAACTTTACTAGAAAAGGCTAAATAAGAACATCTTCTAGTCTTAATTTCTTGAACTAGATTACTTGCTCCATATATTTTGGACTTCATATTGAAAGAGTAAGGGTTTAGGAAAAGATGAAAGAAGGTTGATGAATGGTTGCTTGAGATCTATGAATTTTTCATTAATTATTAATTGGAGACCAATAGATTATACGGGGGCTTCAAGAGGTTTAAGACAAGGAGGTCTGTTTTCTCCCTTTCTTTTCATAGTGGTACTTGATAGATTGAGACGATTGATCAAAATAGCAAAAATGTATAACTTGGTAGAATGCATTTATGTTGGGACAAATAGTGTAAAAGGGTCACCTTAGCTAAATTTGAACTATTTTGTTTTGAAGATAAGTTTGTCCAAAAGTTGCATATTGGGTAATAGTTGTGCGGAAGACAAAAGTGATCACCATAGCTAACTTGTTGAGTTGTGAAGTTAGGAATTGATTGATGAAATAGGGTTTATCTATGGGAGGTAATCCAAGAGTAGTAGTGTTTTGATAGTTTATTATTGAAAGATTTAAAAGAAGATTGATAGGATGGAAGATAATTTTTTTCCTCTAGTTTAGGCCGGTTAACTTTGTTAAATTTAGTATTGTCAAAGTCTTTGGGCTTATTATTTTTCAACTTTATGAATACTTCTAGGAGTTGCTAAAAGATGGGCAAATGTTCATTTAGCTATTGATGTTATGTGAAAATTTTCAATTTTTAATATTTCTTGTTTTAATTTACTATTTATATTATTGAATGTCTTTTAATCAACTATTTTGATAAAAAAATATCAATTTGATTTGAAAATTTAAGTCACGTGCACGACACATGAAATTATAATTGTTTTATTTTATTAACGTTATGCCCTTATAATATCTCATGTCGTATAAATGATTTAAATATTTTGATCAAAATCAGTTATTTTTTGGCCAAAATAATTGATTGAAAGACATTTCAATAATAAAGTAATGAATTGAAACAAAAAATATTCATAGCAGTAATTAAAAATATTCACATGATATTGATAACTAAATGAATGTTTGCTCCTAACAGATGAGTGCAATTCTCGTGTGACATTTTCAGTCTATCGTTATATGTGTCATCAATACATGGCAAACACATGGTTAAAAGTGACTAGAAGTGTGGGCTTATGTCACATAAAATGTGAATTTGATGTCCACATGTTTACCAACCACCAGTGACACATAAAGTGGTACACTAAAAATGAGATAGGTGAATTGCTTCCTTAAAAGATTAGAAAAAATAATGAGATTTTTGTTTGGAGTTAATGAAGCAGGAAGTCATTTGGTCTTTGGTCAACTGACATTGGTAGCATCATCAAAAGAAGCAAGGCACCATTAAAGAAGTGACTTTTGAGGTTCTTGTTAGAGGAAGGCTTCTTGGCATAGGGTTCTTAAAAGTAGATATAGGTTTAATGAGAACGGGTGGGATGTGATGCGATGGTTTTCACTGAGAGCATTGTAGTTTTTGGATGATAATCATAAAGACTGACTCATTGCTTTTGAACTTGAGGTATAAGGTAGGAGATGGAAGTAAAATCTAATTTGGAGGATTCTTAGATGGAAGGTGATACTTTTTCAACAAGATTTTGGAGATTGTATAGATTATGTTTGGAAAAGATTATTCCTATGAGCAGGCTACATACACTTAAAGGTTGGAATTTCATGTTTATAAGAAACTTGACTAATTGAAATTTTGAATATTTCTCTAGTATGATGTTAGAGTTGGAAGAAATAATAAGAGCCCATAGCAATGATGCAAGGATATGGACTAAGGATTCATTTGCATGTTTATTATGTAAATCTTATTTTGAGGTTTTTATGGATGATCCTAATGATTAGGTTTTTGATCACTTTGCATTAGTGTCCGCATGCCTAACTTTAAGCAAATTTAAGTTTTTGAAGTGGTTGATTACTCTTGGTAAGATGAACACAAATGACCAGATTCAATTATAGTTTATAGTCTTGCCTTTATTCTAATCGGTGTGTGTTTTGCTAGAATAATTAAAAAAGTATAACTAATTTATTTTTACATTGTCCTGCAACACATCTTTTTTGATTTGAGTTGCAAATGAATATGGGAGTACAAATATATAATGGGCTATTCCAAGATCATTTTAATCTATATTTTTAAAAAGACTACATGTATTGGGAAGAGTAACAAGGCATCAAAGATGAGGGTGTTGTGAAACTGTGAGGTAAGAACAATTCTTGGGTCATTTGGATGTAGTGAAATAGTAGAATTTTGGACGATAGTGAGAAATATTTAAATTTTTTGTGAGAGTTTTTATCTTTGGCATCTTCATGGGATTTAGTTTCTTAATAATTGAGAAAATATTCTAGGTTTTTTTCGTTTTAATTGGAGAGCTTGTATTGTTTAGTTAGATGTTGAGCTTTGTAAGGTATATATCATTATTCATCATAGTTCCTTTTTATGAGTGGATTACTGGTTCACTTTGTACTTTTGTATTTATATTTATTATATATATTAATATAATATGTTGCTTAAAAAAATTGCATCAATTCCTTTGTGACAAATTTGACCTATTTCTTTATCAGAGATATTTCTAATTGGCAATTTCTCGATAATAAGTAAAAATATCAGACAAATTATGGGTAAAATATTATAATCTGTTGGAAGTTCTACCTCATACTCACCTTGCACATCACCTTACATAAGCGAATCTGTTTGCTTTTTAACTTATGATAAGTGCCTATGGAAAACTTAACTTTTCGCAAACAATCGAAGTTGGTGTTTAGGACTAGTGAAGGTAAATAAGAGAATATTTAAAAAATTATCTCGAACGGAATTTGTATTACAAGTATAGATGAATGATTAAAAGGCTCGTTGGTTTGTTTTGTGGTTCTTTGATGGTTTACAAATGATCTCTCTACCTCTATTTATAGTTTTTTACCTCAACCTATAGTTGAATCATCCAAATAGTTAAAAAGGTGAAACAAGTAAGAGTTTGATGACTTGAAAAAGAGAATCTAGGGGTAGACTTGAATGAGAGAATCCAAGTAGTTTGCATCTTAGATATTAAGTGTGCCAAATACAAAGTAATAGCTTTAACAAACTTA
This sequence comes from Hippophae tibetana, assembly GCA_037013495.1. Lineage (NCBI taxonomy): Eukaryota > Viridiplantae > Streptophyta > Magnoliopsida > Rosales > Elaeagnaceae > Hippophae > Hippophae tibetana. The sequence continues at coordinate 133,643,401 of CM072801.1, read as the reverse complement.
TTGCTTTAACAAACTTATTACTTGTGGAGTTTGGACTTGGCAGATGAAATATTTGGATTTTACCTTTTGAAGGAAATCCTAGGTTAGTAGAGTTTTGTTTATCGATTATTGAAAGATTGTAAAGAAGATTGGTAAGATAGAAGAAAACTTTTTCTCTCAAGTGGGACTAATCGTACTAGATGATTACTTTGATAAATTCTATACTAATGAGCTTCTTAACTTAAGGAAAATGATGGTAGATTTTTATGAGAAGGTGTTAGTAAAGAGCTTCTTAACTTAAGGAAAATGATGGTAGATTTTTATGAGAAGGTGTTAGTAAAGGGAAGAAGAGTCATTTGGTCGGTTGGATAATTTTTCCAAGATTGAAGAAGAAAGGGGCTAAGCATAAGTAACATCATTAAAAGATACAAGGCATTGACAGAGAACATCTCAAATAATAGGAGTTCCAACAAAACACACGAGTTAGATAAGACATTGCAAATATGTCAAAATTCTTAAAGATAGGTATATAATCTATATGACATACAGATGCAAATGGAAGCCCAAAATAAGGATTCATTTTGGATTATTCTATTGTAAATCTTACTTGATGCTTTTGTGCATGATCTTAATGTACAAGTTTTGGATCACTTTGCATCAGTGTAGATTTGTCTAACTCCAAGCAAGGTTAGGTTTTTGAAGTGGTTGGTTAGTCTTAGGAAGGTATGAACAATAGGATTCATCATTAATTAAAAGTTTCCAAGTTTTATCTTTCTCTTAGTTGGTGTGTGCTTTGCAATAATAACTCAGAAGATATTGATAATTTATTTTTATACTGTTGTGCTTATGCTCTTTGGTCCAAGTTAAAGAGGAACATGAGAATACAATGGACTATTCCAACGTTATGACAATCTTTATTTATGGAAACCTTCTACTACAACATGTAGGAAGAGCAATAAGGCTTTAAAGTCAAGCATGTTGCTGAATTGTGTAAGAGAAATTCCTTTTATTGTGTGGATGAAGAGAAATAAGATAATTTTTGATGATAATGAGAATAATAACAATTTCTTGTGGGAGAGAGTATCATTGCTGACAACATCATGGGCGTGCGATGACGGCAATTGTAATGAATTAGAAAATAATTCTTAATTTTTTGTAAATTTTAATTGAATTGATTGTATTTCCTAGTTATGTGATGAGCTTTGTAATGGATAAGGTATATACCTATTATTGGTATGGGTTGGTGTCGCCTTTGGATTATTGGTTCACTTTGTATTTTTGTAATTATTACAAATTTAAAATTAGTATATTGTTTCTTATAAAAAGAGACTATTATAATTTGAGGGGATGCTACATAATCACTAATGACTTGATTCAATGAAAGTTTTTTTATGTTTTGCCTTTCCCTTATTTTTTTTATGCTGCAAGAATAGCTTGGAAGACAACGATTATTTATTTCTGTAGTGTCCAACGACACATCTTCTTTGGTTCAAGTTACAAAGGAATATGGAGATTACAATGGGTTATTTCAGGATCAAGACAATCTTTTTTCGGAAACCATGTGCGTGTATGGTAGTAGATGGTTACAAAGCCTTTCTCTTTTCAATTGAAATGAACACGTTTTTATGAAAAACTAGAATGATCCCTATTACAGGATACTATGATAAATTGGTAAAACTCAAATCTTAGTTTTTATGATGACAAATTTGCATGTCATTATTTGTATCTCTCCTTAAAGTCTTGGTTAGTTTGTTTTTGTCCTTCTCCATGTCTGTATCCTTTTATAATAAATTTTCTAATATAAAAATTAATATGTTAAGATAAATCAGATGCAGACCTCTTCATCCAAGGGTTCAAGTTCTTATTTGTTTGATGTAAACATTTATAAATAGTCTTGAACCAAAGGTAAACCTCTACCTCCAAGTAATGGTTCAGTTAAATGTTGTTAAGTGTGTTGGGAGAGAGTTGTGTGATTTTTTTCCATCCCTCCTTTTTCGAATGAATTGTTTTCTTGTCTTCTTAATGTCCATCTTCTTTTCCTTTCAAGTGGATTTCTTTTTCATTATTTGTTTGAGAAAAGTATTATCAATGTGTTCTAAAGTTAAATTAGTTTTCACTAATGTTCTTTTAATTATTGCAACTGCTTTGCTTCTAGGGTGGGGGACCATATTATCTCATTGGCCGTGCTCTGGGTCCAGAAGTCGGAGTAAGCATTGGACTCTGTTTCTTCCTTGGAAATGCAGTGGCTGGATCTCTGTGAGTGTGCAATCTATAGCCTGGGGTTACCCCTTGATATTTGTCACTGATGTCCATTATAGCTTTTGAGCTCACCATAAATTTATGACCAATCTTGTATGTATTTTATAGTATGATTCAATACCTGAACTTTTTGATTGCTATTATTGCATGTGGTTTAGATATGTGCTGGGAGCTGTAGAAACTTTCTTGAAAGCTGTCCCGACTGCTGGGATATTTAGAGGTAATGATGGATCACTTGTTCCTTTTGACAGAAAAATTTTCTGTAATACTTTTGAAGTCTTTTATTATAATTTAGTGGGGAAAAATAATAGGAGGGATACATTATAATGATATTTTGCATTAATTTGGGAATAATGACAGAAAGCACGCCCACCGTCTCTCCTGGTGTTTGTCTCTTTCTCTATTTTGTTATCACAGTCTCTTGTCGTAAGTTTACTAATGCATTTTTGGAGTTATGCATTGCATATGAGAAATATAGTTGGAGACAATTGGGTTTGTTATTTATATGTGAGCATCTAGAGAATGCATGATGTGCTTGACCCTCTTCTTTTTGAACGACAATCTTTTTTCTGGTTTCATAGGAGTTAGATCCTTTTCAACTTTGATTTTGAGACTTATGGAACTGCCCAAACCCTGTCGTGGTAACCCCATTAGTTGCTTTTACACTTTCTCGTGTGTGTGCTTACGCCTACACACACAAGCACATGCATCTAACATGAACGATATTGGTTACCCCTTAATGAATTTTTTGATTATGTGGGTCCATATATGCCTGGACTACTGAAATGTCTACAATTTGCTGGAACCAGTAGTATTGGTTTTGGGAGTCAGGAGTAGTGGCTGTGGTGCTGAGTATATGGGGTTGTTTCTGGGATGTGGCAGCCTAGCAGGCTAGTTAGGGTTCGTTTGTTTTTTCTTAGAAAGGCAGTGACTTCTGACTAGAGTGTGGGACTTTCTGCTCCTTACTCTAATACCATTACCTTATTGTGCTTTAAGAGAAGGTAAAATAGGAGTAAAATCCGAGAGAATATGCTCTATGAGAGTAGTCCTTGGAAGTATTTGTAATAAGGTTGCCAAAATAAATAGTCACAAAAATACCTTTGCAAGTGTAGTGTGTAGATACATCAATACCTTTAATTTGAAGTCCACTAATATTCCCAAAGTACTCTTTACTGAGAGGTGCTATAGTTATTAAGAAGTCCAAAATTTTCTTACTGCTTGTTTTACTATTCATTATGTATACTTGCAGAGACTATTACTCATGTCAATGGTACAGCAGTGCCAGAGCCTATACAAAGTCCAAGTCTACATGACCTGCAAATTTATGGGATTGTTGTGACCATAATCCTTTGCCTTATTGTGTTTGGCGGTGTGAAGATGATCAATAGGGTTGCACCTACCTTTCTTATTCCCGTTTTGTTCTCCTTGTTTTGCATTTATGTTGGAATTGGTTTGGCAAGGAAGGATTATCCTAAAAGTGAGTAATTGCTTATACTTTTATGGTTTTTTTATATTTTAGAGGACATGAATCTCTTTCCTCTCTCTCTTTCCTTTCCTCCTCCCTCCCTCTAAAATTGAGTGTTATGACAATAAATAAATAATAAATATATGCATAATATAATAAATTCATATGTTTCTAGTGATTCATTCAATGTTTAAAATGTGGAAGCATTAGGCGAAGCGTTCTGTTTTAAAATGAGGTGAGGCCTATTCTTCTCAATTTATAAATTTTAGAGAAAAATGTCATAGAAGTCCTTTACATTAGTCCATTTCTATCGTTTAGTTTCTTTCATTATAAATAGTGTCATTAATCCCTTAGTCCTAGAAAAAAGAAGGCAATAAGGACGATATATATTATTTTAATGACTTCTATTAAAGTATTAATATTTTTTATCAAGTGATTAAACGCAGTTAAATCACGAGTATTTAACAATGATTAATTGACAATTAATATGAAAAATTCACAAAATAATCTTTTTAATGTTTCTTAATTATCACTGTTTTATATTAATATTTTATTATTTTTTAATTTTTATTAAAAATTAAAATATATATTTAAATAACTTTCTGTTTGAATATTATTATTGTTGATTTTATCTTAAATAATTTCATCATACATTTCACTTTTATTCTTGTTAAAGACTTATTTTAACCGCATTTTAGTCACCTCATAGAAAATAATAAAATTTTAATGAAAAAAATCATTAAAATAATATAATTTATCTTTAATTAACCTTTTTTTTCATAACAAAGAACTAAATGATAACATTTTTCATCTAAGAGACTAAACAATACAAATTACTTAATTTAAGAGACCTGTATGGTACCTCAACCTAAATTTTATATTTAAAAAAATGAATTTTAAACCAAAATAGCTTATATAATAAGTTCCATATTTAAAATTTTATTTTATCTAAATATTAGTAAATGGTTCCATGTGTCACTATAATTTTTTTTAATTAAACTAAACAAAATACATAAAAAATCAAATATTACTAAGCATCCATAACTATTAGTTTTTAAATTTTTACACATCCAAGTGTTCGCTTGAAAGTGTCTGTATTTTGCCTCTTTATGACTTATAAGTGTTTCTTGCCTATTTTTCCTAATATGCATTTCATGTTTCTTTATGGTTCGTTATTGTTATAATCAATAACGTTGTTTTTTCCTATGCTTAAAACAGCTGGAGTGACAGGGTTGAGTTTGGAGTCTTTTAAGGAGAATTGGAGTTCAGATTATCAGAATACTAATAATGCTGGGATTCCTGATCCTGATGGAAAAGTAAGCTGGAATTTCAAGTAAGTGATTAAGGAACTATTATCTTTTCTAGGTTTGTGTCTCCATGTTATCAAATGGTCATATGGCATTTAAGCTCATTATTTGATTTGGAAGACTAGATATCCATACTTCACATTCTAGGTTATACATATTTGTTGCAAGGCTGGTCCTGCATTTCAAACAATACAGGGGTACACCCACCAATTATGGGAAAGTTCCTTTCTTTTGGTACATAAATTTATTTAGGTTAAAGATACTTTTTACTACCAAAACTGTCATTTTTATTCAATTTACTACTCTTTTAAAAACAATTTTGTAACCTTCATGTTTTGATTCAAATAGACCATATTTTTTTCCAATACTGTACTCGAATTTCAATTTTTGATTCAATTTGATACGATAGCACAAGTTATGTTACTATTCAAATTTTTGTTTGAGAAAGCAAAAATGGAATCAAATCGTGTAATTTGAGTACCAAATTGGGGAAAAAAAATAGATAATAACTTGACTTAAAAATGAAATTAGGGCAATAAACATAATCTTTACCCAAATTTATATTACAGGTTCAGGCTAGTGGGTTCACTATTTAGTGCCCTAATCATAACACAAGTTATGTTCTTTTAACTTTTTTTTGCAAAAATGTAGCAAAAGTTTTGAGTACCCAATTGAATAAAAAACCTTAAAGAGTAGTAAATTGAATAAAAAACGAAAGTGGGTAATAAATATAATCTTTACCCAAATTTACATCATATGGTCAGGCTAGCAAGTTGGTTATTAGATTTCCTTTTTTAATAAGAAATATCACACTATATTTTATATATAATTATTATAAAGGATAAATTTGTATTTCCATATTAAAATGACATTCCTAGTTTTAAAGGTGATATGTGAAAATTTAATTAGTGAGGTGTACCCTAACTATTAATATATTTTCTGATATAACCTAATTCAAATACCAATATTAAATATTTTTGGCTTTTGAGTTCTCTAAAATTCTAATCAATTTTTAAAATGTAATAGTTATGGCTGCACAATCTATGAACTTTATACGATTAAATTTTAATTTATCTATACTATTAATTATTAGTTTATTATTTGACTTAAGAAGTAACTTATAAGTGAAAAACAAAAAAGTTGGTTCATTAAAATTGTAAGATAAAATTTCCAAAACTTTTACACTTTAAACGTACAATCCATATAATGACGTTCTGAATCTTTCTATTATTCTAAATGTTTGAGTTGAACATTTGTGATGGAAAATACCTTAATGCCCTGGACCTTTCATAGTTGACCTCTATATACTATAATATTATATTTTTCATTTGGTTCATTGGTTACAAATACAATTTATTTCTGTAGTTAAATTGTGCAAAAATTAACCTAAATCTCTTGTAATAGTGTCCAGAGTGGAGGAAACTCACAATCGCAACTGAGATACGTGAATTTCATGGTTTATAACTATTTTTAAAGCATGTGTCTTGTAGCTAGTGAAAAACGGAAAATTAAAAAGTTTACACGGGTGTGTAAATTTTTGACATGCATGTATCAAAATTACACACATTTGTAATTTGTTACAGGTTATAAACTTTACACATACATGCAGTGTGTGTATAAACTTTAAAAATACATGTAGTGATGTTAAAAAGAGGGAAAAATAAAAATAAAAAAATCGTGAATAGTGATGAATAGTGATCGAAAATATATTGTGAAACAAGACTAACTCAAACTAGATTGTGAATATTGATATAAATCGACCTATTTTGTGAGTTTCCCAAAAAATTAATTGCTTTCTATTTTGTTTGGTAACTTTTTGTATTTTAATTTTTCCAAAAAATTATGGGTAAACGTTTTATTTTCTACTAAAAGTTTTGATTTACTTTTAATTAAAGGTTTATTCCTATCAATTTGATATTTCATGTATTCAATTTTATATCAATTAAATATTTTGGTTGATATTCATGTTACATTTGGACGAAATAAGTTACGAGATTGTTATGTAAGATCAACTCCTCACTGCCTAACTCAATGAAAAATTTCTAACCTCTCAATTCAATAGTCCAAAGTACCATCAAGATATAATGCCAATATTAACTAAAAGCACCTAGTTAATATAGAAAAGCACCAAGTTGATATAGAAATGACATGTCATAAAGTATCAAATTGAAAGGGAAAAAACATAACGTAGTAAATTCATATTAAGTTAAAACTTATAAAATTAACTAGTTTGAGTGGTTTTGATGACTTTTTGTTTCTTTGTTGTGGGTTATTTTTGGAAATATATATGAGAGGTCATATTAATCAATTTACATTCATTAAATATTATTTTATTTTATTGTTACATTACATTAATTTGAAACTTATAGTAATGGTTGAAATTTATTACAGATGAAAATCAATGGTTCTGACAGTATTATCATATTCAATGAAAATTCAAAGTCATTTTTATATTTTTCCTTTTAACCATAAATTTTTAAGCTCTTTTTTTTATGTTTGTCTTTCTTGTATCTCGCTCTTAAAGCCATTATCATCTTCATTTGAAAGTATTTTCTTATTTGTGTTTATTTTTTTATTTTACATGTATTTTTAGCAATACAAGTATATTTTCTTTACAAAAAAGATGAAGAATTACCATTTTTTTTGGGGGTCAAATAAGAAACATCATCTTTTGGGGTCAAATAAACAACATCATTCTTGAATAGTATTTTATAAGAGTAGGGAGAAGGAAGAATAAATAATTGTCAATTCATGCATTCTTATTAACTTGTGCATTATAAATTGGTTGTAATGGTTATTTGGAACTTTGAGGCTAATTTTAGTTAAGGGTAATGTTAGTTTTTTTCTAACTACACATTACCTATGTAGGTATTTTTCTATCTTTGTAATTTTTTTCACTTTATATGTTTTACAACAATACAAGTGGATTTTCTTGACAAAAATATGAACAATTATATTCTTCCCCCTTTTGGAAAGAAGACAAAAGATTTATTCCATGCACCTCTATATGTACTTAATTTGTAATTGTACCAAGAAAAACATTATTGAATGTTATTTTATAAATTGTCAATTCATGTGTTCTTAATTGCTCATTTGTGTATTATAAATTGGTTGTTATAGCTAATTTTGAAATTTTAGGCTAAATGTGTAGCCCAATGGTGTGTTCTCCAATTGGAGAGTTGTAATAATTATAAGTTTTGGGTTTCAAATCCAAGTACGGGTGTGTAGAGTTATTAAAAAAAACCCTATTATTTTGGCTCCTTATTGTTTCTCAAAAATAGTACTTGTGCTTCTATTAATAACTAACTGGATGAAAATATTGATAATTTATGTGAATATAAGAATGTGATACCATTTGAAAGTCATGTTATGCAAATTTTATAGCATATAGAAAATGACTATTTTGAAAGAAGAATATGCCTTTTTTTTCCCTTTTGCAATGCAATTACCAAAAAAAACATTTTTTCTTTAATGAATTTAATGAATTTGCATTATGTCTTAGTATTAGATTAATCATTATACATATTTTTTCTTTACTTATTTCTTGACTTCACTTTGATTATGGATTTTTTACTTTATGTATTTTAGATTTTTTGAGTTTTTGATTTGATAATTTCATAAAATCCAATGAATTAAAAACTTCTAAATCTAAGATAGCAACAAAACAAATGATTTTACCATTTTGTTGTTATATAAAAAACATTAGAACGTCATAATAAAAGTCATTGCACGTAAGATGTATCAAAGTTAAAAACAGTAAGTGCTTTTAACATTATTAATTTTATTACATAAAATACATAATTAAATTTTTATTTAACTCTATTCATTTTTAAGTTGATCTCTTTACACATATCAATTGAATTGATTATATTATATCATGGTTTAACTATAATATTTTAAATTGAATTTCTTCATATGCAACTCACGTTATACGGCTAGTACATGTATATGTGTATGTGTATATAATAGTTGCAAAAATACTAAAGTGGACAAGCTGTCCACTTAAAAGAATAACCTAACTTTTAAGATAGCCTTTTCTTTATAAACCTCATCCGTATACTCATACGGTACAAAATCCCCAAATATAGTTTACGAGAAATTGAGAATAGTCTTAAAAACTCTTTTTAAATCGATCCTTATGACAAAGTTAAATATAAAACTTTCTTCCACAAGATTTTTATCATTCTCACTCAGTATCCTCAAAAATGTTACAATTCATCTTATTCTACAAAACCTAAAGAATTTCTCCAACGTCACATCTCCAATCACTGTAGTCGTCTGTGCCTTCGAACTAGTCTCATGTGTGAGAAACTCTTTCAGCAACAAAGATTTCCATAGTCCTATAATGGGCCACTGGATGGCTGTTCAAAAAATGTATTAAAAGGATCAAATTGAAAAATTGGACTGGTCCGAACAGTTTTTGTAATGTCTTGGTCCGGTCCGGTCCGGTTTGATATAATGTCAAACTATATTAACCAGACTGGACCTCTCAGACTGTTTTAATTTTAATTTTAAAAAATATTGAAAAAATATATATAAATAAAATATGCTGATACCAATAGTCAAACTTCTTGTTGTCTCGATAACCACCCACTCTCTTGCCAACGAGGTACCCCAATGTTTGTCATATTTATTGTTTTGGTTAATATATAGTTCTTTATTCTTCTAAAATACAGAAACATAAAAACACTGTTGGATTCCATATATATTTCTTTATTCTTTTTTTAAAATACAGAAACATGAAAACACTATCTTGGATTCAAATGCAGGTCGTACAGCGTATACGCTCCGACAGGCGTGAAATCCACTAGACCAAGTGTGATTTTGCCTAGCTATATATATATGTATATGTATATGTATATGTATATGTATATGTATATTTGTTATGCAAAATAATGGAATGTTTAAAGACCGTAGCCGGATTGAGCTGTATAGTTTTAATTGGTCCAGTCTGATCTGGTTTCTTCTACTTAAAAGGGTTTGATTATGCAATTTTTTTTAAAAACCGGATCAGACTGGAACGTGTACATCCCTAATCCACTGTATCTGATCAATTGTGTTGGCAACACTTTAACATCTTGACTTTACTTGAACTAGGGCACTTCGATGCTAAAGCATAGCAATTCAAATCTTAAATCCTAAAGGCTATTAATTGAGAATATGCTGAAATATTAAGTCATAAGGGTAATCAATGAGTTCTGTGGAATCTTCATGTCTTAGGAGTTTTCTTATACTACAAGGCTTATTTGAGTAAGTTACTATTTAAGGCTTAACTCTATTCCAACTGGTATTCCAACTTCTTATCCTTTTATTCAGCGCTTTAATGTGTGTGTATATATATTATTTAGTTTCTTTTTTATTTTGGTCCAAGGGGAACAAAGATTGTAAAATTAGGGTTTGTTAAATTTTATTATATGAGATTTAGGTGTTAGAGTTTCCTTATTTAAGTTGGAGTCTTTTTACACAAACTCTAGTTAGGCAGAGTTTCTCATTCTCTATAAATATCAGTGATCTTTCATTATTATCAATGAAAGCATAAACTGTTAAAATTTTCAGTTTTATAATTTTTGTTTCTTTATATGATTTCTCAACATTTTTTATTTGCATTAATATTTCGCTAGTGGTTTGCTAACAATGCTCTACTTTTGGTTTTCCAGTGCAATGGTCGGTCTCTTTTTCCCTGCTGTAACAGGAATAATGGCAGGTTCAAATCGATCAGCATCATTGAAAGACACTCAGCGTTCAATTCCCATTGGAACACTAACTGCAACTCTTGCAACCACTGCAATGTATCTAGTCTCTGTGATATTGTTTGGTGCTCTTGCAACCAGACAAAAGCTTTTGACTGACCGGTATGCATGATAATCAATCATAGAAATTATTTTCCTTGAACTATTTGCTCTTATATTTATGTTCTGAAAGCTTGTATTTTGTGTAAATTTAAATTTGTTAGCTGTGTTTTTGGTTTGTCTTATTATGTACTTATTTTCAGGTATGAAGTTGCCTATTTTGTAGTACATGATCCATATGGTTTTCTATGTAAACGTGCTTTATTGTTTTGGAAACAAAGCAAAATTTCTATTTCACTAGATTTATGTTTTGGATGGAAAGGCTTAAAATGACACTTAAATTAAGCTCAGTGATTGAAATTAAATATGAGCTAAATTTATTAAATTTATTGTTTTTTGTTTATTTTGGGCATCAGCTTCATAGGAATTTTAGAATTTATATGAGATTCGCTTTTGGAGTAATCAAGAAACTTGCCTCGATCGATCCTATTTCACTTGCAGTCTTTGACGGTTCTATTTCCGTAGGGTGGATTTGGCTCAAGGCACTTGTAGGTGTTTAGGGACACTAGTATTTATGCTACATGTGGTCCTCTTTAACTTTGTTCTTTTAGTCCTCATTTCAAGAAATTTTTTCACTTCTCCTCAAAAGTAAAATATAATATAGAAAAATAAGAAAACTAATATAGTTTCATTATACTTTTGTAGTGTCAAAGTCAATCGGATGTTCATAATAGACCAAAGTTACATAAATAGTACGATCTAGAATGCCAAGCCAATTAGATTACGCTTGTTCTCACAAACAAAATGCTGCAATTTTCATTAATCAAAAAGAGTATACAGTGTCTAATGTGAACATTTTGGAGAAAACACTCATATGACTGAAATATTCCTAAGTCATATTTGGTTGACAGTAATATGAATGGTAATGGAAATGATTTAGAACATTCTTGTGTTTGGTTTGACTGTTAATCTAGAATGAATTGTAAAGCATTCTAATAGTAACATGAATGTTCATTCCTCCTATATCCTTCAAGAATACGCTATAATGTTTTATTTCTCTCATATATTTGTATAATTATTTATTATTATTTTTCATTTTATCTCATTAAATTTTTTCTTTTATAATTTTGTAAATTTTACTTTAACATTTATCATTATTTTAATTCCACTACTCAAACAAATATAGTAATAATAATATTATTTTTATTAAATTCAATTCCTATTACCATTACGTTTTCATTCTACGAAACAAGCATGGTTTTATTATACATTTTGACTAAGCAAACCTTATCTTGAATAAGCCAACTAGTGTAAGAGGCAGAGAGCGTATAAATATATATATTCTTCATGCCCAGATTTACATAGCATATATAGCTCTCATGTAACTGTTCTAATGCTGAGATGGAGCTTTTGGTTGCAGACTACTTACGGCCACGATCGCCTGGCCTTTCCCCGCAATCATTTACATTGGTATAATTCTTTCAACTTTGGGTGCTGCTCTTCAGAGCCTTACTGGTGCACCCCGCTTGCTTGCAGCAATTGCCAATGATGATATATTACCTGTTCTTAACTATTTCAAGGTCGCAGATGGGAGCGAGCCTTATATTGCTACCCTCTTTACTTCTTTTATTTGCATTGGATGCGTCATAATCGGGAACCTAGATCTTATCACGCCGACTATTACTATGTTTTTCCTTCTTTGTTATTGTGGTGTGAATTTATCTTGCTTCCTTCTGGATCTTTTAGATGCTCCCAGCTGGCGTCCACGGTGGAAATTTCACCATTGGAGCCTCTCTCTTCTTGGAGCATCACTTTGCATAAGTATGCTTACTGCCGTATTTCATTTTTACTTTGATTTAGATATTTATTTACCTTTTTTTGTTGTGATTGTTGTGAGACTATGAATGCATACTGCTGCTCGAATGAAGAATATGCTAAAGTATGGAGCTTTTCTAACTCATGAAGGGAATCCATAATGAAATTTTAACTAGATTTATCTAAGTGGGGATATTCTCTTCTTATTTTGCACATTATCTATAGGGAGACATTCTTTTCCTAATTTGCTCGTTATGCAAACTCATGCGGAAATATTTTAGACATCTAGTAACTAAAATTTTTACGCTTTTATTTATCTTTTATTTTTTGGGTAAGGAACATTTTATTATATTAATATATGTAATAAATATAAAAATACAAAGTGTATCAGTAATCTACTTACTAAAGATATTACCAAGTTATACCAAAAATTATCCAAAAGTTATAACCATTACAAATATAACCTCCTAATTAAGATATACAAGCTTCTTAATTAAAATTTATGAAAAATCGAGAATAATTCTTAATTCTTTAGAAACTGAAGCCCAAGAAGATGCCAAAAACAAAAATTTCTCCCATAATAAATTGTGATCATTTTCCTATTCCTCTCCATCCATAAGACCTAACGAATTGTTCCTACCTCATAGTTCCACAATACTCTTACCTTCAAAGTCTTATTACTCTTCCCGTACATGTAGAATGTTTCCCAAAATAAAGATGGATGATCCTGAAAACGGCTAATGTATTCCCTTATTTATTTGTAACTTGGACTAAAGAAAATGTGCGTATAAGAATAAGTGATCTTCTTAAGAGTTATTTTTACAAAGCACCTATCAATTAAGAGAAAGGTAAAACTTAAAAACTTCTAATTGAATCCGATCATTTGTATTCACCTTCCCAAAGAGTAATTAACCATTAAAAAACTTTGATTGGAATTGAGACAATCCACTCTGGTACAAAGTGATCAAAAACTTATTCATTAGGATTATGCGCAAAAACCTCAAAATAAGATTTATTAGAGAAGCATCCAAAAGAGTCATGGTCCATGACCTTATATCACTGCTATTTTCTCTTATTAGAACTTCTTCCAATTCTAACATCATGCTTGAAAAATCTTTAACTTCCCAATGTTTCAAGTTTCTTCTAAATTTGAAATTCTAATCTTTAGGTGAATGCAACCTTCTGATAGAAATATTTTACTCCACACATAAATTGTAATCTTGGAAATCTCGTTGAAAAAGAATCACCTTCTATACAAAGATCCTCCCCAAAAATAGATTTTATTTTCATCTCCTACCTTATGACTCAAGATAGAAAAGAATGAATTCTAGTCTTTGACAATTGTCATCCAAAGATTACATCGTTCTCAATGAAAACCCTAAATTGTGTCTTACCCATTCTTATCCAACCCATATCTACTTTTAATTATCTTATGACAGAGTCTTTCTTTTATGGCATGTTTGGTTGGTAGGAATAGGAACGAGAATGAAATTGATTCCATACATTTTCATATTTAGTTTTGTTGTAGATTAAGACTGGAATAGAATTTATTCCTAAAAGAGAAGGAATAACAATTTCATTATCCCGTTGGTGATCCTTGTTCCACTCGCTTACTCATTTTTTATTTCAATTTTATTTTTAATTTTGGAGACATGTAAATTATATGAAAAAAAATAATTAACAATTGGATGTTATTTTAATAATATCTTTTATTCTAATAATAATTTAGAAAATATTAAATAATTTTAAATAAAATTAAATAATATTTTTAAGTAATAATTATTTAAAAAATAACAATTTTAATAATATATTTATTTTAATTATAGTTTTATTAATAATTTAGAAAATAAATAATATTTTAAAGTAATAATTTTTTAGAAAAATAATAATTTTAATAATATATTTTATTTTAATAATAATTTAGAAAAATAAGTAATACTAAATAATATTAAATAATATTTTTAAGTAATAATTATTTAGAAAAATAATAATTCTAATAATGTATTTTATTTTAATAATAATTTGGAAAAATAAGTAATTCTAAATAAAATTAAATAATTTTTTTAAGTAATAATTATTTAAAAAATATAATAATTGTAATAATATATTTTCCAATCCATTCTAATTGTAAACAAAACACTACAATACGGATTCACTCTTTGATTCTAATGAACAATCCAAACAATGTAACAGTAATACTTTTTTCTTTCCATTAAATTTCATTATTATTCCTATTTTCATTCCTTTTCCATTATGTGAACCAAACATTCCCTCAGGAAAATCTCCAAAGCCATTTCCTTTATATTGGTTATTTCTTTTGATAATGTAACCAATACCTAACCCCTTTTTCTTCCCTCCCATAAAAAGTCTCATTATTTTCTCAAATCTATTAGCTACTCCCACAAGTGTTTTGAAAATTGACAAATAATAAGTAGGAAGACTTGACAAAATTGAATTTATTAATGTTAATTGGTCCCTTCCCTCTAGGAAAAAACTCTAATCCATTTTACCAATCGTTTTTCAAATCTTTCAATTATTAGTGACCAAAACTCTATTGTCTTTGGATTGCTTTCTTAAGGTAAACCCAAATATTTCAATGGCCAATTTCCAACTTCACAACCCAACAAGTTAAGCTAAGGCTATAACTTTATTTTCCTTACAATTAATACCCAAGATGCAACTTTTGGACAAGTTAATTTTCAAGCTTGATACATAACAAAATAGTTTAATCACCTAACCAAATTTATGAATTTCTCACTACCTGAGGAGAAAAAAATGGTATCATTTGCAAATTGAAGGTGAAAAAATTTAACACTATCTATCCCAATAGAAAGGCCATCTACCAAATTATACCTCTTTGGCTTTTCCATCAATCGGCTCAAACTATCAATTACCAAAATGAAAAAAAAGGGAAGAAAGCGGGTCTCATTGCCTTAAACCTCTTGAAGCCTCAAAGAGTTATCTTGCTTTTTCATTAATAATTACCGAAAATTTTACGGAACTGAAACAACCCTTGATCCATTTTCTCATCTTTCCTTGAACCCTATTTCTTTCAACACAAAATCCAAAATTCTAGTCAACATGGTCGTAGGCTTTCTCAAAGTTGATCTTGGAAATCAGGACTTTTGTCTTATTCCTCCTATAATTCTTACTAGGAGTGAGTGCATCTAAATTTTGACCTTTTACAAATTCACCCTGTTCAACTATGATATTAGACTCAAGAACCTCTTTTAGCCTTAGAGACAATGACAATAATATCTATAACTCTCAAGGCTTTATCTTTTTTTGGTATTAAGCGAACAAAAATAACATTAATTTTTTTGTTAAGTATCCCAAAACACCTATAACAACTCATCTTTAACAATTTCTCAACACTAATTAAAAAAAAAAGCAAAGTTAAATCCATCTGGATTAGGAAGCTTATCTTTTAACAATCAAAGATTGCTATTTTAATTTCTTCTTCTTCAAAAGGCCTTTCTAACCAACTTAACCAACTTGCCTTTTCACTTAAGTTGCACCCCTAATCTAAACCTTGTAGTTGTTGTCTTGGCGTATCAATATTAGAGTAAAGCTTATTGAAGAATCTCAGTACTTCCTCTTCTATTTGATGGTTATCCTCCACTTTACTTTCATCATCATTTTAAAAATTTTCAATCATGTTTCTACTCTTCTCTTCGTTGGTCACATCATGAAAAAAGAAAGAAAGGGTCACCCTGCTTAATCCATGTATCTCTTGACTGTCTCCAAAAAAATTTCTTCATTTACAATTAGATCTTCCAACTAAAATTTTAAGATAAATAAATCTGCTTTCAAGGACTTATTGAAACTTCCATCAATTTTGCATCTATCAAGGAAAGAAATCCTTTTCTCCAAAGATTTTTTTTGTCTTTCAAATCTCCAAATTCCTCCTTATTCCATCATAAACTTGTAACCACTCCATTGCTTCTCCCCACCATTGTTACACTTTATTGATGAAATTTTTGTGCCTGAGCCATACATTTTTAAATTTAAAAGGAATCAGACCCCAATGCTTTGTTTCTGTGCTCAAAACAACTAGATGGTGATAAGAAATAACCCTCTGAAAAATCTCTTGTCTAACATTAGAACCAACCATAGTTTTTCACTTAGGTAAGAAAACAATCTATCAAGTTTAAAACAAATTGAATTGGATCTCAAGTTAGACCATGTAAAACTACACCCTATGCAAATATTTTCTTTTAACCCTTTCTCCTTTATCAAAGAATTAAATCCTTCGTGCTTTTAATTTCTCTCTCCCACCATTTAATTTTTCTGAGTGAAATTTGACTATATTAAAATCAAACACGCTCCAATTAGGATTGTTTTTATTTATCTCAAATGAATAAAAAGCCTTTAGGAATTTCTGGGGGATTTGTAACTCAAAAGTGATTGAAATAAATATATATTTTCCTTACAACGGTCATTCACTCTCTCGCATAGGAGTGATATGCAATATCGATCCTTTTACTTCATCGATAATATTTATGATTTCCTATTTTAGAGAGACGTCGTTCCCTCGTGTTAATACTAATGCCTTGCCCCTCATACATTCCTTGCATGTAGGTGGCTCACTTAGCATGCCATGTGTATGTGGTAGGGTGATGGATAGCCTGACACCATACCTCCTCTTAGGAGGAGTTAGAGCATTTTCCCTTCATTTAGAAGAAGATATCACTTTGCGCAAGAAGACTTGAGCATAATATAAAAGTTACCCTCGTATGGATGGTGACATCCTCCCCTACATTTTATTCGACATCCTCATTGTAGCTCTCCTATAAGTCTTTAGATTCAACATCTTCAAATTGGCTTCTAGCATGCAGCTACCCTATAACTCCATTTAGAATCAACGCTTGTGATGACCTACTTACACCCTTGGCTACCCAAATGAGCGGCTTGCAAGCCAACTTCCCTTCCACGTTGACATTTCGCCAACTATTGGCAACACTTTTGGTAGTCATGACCATAAATTTTCCTTCATTCCTTTGAATAGATACTTGCAATCAACACTCCTTGGCACTTTTGACATGCAAAACTTTAACAATTCATTACGTGCACATGGTGCTCTCTGGCCCTTCAATGTGTAACACTTCGACGTAATCTCATGGCGCTCTCTCTATCGTAAGGTTACTCATCATCAAAGATTTATGCCGCACAATTGCTCACCCAATCGTTGAAGTCTCACACCGATAGCAAGTAGTACATGTACCATAAATGAGTTGACTTATCGTTCCTCTTGTTGGATCTTTTCATAAGTATCCTTGAATTGCCAACATGGCATTAAAGTCTTAATATCCACAAGCCAACTACACCTTACACCCCTAATGTATGTACGTCGATTATCGTTAGCGTGTTTATATTCAAGCTAACACATGACAACTTATCCTGAAGTCCTCTAAGCAAGCAAGTTCCATTCATCCAAATTCGCATCTTGCGTAAGTGAGCAACTTTTTGATGGGAAGACCACATAAAGTGTCTCCATCTTGCTCGATTGAAGTTTGATCCATTGAGGGCCTTCTAGGATCGATGAAGTACACTAAAAAATCCCTTTTTAAAATATAGCTTTAATGTCATATCAAACACATAAATATACATAGCAATTTTTTACAGAGATACATTTGACTTGAAAATGAAAAGTTTTTGTATTTATTCATTTTGGTGCAACTCTAAGGAAATATTATTTTGTGCATTTAGAGCTTTTTCCCTTTCATTCCCTATAATCCCTATATTCACTTAAAGCATTTTCTCTTTATTTAGAAGGAAATATCATTTTTCACGAGTAGACTTAAGCCCAAAACAAAAGTGCTCCTCATGCGAATCATGACACGTGTTTTAAGAAAATGATGCATTAATATGCAACAAATAACGAACTTGTTTATCAGTTGCTAATTTTTTAACTTTCGTGTAGGCCCTTCCTCCCCTGTGTTTATGAATCTAGCGCTTCATTTATTGATGCATTCAGTCTTTTGTGGGTCACAGCTAGTATAACATTTATTAATAATTGTATTGACATATTTTTCTGTTTTAAATGCAGTAATCATGTTCTTAATCTCTTGGGCATTCACTGTGGTGTCTCTAGCCCTTGCAAGTCTTATTTATTATTATGTGAGCATCAAGGGAAAGGCCGGAGACTGGGGTGATGGTTTTAAGAGTGCTTACTTCCAATTAGCTCTTCGTAGTCTTCGGTCACTTGGAGGTTTGTACAACTTTTGTGGTTGAACCCTTTTTTGATGTCTTTTGTTTTGTGCAATAATTTTTTGTTTAAATACTCCTTTTTTTCCCTCTCCTCTCCAAAAGAACTGTACTTTAATTTATTTCTCCTCTGTATGTGCGCTTTACATCTATGGTAGACTATGAAGCTAGTTAAGAAAGACACTAGTTGGACAATGTGAGACTTTGCTTTTATCAACTAGTAAAATGGAAAATGGAGTAGAATTCTTAAATAATCCCTATGCCAAGTTTGAAATGTAAAGGCCCAAACCTTTTCTGAGGTGAAAAAAAAATGTATAGAAAGAGATGGTTGAGGCTATATTAGTTGGGTAAAGTTTTGGGTGAGTTATGCAAAGGTTGTAAACAACATGTTTAAAGTGTTACATGAATTGTGTACATGTTTTTCATTGTGAAGTCCATCTATTTATGGACATTTTATCCAACTCCTAACCTCATCTATTTAGGGCCAGAAATGAAATCTCACTCATATTCTTTTTTCTTCCTAAAGTTCAAACCTCTCTTGCAAGGACCACATGTCTGATACTATAACAGGGAAAATATGGTTTAATGTAATATATGGCTTATGAATTGGATTTAATGTCTACAACTTTTGTTTAGATTTTAGAATTCAAGGTTTATAATTCTATGATTTAATAATTTGAATTGCGTCAAATTACATTGTTTTCTAAATAAATTTTATAGGAAAAATAAAACTTTGTTTCATACTCTGACACTAAACTTGGTGTTGTATGTTTTTAAATAGCCACTAGCTACAGCAAGAAAAATAAAAAAACTAATCCTTGATATGTTGGAGAGAATAACCCTAAAAAATTAGGGAATTCAAAGACAAAAACAAAACATAAATGGGAAAGGATAACACTGTCTAAATCCCACTATATAAGAAATAAACATTAATAAGAAAAAAATCCTCCTGCTAGAAACTTGAGAATTTCAAGTCCCCCTCAAGCTGGGTTGTAAATGTTCATCATACCCAATTTGATCTTAATTCTTCAAAGTTGATCCTAGAAAGTGACTTAGTGAGAATATTTGTTGTTTGAAAAGCTATTGGAGTCTACTCCCATGAGACCAGCCCTTCATCTATCTTTTCCTTGATGAAGTGGCGGTCTACTTGTACATATTTTGTTTGATCATGATGGATTGAGTTCTTCGAATACTTATGGCAGCTTGTTTGTTGCACAACTTTTTCATGGAGTCTTTTGTTGTTATTTAAAGCTCATTTAATTTAGAAG
Organism: Hippophae tibetana; assembly: GCA_037013495.1. Classification (NCBI taxonomy): domain Eukaryota; kingdom Viridiplantae; phylum Streptophyta; class Magnoliopsida; order Rosales; family Elaeagnaceae; genus Hippophae; species Hippophae tibetana. The sequence continues at coordinate 133,623,312 of CM072801.1, read as the reverse complement.
TCTCTTTAACCACATCTCTTGGCAGATTCCATGTGCCATTGCTTTAAATTCTACTTCTGCTCTTTTTTGCACAACAGATTGCTTCTTGCTCCGCCAAGGACTAAGTTTCCCTTTTCATAATTGAAATACCCAAAAGTTGACCTTCTGGTATTGGATCCAACCTACTATGCATATGCAAATAGAGGACATTGTTTCATATCCACCATTTTATCACATTTATTTACCTTTTTATTCTTAAAATAAAAAACAATAAATTACTCTAATTCTAGAAATATCCTTAATTATGGTGGATAGATAGTGCAAAAGAAAAATATTCACAACAAAAAAAAAACTCTATTTCTCGGGCTAAATAGTATTAATCCAGTTCCATGATTGTTAGAAGGTGGAATGTTAATTGCAACTACATCTCACCCATCAACCGTCCATCGTGCCAGCCATTCTGTTGCTTCCTGATCATCAAACAACAATTATGCTTCCCCACTACTTGTTACAATAGAAGCCATGTTGGGTGGACACAAGTATGCACTCGTAATATGCAAGTTTAAGTTATAGGCATTTTTTAATCTTTGTTTAGTGATAGTGAAGAAGGTAAATTCATGTTACTCATTAAAAGGCAATTTTATGCCTTGAGGAATTTTTCTCGCATGTGGTGAAGCGTAAGCATTAAGATGGTATCAGGCGTGAGCCCTATTCTTAAGTGTCTTGCGACAATGTTTTCCCAATGCAAGTTATAAGCCTAACCTTATTTTTACTATGAAAGAACAAAAAAAAAACAATGTTAGATGACATTCATAAAACAACAAAATTAAAATAACCTAGTCATAATTTAACATCGAAATGGTCATGAAAATAACCAAAATGTGATTTTAAGAATATTAATAGGGGAGTACTTTTTACTTTTTGTGTTTTATTTTTTAAAAATCCTGAGTTTACCTTTAAAAAATATCACTTGGAGTTGATTGGAATTTTTAAAGAATTAAAGAACTTTAACAATATACCTTAAAATATAAATGATCAAAGCATACGTTTTGATGAATCACAGGACCTATAGCTTTACCCTTTGAATTTTTTATGTAGGAGCATAGAGACATGAGTCCTTTATCTTAGAAAGCTAATCACTACTTTTCGTTTTATTATGTCTTATGTCATTTATTTTACTATACTTGTGACTGCTTTGGCATTTTACATTTTTATGATTTTGGGTAAGTTGACATTCTGTGTTGCAAGTCTTGCATAATATAATGGGTTATAGCTAAGAGGTGGAGTAGAGTGCTGGTTAGATGATTATTCTATATTGCCTTTTTTTTTTCAATCAAGTTTTTTGTGCAAGTTTTCTAGATTTAGAACCTTAGTGTTCATTCCTACTTTGAGTTGCTTATTCCCTCAATAAAATTAAGAGCTTTTACGCCATTTTTGTTATGACATTGGTTTTGGACCATGTTGAAATTTTTGAAAAATTTTCTTCAAAATTTTCTTTCATTAAGAATGTTCAAATTCTATTAGGATCATCACGAACACGTTTTTTCACATAGTGATGCATGGTATAGTTTAATCTGGTTCTCTCATTTTATAGATTAACTTCAAGACCTTCACTGAAGCTCCCATAATTGCCTTTTGTCCTCGTTATCTTGATCAATACATTTTAGGAACATAATTTTGAATAATGTAATAGATAAATAAAACTCATTCTTTTATTCCTGGTTTTCTCTTAGACTTGTCAAGTTTGGGTATTCCCTCCAATAATTTACGTCCTTACTGCTGTGCAATTATTTTGTACCAATCAGGAGATGGCATTATGTGTTTGCTCCGCTTTCAGAGTTAAAAATGAAATCACGTTGTAAATAACTGTGCACTAATCATACCTTCTCCTTTTATGGAACTTCCCCTTTGGTCATGTTGGGTTCCCTTGAAAGAAAAATAGTGTTTGCATCTTGTAGTGAACTAAAGAAGTAATTTGTTATTACATGTCTATTAAAATGCTTGCCCTGGGATTTTGTCAACCCGAAGATCCTTTTTTACCTGATATGCAACTAAATTGTAAAGGAAGTTCTCTTGCAAGTAAATTCAATAGGCAAACTATGGAGTAACCGGACATGCATAAAATTGTAGTTAGATAGAGGACTTAGCTGATGTGTGTGTTGCTTATGAATCATATTTGTTTCAATGTTTGCTTATGATTACCAGTTATTGCAAGTAAATTTGTGCACTTTACATGCAAGCTTATGAGTGCTATACGGAGTGGTAATTGGGATGTATTTTATACCAGGTTAATTAACTATTGAATCTGTTTGCAGCAAATCAAGTGCATCCGAAGAATTGGTATCCCATCCCCCTAATATTCTGCCGTCCATGGGGTAAGCTGCCTGAAAATGTTCCTTGCCATCCAAAACTTGCAGATTTTGCAAACTGCATGAAGAAAAAAGGCCGGGGCATGTCCATATTTGTGTCTATAATGGATGGAGACTACCATGAGCGAGCTGATGATGCCAAGGCTGCTTGCAAGCAGCTTGATACCTATATTGAGTACAAGCATTGTGAAGGGGTAGCTGAGATTGTTGTGGCTCCTAATATGAATGAAGGCTTTCGTGGCATTATTCAAACCATGGGTCTTGGAAATCTCAAGCCTAACATTGTGGTGTTGCGTTATCCTGAAATATGGCGTCGTGAAAATTTGACGGATATTCCTGCTACATTTGTTGGAATAATAAATGATTGTATTGTAGCAAACAAGGCAGTTGTCATAGTCAAGGGTCTTGATGAATGGCCCAATGAGTACCAGAGGCAGTATGGAACAATTGATTTGTATTGGATTGTGAGAGATGGTGGGCTTATGCTTCTCCTTTCCCAACTCCTCCTTACTAAGGCGAGCTTTGAAAGCTGCAAGATCCAAGTATACTGCATTGCGGAGGAAGATGCTGATGCTGATGCCCTTAAAGCTGATGTAAAGAAGTTTCTATATGATCTTCGGATGCAAGCTGAAGTCATTGTCATTACTATGAAATCATGGGATGCACAAGCAGAGGGTGCTATTCATCAAGATGAATCTTTAGAAGCCTTCACTGGTGCTCAAAAGCGGATTTCTGGTTACTTGGCCGATATGAAGGCTGCAGCCGAAAGAGAAGGAGCCCCATTAATGGCAGATGGGAAGCCTGTGGTTGTGAACGAGCAGCAGGTAGAGAAGTTCCTTTACACAAACCTGAAGCTAAATTCAGCAATACTTAGAAACTCAAGAATGGCGTCAGTAGTGCTAGTAAGCTTACCTCCACCACCTCTTAGCCATCCATCGTACTTCTACATGGAGTACATGGATTTGTTGGTGGAGAATGTGCCGAGGCTTCTGATTGTAAGAGGATACCGAAGAGATGTTGTAACTCTATACACGTGAATGGCAACATAGATGGTAATCACATTTTGCGGTTTCTCGTATATAGTCTGTTCCTAGCCCTTTTCTTCTTTAAGTTTATGTTCCCTTGATCCCTTTTTTGTCAAATTCCTAGGTAGCATTTTATTTGTTTCCCTACCATGTATTAAATGAATTTTGTAAGTTTACCCTTTTTGGGTGTATTTTATTGAACTACAAAGAAGATGAACCTCATAGTTTAGAACCACAATTGATGAATTTTCCTTTTTTATTTGAAATTAACTTATGTTTTAGTTTGGTGGAGCTCATTTTTCTTTTGGATAAAAGTTCATCTGTGAACTTTGGTCCAAGGTGTCCATGAACTTTGAACTTTTTTATTTTTTTATTATATATATATATATTAACAAGAACTTTGAACTTTTTAAGTTATGAATAATATCAACTTACAATTTGTTACATCATCGCTTCATGAATTAGTATAAAGGGAACAAGTGCCTCCAGGATTAGCATAAAAGAAATGTGACTTGCATGTTGGTTATTTTTATCCAGTTTCTCCGTTGTATTGGAGTTTTAGAATGATTTTGTCGACACAATTGATTTGTTGATTTCAAAACTATAGAATTTCAATGAATTTGATTGGTTTGTATGACAAGTTTGTAAGTAATTCAATAAAACTCAATGGATTAAAGCTTCAATGCTCATTATGTAACAAGTTTTTTGCACCCTTTTCTTTTTTGATTTGTATATTAGTAGCTTCAACTTAAATGTATTTTAAAATATTTTTCAAAGCTATCAAAAATTACTTAATCTCTGGAATTGTTTTAAACGCTTTCGTGGAAGCAATTTTACAAAAGAAAATGGTTTCAAGTAGGGTTGATACATAAGAAAATGAAAATTAAAGACTGAAAGCAATAAATATACATAATTTAAAGCAATAATATAAAACTATTGGAATTTCTAGAGATTTTATTACTTAAGAAAAAGTAATTAATTAGTGAAGAAATATGTAGTTAATAATTACTTTATAAGTGAAGGTTTGTAGAATTTATTGAGTAGTGTTGATAGGCCCGAATTCATTATAAAGACTGAATACATGGGTATAAATGTGTTATATACTCTGACTAAGATATTTAGGAATATATTTCTAAGTGAGTAGTCTAAACTTTTTAATAATTTTATTAATTAAAAAATATTTGCAAATATAAATTACTAATTTTCAATAAATTTATATGTTAAAATAATTATTCACACAGTTTCATTTATATAAAATTTTAAAAACTTTTAAAGGTAACTCTTCGTTAACAATATAGAATTCCACTAACTAAATTCATTTTTTTTGTTTTAAAATATCTATAAACTCCATAACTCTCTCTAATGTTAATTAATTTTTTTGAATGAATATTAATTTCATCTTTTTTATAATTTCTTGGTTGGTACCAATTAGTGTTTTAAATACAGTTCTATATGTCTATAAAACATCGTCTAACTTAGAGGCCTAATTATTTTTAGAATTATTCATCATTTTCTTCAAAAAAAAATTCACCTCTTTATTAGACACTTTTTGCTTACCCACTAGCTTGGGGATGATATGAGATAGATACCTTATGCTTAATCCCATATTTAGATAATAAAGAATTGAAAGCTCTATTATAAAAGTGACTACCTCTATCACTAATAATAATCATAGGGAGTTCAAAACCTAGTGAAAATGTTTTCCTTTAGAATTTCATGACAACTTTGGCATCACATTTGTTACTAGCAACGACTTCTACCCATTTTAACACATAGTCCACACCTACTAATATGTATTGGTTATCAAAGGATGAGGGAAAATGTCCCATAAAATCAATGCCTTAAACATTAAACAATTATATTTCAAGTATATTTTTTAGAAACATCTCATCTCTTTTGAAAATATTACCTATTCTTTGTCATCTATCAATATGTTTTTACATAAAGGTAGGCATCTCTAAATAATAAAGGCCAAATATAATCAGATTAAAGTACCTTAGTTGCTATTTTTCTGCTCTCAAGTGGCTTCCATAGTTTAAGTTGTGGAAATGGTGAAGGATAACTTTAACTTTATCGTGAGAGACCCATCTTCTCAAAATACTATCATTGCATTCTTTATAGAGGTAAGGATCATTCCAAAAATATTGTTTAACATCATGGAATAATTTATTCTTTTGTTTCCATGTGAGATTAGGTGGAAGAATGTTTGCAACCAGGAAGTTTGCAATGTTTGCATACCATATGATGTCAATTTGAGTCACTGAGAAAAGTTGCTCATTTGGGAAACATTCCCCAATTTTCATGTTGTCATACATATTAGCTTCCCTCTCTAATCTAGATAGATGGTATGCCACCTAGTTTTCTGTCCCTCTTTTGTCATGGATTTTCAATTCAAACTCTTGTAGAATGAGAACCCATCTTATCAATCTTGGTTTACCATCCTTCTTTATCATGAGGTACTTTCGTGCAGAATGGTCTATATAGATAGTCACCTTGGTCCCAACCAAATATGATCTAAATATTTCAAAGACATACACCGTGGCTAAGAGTTTCTTTTCTGTAGTAGCATAGTTTATTTAAGCATCATTGAGTATTTTTCTTGCATAATGTATGGTATGGAACATCTTTTGTCTTCGTTGCCCCAAAACATCCTTAATAGCAAAGTAACTTGCATCACATATTAACTCAAAGGGCTTGCCTCAATCAAGTGCTACTATAACTAGTGTTGACACTAATTTCTTTTTAAGCACTTAAAATGCCTCTAAACATTTATCATCATATTTGAAAAGCACTTCTTTTTTCAATAGATTTCCCAAGGATTTGGAGACTTTGAAAAAATCTTTGATGAATCTTCGGTAAAAGCTCGTATGTCCAAGAAAACTCCTAACTCCTCTTACACTACACTAGTGGGTGGTGGTAACTTCTCAATTACTTCTATATTAGCTCTATCCACCTTAATACCTTTAAATAAGACTTTGTGACCCAGTATAATACCCTCCTACACTATGAAGTGACAATTCTCTCAATTTAAAACCAAATTGGCTTCTTCACATATTTGTAACACTAGGGAGAGATAGTGTAAACACTCATCAAATGTGTTCCCAAAGATCGAGAAATTATCCATGAAGATCTCTAAATGCTTGTCCACCATGTTTGAGAAAATAGCCATCATACAACATTGAAATTTTGAAAGTGCTTTGCATAACCCAAATGGAATTCTACTAAAAGCAAAAGTTCCATATGGACATGTGAAGATGGTCTTTTCTTGGTCTTCGGATTCCACGATGATCTGATTATAGCTGGAATATCCATCTAGAAGGTAGAAGAAGGAATGTTTGGTCAATCTTTCAAGCATTTGATCCATAAATGGGAGATAAAAATAGTCCTTCCATGTAGCTTTATTCACCTTGCAAAAAATCATACATACTCTCTATCCCGTGATAGTTCTAATGAGTATTAATTCATTTGGCTCACTTAATACAATAGTAATTTCTCATTTTTTGGGCACACATTGAATTGAGCCTACCCATTCACTATTAGTTATTGGCTAAATGATGCCCATTTCCAACCATTTAATAATTTCTTTCTTCACCACCTTTTTCATAATAGGATTTAAATGGTGTTTTGCATCCTTGGTGGGCTTAGCTTCGTCCTTTAATAAAATTTTGTGCATGCATATGGGTGGACTTATTTTTTAATGTCAGTAATAGACCAACCTATAGATCTTTTAAATTTATTGAGTAATTTTAGTAGTGACTCTTCATGGTATGACTAGAAGTGTCTTGTTCTCACCTAAATATGTATAACATAGACGATTGGGGAAGGGTTTGAACTCTAACTTGGGTGGTTTCTCTATGGATGGTTAAGCCTAGATCCTTTCTCAAAACACTCTATAATGACATTAGATAAACACAAGCGAGCCTTAACCTCTAAATAGTTTGCATAATCAACAACATCAATCGGCATCACAGATTCCACAGTTTCATCATTAAAATAAGTTGAATTGTTTTCTAATGAATTTATTTTATTTTTCATAGCATTATGTATCAAAGTCTTGAATTTGGGTGGTTCAATATATTTAGTTAAATTATCAAAATGAATGTGCATGCCTAAGTGATTGTTATGGTGTTCAACAACATATGTGTTCACATAATTAACAAGCACATGTTTTAAAGCATCACTTAGTCACATGTTATGAAGTACATAATTGTCTAGTTCATCAATAACATTTAGCTCAAAGCAATCAGTAGTGTTATCAATATTAGAAAATTTAATTTCTTTAAAAACATTAAAGGTTACCTGTTCATCCTACACTTTCATTATAAACTCACATTTTTTGTACATCAATGAGTGCTCTTTTGATTTCTAAGAATGCACAACCAAGTATGATAGGAATGTCGTGTCCTCTTCCTTGTCTAGTACAATGAAATATGTCAAAAAGATGAACTTGTTCAATTTTATTAACACATCTTGTACCACACCCCATGGTTACTTGATTGACCTCTCGACCATTTGTAATGCTTGCACCTAAATCATATAATGCCTTGCCAAAATGTATATTCCCAATTTTAGAAGGGATGTCAAAGCTACCCTGATTTTTAAGCTTTTGTGGTAGTTATCTATCAAGGATAACACTACAACCTTCAGTTAAGGTTATTGTCTCATTATCATCAAGCCTTATTTTATTAGATAAGATGTCCTTCATGAATTTGGCATATGAATGACTTTGTTCAAATGCATTTTCCAATGGTATGTTTATGTGCAACTTCTTGAAGACATCCAAGAATTTTGAAAATAGATTGTCAAATTTTTGCTTTTGGAGTTTTTGAGGAAATTGAATAGTGGTTTTGTAAAGGTTGTTCTTCTTTGGTTGAATCAATTTTTTTAGTACTTTCTTAGTCCATTTTTTCCTCATTATTTTTAGCTTCCTCCTTCTCTTTTAAGGTTTTACCAATCCTCAAGACTATTGTTTTACAATGCTTCTTACCTTTTCTTTTTGGTTTAACTTCTGTGTTGCTTGGAAGGTTACCTTGAGGCTTTTGACTTATAGTCTGGGTCAGTTTCCCCATTTGGATCTCTAAGTTTCGGATAAAAGCCCTATGAGTAAATTATATACGATCCAATTTTATATTTACTAAATGGATGAAGTCTTTCATCATTCCCATTAAAGAACCTGTGTTATCATTAGGTGGATTTTTCTTCTAGGTTTATGGTTGTTGGAAACCTGGTGGTGGGAAGGGTTGATGGTTGAATTGATTATCACCTAGATTGTCTTTATTGTTCCATGAGAAATTTGGGTCCGGGGTTGTATGTGTTTGAGTATGAGTTTCCTTGGAATTTTTGATTATTAACATAGTTTACTGCTTCGATAAGGTCCCTACATGCCTCAGTAGAATGATTTCCATTGTAATAATCACACACCATGAATGGGCTTTATACCACATTTTCACCATCTAACTTAGTTAAACCTAACAATATAGAATTTGTTTGAACTTGCAATGTTGCTATTATGTCTACATCTATTGCTCCACCCATCCACCTTATGTTTAACCTATCTACATGCCATTGGTAATTGTTATATGTCATCTCATCAAATGATGTAAAAGCTTCCTCTTTAGTTTTAATCATTAAAGATCTTCCAAATGCAACATCAATTATGGTCCTTGGTTATCCCATTAATCCATTATAAAATGCTTGCACTTGCAATCAAGTAGAAAGATTATAGTGTTAGCAACTTCTTAACAAATTTTTGTAGCGTTCCCAAGCTTCATAAAATGATTCCCCTTCAAATTGGTGAAAAGAAGTAATGTATTTTCTGAGTTTAGCTGTCTTTTAAAGTGGGACGTATTTTTCCAAGAATATTTTAACCAATTGATAACATGTATTGATTAACCCGGTAGGTAGTGAATATAATCATGCCTTAGCTTTGTCCCACAGTAAGAAAGAAAACAAGCAAAGGCAAATTACATTATTTGATACACCATTCATCTCAAAGGGCCACATATTTTCAAGAGTGAAGCTATGCGAAGATTTAGATCATCGTTGACTAACTTTCCAAACTAATTTACTTGTACCATTTGAATGTCTATTGGCTTAATTTCGAAGTTGTTAGCATTGATGCTTGGTCCATTGATAGATGATTGGGCTCTATCTACTTGTGGGATTGCAAAATCCCTTAAAGGTTTAAGGACCAAAATAGCTCGTGATCCCTTTATTCTGTCGTAACCCTTAATTGATTTTGTGCTAACAGTTTCTTTCTTAAGCTAACTAAAGTTCTCTCTATTTTTGGATCAAAAGGAATAAGATTTTCACTTGCTAACTTAGGCATACAACAGAATCACTAAAAAAAATTAAAAGGTCCAAACTAGTAAGATAATAATCGTTATTGATATCTATTATAAGTAATTAACACCCTGACAATGATACCAAAAACTTGATTAACACGATGTGATTCATAAGTATACTAGTTGTATAAGTAATATAATGTACCACAGGGAGTTGTGTAACTTATAAACGAGTACCAATATGATTATTATGAATACTATTTAGACTATAGTAAATTATAAAATCTAAAAAAATAAATGACAATCAATTTTAAATCGCAAGACTCAACAATTACGAAGATATATGATAAAATGATCTAGAAATCCTTAATTCTCAAATTTCTTAACATGTGAATCACTTAAATTCTTTCCAATATAATCATCAATCAATTATATGATCAACTGAATCTAACCTAACATGCATTCCTCTCTCAAATACAATGTACACCATATAATAATTAATCTAATTACACTCTCATGTCAATTAGATTGCATACTACTCATTAAGTTCATCAATTATATAGCATACATATAAGAATCATGCATCTTTGTCTAGAAACTATGTATGTTATTTAATTAAAACAAAAAACTTAAATAATTCTATCAAATCTATTTTATTACCTCAATAAATTAATTATTGGCCAAATAATTAATAACATAAAAATAATATAATTGAATTAAAATAACAATTGACGTAAAATATTAGATCATCACATGTAAAAAATTAGATTCATACGACCTTAAGATTAATAAATTATCTAGTATAATTATGTTCTTAAAGATCAAGTTTTTCAATTTTTTTCTCTATTTCTCTCTTCTGAGCAACTACTAGCGTTTTGTGTCTTGATTGTGTGTTCTTTATTGCCTCCATATGGTGTTTTAAATAGGCTGAAATTGATCCTCATTATGTTAGGATTCTTATTACTTTGATCCAAGGGTTGAGATTGAAAGTTTATATTCAATTTAAAGTTCACACGTTAAAATTATTGTCACTCGATCGATCGATTTACTCCATTGTGATGTTGTATTTATCCTAATTTTTATATATTTTTAATCTGTTTGATACCTTTTCACCTAAAATTAAGTTTGTTCGTGATATTTAAGCAGCAAAAAAAAACAAATAAGTGGTTCAAAAGTAGTCAAATAACTCTATTTTCATTGAATTATTTGTGTACATGGTAATTTTCAAGACAAACAAAGTGTGCCATGGTGAAGAAAATAGTGTACTGTGACACACACTGTTCGAGATGAGTATAGGGACACATTGAGTTTTGTGTGTCATGGCGAAGAATAAATGGTGCTTCGTTGTGATCCTCTCGGGCTGGAATTGGTGAAGCTAAACAAACCGATGTCATAGTAAGGAAAAACTAGTGTTGTGGCTTGCTTCCATAAAATTGGTTCGAAGCCCTCTCTACCGACCTTTGCCAATAATTAAAACATTTTTTCCTTAGGTTGATAATATGAATAGGACATAGCTTTTCAAGAATAGACAGTAGCCTTCATATTATATTTCTAGTTTTTAGTTTTATTTTGTAAATACAATATAGAGTAGATTCATAAAAGATGAGAGGTGGATCTTTAGGAGGTTTTTGAAATCAAGGAAAATATAAAAGATATCTGATTATTCAAGAATGCATTAAGGATCAAAATCATAATTACTCGGCATGATACATCATCCATCTTTAATTGGTATTGTAAATCTCATTTATAATTATTTTATATACAGATTAATCTCTTTGTATTTTTAGAATATTTTGAATGATATGATTAATCTATCAATTAATGATCTCTACCAATAGATTTTAATTGATATGATTAACAAAGTACCTGGTACATACTGAAAGAATTTTTTATACTTAAAAGGAAAAAATCAATAATCTAATTTTATATATTTATTAACTTATTTAATTCTAAACAAACATGATTAAAAATTTAAATATTCTCATAAATTATCCATTGAATACTAATTTTTTATATGTCTTGATTTTTTTAAAATTGAATCTATGTTTAGGTATTTTTAATTATTTTTTTATTAGATTATGATTTTTAACACCAATTTATTATGATAGAATATTTAGGTTTTATTTTCGTATTTTTTTAAGACTATTTAAACTCACATAATTTCTCTTGAGACCGATCTTGAGAGTACATATCACTTTTTGTAAGTGATTCTTACACTTTTGAGTTATTATTAAATATAAAGTTTACGCATTGAGACCATTGTTGGAGAAGAATAACATTTTAAATTTGTATTATCAAAATTCTTAAAAAATATTTGTGATTTTTTGTGAATATTTGTGGGTTGTTAAATATAAAAATAAATTTTTATTTTTTTAAAATAATTAAAAAACAAATGTCTTAGTTTATTTTTGTTTTTATTTTTAACTCATTTCTATTATTTATTTATTTTTAGTTATTTATTTATGTACTATTTTTATTTCCTTTTGTTATTTACTTTTATTTGTTTATTTTATTTTTATTTAGTATTTTTGTTATTTGTTTCTTCTTATTTTTATTAATTTATTTTTAGTTGTTTATTTATTTTATTTATTTGCTTGTATCTAATTAATTTATTTTTATTTGTTATTTTTTAGGTGATTAATTTTTAATTGTTATTTTCGTTAGTTTCTGTGAAATAGGAGATCCTTTTAGAATCCACTTGTATATTTTATAGACCATAAATAGATCTAAAGAATAGTTAAAAGGGTTGGATACTAAAACCCAGGAGCCTTTTATTGTGCCTACTTTAGGGCAACTCATAGAACTTTCATTAAGGCATAGTTATGAGAGATAATGCACTTGAGGAAGTTGCTATGAAGAATTATGTAAAGCCAATCATTGTCACTGTCTCTATTCAATTGGATGAGGCAGCTAGGAATTATGAATTGAAACAAATTCATTATTCAATACTAGCCTCTTTCTATGGACTCCTTAATGAAGATGCCTTGTCTTTTGTTAGAGATTTTTACTCTATTGTCCACTTAACGAGAATCAATTGAAAATGAGATGTTTTTCATACACTCTCAAGGATAAGACCAAGGCTTCATTAACCTATATTCGGGAAACGTTATATGCCTATTTGTGTTTTTTTGTTTTTCAGTGTATATGAGCCATCAAGATTCAAGCAAAGATGGTTTCACTAGATCATAAGATATTTCCACTATGTAAAATTTATTTTTTCTATGAGAGAGAAGTTTTGTCACACCAACATACCAAAGAGGGAGATTGTAAGATTTATAAGTATTGGCAATATTCATCAACAAAATATTTAAATGTTATTTAGTTTCTAAGGTTGTCCTTCAATTTCACTATTCAAGTTGAAGAAACTACCAAGCTTCAAAATAATATATTTCTAGTACATTTCAGTTCTTATACACATTAAATTTTATATTAGACATATAAACATTTAGTATATAGGTTACTCAATTGATCGAGTAATTATAGTTCGATCGAGAAGGTAGATTAATTAAGCATCAATCTACGATGATCTGAATCCTCTTAGAATTAATTTTAATATGGGTTAAATCGATTGAAGTTTTGGATTTGATTGATCAAGGACTAGATCAAATAAAGTACAATCGAATTCAATCTACCTTGTCTCGGGTTTTATTAATTGTTGTGTAGATCGATCAAAAAAGGTTTCAATCAATCGAGCAGTGAGGACTTCAACTTATAACCTAATTGTTTACTCGAGCCAAACTTTTCAATTATAATATTATGCCTATGATTTCAACTCTATGAATTATTTAATGAATAGATTTGTAATTAGACTTTAACCTAACATTAGGACTTCAATATTTTATATTTAAACAATCTAATACTTCTTGTTTTCTTTAACTATAATTGCATCAACTTTGAAACTTAAGCTTTCTTTCTAAATCTATTTTGCAAAATCATATTCTGATAAGTTTTTTCCTTAGTTAATTTATCAAACATTTTGTGATTTTGTTTAATTGATTAACAAGCCTACATTATTTGTGATCATGTGCTTAATCATTTGTTCTAGGCTTCGCTAGTGATTTTGTTTTTGTCAACAAGTTTATTAAATCTTCTAGCTAGGATTATTCATTATTTAATCCATTCTAGGACACAACTTGCATTTTTATTTTTGTGCTAACTTTTTAGGTGCCAACTGAATGGTACGATAACTTGTGTGACTCAATTTTATCAAAACATTGATCTGAATTCAAATACCTTGCTTGTGGAGAATGTGAAAGAAAGTAGAGGCTTTTAAGTAGGTTACTTGAGGGCATTATTTGTGACAAGTATCTTGAGTCCTATCCTTATAATTGAACATATTTTCATAGTGGATAGTTGGTAATCTGGTGGACCGATGATTTTTGTCTTTGGTAATCGGTGTGGCCTATGTTGTTTCCACTTAAAAATCTCATATGGTAATTTTAATTTCCATATTATTTTATTTATACACGATTTCAAGTCTGCCATCTATGAAGTTTTAATTTAATATATTTTTATTTTACTTATTCACCCATCTAATTAGTTAGATCCATAACTAAAACACTTTTAGAATTGGTAAACTTCATGTTTCCTTCATAGTTGTATTGGTGAATTCATTGCAAGAAGGAAATCCACACCGGTGTGCAATGAGCGAAATTTCCCCAAAAACATTTGTACAGTACACTAAGTCATCATGAAGTATGGATAGCTCAAACTAAATTATAAATATTGATATAGCTCATTCATATTTGTGATTATACCTTTTTTTGGGTTATTAATAATTCACACACTCGTTTATATTGGAAGAAGCTCAAACTCTTGTCTTTTCAAGTATCCACTTTGAGCATATGTTATTGTAAGGTCTTTAAGTGTTGGCTATTTTCATAGACAAAATGTTTGTATGTAAACTTATTTTTAGGCTCGTTATTGTGTCTATCAAGAAAAACCAAAGAAAAAATGCTTGAGTTTCAAATGGTCGTACTTTAAATATATTCTTCATAGCTTTCATACATAGTATTTCACTCATGCATTCACTAGTACATGTTCACAAAACTTAGGATTATATTTTATCCTAAAGTTTGCATTAGTTGATTAATCGACTAAGGGTATTGATCAATCAAAGTTATCAATTGATCGAACTTTGATTGACTCCTATCAAATCCTTCTTTGATTTGGTTAAATCTAATATTTTGAAGCACCATGTCAAAGCAATATTACTATTATGTCCATAAAAACAGTTAAAAGAGTTTTAAAGAATGAGGATAATATAACAATAATCCAATTTGATTCGAGTTAGAAATAAATTTTAAAATTGAAGACCTGGTCGCTCGATCGATCTAACATATGATCGATTGATCAAACATATAGTTCGATCGATCGAAACCCCTATTAATCAATACAATATTACGATAAAAACATGCTCAATCTATCTAGTCAATTCTCAATCAATCTAGTGTAATAAATAATTAATTCTGAGCATCTTAGAACGATCTAGGTAATTAATCAGTCTAATTAATCAATCGATCTTGTGCTCGATTTATCAGCCACTAATTACTTGATCGATCTAGTTAATCAAAAAATTAATTCAGGACTTTTAAGTTGAGTAGAATGATTCTTGATCGATCTACACACCTCGATTGTTCTAGACATGTCTCGATCGATTGAGTAGCCTAAATTTAAAATGTTCTTATGTGTCTAATATGGAATCTAACGTGTATAAAAATATAGATATATTTTATATGTATTCTTTGGAGCTCCATAATGAACTGAATGTTATGCTTAATCTTATTGAATAATTATAGCTATTAGTTAGTTTTTCCTTTTCATATGTCAAAAATGTGGAGAGAAATCCATGTTGCTTTTCTTATAGGGGGATTGACTACATTTAAGAGAGCAATTTCAATATTGATTACTTACTACTAGATCTTTTATTTATTCTTTAAATGCTAACTAAACAAATAACCAATGGGACTTCCAAGCATAGTTTCTTTGTTTTATTTGTAATGTTTTAGTGATATACAAGATGACAAGAACAAAAGAGAAGATGGATTCACCGGAGCATAAGATAGTTTTACTATGAAATCTAGGACTTCAATGTAATTTTTACTTTACTCTTTGAGTGTCATGTAGTGAGAGAGAGAAAGAGAGATTTTAATATGATCGTTGGTTATTTTCGTGAAAAAAAAATGTTTACTCTTATGTTTAGGCTTGTTATCAGACCTATTAGACAAGCTTAAGTTTCGAATAATCGTACTTCATGCATATTTTTTATTATTATCACACATAGTGTTACACTCATACATTCACTAGAAAGGATAGTATAAGACCGAGTTTGTATTTGAGTATTAAATTTTCATAGTGGATAGAAAAAGTGATCCAATGAGTTATTAGTTTTTCTCTTAGTTCATTATTATGGTCTAAGTTGTTTCCACTTAAAAATCTCGTGTGTAATTTTTAATTTATACATATTATTATTTACATGCAATTCCATATCTTAATGTTGTAATTAAGTTATAAATTTATAATTTGATAAAATTAAAAATAATTTATTCACTCTCTACCTTTAGTTATATTTGGTTGGTTTTAAAATTCAGTTATTGCTGTACAAAGCATTTGTACCTTTTATCCGAATTTGGGCCTGCTAAATTGAAAGGAACCCTGTTTTCCACGAAAATGTAAGATCAGACAAGAAAATTGCTATTGACATCAAGCTTGATTGTTGATTAACAGAAACGTGGCATAACAAATTGGTGGTCCAGATGAAATTGAAAAAGTAATAAATTGGAAGTTTTGTTCCCAACAAAACATTTATCTCAATTTTCCATTCATGAAATTATAGCTGCCACTGATTTTTTATCTCTTTGAAACATCAAGTACTTGCAAGTAATATCAAAAGCAAATAGTCGGCACTAATTTCTAAAAGTAATTAATGCTATTGGATATAGACTAGTTGGTTAATTCAAGCTTAAACATTTCCTTATAAATTTGCATTCTACCCAAAGCTTGTGTTTCATAACAAACCCACTAAAACAAAACCAAACCAATATGGCAAACTCACGCATTGCAAGATTTATAACAGAAGTGGCACCACCACAGATGGTTAATGTCATGAGACATAGAACCTCTAAAGTATTGGATACCATTAATGAAGAAGAGATCAAAGATGTTAGTCCAAATCATGATTCTCTAAATTCATCAATGAAGATGTCTCGTTCTAGTACTCAATCGTCTTCCATGTCTGCCTTATCATCTTCATCTGCTACTAATTGTGGTTCAAGTTTAAGTTATAACTTTCTCAAGGAGATTCCTAAATCCTTTTCAATATTCGAAAACTAGATACTCATGGAGTCTAATTTTTCAGTGCCACTTTTGATGTTATTACAAATATGACGCATACACTTTCGCATAATAGGCTGAAAAGTTTTCAAAGTAGCTTAAAAAGTGCAGGTCTTCTTTTTTTTCTACGGGTGTCTTTAAATACTGACCTTGTACTGCATAGTTGTTTTGCATATAAATAGAATGTATTTTAATGTGCTTTTTTTAAGAACCGTAAAGTTTGGTCTGGTTTGTATGAAAATTGTACTATGTGCAAATATTCTAACTCACAATGGGTGTGTGCGATAATTAATTATCCCTAGAATTTTCAAGTTTATAGCTTTGTGAATTAACTTTTTCTCTCTTTGTCCGACTTTAGTCTCCTATTAAAATAATAGCTGAAATTCCACTCTTTTTGCTACTAAGTTAATGGCTTAAAGGAGTGTGACTATGTCAACTCTTAAATTTCTTTGCTAGCTTTATTCTAATTTTGACAAAATGAGACCTTAATTCGTAACTTGAGTAAACAATAGAGTGGATCGATCATAAAACAATTTAAACATGCATGTTCACTCAAGTTCTAAAAACCTAGAGTGCATATGGACATACTCTAGTATATACAAACAAATGATCAAATAGTACATATTAATGGGATATGAAATATTTAATCAACACATAATACTTAAGAATATCTTATAATCATTTATGCCAATTGTTCAACTATTAAATTTCTTTGCAAGCTTTATTCTAATTTTGGCAAAATGAGACCTTGATTTGTGACTTGAGTAAACAAAGGAGTGGATCGATCATAAAACAATTTAAACATACATGTTCACTCAAGTTCTAAAAACCTAGAGTACATATGGACATACTCTAGTATATACAAACAAATGATCAAATAGTACCATATTAATGGGATATAAAATAGTTAATCAACACATAATACTTAAGAATATCTTATAATCATTTATACCAATTGTTCAACTATTAAATTTCTTTGCAAGCTTTATTTTAATTTTGGCAAAATGAGACCTTGATTCGTGACTTGAGTAAACAAGGGAGTGGATCGATCATAAAACAATTTAAACATACATGTTCACTCAAGTTTTAAAAACCTAGAGTACATATGGACATACTCTAGTATATACAAACAAATGATCAAATAGTACCATATTACTGGGATATAAAATATTTAATCAATTCATAATACTTAAGAATATCTTATAATCACTTATGCCAATTGTTGGGTTCAAATTATTACATGTCATGATTTATCGCTCATGGTTAGTAACTTATGAGAATAAATTTTGAGCCATTATCTTACAATTCTAAGAGATGATATTTTTCTACTCTTTTAAATACTCTTCTTATAAATTTTAAATTTCTAGATTATCTCTATAGGTCTTTGCATTGAATGTTAAGATTTTCACATCTAAATAAAGTATCATATATTTATTTTTTATTACTTAATTTGAATGAGTTAAATAAAATTTGAAAGTATATGCCATTCTTTTCATTCATGCACTATTTCTTGAAGAAAAAAAAGACATATAAGGTTACCTAAACTAATAAAGAAAAAATACTACAAATTAGTCACTCAACTTATCAAACAAAACATGTACAATCTCTGCATGACTCATCACTCAACTTATCAAACAAAACATGTACAATCTCTGCATGACTCATCTCTTTAATATATATATATATATATAAGAAAAAGAGAGAAAATTGAATAGTATAAACTAAATACTATGACCCATTATCTTTCAAAGTTATGAGAGTTGATTAAATATAAAAGAAAGAAAAATATATGTAGAAAATAATTCCCCAAGAAGTCATTGCATTTTCTTCATCTCTTAGAGGCATAAAAATTGAGATTTTTATTTGATGAATTTAATTGATGGATTAAAATGATATTTGATTTCTTCATCTCTTAAATATATATGAAACTATTAGTTTATTTCTTCACATAAACTTTATCTGTATATCTTGCTTAAACCAATAATATTAGTATATTTAAGAATATGTCTTGTGAGGAAGAGTCGAAACGAATTCGAACTCCTTACACTAAGATTGGATAAATTTAATATTGATATATTTTTTATTGGAGTATGAAAGTGATTTTCAAATAACTATTATAATAAATCAAGAATGTTTAAAATATTAAAATAGTTTATACTATAGATTTTAATTCTAATCTTAAAAGAGATTAAAAGGTCTGAGAAGTTTTGTTATTTAGCATGAAAAGTTTTGCTATTTTTTTATCTTTATCTTTTTCATTTTCATTTTTACTTTGTTAAAATTTAGTTTTTTTTTTTTTTAATATTTTGTATTTTAATTTGATGTTTATAAATATCAGCTCTGAAAGCCCTTACTAGACTTAAACTCATCCACTAGCACAACCTAAGTGTTTAAAGGCTTATTGCATATGCTAAATACAACTGTGTCAATTTACGAAAATGAGGTAGAATGATTTAATTTTATTTTAGTTTTTTGGCATTCTTGCTAAGAGACTAGTAAGAAGTTGGTTTATGGTTGTGATGAGTGCTCAAAAGCACTCAATATATCATGATGTTATGCATGTTAATTGATTAAACATATTTATATTTACAAAATTTTACTATCATTTTATACAAATCTATATTTTCAGAATTACGGATATATATGGTTAATTTTTAGGTATCTTAGATTTAAAAAGATAAAAATGATCAACACCTATAGAATTATACTTAGAGCACTCCATTACAATGCTCCAAACCATATAAAAAGTGGAACAAGAAAACATGGGTACAAAGTGAATAAAACAGAGCATGCGGGGATGTAGAAACATAGTATGCCTTTGTGTTAGGCAAAGTAGATTTGAGTATAACTACCCCAAATTATTTGCGGGTTGTGGAGAAAGAGAATTTGACCGAGCACAATGCGTGTAACAATTATGTCTGTGTCACGGCATGGAGAAATATGTGCCACGGTGCCATAAGTATGATCTCATTTTCTTAACCTATAAATATGACTCTTATTTCATTGTATTAATCATCTCTTTCATAGCTTTTCAACTCTTTTCTTTTTAGTTTCTTAAGCTTTTAACTTTTATTTTATTAGTATAAAGTTATTCTCTCATTTGAGAGTTGACTAAATTTAGTTTATGTAATAGTCAAAGTTTCAAATTAATAAATAAATTTGGCATTTTTTTAGGTTGTCGAGAAATCATTCAAAGATTCTATTGAGGTATATTTTCAATGTATACTATTTATTTATTCTTTGTGTTATTTTTGCATGTTATATTTAATTTACTGGTCATTTATTAAATAAACCATGTTTGGTTGAAATTATAATGAGATATCAATAATAATGATGTCAGAATTTTTATAATAAACTTAAAATATGAAAGTTAAATTTAAGATTTAATCTAAATTTGGTTTAAAATATTGCTTAATAAGTGCTCAAAAACACTTAATATATCATGATTTTATGCATGTTAAGTGATTATATAGATTTATATTTACTTGTTTTACTATCATTTTACACAAATCTATATTTTAGAAATCAAAGGCATATTTTGTTGTTTTCTAGGTATTCTTGTGTTTAAAATGATTCAACTTGAAGAATCATACTTGAAGCACTCTATTACAACTTAGAGAATTAAAAATAAAATATATGTAAAGTATTACATATGTTTTAAAATTTGGAAAAAGTAAATGCAAGAAAAACGGTTCCAAACTAATGCAAATTGGAAAGTGCTCTGGCATGAATTTATAGTGAGTTGTGGTGCGAGGCAAAAGGAAAAAAATGAAATATGTCCCATATTTATGCGGGCTGTGGCGTGAAAACCTTTTGTGCCGCAGCGCAAGTATGGTGGATCGTGTCCAAAACCATGTACAGGTTGTGTATAAATCAACCAAAATTTTCACATTTTCTCATTTCCTATTCTTATAAATAGGACCTTATTTCTATTGTAAAAATCATTCAATAATTCAATAATCTCCTAATCATTTATAATTCTTTGTTTTCTTAAGCTTTTATTTTATTAGTTTAAAGTGTCTCTCATTTAAGAGTTGAACAAATTTAGTTTATATAATAATTTTAGTTTTAAGTTAGTAAATAGCAAGGCAATTTTGTTTGAAGCTTTTTCATAACAGAAGAAATTTCTAAAATAATTATGTTGAGGTATATTTAAATGTATTCTTTTTAGATAATTTCTAAGTACTTTTTTACATGTTATATGTTTAATTTATTGATCATTTATTAAACTATACATGTATGACTATAAATAAAATGAGATATTAGTAATGTTGTTACGCTTGTGAAATATTAAAGTAGATTAAATATTTTTAAAAAATGAATTAAGTTTTATTTCTTCATCAATATTAAAATAAAGTTTGTAAATAAAAAATATATTGATAGAGTATTTTTATAATAAATAAGAGAGTTGGATTTAAGATTTAAATTATTTGAATATGATTTAAAGTATTACTCTTGTATATTAGACAATTGCAGTCTAAATATGATCTCGAGGCATGCTCTAACTTAGACACATTGATGTGATTTTAAATTGTTAGACCCGATCGAAATCGGCAATTGAATGGTTCATTAATATCTTAAAAAAGAAGCATAATTTAATTAAAATTAACTGTTAGAACCGATCGAAGCTAGTAAGTGATTTTAATTAATAACAAATGGAAGACTTAATTAATCTTATATGTGTGTGTGTGTGTGTTTTGAGTGCTCAAAAAATACAAAAATTACAATGATTTTATCCACGTTAATTGATTAAAAATATATATATTTATATAATTCTATCTTTTTGAAATCACAGGTATTTTTATTGTTTTTCAACTATTTTTGCTTAAAAAAGTAACTTAAAGAATAGAAGAAAAATACTAAAGGCAATACATCACAAATATTTTGATAAAATAAATGAGAAAAAATCAACAAATATGAAAAAATTGGATAAAATGTAACAAAAGGGTAAAAAATGTCATAAATGAGAAAATCGCGCACGCAACCGCCCAATAGCGTCGGCCAACGCGTATAGTGCGCCCAGCCTTGACGAGCAATACACGCACATCACCCAGTCTGCGTGCGCTTACGACCATCAGCGCCCAGTTCGCATACGCTTGCGTCAATCAACACACGGATCGCACACGCCACATCGCCGAGTCCGTGTGCGCCTATGCTCCATTCCACGCATGTGATGAGTGCTCAAAAAACACTAAAATTATCATAATTTTATGCACATTAATTGATTAAAAATATAAATATTTATATGTTTTATCATATATTTATATAAATTTGTCTTTTACGGAATAACGGGTATTTTATTGTTTTTTTAGGTATTTTCGCTTAAAACGTAACTTAAAGACTCAAAGAGGAATACTGGAAGCAATACATGACAAATATATTAATAAATAAATGGGGAAAGGTCAAACAATATGAAAAAATTGGACAAAATGGGTCAAAACGGTCAAAAATGTCAAAAAGGAGAAAATCGCACCGTCGCGCTGCCCAGCCAACAAGCCGCGCCGAGCCCCGCGTGCGCCATGCTGCAGTCCAACGCCCACACCCCGTGCGCCATGCTGTAGTCCAACGCCCACGCCCGCGTGCGCCGCTTCTCATTTTCGCGCGCAGTTGCCCCATGACGTCATGCTGACGTCATCAATGATGTTAGCAATTGCACTCCGTGTTTTCACAATTTTTTAACATTTTTTCTTTACTTCTAAACACACCTCAAAACACACTTCTCTCTTCTTTATTTCTCTCCATTTCTTAGTTTTTAGTTTTTTTTAGTTTTTCTTAGTTTTTAGCTTTTCTTAGTTAATTTCTCTTAGTTTTAGAGTTCTTCCCTTTTTGGGAAGAACTAGTTATGTTTTTGTAATTTATTAGCTTTTTGATTCAATAAATGGGAGTGCAAATTCCTCTTGGAGGTTTTCCAGCAACGGGAATAGCTTCGAACTTCTGTAAGAATTTTATTTTTTTACAGTTATTTTTTATGCTTTATTCTTACATGTTATATTTAATTTGTCTGTGATTAAATTTAACTCTGTTGGCTGTTAGTAAACATGATGTAATAATAACATTGTTATGCTTGCGAAATATTAAATAGGTGAAAATCTCTAAAATGAATTGATTTTGTTTTTATTCAAGATTTTATATTAAGAATGTTAGAGTGAAATATATTATTTTTCATTACAAACTTAAACCTGAAAATTAGATTTTAAGATTTAGTTATCCGGTCTGATTTAGAGTAGTGCTCTTTTATTTGTTGGTACAATCACCCGATAGTTAGAGTGAAGCTCTATTTCAAAAGTTTTTATAAGAATTATTATCTGAAAATGTATTGACAACATGTTTTCAGTAGTAGTTTTAAAACTTGAAAGTTAGTACTCGGATAACTAAATTCTTAGGTTTAATTTGGACACCTTGAATAAAGTTTAAACTATCTAACCCCACCAAATGTGGCATTTAAATGGTTCATTTTCAATTTCTTAGAAAAAGAAATTAATTTAATTAAGCAAATTAGTTATCAACCTCACCCATAGGTGTTAATTGATTTGTTTAGTTAACAAAGAATATCTAACCCCACCAAAGGTGGTATTCATATAAAAAAGAGAGAATCCATAAATATCAATTCATATCTTTAATAACCTAAATAATATGAGCAAACATAATTAACTTAGTTATTATATCCATAAATACTCCATTATTATAAAAGATAAAATTTGCATAAACATTTATTGAATCTATGTTTATTTTTATGTAAGTAGATTAAAACACAAAAACCCAAAATATCGTGACACCCCTGGATTACACCTCAAGTTTGGAAAGACTTCATGGATTATAGACGTATGGATGAAGTTCAAATTATTAGGGAAAAACATCAAAATATACAAATGCATAATATTCTTCCTAACCGTACTAGGAGGTCTTCAAATCCTAAAGTTAGATATAGAATGGTATTATTCATTTGTGTTAATTTATAAATATTTTTATATTTATTTTCCTCAAATTTAAGTTGATGTCATGGTTAATAAATTTATTTAATTATGTAGGAAGCTAAATTGGGTAAACCGGTTACCCGATTTGAATTGTACATAGAAACAAAGACTCCTAAAATGAAGAAGTCAAGATTAATGACTAAGCGAGGATAAGAACAAATAAATAAGTTGGTTAGTAATTTAACTTGACATAAAATCCTTATGATTTTTAATAATTGATGTAATAATGTATGATATGTTTGTTTGCTTTATTATTTGTAGAGAGTTTTTCAAGAACAAATATCCAGGGGTGGAATAATCGAACAACCAAGGAGAGATGCTATATATCATGCATTCGGACGTGAGCATCCTGGTTGTGTTATGGGAGGTAGCAATATGATGGTTATATGGAGTATTTTAACATTCCAAAACAAAAGCCTCGGATGGTCAGTAAGGAGAAGTACAATAAAATTGAAGAAGAACTCAACTCGTTTAAGGCCTCAATGTTAAGTGAGATTTCCACTTTAAAAGAATATCAATCACAACACATGTCAGACATGACATCATACTACAATCAGGGCATGCCATATTGGCCAGACATGCCACCCATGCAATCTCATGGTGCCTAACCTATATCCAATATGAGATATAGTCATCCTATTGGTCCTACCTTTATGCCAAGAATGTTGATGCAATCAGGTAGTGGTTTATTTTCTCCAATTTAATCTGTGCATTTTTACCATCATTCACATCATGATTAATGTTTTGATGAGAATGTACTTCCAATAGCTATCACACATGGGATTCCTCCTCTATTTGATGAATCATTTATGGTAAGATTTTAAGTTTATGTAGATGATCTATTATTTTTATTTTTATTATATATTTTATTGATTATATATAACGCTTAAATTTTTTACAGAATATAAAATGTTTGTTGAAACATCCTTCATCAACGGACTTTGTTGTTATTGGAACGATACAATAATTGAGCGATGATCGGATGATTCATTATCAATATTTGCCAAATCATTGGTGAAAAGTAATTGAACAATCATTACTCCATGATTGTCCACTACCTGTGTCTTCTGATGCTATCACAGTCGAAGAGACGGTTGGACAATATGTGGCTTGGTCATAGATTCCAGTTGTGATAAATTTTGACATGATACTATTTTTTACTTAAAAGATAACACTTTTTTACTATTATTATTTTATTATTTTTTTATTGTTACTAACATACATAATACTTCTTCTTTAGTCTATTATACCACAACTAGTAAATGCGGCACATTTAAGCAAGAATCTCGTGGTAAATCTATGTCTAGTGGTCAATCATCGCGCACTAAGTCATTCAAGAAGAAGCCTTGAAAAAGTATAGTTATGATTATGCTTTAAACTTCAACAGAAATTTTAGCGCTTTGATAACTATTGTTGCAAAGGTATCTAGCATAAATGATGGATGGACTATGCCACTTCCTATTGAAATTTCTGGTGTAGACATCGGTTAAACATATATATCAATCGAGTGCATATTGCAGCTATTTGAATATCAAATTATCGATTTAAGTATAATTCAAGTATGGACAAGGTGAGTCCTTAATCAATAAATAACTTTCATTTATGTAGAACATATATAATTATATTTATATTATCTAATTATTTATATATATTTATTTTATATATATCATGTTATTATCGACTTTAACACAATCACTCATCACATTTAGCAATGTTCTATGATTCTTTATTTGTCAATCAATATCAAGGAAAGAATGTTAGCATCAAAGCTAAACAATTATGTGATAAGATATTAACGCTTAACAGAAATCAGAAGTTCATAATCCCTTGGCCACTAAGGTTTGAACAAGGCCAAGATCATTGGATGTTGGTAATCCTTGATCTATTCAATAATCGTGTTTGGTATTATGACTTAGTTTCCATAGAACTGAGTAAAGATGCAAAAGCAGTTGTTGAAATGTAAGAGTTATAGCTACCTATTTTTCTTCTATTGTTCTTTGTAATATTTAATTAAAAAACTAATCATTTTAAACTTTGATAGGGCATAGAAGTTGTGGAACAAGTTTAAGGGCATTACCCTTAAAAAATCTCATAAGCTTATATGACACAAAGTTATGGTATGTACAAGCGAATATTAATAATTTTATTAATTTTGCTATTGAATAATAAATATGTTCGAATATGAAAAATCATATACACTTTTTTTGTAGGTTCCACAACAAAATGATGGAGTCATGTGTGGTTATTATGTCATGAAATTTATGAGCGAAATCATCACAAATATAAAAATTCCAATTGAAGATGTGGTAATATCTTTTACCAATATACATTTTTAAGATATATTGTGAATTCATGAAATTGCATTCTTATTTTGAATTTAAATACATATAGTTCTTTGATTGGAACAAGATGGACTATGACCAACAAATTTTTGATGATTTACGAAAGGAACGGCAGTCACTGGCCATCCAAGTATAGGAAAACCACCAAGAATCATCATTTCAGTGTAATATCATGAATTCACAAAAAATAACTTATATATGTTAAAAGATTATTAGAAGAGATTACCACATTGACACTCGAATGATATGATAATAGCCTTATCCCTTCGAAATCATATTAGCACTATATTACTCTTTTGTCTATAAATATGAAGATATCTTGAATCAAACTGATATTTTTAATGTTATAATGAGCTCTAAATATGAAGTCAAGTGTAACTCTAATTTGTTACTTGGGTTGGTTGAGTTTTGGTGCCCATAAACTTATAGAACAACTATTTTTTGCCCAAGCAACGCAAGTAACAAAATCAGAGTTACACTTGACTTCATATTTAGAGCTCATTATAACATTAAAAATACCAACTTGATTTTAGATAGCTTCATATTTATAAACAAAAGATTAATACAATGCTAATATAATTTGAAAGAGATAAAGTTATTATTATATCACTCGAGTGTCAATGTGGTAATCTCTTTTACTAATTTTTTAACATATATAAGTTATTTTTTGTGAATTCATGATATTACATTCTTATTTTGAATTTAATTACGTATATTTCTTTGGTTGGAATAAAGTGGAGCTATGATATGCATATTTTTGATGATTTACAAGAAGAATGGACAGAACACTTTGTTCAAATTATAACATCAGGAGAAGAATATGATGATCTTGAATAACATAGGACAACACCATAGTAATATTTATAATGCTTTAATTTCTCCATTCATATCTCTCTGAAGTTTAGATTGTTTGTTTGATGGATGTTTACGTACTCATGTATGTAGGGGAATGAATTGTTATATGAACTAGTTGCTTCTTGTCCAGTTTTCTTATCATTATGCTGGTAATTCTAAGCCAACCAAACTTGCTCTACTTGAAATAAAGTGAGAATATCACAAAATCCATGACACTTTGACGACATCATTTTATTTGTAATTTAAATTAAATATATATGTGTATTGTATATATATTTTTTTGTAATAAAATTAATTATCAAATAATTAATTATATTTAATTTTTCAATTATTTGTATTATTATTTAAACTTTGTTAAACAGATTTTGGTTTTTTTATGCTATATGTGATCGAATACATGTTATTAGCAGAGTATAAAATGAGTACAATATGTAAAAAAAATTAATATATATTTTAAAGTCGGTTCAACGCGTGAACCGACTTTAATGACCCATTTTATAGTAGTGACTTATCATTCACTTATAAGTTATTTTATAAATCATACAAAATTTGTAAGTAATAATTTTGTGTATCACTACTCTTTTAACTATGATGTGGTTCATACATGTGTACTGGGAGTGTAAACTCTATTTAAAAGATTTTTATAAAAATTATTATTGAATGATATATTGATAACATAAATTTTATAGTAATTTGAAAAAATTGAAAGTCAGTTCTTAGATAGTTAAAATCTTGAATCAAACTTTGACACTTAAAATGAAGTTTAAATTGTGAGGTCCCATTTAAGAAAGACAAATTAAATGGTTTATTATTCTCTTAGAAAAGAATCATAATTTAATAATTAATTAATTGGTAGGCCCCACCTAATAGTATTAATTGATTTATTATTAATAAAGAGAATGATCATTCTCTTAGGATATTTTCATACAAAAAAATGAATTAATAATCTTAATTTATATCTTTAATAACCTACTTAATATTGAGCAAGCATAATCAATTAGATAATACATCCCATAAATTCTCCATAACATGATAAATGTCTAAATGTCTGAATTTTTATTAAATCTATCTTTATTTTTAAGTTATTATATTATATTTTTAAACTCAAACTTTGTGACAGAATATTTATGTTCTATTTTTAAGAATTTATTGAATAATTTAAAAATCACTTGATTCCTCTTTAGACTGACTTTGAAAGTATACTTATTATTTCTATAAGTGATTCGTGTTATTGTGAACACTTTATAAACTTTAAAAAATTTAGCAATTAAGTTTTTGTGCATTAGGAACCTTGAGTCTCCAACCCTGGTCGTTAATAAAAATCGCCAAAAATAAACAGAGTGCAGCGACACTCATTACAAGATGAAATAATCCACCAATAATGAAAAAACTATTGTAAGTCTCGAAACAAAATGCTTAGATGACTTGATAAACTCAACCACACTAAGTTGAGGTTGGTATACAAGGAACACCCTGGTTCAAACAAACCACCCTAACTTAAAAAAACAAAAAAAAAACTCACACAAATGCGACAAATTCCACACACAAGCTCAATAAGAACACAATCAAGTAAAAAATGGCTAGACAAGCTAATGTACACCCAACAAACTAGGTTGACCTAAGCTTTTCTGAATGGCATATGTGGCTAGACATGGCACACATGACTGGGCATGACACACGCGATGAGACATGGAACACGTGCCTGGACATGGTGTATGTGGTTGAACATGGCACACATGCATGTATTTTGTAACTGTCTGGATCATCCTTGATCGAGCATCCTTACTCGTGCAAGCATCTTATCATGGGTTCTAGACCCACTTCCAAATAAGTACCCACTATTATGTACCAACCCAATGGACCACAACTCCTAATAAAGGACAAACTCAAAGAGCATCCAACATCTCAAAATAGATGAGATCACAAATGGATCTCACAAAAGAGTCACTATTGAAAGATAAAAGTAATGCTTGAAAGGTAGTGTAGAAAGAGTTATGTTAAACTCGTTTGAACCACCACTTCACAGTTTGAAAATCATGAGCCCAAACATCTAGTATGTCTTGAATATAATCATTGGAGTCTTTGTACTCTATAACTACACCTACCCGAGTTGTCCCAATCTTAATAGTAAGCTCCTATACTCGCATTTGAGAAAAATGTATACTCGTAGATATCTCTTAAACTCACTCCCTCTCATTGGCCAGAGTAGTCCATTCTTCTCCCAAGGCAGCATCCGAGCTGCTAAAATAGCTTCCAATATTTCCAAAGATGCAATGTGAGCCTAATGGGTTGCATGACCAACACCTTGAACTTTTTTTTAACTCTCATTCTATCTTATGGCTGGCAGTCTCAATGATATCTTGAGTCTTAACTACCATGTGGCTCTCTTCCTTTACGATCATCAAATGGCTTTTTGAACCAGCCTGAATCTTAACAACATGATCTAGATACATGACAAGCTTCTAAGACCTAGTAATTATGTTACGTAAGTCTAAACCCTCGACTTCCATAGACTCTGGAAAGTTTGAAAAAGGTGTAGGGCATTGGTGAATTCACATAAAGAACATCCAATTCAATGGGTCATAAACTTGTACCATCCATAATCAAGACTGATAGAATGTCAACAAGGGTTAACGAGGACCTTGTTCTCCCTATAGGCTATCCAAAAAAGGCAATCTAGAAGTGAAGGCTCCCTTCCATTTTGAAATCCCTGAATTGTAATTTACCTTGATTCATATGAAAACCTCTCATTGGATGGACACTCTGAGGAACTTAAAAGACGTCATACTCATATATTTTCCTACCAACTGGAGGATTAGAAGTCATACTTGTAAAAAAGGCACAATTACCAACTAAGTGTCAAAGAAAATACTAGAATGGAAAGCAAAGGCTAGTACTTACTATCTGAATTTAAGGGGTCACTGCTCTTAGCTATTATAGGGTCCAAACCCTAATAAGTGATCCGTTCAGGAAGTATAATCATATCACTATGTCACATTTAAAGGTGTACCGTGAAGGAAACCGATGAACTCCAACTTCTCTTCGGAAGAATGGCCTTGCAACCAACGAATTACAAACAAAAAAGAACATTTAGAAACAAATAAAGCATGCCACATTGAGGTAAAGTCTTAAAATACTCTACCATTCTTCTCCTATTGGGTAGGCATAAGAGGGATCCCCGAGAGTTTCATGAAAAGTGAGTCCTACCACTTCCTATTAGTATCTGAAAGCTTCTCAATCAAAACATGATTGGCATAAGGTCTAAGATGAAATAAACTGTGACTACCATCATGAATATTACTTGACCAAAGAAAACACTTAAATTTATACTCTCTTCATAAATCTCTTTTTATCTCTCAAAATCATAAGAAGTGACATTAATCTCTTCCTTCTTCTTAATATCCGGATTTACTTAGGCATCGGAGAACCAAAGACAGTTTAAGATCCTAACGATATGTTATCTAATATCATTTATTCTTTTAATTTTGAAAAAAATTGATCATGACAAACGATATTAATTTAATATTTGTATATTCTAATGGATCAAACGACATTAATAACTTAGTATAAGGGTTTATATGGTGTCACTTTATATATTAAATTATTAAAATTATCATAAAAACTATAACAATATATGTATAGTTTAAGTAATTCAAATTACTTTTCTAGAAAAATAATTAATAAAAGGGAAAAATATTATGAGTTTTTTTTATATAAAATATGATGTTTAGTTATTTAAATTAAAAAGTATTTATCTTTTTTCTTATAAAAAATATGTTACTTTTTTTATAAAAAAGTAAAAAAAAAATCAGTTTTTTCTTTTACACGTTTTCAATGAAAGAATAATTAAAAATCAGATTAAATAATTTTTTTTTGTTTTTGTGTGTCGAACTTCACCATAAAATCCCGAAGAAGCTTGTCGTATTTAATTCACGATTTGTTTCAGCCTTCTACCAAATCAAAGAAGCCATGTTTGCCAAAACGAAAAAGTTAAAATAAATAGGAAAAGCAGAAACAGATGGGTAACCGAGTACCACACGCAAAATCTCCTCCAAGTTGCCATCTTTGTTGTAAGAATTTGTGCCTTTTTTTCCCTCCTGAGTTTTAATATTAATCGTCTTCTCTCTATTTGTTCTTGGTCCTGTTTTCTGATTTAAGATATGTGTCGTGGGTTCAGTCCTTTATGTAAGAGAAAGATGCAAAAATCGATGGAAATTCTATCATCTCTGACCTTTTTAATCGTGAGCTTTTAGTTTCTATTACGAAGAGCGAAAAATCTTAATAATTATGCTCCGCCTTTGAGGTTTTATTTGTATTCCAGGAGTTTTATATTTCTTCTTTCGGAGGGATAAGATTCTGTAGGTTTTAGAACCCCATGGTGGCGTTTATTGATAATACGTTGTTAAGGGGATTTAGAACCCCTGTTTGTATTTTATTTATTATCTGAGTTATTGTTTGTGTATTTGTACTATAATTATGTAAAGTGAAATGTTATGGAATTGGAATTGGTTTTTAATTTCGGTGTGATTTTGGATTTTGGACTTTGGTTCTGTTATCCTTTTTTTTTTATATAGAACTGTACGGACAAAACATAGGCAAGAGACTACATCTTATTTTAGTATTTTCTAAGCTTTTGAAGGGTTTTAGATAATTCTTCTTGTAAGAAATATGCAGCGGGTTAGATTATCTTCTCAACAAGCACCTGTACACAAATTAGGGGATTCTCAGATGACATTATCCCCGAAGTTTAGGTTAGCTGTAGTCCAATCTTTTCTATTGAACCCCTCTTCAGAGTTCGATATGTCTCTGTGCGAAGAACCGTTGCTTCCAGGCCTTCCTGATGATGTCGCACTTAACTGTCTCCTCCGACTTCCAATCGAGAGCCACACTGCTTGCAAAGCTGTCTGCAAGCGCTGGCATCTACTTCTTGGTAGTAAAGAGAGATTTTTCACTCGAAGGAGTGAATTAGGCTTCAAAGACCCTTGGCTCTTTGTTTTTTCCTACCACAAGTGTACAGGGAAGATTCAGTGGCAGGTTCTTGATCTCACCCACTTCCTGTGGCACAGTATTCCCCCAATGCCTTGTAAAGACAAGGTTTGCCCCCATGGATTCAGATGTGTTTCAATACCTTATGAGGGGACTCTTTTTGTTTGTGGAGGTATGGTCTCTGATGTAGATTGCCCCCTTGACTTGGTCCTGAAGTATGAGATGCCGAAAAATCGATGGTCTGTGATAAACCGGATGATTACGGGTAGGTCTTTCTTTGCTAGTGGAGTGATTGATGGATTCATTTATGTTGCCGGAGGAAACAGTACAGATCTTTTTGAACTGGATGCTGCCGAGGTTCTCGACCCTGTGAAATCGACTTGGCGTCCTATTTCAAGCATGGGAACAAATATGGCTTCCTATGATTCCGCAGTTCTCAATGGAAAGCTTCTTGTGACGGAAGGGTGGTTGTGGCCTTTCTATGTCTCTCCCAGGGGGCAGGTTTATGATCCTAGAGCTGACAACTGGGAGAGTATGGCCATTGGACTGAGAGAAGGCTGGACAGGTTCAAGTATGGTGGTTTATGGACACTTGTTTGTTGTGTCAGAGCTTGAAAGGATGAAGCTTAAGGTTTATGATATTGGTACTGATTCATGGGAAGCAATAGAAGGACCCCATTTGCCAGAGCAGATATGCAAGCCTTTTGCTGTGAATGCTTTTGACTGCAAGATCTATGTTGTGGGTCGAAATCTTCATGTTGCAGTGGGTCACATCTCTAGGCATAAGCAAAAGGAAACTACGGAGAAGTGGAGCTTTAGTGTGCAATGGCATGTGGTTGATGCACCGGATTGTTTCCTTGATTTGACTCCCTCAAGTTCTCAGGTTCTCTTTGCTTAGCTTTTTTCTAAATAAATTATATTTGTATAAAATAGTTGAAAGTTTTTTAAAGTGTTATTGTGTAATGACTGCGCGAAAAGGGTTGGGTTGATTGTTTGGAGTGTATTTAATATATGATCAAAGAACCAGTGTTCTTTTCCTGTTTACTCTATTATATTTCAATACTTATGTAGTTTGATTTTGCTTTTGCATAGTTGGTTTAAGCATTAAGCTCCAAACAATATTGTTTATATTCTATGACTAGTTGTAGAATAGTTGTTTAATACTGCGTTTGCACACATATTAAATGCATAACCTGGAGATGGGACTTGGGACTGCTTCTTTTAAGGGCAGGTACCTTATGGGAAAGCCATAAAACAGGGCCTTTTTGCTGCGGGAGAACTTTGCTTTGCATCAATGCTTAGTTAATTGCCCTCAATTTCAAATAATATCAAGTTTATTCAGATTTTTATCTTGGCTTATCTAATTTGAGAGCTTGACTTTTGTTTATGCTTTGAAACCACCATCATTCATCGGTGTATTTGTTGTTTAACTGGGTGTTGTGATATCTGAAATGCGGAGGAAGTATGTGATTTACGCCGAGTTTCTGGTTGTTCTACCTCTACTTCTAAAACAGTTTCAGCGGCTACCTCTCAATCATGAACTGGTCGTTGATACCTGTGTTCCGGAAAATTTCAGAAAAACCAAGACGCATGATCCATGGATAATTTGCTTGAAATCATGAGATTGCTTTCAACTTGATTTAGAGGAAATAGACTATATTGGTCGATTAACCTTGCTATGGTATCTGTTCGTTACTCATTACTCTCTTAAACTTTTCTATTAGTCTGCTGTGGTTTTGATAATCTTTAATAACTGGCTGGTTTCTTGGATATTAGTAGAAATTCTGCATTTGGGTTTGTATTTATGATTAATTATTTTAGACCATTTTTTAGTGAAAAGTAGGGTGTTTGAAAAATTCAGTCATTTGATTGAATCTGATAAATCTGAATTACTTCTATAAATTTTTAGTAGTTTTTAACTAATGATTGGATTGAATTGAATAGGATAGAAAAATTCTCACTTTATTAAGATAAGATGGATTGGTGGATTGTTCTGTCTCCCCTCTAATACAATTTGATCCAAACTGATGACTCTTCACTCTTTTTTTATCACCATCTAAGTTCGAATCCCAGATTTTAGTTGTGTAATGTTTCATTTATTTAATAAAAAATGGGGACTTTAATACCCTGTTTTAAGTAATGTTTATTTTGTATATATGTCACTCTTTTTAAGATTTATTAACACTTTATATTATATATTTTCTTTTAATTTACTTATCTTATAAATTCCATGAAAGATTTTAATGTCATTGAATTATTCTTTCACATTTTTTACTTAATTTCATATTTAATTTTGTATTCATGTTTAGTTTAAGATTGTAATTAAATTATAGTATTTGTATTATTATTGTAATATTTGTGACTTTATTTACATTATTACCGAAAGAATTAGAGTAAATAGTCAAAAACATCATAAAAGGCCATAAAAGACATTAGAGATTGGATCAGATTATATGAAATAAGTGATCGGATTAGACCGGATAAAAATTCTACAATTTGATCAAATCAAATAGATTAGATTAGATAAGCTTAAATTTAGCATTTTTGAGCCGTTGAACACGCCATAGTGGAAAGTTTGAGAGAGAGATGTGTATTTCTTTGTATGTAGTCTTGCATGTGTTATGAAAAATGCAATTAGTGGGAAAATCTTATTGTGAATATTTATGTTAGTGTTTTTTAATTCAAATTTATATTTTTTTAAATTTTATTAAAAAATTAAATTATTTTAATTAATTTATTTATAATAGTAAAAGAAATAACTTTAATAACACAAAAGAATTTTAGTTAATTTTAATCAAAAAAATAATTTACCTTCCATTGTGCCAGTTTCTTGTTATATATTGTGGTCGAAATCAAAACAATACAGAGATCACATATCATTATGATGAGAGCGGAATAATACATATGAAATGTCTTTAGTGATATACAATAAAAGATAAATGTGAAAATTTAGGTGGCGTTTGGTTCACAGAATTAAAATCGGAATCATAATTGAAATGAAATGGAAACAATTTTGTTTAGTTTGACTTCTGGAATCAAAGAACGAATCGTTATTATAATATTTGGTTTATAACTAGAATTGAATGAAAAATACTATATATTACCTTAATATCCTTATATTCAGTAAAATTTAAATAATATCATTTAATTATTATTTTTTTGTCAAACAAAATATATTATTAAAATCATTATTTTTTTAAATAGGGTTTAGGGTTTTGAGGTTTCAGATTTAGGGATTTAAGGTTTAGGGATTTAGGATTTGGGGTTTAAGGTTTAGGGTTATATTTGTGGGTTAAGATTTAGGGTTAAATTTTTTTTTTTTTAAAATAGGGTTTAAGGTTTTAGAATTTGGGATTTATGGTTTAGGGTTTTAGGGATTTGGGATTTAGGGTTTATGGTTTATGGTTTTAGGATTTAGGATTTGGGGTTTAGGGTTATATTTATAGGTTAAGGTTTATGATTAAAATTATTATTTTTCTAAATATGATTTAGGGTTTTGGGTTATATTTGTGGGTTAAGATTTAGGGTTAAAGTTATTATTTTTTTAAATAGGATTTAAGGATTTTGGATTTGTGATTTGGGATTTAGGGTTTAGGGTTTTAGGATTTTGGCATTTAGGGTTTAAGGTTTTGAATTTAGGATTTAGGTTTTAGGGTTGGGGTAAAATTGGAAAAAAAATTGAAATGGGAATGAAATCGTGATTCCTTAAGGGGGAGAAGGAATTCTAATTCTTTCTCCTTTATGAATCGATTTCATTTCGTTCCCATTTTTCAACCCAATCAACCACAAAAATAAAAAGAATTAATTCTGATTTCATTGCATTCCATCCAACTAAACATAACATTAAGGTTATATTCTATGTTTTGCTTGGTCTTCTTTGCAATTGTCCTTTTCAGATATATGTTTAGATGATAACCAAGACTCTTCGTTTTTTTTGTTTTTGAACTTTGTCTTGCCAGTTGAATGTTTTATATTGATCAACCATTTAGTATTATTATTATTATTATTTTGTTTGAAGTTGTTTTATATATTATTATTATTATTACATAGGAGTCTATTAGAACCTTGTAGATTGATGTATGTATCAAATTAGAACCTTGTACTTCATTTCAAATCAAAATAGAGTACAATGTTTTGGTGGTGGTATATCTTATCATTCATTAGCTATTTCATTCAAGGAGATGTTAGCAACAAATCTAATTATAAGTGTTGTTGAGAATTATTTTACATTTTTTCTATATTTAATAATATTCATAATTAAGGGGTTAGCTGATTAGGGTGTAAAAGAGGTACAAACATAATTGGAATGTCATGTCCTGGTATACCTACTTAGATCTGTCAATTATAATCTTTCATTAAAAAAAGTCAAAATAGAGTATAAAGCTATTATACAATATACATCTAGAACATGTAAAACACATTTTTTAGTTATTCATTTCTATCAAGATTGGAACAAATACATAAAGAAACATATATAAAATAAAAAGAGGTAGCTTGCATCAAGGTTTAAAATGTTAATATATAATTTTTATTAAAAATATTGAAGATATTGTTGTTGTAGATGGAAATTTAAAAAAAAATCATGAAAACTATGAAAATTCTATCAAAATTATAGATTTATTTTTTATAAAACTATAAAACATCAAAATAATAAATTACTTATATTTTAAACTATTTTTTCATTTAATACATATATTTTTAAATACTTATAATATTTATATTGATTAAAAATTGACCAATTAATTAATCAATAAGTTGAGTAATTAATTAAAATATTATAGACTAAGTAATTAAAAGATTTCAAATAATTAAGGAGATTATCTAAATGTATTAACTGCTATAAATACATAAACCTTGATAATACAACGAAAAATTTCTTGATTATTTTTTAAAAAGTACTCCTAGTTAGGGATAAATAATGAATCTTACCTTTTGTTGAAGTAGATTTCTAATAGGTCTTATTCTCTTGACACGTAAACCAACAAATAATTAGAAAACCATGTTAAAAGATATGACATATAGGGATGCGTATGCATTCTGACTCTTAAGTCAGTCTTTGAGAGAAAAGCTAAGATTAGAGAGAATTTAGAAGGTTTGTGGTACGAGCTTATGCGTACTTTTTATGGTTGTGAGGACATATTTAAAGGTTTTGAATGATGTTCTAATGGTAATAACTAATATTCATTAATTAATATTTAAATATTGAATTAATTAATATAAATTATTTATAATATTAATGACATTTCATAAATATGAATAATGTCATTGATATTTATTTCGAATTTAAATAATGAAAGATATATCTTATTATATGTTCATTGTGTCCATTTGAATCTTCAATATTGTCATGGACCAATCAAATAGAGTCATGTGTATCATGTGATTTTCCTATCCAACACAAGTCCCCTAGGCTTCCTAAGCTGCTTTTGGCAAGGGAAGTAGTCAAGTTATCTCGCCCAAGTACTACGACTCAGTGATAGTTGATTTCGGAGCATCTTAGTTGAGTTGTGAAGTTTGTATCACATATATCTTTATGCCACCAAATCTTGAGTTCACAAGCTTGCCAATGGTTGTTACCATGCCTCAATCAGAGTTTTGGTTATAAAGTTGTGGTCGATCAAAGTTTGGGAGAAAAGTCAAATATGGACCTATGGGTTTGACTTCCTAAAATTGACATACATGTAACTTGATTATGCTTGATCTTCTCTCAATCTGTGCATTTGAATTTTGGGTTGATAGGAGGTTGAGATTGGACTTACCAATATATATATAGACATAATCACTCTCAACTTTATTCTAAATCCAAAATCAAAGCTCTGAAGAGAAGGGTTGGAGGACAGTTTCTTGCTTCAACCTACTCTTGGTAAGTGTTCGATTGCCATGATTTCTAGGTAACCAGGATCTAATTGTTTGACTCGAATCTCTAGATGACTAGAATCTTTGGATGTAAAACTCATTAGTGGCTAGACTTCTAGCTTCCTTGATGATAAGGAAACTATCGGTATAATTACAATTGAACCAGAAGACCAAGAGTAACTACTTATGTTGTTTTGATGGAATAGAGAACCAAGTGAAACTGTTGGCATAACTATAATGGAATAAGAAGACCAAGAATGAATTATATATGAAATTTCCTAGTATGACTCACATGGTTGCTCGGTTTCTGCTTAAGAACTATATAATGTCATTGGGATCTCTAGTTAGGGAAGCTACTGTGGTACTCTTAAGAGATCTAGGAATTCCAAGAGAAGAACTAGCATACCACCAAGAGAAAAACTAGCAATATTGTCAAGCTACCTTAAGTCATAGAAGATTGTACTAGTAAGAGATGCTCTGACACATGAGAGAACAAGAGTCTAGAAGTTGATTGTGAACCTTGCAACTACCAGAGATTAGGCAATACAACAGTAGATCAAGTCTAAAAATCATGTGGTAGACAATCACCAGTGCCTCTTGGGCACATGGATCTACTCCACCGTGAGAAATTTTGGAGTCATACATCAAGACTTAGACTTGCTTCCTTATCGATTTTCAATCTTTTAACCAATTGTACCTCAAGATTTGACGAACTTGAGGAAGTGGTTGCATTGGATGACTAGTTGACTAGGGACAACTAGGGGTGCAATGTGTAGAAGAGACTTCCCAAGTTATGGTGTCATTATTATCTTGTGAGGTGTCCATGATGACACTTAGGATCCACTTTAGTAACCCAAATTTAACTCAATGCTTTGGTAGACCAGATTGTTAAGAGCAACAACTGAGTAGGTTATAGGTGAGTATGATGATAGCTCAAATGTAGAAAGAAGTGAGACCCTATATTTTTCTATGTATTTTTTTCTTTTGCTTTCAGCCAAAGTATTGGTACTTGACTTTTATTTTACAGCTCCATAAGCACTTGCATTTTGAAGAAATAAGATCAAGCCTTTATTTTCAATTTTTTCTTTTCTTGTTAATACAGATCTAGGTTATCTCTTGTAACAGACTTTGCATTTATTTTTGGAACTTGGAGCGAGGACGTACCCTTAGTGCTTCTATAATCCTTATAGGATGCACTTAGTGCTTGAGCAACCTTGGGAGGCCACACTTGTTATTTTTGTGACCTTGGGAGGCCACAGTTGTTATTTTTGTGACCTTGGGAGATCACGCTTGATATTGGTTATGTGGGTCATGCATTTTAGTTTATGCAGTAATGCAACTCTTGGTGGTGCAAGGCACACACTTCTTGATTGGTACGGGGCACATAACTCTTCATTGGCATAGGGCATGCAACTCTTGGTGGTGTGAGACAAGCAATTATTGACTGGTGTAGGGAACACAACTCTTGGTTGGTACGAGGGATGCAACTCTTAATTGGTGTGAGGCACACAACTCTTGCATCAGGATAACACTTAGTCATTTTTGTACTTTTTTGGAAGTTGCAAGACAGAACTGAAATGAGTCAACCCCCGCTATCCATGGTGAATTTGGCGTCAACACCCAGTATGGGCCTAGGAGAGTCTAGGACTCCACTTGGTGAGATCGAAAGTGAAGTGAGTTAGCCTTAGTTATCCAAGATGAAGGTGGCATCATCACCTAGTATGGGTCCAAATGAGCCCCAAATGAAACTTGACGAGATGAAAAATGGAAAAGGTGAGACCATGCATGGGAGATGCAAAATGGACCACAAACTAACGCTCGACCAATGGTGGCCAATATATTGGGCGGCTGGGTAGTATTTGGGTCCTTTTGATCCATCCCATACATTTTTTCCCTTTGTTATTGACGACTTCCAATGTCTCGTTGAATTTGGCCACAAACTTAGCCACTACTTGCCCCTTGATGGCTGCTTTATCTATACATTTAATGTCGTATTCTCCCACTTCTTTGGCAATTTGTGATAGTCTTCTTACCACTTTTAGCTTTATCCAAGTGCTTGTAAGTGGTTAGTAGGTAAATACTATAATGTGTGTGGGCCAAAGTAAAGGTTGAGCTTACATGCGTAAACTTTTAGGGTAAAGGCCAACTTTTCAATGGTTGGGTATCTGTTTTAAGTGTTTGTCAAGATTTGACTAACAAATAGATGGGGTGTTGAACCTTGTCTCCTTCGACTAGGATCACATCACTGTAAGTCTAGGGGCCATGGCCAAATACAAGTAAATTGTCTCGCCTTGGAGAGGGCTGACCAAGACAAGAAGCTTACTCAGGTATTGTTTGGTTTCTTCAAAGGCCTTGTCACAGCCCTCGTCCCAAAAAATTGATGTGTTTTTTCTCAACATCTTGAAGAATGGAAAAAATTTGTTCCTGTATTTAGATATGAATATATTCAGTGCCATTATTCTTTCGTTCAGCTGTTGGATCCCCTTCAGGTTGGTAAGTGGCTTTATGCTCACCAAGGCCTATATCTTGTATGGGTTGGCCCCAATCCCCCGGGAAGATACAAGATATTCTAAGAATTTTCCTCCAATAACACCAAAGACACACTTCTTACGGTTAAGTCTCATACCATATTTTTTAATTACCAAAAATACCTCCCCTAAGTCTTTGACGTGGTTCAAGGGCTTAGCTTATTTCACTACCATGTCATCCACATATGTCTCCAAGTTTTTTTCCAACTGAGCTACAAACATTTTATTAATGAGATGTTGATATATGGCGCTCACATTCTTCAATTCGAATGGCATTCTGGTATAATAAAAGGTCTTTTTTTCTGAGTGATGAAAGATGTATTTTCCTTGTTCTCAGAGTGTATCATAATCTAATGGTACTTGAAATGTGCATCCAAGAAACTTATCAGTTCAAAACTAGCGAAAGCGTCTAACAATTGATCAATACTTGGGAAAGGGAAACAATCTTTAGGGCATGCCTCATTTAAGTGTGTAAAGGCCACACACATATGGGGTGATCCATATGCCTTTTTTACCAATACCATGTTTGACAACCAAGAAGGATAGTTGACCTCCTTTATAACCCCTACCTCCATAAGGGTATTGACCTGATTTTTTATCACATCGTTCTTATCCCTCAGGAATTGTTTTTTGTTGAATAGGTATGGCCTCTAGATTTACATTAAACCTATGTGTTATGACTTCTGAGTTATTCTCGTGCATGTCTGCCAACATCCATGTGAAGACATCAGATTTCGTTTTGAACAAGTGTGAAAGTTGCTCATCCACCTCGATTGTCAGATCCCTACTTAATTTTAAAGGATAATTCTCACCCTTATCTCATACTGATAAGTCTCGTACCTTATTAAGGTTGACAGACCTCGTCAAACTTTTAACACCTAGCCTCATTTGGGAAAGACCCTGCTGTGATTGCTACTTGGAGGGTAACCTCTTTCATGGTGGCATGGTAACAACTTCTAGCTTTTTCTTGGTCTCCCTTATCTCTTTTGTGCCCTCGTTAGTTAGGAATTTGATCACATGGTAGAAGGTGGGTGGTATCACCTTCATCTTATGTATCTAAGGCCTACCAAAGATAGCATTGTAGTGAGATAGGACATCAATAACCACAAAATTAGTCATCAATATTGACCCTTTTTTCCATGAAAGGCAATACCATGATCCCTACTACATAGGTGGTGCTACTATTGAATCCCACTAAGGGTAGCTATATCCTTACAATGTCAATTTCTTTCACTACGAGGGCTCTTGCGGTAAATAGAAAAAGAAGATCAATTGAGCTCCTTGTATCAACCATGATCCAACAAATATTGTAGGATTTGATTCTCAATGTGATTACTAAGGGATCTTGATGATGGGACTAGGTATTATCCTTCTCAATGAAAATGATCTTCATGGAGGACCTCACCTTTTCCATGGTATATAGATGCAAGGAATTGTGTAGCTCTCTAGTGAACCTTTTACATGAGTTGTTTGATACACCACTGATTTTGAGCTCTCTATGTATGGTATGTATAATTCTTATGTTGAGCTCGTTGTGGAGGTCTCTCCTGCTATTTGATAGAATGGCCGACTTTGGTGCTTCTCATCTATTTTAATGGATTCTTTTCTCATTGTTGCCTCCTACAAGGTCTTTCAAATATCCTCTAGCCAATAACTTTTTAATATCCTTTTTGAGGTTTCTGCAATCTCTAGGCTCATGACCCACATCCTTGTAAAAGGCACACCATTTAGACGTGTCTCGAAGTAGAGACTTCATTTTTGGAGGTCATCTCACATTTGGCTGGAGGCTCCATCCTTAATACGGCCTGAGCCAAATTTACTCTCAAGAAAGGTCCTCTAAAAGGAGAAAATGACCTCCCCAAAGGTCCCTTATTTCTTGAC
Organism: Hippophae tibetana; assembly: GCA_037013495.1. NCBI lineage: Eukaryota > Viridiplantae > Streptophyta > Magnoliopsida > Rosales > Elaeagnaceae > Hippophae > Hippophae tibetana. The sequence continues at coordinate 133,580,902 of CM072801.1, read as the reverse complement.
CATTGTCCATTCGCCCTATTATTTGGCATGAAACACTTATTTCTATTGACTCTGTTATTATAATTTTTTCTGCTAGGACTTATCCTTCTTTTTTCCTTCTCGAGTACAACTTCTATATCGACCTGATGACCCTTGATCAGATCTAGCTCTCTTTTGAGATTGAAAAATTTTCTTGCCTCCTCATATGTCTCCTCTAAATTATGAGAGACTATCTTGGTTAGCTCTATGAATACGTTATAATTCTTTAGAAGACCCTGCCTAAAGGCTTCAATAACGATTAAACTAGAACAATTAGAGATTTCCAACTTTTCCTCCTTGAATTGTTTCATATACTCTTCTGTGGACTCTCCCCTCTCTTGAACAAATGAGAAGAGGTGGTATGACTCCTTCCTTAGGGGTTTATTACATGCATAGTTGGTGATGAACAACCAGGAAAACTATAAGAAGGAGGTTATGGTGTGAGGTGCCAGGTTATTAAACCACTTTTAGGCTCCATCATAAAGGGTAACAACGACCAACTTGCACATTATGGCATCTATTTTTCCCTCTGTGAGGCTCATAGGAGCCATGGCCCTCTTGAAGTGTTGTACATGTGTTATAGGTTCCTTAGTTCCCAAATAATAAGGGCATTTATGAGCATTGAACTTAGATGGTGATTCGTCATTCTCTATCTCATTAAAGAATAGGGAAACTCGTAGTTGTTCGTAGTCCCTATCCACATCATAGGGAGTTTTGCCTTTTTCATGTCTTTCATTGGCTATTTTCAAGGCATGGTCCTACTTCTTGTTAGTTTCTTCCAACGTTTGATATCGTGCCTTCTATTTTATCCTTTTCTGTATCCATTGCCCGTCGATAGGTCTTAGCATGGGGGTTGCCTTCTACTTGCATGACGCACTCTGGCCTACTTTTGTCAATTAGGTTGCTGACTCAATCATCAGAGGTTCCCTCATTTGATTGGGATCGTAGTGACCTATTCTCTCGCCCGGTCTCCTCGAACTCTCTTCTTAACATGAGGAGTTGACAAGCTAACTCTTGATGAGGGTTAGCATCCATCATAGCTTCCTTATGGGTTGGCAAGGTGTTATCTAGTGTTTTCTTTACTTCCTCGTTCTCTAGTCTTAATCATCTTTAAGCACAAGTTCCTACCATGGTGACAAGGAACATATGATCGTGATTTTATGGATAGCTAGTAGGTGGAATAGGTGTTTGGTCTTTCAAATCTCTCTTAGAATTCCAGGTCAATCCTAGAAAATATGGGGTCAGAAGTTAAAACTTGACCTTAAAATCTGAGCCCTATGGTGGGCGCCAAAATGTTGGGATTGGTTCGATTTACAAAGAGAGAAACTAGAGAGAAGGTAGAGCAATTGCTTGAATGTGTGGATCTATTAATGAGTCCGTGTATTTATAGAGTTTTATATGTAAACATGTGTTAGGAAGGACAAAAAAAGGTATAGAAGAGGCAAATTCATAAACCGAGGTCAACCATCCTCCGGCTTGGACTGGTGGTCGACCCCATGGATACAAACATTGGCTTGGACTGTCTCTTGGGCTTGAGATGTTAGGTGGGTCGGGATCTAGGCCGATCCATGTAACCAAACAATGACTTTCTAAATATTTTTAGGATTTGAACACAGTTTGTACCAAAAACAATTATGCTTAGATCGCGCTTCCAACTTTGAACCTCAAATATACAAGTATTTAACTTCATCACTATTGGACTACAACATATATATGTAAATATTATTACAAAAACAATATATATTTCATTTAAAAGGTTCAATCTAGCTTGAATAGTTATGACTCCTATTTAATTAGATTAAACTATTTAGTATTAAAAATCATTCAAACTGGTCTGAATTATTAGTTTAATTTGATTTTACGATTTCTTTGGACACCCCTACCACACACCATGGTGTTTGACCAACCCTTGGATGAGTATACCTTGGTGGCCGACCATTCCTTAAAGATTTGTATCCTCTGGATTCATGTAAACTCATGTTAGCTCACTCTATTATGATAGAATAAATGATTTGTTGCCCATGAAAAAGGGTACAAGAAGTCTATTATGTGAAGAGAAAAATTTCAAGTATTTACACAAATAAAATGTAAAAATAAAGTGCCAAATCGAAAATACATAATGTAAATATAGTTAAGTATTTACTAAGTCCCATGGTCGTCGGGAAAAGCTTCATCCTTTTTATTAATATGAGAATAATCAAGAGTTGATGATAAGAAGTTTAGAAATCAATCCTCTAAAAGAGTGGATTTTGAAAATGAAATTTTGAACCATTTCTTAGCAGTTTCAAAGTTATGTTCCCAAATGTTATATACCTCAACAACAATATGTTAAAAATCTTTATACTCCAACTTGGCTTGATCTCTAACTACAATCGTATCTTTTTAATATCTTTGAATCTACCACCTCTCATTAGACAAGGCAACTTTCATTTCTCGAGCTATCTCCTCTATCCTATTCAAAGTCTCTAAGGTCTATATAGTATGTTGCTAACTCTCTTTAGGCCTCAAAATCCTCCTTTTCTACCTCCTTGATATCACAATCCTCTCATATGACTTAGTGGTGAACTCTGCTAATCTAATCTATAAGTTGCATCTTCTCCACCTTCTCAAGGTGAGGCTCAAGTTTAAAACATCACAAGTGCACCTTCAAGATCCCACAAACATTAAACTTTAGAGTATGACAAAACTAGCATCAAGTTGAAGTTCTTCATTAAATTCATAAGTGAGGTCCCTTGACCCATTTCAATATTAAAATAATAATATAATTAATTTTTTTTAATAATTTACAATAATTTGAAGGAAAAAAGGAGAAAAAGCTAAACAATTCTTATTTGTTCTATCATGCTTCAAAAAATTAGTAAAAAAAGGGTGATGATCTTTGTGCTTTCATCACGAGTCTAAGTACATAAACCATACAAATGAATAGTTAACTATTTTAACTTTAGCGGCTTTCATTAATTTACATGATTTATCATCGCTAGATCCATAATAGGTCAAAAATAATGATTCGACTCCAAAACATCTTGGGGCTTTAAAGAGTGCCAAGATTTCTCCCTTAAAGGTACCCACTTCATATTATTATTCGTTCACACAATTTACATCATCAAATGAATGAACTTGTAAACAAAATGGCTTTCTCACACTTCATTTTGAACTCAAATATATTTGTTCATAAAAGGAAATCAATCATATTATTGTTAGGAAGTTTGTTCTTTTAGTTTTTTTTTTCAAAAATTTATTTGATAAAATTTTAAATTATTTTATTGCTAAAATGGATCATATGGTCACATATAATTTTTTACATTAGGTTTTTTTATGAATTTAACATGGATGGTATTTTGATAATTGCAACATTAATTTCAATACTAGTTTTGTAATAGTTTATAGTTTAATTAGACTTTTGTAATAACTATTATAGTTTAGTGATAGAAAAATCTATTTAAATAAAAAAAATTAATATGTTATTCCACATCTTTTACAATAAATTGGATAGAAAAATCCTTTGATTGTAGTTAGAAGTTTTTGAGGTGATAAATCATGGTTTAAGGTTACAAGTATTTATTATAGAACTTACATAATGTGTAACACAATTATGAGTTGTGACCTTATTTGATACCATTTAATTCATAACTCTCAAAATAAGGTGTTTTAGTCAACAAGTTTGTAATTTAATGATTCAAAACTTAATTAAATATGTTAAAGGTACATGGTTTTAATTACAATTATAAATCTATTAGATGTATTGTATTAAAAATGATAATAATAATAATAATATTGTGTTTTAAATGCTGACTTAACATACTTTCTATTTATCCTATGAGTTAAATTAGACTTAATTATATTAAAAAAATACATAGAGATTTGAGCAAGAAAAAAAATACTAAAAACACATTTACATACATTTTTCATTTATATTAATTATAGTGTATTATATATTAAAGTAAATTGAAAATGGAGACATTACTCATTTGCAAATTTATGTGCATTTATGATTTCTCTACAATAACAATGTTAAGATAATCTCTACTAGACAATTTGGTTAGTTTCACAATTTTTTAATAATTTTTTTTAAAGAAGAGTCACAGTTAAAGAAAAATAAATTTTACTTTATACCAAATGCTTATCTTAGGTATGATTTTATATATAAAAAAAATTCCACTTTCCACTAAATGTTACAATGCAATAATAAATCAATGTAAATAAATGTGAGTATCTCAAAAATAAATGTTAAACATTCCCATTAATTAAAAAAAACAATTTTGGAAAAAATAACATAACTATAACAAAAACGAAAAAAGGAAAATATAAAATATAAAAATAAAAGAAAACGATCAAAAATGAAGTGTTTTATTTTTCTTCCAATCAAGCAGAATCAATCAAATCTTTTCATAACTTACAAATTGTTAAAATAAGTTTAAGTATCATCTATTATACAATGAAGCAAAGGAGAAACAAGGGGTTTACAAAAGTTCCACAGATGAAACTTGAACACTCTTATCGAAAAAGCAAACTTTAAAATTCTCTTTCTCATTTTCTTTACCGACAAAGGGAGGAATAATGAAGGTACGAATAGATTTTGTCTTCTTAGGTGCATTTTGGAACATTTATTTTATTAATTTAATCCATATTTCATATTTATAATTTTTTATTTTATTTCTAAACTTGAAATTAGGTAAAATATGCTATAAAAAAGAAGAAAATTTCTTGTTATACATTTATTTTAGGAAAAAGAACTCATATAACACTTAAAACTATGTATTTTAAACATTTTAGTCTTTAAACTTTTAATTGATATAATTTTATCTAAAATTTTCAACCAATACATATTAGTTTTTATACTTTAAGAGTTTACTATGTTTAAAAATATATTTTTTTTATTCCCTAAATTTTATTAAAATTTTAAAGTTTATAGTTTAAATTCTATATTTGAAAAAAATATAAATTTAAATATACTAGTTAAAAGTTTATAAAATACATAAATTTAATGAAGATAAATTCTTAAGAAATCCTTGTTTTAACTACGAGACATTTCGATAATTATAAAATAATTAAAAATATTTTTTATTGCATAGAAAAGAAAAATATATCCTTAAATACTTAAAATAAAATAAAACATCTCACGTCTCATACAACTCATTCACTTATTTTTCTTCATCTATATATTCACATTTACCACCAACTATACACAAATCCTGACATTTTAATACTCAAAATATGAAAAATGAAAGAGATATATATAAAAAATGTGAAAAAGGAAGAAAAATTCGAAGAGAATTGAGCCACAAAATAATCGAAATAGATATTTGTAATTTTCTGTATAAATCACATAGCGGTTTGGTAAGACTATATTAAAAATTATGAAAGGTTCGATTACCATTAATGAATATATCATTAATGTTCGGTAGACCCTACTAGCCTTTCTATAATGTTTAGTATATCCTTATCGAAACTTTGTATTTTTAAAATGTTTTTTATTTCTAATTTTTTTATAGGATGATAGAGTGTACGAGTTAAAACATGGACAAAGTATTGACTGTATTAATTTATTCTAAATAGATAGAATGTAATATCTTATATATTTATAATAAAATATTGGCAATTAGGAGCTCCAATATCACCTATATACTCAACTTAACATGCATTCGTAAACAATGTGTAAATAGTTGTAGTATACCTTATGCAAATCAAATTGAAGTTTACAAGTCATTGAAACTATCTTCAAGTAGTAAAATGACATAATCTATAATATTGTATTTGATTTATATTATGATGATTAATAATATTTAGGTGTTATATATGCATTTATATTAATAGTTATGTTAATATAATTTCTCTAATAATAAAAGGTTCTTCAATATGACAGACAAATAGATTTTACGTAACATGAGTAGCGTTAATTTAAGTAGTAAAACAAAAGGAAACTGAAATATTTCAATAAAATAGAATGTTGCAAAACAAAAGGAAACGATAAATCAAAATATTTCAAGTGTCTTTAAATCTAAAAATAATTATGAAAACAATCAATTAAATTCTAACAAGATCATCTAATTATTCCTATGGCTCAACGATGGGTGAAATGAATTTGTTGCATCAGTACTGACCCGTCCATTCAATATTCGTTTCACCTTCTTCATTGTCTTATACAATTTTCTCAAAGGTTGTTCTTTTTTGCCTTTTAATCAATTTTTAAGAGTTTTCAATGCTTATAATGATAATGTCAAATTAAATATTTTATTAAGATTTTTTCAAAAATAAGAATTAGATTACAACACACTAAAATAATTATGATTGATTTCATACCAGCTCATCTTGCTATCTATGTTAGGGTGCACTATGTGGACCTTGAGTCCTAACCTGAGTCAACTTGTGTTGGGGTTTTTGTACTCTCACATGGAAAATAACGCAATATCAATCAATATAATCTGAAGAGCATTTACGTGGATACACCATAATTGAACCTTTTGCTTGTTGAGATAACAGATGACGTTCCCAACTATTCTAATATTGATATGCAAAATAGAACTTTAACTTGTATATTATAAGATTAGACCCTTTATTAAATTTAGAGGGCTCTGCCATACTAGGTGAAATAGTTTGGATATGTCGAAATTGGCATAATGTTTAATGATTGTAATATGGCTGTATAACTTCTATAAATTGAATGCATCCATGGAAAAATGTGATCTTTGGAAGCTCAATGTCATAATGATCCCAAATGACCGAAAAATGATAAATAAACATTAGTGCCTTAAAATGAATTATAACTTGTTAAAATTGAAATTGAAGTATTAGATATAAGGATAATGAATATACATTAAAAATTATAAGATCAAATGTTACTTCACGTAACTCTCATAAGGCCTTTTGGTCTAGTTGAGGATGTGTGCATAACCCCTAATGTTACACTCGTGGAAGCTAGCTCGTGTAGTTTGGATTATGAGATGGGCCACTTGTAGAAAAATGCTCATAAATCCATGATTATAACAATGTTAGATATCTAGAAATTTGTTTCATATCATATCAACTACTAGTTGTTCACAACTATCGATATAAATAAGCTAATGATGTTGCACCCTATACATATTGGTATATCCTGTCTAAATCCCCCAATAATGTCAAGTATAAAACTAGTACACAGTTACTAGCTTTATCAACAAATAATGTACACCCCATAAGTGTAACAAAAATGTTCTAACATCATGATTAGTATGCCTCTCATCCACATCCATATGCAAACTTCTTAGCCAACTTAATTTCACATATAAGCCTTTTGAACTCGATTTTTTGCTATGTTTATACTAACACCCAAGCTATCCACTAAAAGTAAAATAACATCTACCTAGTATAACTCTAGTGCAAACATTTCTATTAATCTAAAATCTTAACAATTCGTGTACATCATGCAAAGTAATTGTAATCTCACCAAAAGACATATAAAAATGTTAGTCTCGAGATGTCATTTCTCAACAAATGCTAACACCAAAACCCTGTTTACATGTATGTAAGTGGCATTACACAATGGTGCAAGGCTAAACTCATGTATGTGGTGGGAAAACTGTTGAACATGATATTGATTAAGATTCCACCCATTTTTCCATTCAAAATGAGCTAGAAGTCTCAATATATTTTGATAATCCTAATATATAAATAGCAACAATTAATACAATATCAAAATTATTAATCAAATATAATTGATAATTAATATAGAAAATTTTAATCATATTACATCCTTTACCCATGTTTTCTTTGCTATACGAGTTTCAAAATTCTCTAGCACAAATAAATTTAGTGAAATAACAAAAAATGAGGACGACTCTTCTTTTCTTACATCTACACCAACATCAAGTCATATATCTTTTTCATAAGGTCAAACTACTTCAATTCTATCACCATATTAATATAAGAATGTTCACATGACATTTTTGTAGAAGGCAATTTTATATCCATACAAACATTTGAAAGCTCTCCTCTTTGTCTTGGTTTTTTTTCTCCTATAAATGAGTCATTCATCTTAATATATTTTTTCATTTTTTTATTAGAAGCATTCTGTGGTTGTTTATTTATACCCAGAGTAAAAAAAAACTCAGTTAAATAGATAATATAAACAATAAATCTAAAACCATATTTACTAAAAATGCTCGAAAATACCATAGGAAAGGTTTGGTACCTTTACCAAACATATCAATTAGGCTCGTTACCCCAACTGAACCTAACTCGTATGTTCAATACCTTGAATTGAATGTAAAAGTTGTTCGGTAACTCCAACTGAATCCTATGGAGATGTTAAGTACCCCGTATCAAACCTACATAATGTTATATTCTCTCTTCCCTTGATATTTTTACAAACTAAACACCAAAAGTTTTAATGAATAATAATTAGCCTTAAGTTTTTACTAACTAAACAAATAATTAAAATTTAATTCACCTAATAATTCAAAACATATCTGAATTTTAAATGATAAAATGCGAAATTAATAGCTAGTGTTACTAAAACTGGTGGCACTGACTGTTGTGTGTAATGGTTGTTGTGACGAACTTATGATATCTCAAAGAAGAAAACAAGGGTTCATATAAGAAAGAGATGATTGTGGTAAGTTTATAATATAAATATTTTTAATGATATAAAATTTTAAAATATTTATTAGGATATCTTGTATTAAAATTCATGATCTTTAGAGAATTTATCTTTAATAAATTAAACATACAATTACGGATGAGGGCATATGTTTTTTTTATTTAAAAAATATGTAAATTTAATCATGTTATTTGTAATTAAAATATTATAAGTTATGTTATTATAAAAAAATAATATATTTATTAAATTAAACATTTTAATTTTATAATTAATTCAGTTTTCGAATTAAAGTTTACTTTCTACCCTAAATTTTTTTATTTTCGTAAATTAAGATTTAATAATATATTAATGAAGAATTAAAATGATCATTTAAGTATCTCTCATTTTATTTCCCCCTTTTATTCTTGACCTCTGTCATTTTCCCATTCCATTTTTATTTCAAAATTTATCTGGGGAACTTAGTAAGTAGATCAAATCACTCTCATTCCACTTCCTTAAATCTTCATCTCTCACTCTTACAATGCACTGTTGATCAGTTTCATGTCTCAACCTACCAAACGCTCAGCCATCAATCACCATCAACCTTCCATTACCTCATCCTCTTCCGCCACCGCCTCCGTTGGCCCTCCTCCGATGAAGAAGGCCAAGTCTCAAGCTGCGGGCTGCGCTTTTGACCCGAGCAATATCAACAACAGCAACAAAATTGGAACTCGTCATCACCAACACCAGGATTTCTCTAAGGACGCCGTTCTGGATAATTCCTCTTCTATGGTTCTTGACGATGATCTCAAGCCTGATGATCTCTCCACTGTTGGCCGCTCTGTTGCCGCCAATTTGTCACGCAAAAAGGCCATCCCACCCCAGCCTGCCAAAAAGTTCGTCATTAAACTTAGGAAAGGTTTGGCCTCTCTTTTGAGATTTTAATTAATCGCTTTTTAGGTCTTGGATTTGCCAAAGATCTTTGATTGTTTTTGCTTATTTGTTTTCAATCTCTCATGTGTGTTATGAAGTGAACTTGCGAGATAAAAGTGTTCATTACAGTTATGCTTACTGAGTGTAAACAAAGTTGCTTATTTGGGTCTTGTTTTGTGGGTTTTGCTGTGTTGATGTTTATTGTAGTTTTCTGCAATTTTTCATCCATCTTAATTTTCAATTAATGTGCTAGAAAGTGAGACTCTAGCTCAGATTTGATGGCCCAATATTTTCATGCTCTGTGAATCAGCTCCGCTGAACTAAAATTGTTTGAACCTCGTGAAGGCCTTTTGCCAGTTTTGGTGCTATTATTTGATATCCCTTTTAATTTTCCTTGGAAATTAAGGGACTTTCTATAATTTAATTTACTCTTAGCTTTTGCTAGTATTGATGGAAATGGTTAATTTGATACCAAATTTGGTTGGCCACTAAATGGATAGCCTGCTTTAGTGAAAGTTAGTGGTTATACGGACGGAAATAAGCATTACATGCTGATTTATCCCAATTACCTTGTTATCTGTATATAGGACAACCAACGCTGCCCTCAAATTTTGAAGATGAAACATGGGCAAAGCTGAAGTCTGCTATTTGTGCTATATTCTTGAAGCAACCCATTTCTTGCGACTACGAGAAGCTCTATCAGGTAGAAACTGCTTAATATTTCTTGTGCTATTGCTAGAATCAAGCATGTATAATCAGTATTGCTTGAAGTTAATCAATCACGTTATCCTCAGGTTGTTGGCGATCTTTGCATGTGTAAAATGGGTGGAAATCTGTACGAGCGAATTGAAAAAGAGTGTGAAACATACATCGCAGCTGCACTAGAATCCTTGGTTGGCCAAAGTCCAGATTTGGAAGTTTTTCTTTCACTTTTTGAGAGGTGCTGGCAGGATTTTTGTGACCAGATGCTCATGATTCGTAGTATAGCTTTATGTCTTGACAGAAACTATGTCAAGCACACACCAAACATGCTTTCGTTATGGGACATGAGCTTGCAACTTTTTCGCAAACATTTTTCTCTTTCTCCTGAAGTAGGGCACAAAACTCTTACTGGTCTCTTGAGAATGATAGAGAAAGAAAGGTATGTATAGTCTTCTTTATTGATCTCTAGCATTTGTTTCCTGCAAAATTTTATACTGTGTTTTCTTTCTTTTTTTCTTTGTATTTTTGGGAGGGGTCTTTTAGGCGGAGTGATCTTACTTTTTACCTCACCTGGACCTTATCAGATAAACAAGGCTTTGCTTCCTAGACTTTTAAATGGAACAGTTATAAGCGTAAAATAACACTTGCAATAGATACCTTGATATTGTGAAGGCCGTTGCAATAGATGCTAAGCCTTAGAAAAGCTCTTGGAAATCATTAGAAAAGCTCTTGGAAATCATTTAGTAATCCTTTCTAACATCAGTGTTCTAGAATGCCCACATTTGGGTTAAAGCCATATTGGTTAAGGCGAGTCTCTCACCAAACATAAAATCCTATTAGGCATTAGGGACAATTACAATGTGGTAATATTTATCCAAGAAAAAGAACTCTTAGGTGGCGTTGGGTTAACAGAATGGAATCGGAATCGGAATGAGAATGGAATGGAATAAAAACAATTTTGCTTGGTTTGACCACTGGAATCAAAGAAGAAATTAGTATTACAGTGTTTGGTTTACAACTGGAATGAAATAAAAAACATTGTATATTACCTTAATATATTCAGTAAAGTTTAAAAAATATCATTTAATTATTATTTTTTCGTAAGACAAAATACATTATTGAAATCATTATTTTTCTAAATAATTATTACTTAAAAAGAAAATATATTATTAAAATCATTATTTTCTAAATAGGGTTTAGGGTTTTAAGGTTTGGGATTTAGGATTTAGGATTTAGGATTTAGGATTTGGGATTTTGGGTTTAGGGATCTAGGATTTAGGGTTTAGGGTTACATTTGTGGGTTAAGGTTTATGGTTAAGATTATTATTTTTTTAAATAGGGTTTTTGGATTTAGGATTTGGGGATTTGGGGTTTTGGGATTTAGGGTTTGGGGTTTTGAGATTTGGGTTTAGGGTTTAATGTTTTGAGGTTTTGGTTTAGGGTTATATTTGGGGTTGAGGTAAAATTGTAAAAAAAATTTAAGATGATAATGGAATCATGATTCCTTAAGGGGAGAAGGAATTCTGATTTCTTCTCCTTTAGGAATCGATTTAATTCCATTTTCATTTTTCAGTCCAACCAAACACAAAAATGTTCCATTCCATCCAACCAAACATAGCTTTACATAATTTAACTTTAATTCTAATAATACTCAAGAAGAGCTTTTATCAAACGGATAAGAGTTTCTACTTCCTCATTTCCTCCTAAAGAGAAGAATTGTTATCAAGTAGGTACTGTGAGATTGTCTACCAAGCATTTCTCTCTGCAGCGTATGCCAACCACCATTGAGTAGAAAAAAGTTCACCTTGTTTGAAGCCCTTTGAAGTACCAAATGAACCATTGATTTTATGTTTCACTTTCTTATCTTCTAGAACCAAAACCGTCCTTAGCAATGATATCATGAAATTAAACTCAACCTATATGATCATATGCTTTTGAAAAAAACTGAACCAAGCAAACATATGTGTACATGCAGAATTGGACTTTGATTATATGATGCTACATCACCGAAGACTTCAATATCTAGTTGCAAGCACCTTTTAGGCTGTAATCATATTTTGTGTCACACAGCTAATCATTTCATTCTAGTTTCTTATTACTTTGAGGTGAAGCTGAAGCCTTCAATTCCAAATAATGCTGATAAATTATTTGAACTGTTGGTTGCTTTAGGCAAACTGATGCTGGGCATAACAGGGAGAAAAAGAAAAGGGTAGAAGGAAAAGGGATAAGTTACTTGCATAACACAAGTCCTAGAAACCATATGCATTATTACATGAGAAAAATACCGTCAGGGGGTTTTATTTATTGCAAAAATGATACTAAAGTCATATACTTATTTTTTGTGATAGTTTAGTTATATTATTATTGAAAAGTAATTATACAAAAATAAAATTAATTTTTTCATTTCATTTTTTTTATTTCATTTTTTTTATTTCATTTTTTTTATAAGAAACTTTATATTATATTAACAAAAGTGATAAATACGAAGATACAAAGTGGATCAATAATCTACTTACAATATAAGACATAACTCTTACAAAAAAACATTCTAGTTAAGAAATACACGCTTTTCAATTAAGATTGAGAAATTGAAAAGCGTGTATTTCTTAACTAGAGTGTTTTTTTGTACGAGTTATGTCTTATAAGAGAACTTTCTTCTATAACACGTTTCTATTGTTCTCACAATCATTAAAAATTCTTTTATTCCTCTCAATCACACTACCTAAAGGGTCAGATCCAAAACACCTTTGCCTTCAAAACTTTATTACCATTCCCAATACATATAGAAAGTTTTCAAAAATAGTGACTGACAAGATCCTAAGAAAGCCTAATGAAAACCCATATTACTTTGTAACTTGGATCAAAGAAAAGTGCAATTGGACAATGTAAAGTGTTCATGATCTATATCTTCAAAATTATTTTTGCATAGCACACCAATTAGGAGAAAAAGTACTTAGAAAATTTCAATTGAATTCGATCATTTGTGTTCAACTTTCCAAGAGTAATCAATCACTTTTAAATTTTTACTTATAATGGAATTGGACCTATTCACACAGATGTGAAATGATCAAAAACTTGATCCATGTGATTATCTATAAGAACCTCAAAATAAGATTTATAGGAAAAACGTTAGAAGAACCGTTGATTCAAATCTTTTTATCACATGTATATGCTCTTATCGTGACTCATTCCAACTCTTGTTACATGCTCGAGAAATCTACAACTGCTCAATTATTGAAGTTTCTCTTAAACTTGAAGTTTCAACCTTTGAGTTGAATACAACCTACTGATGGAAATATTTTGCTCCAAGCATAAGCTGTATAACCTTGGAAATCTTGTAGAAAAAAATCACCTTCCATTTAACGATCTTTCCATAAACGAATTTTACTTCCATCTCCCACCTTATATCTTACATTAGAAAAGAACGAAGCCGTCTTTAACAATTGTCATCCGTGGACTACAACGACTTTCAAAACCTTGAACCATCTCTCACACATTCTCATCCAACCATATCTACTTTTAATTACCCTATTCGAAAAAGAATTTACCTCCGAGGGGAATCTCTAAATCTACTTCTCTAATAAAGCCTTATTTTTTTTTGATAATTTTACCAATACGTAACTTCCTTTTTTTTCATTCTTTGAACAATTGCTCAATTGACCAGGTGTCTTTTTTCCCCTTCACTAACATATTCCCACAAAAAGTCTCTCAACATTTTCTCTAGTCTTTTGGCTACTCTCACATATATTCTAAAAATTGAATTTATCAAGGTTAACCATCTCCTTCTAGAGAAAAAAAGGCTCTCTTCCATCATGTTAATTTTTTTTCGAATCTTTCAATAATTGGTGACCAAAACTCTTATCTTTCTTAGATTGTCTTCTAAAGATAAACCTAAATATTAAAACGGTCAATTCCCAACTTCATATCCCAACAAATTAGTTAAAGTTAACACTTTATCTTTAGAACAATTAATACCTAATTATCAACTTTTAGACAAGTTAATGTTCAACCCTGATAAAAAACCAAAAAGTTGAATCACAATAGTCAAGTTTTCGAATTTCTCCTCAATATCTGAAGAAAAGAACATAGTATAATCTGCACTGAAGGTGAGAAACTTCAACACGATTTGTTCCAACACATAGATCATCTATCAAATTAAACCTCTTCACTCTTTCCAATTAGCTCAATCCATCAACTACCAAAACGTAAAGAAAAAGAGAAAGTGGGTCTTCTTGCCTTAATCCTCTTGACGCCTCAAAGTATCATCTTGGTCTTCCATTATCAACTACTGAAAAATGCACAGAACTTAGACAACTTTTGATCCAAAATCTTTATCTTTCTTCAAACCCTTTCTTTTTCAACACAAAATCCAAGAAAGTCCAATCAATATGGTCATAGGTTTTCTCAAAATCAATCTTGAAAATCAAAGCTTATTTATTATTCCTCTTATGCTCCTGAACAACTTCATTGGCTACCAAGACTACATCTAAAATTTGTCTATCTTTTACAAAAGCAACTTGTTCAACAGAGATGGACTTAAGAACATTTTTTAACCTTAGAGACAAAACCTTGGAAATGTTCTTGTATAAATTGGGGACCAAGCTTATTGGTCTAAAATATGTGACTCTCAAAGCTTTATCTTTCTTTGGTATTAACCAAATAAAAGTAGCATTAGTTTTTTTTTGTTAACTATGCCATTATTAAAGAAATCCCAAAATACCTCTAGTAGCTCATCTTTAATCAACTCTAACACATGTAAAAAAAAGCAAATTAAACCTGTTTGGATAAAAAAAAGCAAATTAAACCTGTTTGGATAAGGAGTTTTATCTTTTGAGCACCCAAAAATTGTTTTCCTAATTTATTTTTCTTCAAAAGGTCTTTCTAACCAAAGTGTTCTCTCATATGGGATACACCCCCCTCCCCCAATTTAACCCTTGAAGTTTTCATATCGATCCATCAGAATCAGAATAGAGATTCTTGAAGAAACTCACTACTTCCACTTCTATTTGATGATCGTTTCTCACTAGACTTCCATCTTGCTTCTCAAGTTTTTCAATCAAGTTTCTATTCTTTCTTCCTTTGGCAATAGCATGAATTTTTTTTGTGCTCACATCGCCCTACTTAATCCATGTAGCTCTTAACTTTTGTCTCCAAGAGATTTCTTTATTTATAATTAAGTTTTTCATATGAGATTTTAAGTTAGAAAACTTTGCTTTTAAAGAATCATTTTGACTTTTATCCATTTTACAACTATCTAAAAAGGAAATCCTTTCCTCCAAAGATCTTATATCTTTCGAATCTTCATATTCTTCCTTGTTTCATCTTTTGAGCTTTTCTTGCAAAAAGTCTTTACTTTTTCATAAATTTGTAGCCATTCTATCCCTAAATAGATGCTTCTCGCTACCATTGATGTACTTTATTAATGAAATCTTTGTATCCGAGCCAAATATTCTCAAACTTAAGAGGAATTGGACTCCACTGCTTGGTTTCAATGCTCAAAAGTACTGGGTAATGATCATAGATAATCCTCTGACAAATCTCGTAACATTAGATCCAACCATAGTTTCCCACTCTGGTAAGAATAAAAATATGTCAAGCTTACAACAAATAGGAGTGGATCTAAAGTCGGACCAAGTAAAACTACCACCTAAATCAACATTTTCTTTTAACCTTGTCTCCTTTATAAAAGAATTAAAGTCCTTTATGCTAGTTTCTCTCCCACCACTTGATTTTTCTAAAGGAAATTTGGCTACATTAAAGTCACTCCCTACCCACCAATTCGGATTGCAAAGCCCGTAAAGCCAACCAACTCCTCCCAAAAACTATTTCTTTCTCTTCACTTCTCTTGCAAGGACTCTCCTTTAAAAAGGGTCTAATGTTTATTAAAATTGAACCTTTACCAGTAACAGTAATAGACTCAATTACTTCCACCTTTTTAGTATCTTACATTACAATTATGCTCCTAGACCTACCATATTAAGGTTGATAAACCCACTACTTGAAGCGAAATCCCCAAATGCTACTAATAATTTTATAATATGCCTTTTTTCTTTTAGACTTTGGATTATTACAATATTGGGATTTAATTTTCTCACATACTTCTTAAGAACACACTTCCTCTCTAGTCACCCAATCCTCTTGCATTTAGCTCAAAATCTTCATAGAAAAGAACCTTCACCTAAGTTATTGGAAATATCATTGTATTTGTCGTATCTAATCTCACTTATCAAACTTCGTAACTCTCTCAGGCCTTTCTTCTCACTCTTTTTTTTAAAAGCAGTTTTCCCTTCCTTTGAAGAAGACAAAATTAAGTCCATTTTTCTTGCAATGACCCCTAAATCTTTTACGATTATTTTATCCTTTTTGGAGTAATAGAGGTAAAAAATTTGGGCATAATTTGAAACAACTTGAATAGGATCATTTGCCTCAACACCCTCCATCATCTCAGCAGGTTCAACAACGCCTTCCAGTATCTTACGAGCCTCAAGAGTCTCAAAAGATGCAACAACCTCCATCAATGGCTTAGTAGCCTCAACAACCTCTTTTGTCGTTTCAACGACGTTAACAACCTCCAAAGACTTAACAATATCACCTTCCTTGACCGATTGAGGTACAAACTCTGGACATCACCCAAAAATTTATCCACCTTCTCACACTTTCTATCTTCAAATTATCTACATCATCCTTACCCTCTATCTCGGAATCAGAGTCACTCTCCAAGTCTTGTAAATAATTAACCCCCGTTTCTTGAAAACCATCCAAATCATCACCTTCATTCAAGTCCCCTAAGCGATCGAAGATATCCAAGTTACAATTTTCTTCGGTTCTTAAATCAAGATTAAAAGCATCATTGCATTAGTATAGACTGTTTTAACTTGAATAAGCTATCATTGAAAGAATTGAAGAAAAAAATCAATTAGAAGGGAAAACAAATAAATAAAAATATAAAAAATGGTTATTTGTCCTTTGTGGTCAATTTTTAATAATAGGACAAAAATGTCACAAAAAAGTTTAGATCACAAGTATCATTTTTAGAATAAGTATAGAACTCGTGTAGTCACCTCCCTTATTACGTTACACTTACGCTAGTTTTACCTTAAAGAGAATAACTCTTTGTTGGAAACTTCTAAACTACTAACTCTCTTTCATTTTATTCATCCTCAAAATACACAAACTGTATAGTACTAAAAGATGCTTGACACAATTCACACTACATAATTAATCCAGAGGTTGAATGTGGACATTTCATGATTTTATGAACATGCATTATAAAGTGAAAATTCAAGTTTTTGAATTTAATGTTGTTTAGTTAGTTGTTCTGTTCCACTTTTTAACCTAATATTTTGACTTTGAAAAAAAAACTTTAAAAACTTGATTTCTATTTTCATATTTCAAAATTTCCTCCTTCAAATTTTAAATCCTATTCTATCACCTCTTTTTCACAGAGATCACAACTCATTTTTTTTGTCTTCATTCTAAAAAAAAATAGAATTTCAATTGAAAATATAAAAAGTAAAGATGTGTAATACATAGAAAATAAAAACAAATCGGAACGTGGAACATGAAATATTTTTTTATCAATTGAGTTTTGTAAGTTTTGTTTTCATATTTTTGAAAACATAAAGCAAAATTTAAATTAGAAAATAGAAAACTAGTTTGAAACATATAAAAAAAATAGATATTGAAAACATAACTCATTACAAAACCAACACTAAGCATTTAATGCACAGATTCACAAACTTTACTCTCGGGTTGATTTCATGGGGAAAAAAATGCTAATCGAATATTGCATTATGCCTATTGCACTGCATCGCATGAAGCATGAAGGAAAGAAATAGAAGAAATTTTAAGGAGAAAGTGCAGGATTGAAGTTTAATGAGGCAAAATTTGTAGGTTCTTATTTCTTTATGGATAATAGCTGCTTAAATGTTTTGACGGTTGTCATGGTTTTTACTTGGCGTGATTAGGAAGCGTGATTTGTGTAATATTCTGGACTTGCTTTTTTTTTGTTGTTGTTTGGGACACTGGTGAGGGTCTGCTTTCAATGGAATCTTGTCCATGTTTCACTTCTGATTTAATGGCTTCACTTTTATGTATTTCACATGTTTCATACTACCAAAAAAAAATTTGAGAAAAATTATGTAAAGAATTGAGAAAGAAGATGATGCCAATAAAGATGAGCATACAAAGTCAACCAGTTACTTATAAGCTTTTCCCTGTATGGTGCAATGAAATAAATGGGAATGTAGACCGCTTTTTAAATGATAATGGACATGATTGTAGGGTTTAGATATATTGTTTTTCCTAGTTAGGTTTTAGATAGTTGTTTGGATGAGAATTATCTTTTATTTGGTATAGTTTGGTGCCTTTTTGTAGGTGGATTTCTGATCCACTTTGTACCTTATTATTACTTTATTAATATAAATTATTGTTTCCTATAAAAAGGTATAGTTTGGATTAAATATATATATTTCTCGTTACTGATCATATTTACATACCTTTTATTCATAATACAATAAATATAACAAAAATGGAAGAATATTAATTTAAACTCTAACAAAATATACAACTAATTCCTAACTGTTTTATTCCCTAAGATATCCTAAGATCTGACGATTTCAACACTCTTCTTCATGTTGGATCATAAATATTAATTATGTTCAACTTGAAATGAAATCATCAAAACTTTGTCAAAGAAGTCCTTTGGTGAAGACATATGTTTTCTCTTTTGTGGGAATGTAGGTCATGTAAATGATTATGTTTTCAACTTTTTTCTTGATAAAATGTCTATCCACTTCTAGATGTTTGGTTTAATCATGTTGAACTGGATTGAGAGAAATATTGCTTGTGGCTTTGTTATCACAATAGACCTTGAATAGAACCTTTAGTTTGATTTATGTTCTTTTTGAAGCTTTTTTAACCATGATCCTTTACATATTCCTTGTGCAACTGCTCGAAGCTTTGCTTCGATACTACTTCTAGTTACTACATTTCGTTTCTTTCTTCTCCAAATTATTAAGTTTTTCTAGACAAAAGTGCAATAACTAGTAGTGGATCTTCTATCATCTATCGACCTTGCCCAATCTACATTAAAGACATCTACCTCTCTATTTGCACCCTTCTTGAAAAATAACCCTTTTCTTGGAGAGCCTTTGAGATATTTGAGTATTCTGTATACAGTTTCTGGATGAGTTTCCTTTGGCAAATGCATATGTTGGCTTACCATATTAATTGCATATGCAATGCCAGGCTTTGTGCGTGATAAGTAAATTAATCTCCCAACCAATCTTTGATATTTGTCTTTTTCAACTGGTTTTCCATTGTCCTATGATTTCTTCTCCTCTTCAATTGGAGTGTTACTTGGTTTGTTACCAAACATGCCACTTTTAGTTAAAAGATCATGAACATACTTTTGTTGGGTGATATGCTTTTTTTTATCTGGCAATTTTATACCTAGAAAATATTGCATTTGTGCCAGGTTTCTTACTTCAAACTCAATAGCTAGATTTTTCTTAAGCCTCTCAATCTCAGCTAAATTATTTTCGGTAAGGATTATATCAAGTAAGCCCTTTTCTAGATTTTTGAAAGAACATAGTGTGATTTGCCTGTTCTTGTTGATATCCTTGATTTTTTTATTACTGTGTAGATCTATCAAGCCATGCTCTATGTGATTGTTTGAGGCCATAGAGAGACTTCTTGTGTTTGTATGTCATATTTTCCTCCCCTTGTTTACAAAAACATGGTGGTAGAGATATGAAAATCTCTTAGTCTAACTTACCATTTTGAAATGCATTTTTATGTTAAGTTATTGAAGGGTCCAATCGAGGTTTGTTGCTAATGACAATAGAAATCGAATTATATTTAATTTTGATATAGGTGCAAATGTCTTCTTGTAATCGATATCATATATTTGAGTATACCTTTTAGTAGCCAAGCGAGCCTTTTTCGTTCAATTGTCTCATCAACTTTGTACTTCACGTTAAAGGCCCATTTACATCCAATAGGCTTTTTGCCTAGTGGTAAATCTAATACATCCCAGGTTTCATTTTTTTTTTCCAAACCCGCAATCCTTCCATTACTGTTTCTCTCTACTCAGGAATCTCCCATGCCTTTTCAATATTCTTTATATTTTTATCAAGGTTAAAAGTAAAAACATGGAATCTAGGAGATAAAGTATTGTAAGTTTTTTTTCAAAGTAATAAGTAAATCATTAGATTGTGTAATACTTTTAGCTTTTAATATAGGAGTAAGTTTTTTTTTCAGAGTAATAGGTAAATCATTATTAAAAGGAACAAAATTACCTGTGTTAGAAGGAGACTTAAGGATACTTGGAGCTAGCACTAGGTCGGACCCTCTTTGTGTATCAAGCATGAGATTCTCCTGGTATTTTTGGTTTGGTCTTCTTAAATAAACAAGTATCTTCTTGTCTTTTTGTGTGGCAACATCTCTCCTTAAATTTAAGTTGCTTTCTGTATATGACATATTAGAATGATATGGTGTGGTAACTTCGGGGTTAGTATTTGGAACAATCTCAAGAAATGAAAGATCAAAATTCAAAGAACGAGCCTCACTTAACTTCTGCCCCTTGAAATTTCTTTGTTTGATGATCAACGATTTCTATTGTTCTGTCTTTGTTTCCAATCTACTGGTTTTTCGTGTATTTCTTAATAAGTATCTTTTGTGTGTCCATTTTTGCGACAATGTTCACATCAAGGATGTCTTTTTTGTTGATTTCAACCAATACCAATATGAGGTCCATGAGAAATGAGTTCAGTGATATCAAGCCCAATAGGCCATGGGTTGTTAAAGTCCCATGATGAAATCCATGAGCTTCCCTTTCAACATCGCATTATGCCTCTCCTCGTGATGCAACTCTTCGAAGACTTTGTGAGTCGATGGAAGTGGTCGTTAGTTGAGAATCCTCTCTATCATGTTATCCAATTCTCGATTAAGCCCAACAAGAAATTCAAACATCCTTTTGATTTCCAATTTCCTTTTATATCGTACACTATCACTTATGTATTCCCAGTTTTCTTCAAAGCTTAAGTCCAATTCTTGCCATAATGTCACCATCTTTGTGTAATACTCTTATGACATCTTTGTTCCCTTGCTTCATTTGCTATAATTGAGTCTTAATTTCAAAACTCTAATAGAAATTTTCAGTATCTAAGTATGTTTCAAAAACACCGTTCCACACATTTTTCACCGTTGGTAGAAATAGATATGTTTTGCCGATCGAAGACTTCATGGGATGCACTAACCAAGCCATCATTATGGAGTTATCTGACTTCCATTTTTGGAGACTGATGGGATTGGTGGAAGTTGGCTCCTCTGTCTTGGTAAGGTAATTTAATTTCTCGTTGCCGTCAATTACTAATTTAATAGATTGAGAACACGGTAGTTTTTTTCCGTTGAGTTTTTCGATTATGAGTTGAATGGATGAGTTTTCGAGTCCTCTAAAACTCATGGTGGATTTCTCTTATGTTTCTTTATTAGGATGATCAGAGGAAACAGACTTACCATTATTGTTATTAACTTCAGTCATGAGAAAAAACTGCTTTGATATTTGGATTAAAAACATGTATTTCTCATTATTGATTATATTTACATACCTTGTATTTATAATACAATAAATATAACAGAAAAAGAATAAAAAAGAAAAATCCCTAATAATTAAGAAGAATATTAATTTAAACTCTAACTAAATATACAGTTAATTCCTAACAGTTTTATTCCCTACTATATCCTAAGATTTTGAGATTTCAACAAAATGTAACTACCTAATCTTAAAATTGGTAAAATGAATCTCTTTTTTTTAATAAGAAACAATATTTTATATTAATAAGTAATAATTAAAAAGGTTAAAAGTGGAAAATAATCCACTTACGAGGCACCAAATTATGCCAAATAATAGCTATAAAATGAATCTTTGTACACTTATTTAAGAATTTTGCATTAATTGTTTCCATTTTCTTGTAAGGATGTTCTCATGAGGATTTGTTGAGCAGCTTGAGTTATGACTTTTGCTAAACAGTTGTGAGTGTGATTAGTTTTTATTCAGAGGAAATTGAGTTTACCAGCCAAAGAAAAAAAAGAAGAAAAACAGAGGTTTTATTGGGTTTGTGTTACAAGTTTGGTAATTGTAGATTTTGTGGAGTTGTTTAGTGTTATAGGGTTACTGAAATTGAGTGTCTTGATTAGATTATTAACTGTTGCACATGTTCTCCAAGTTCGGGTTGTTTTTATTTGGAGAAATGAGAGGAGCTGGCTTCATTTGTATAATGAATTTTATCTAGGTCTTAAGGAGTTAAGGTGGCTCAATAAAATTTTCTTTATCCTTTTTTCTCCTTCCATGCTCTCTTTGTTCTGGGTCAATTGCATTTCCTGGGGTTGAATCTACTATCATGTGCTATATAAATGTGTTTTATGATTTTATATAAGATAAATGCTAATATCACATAATTTTACACCCATTTTTGCCCCTACAATCGTTATATTCTGCCATGTATCATAATTGTTTTGAAAATTGAAGAAATAATTCACTTTTCAAGATAATATTGAAACGTGGAAAAATCTGAGTGATATGGGTGTAAAAGTGGGTGTAAATTTCTGTGTTAGCATTCCTCTTTTATAAAATATATTTGCTGTGTTAGAGAGAACAATTTTGTTTGCTAGGTGGTGCACATGGTTTCAAAAAACGTTTTGAGGCTAGTCTCAAGCTCCTATCAGGGCAACCTTGAGGCTAGCCCATTAAAGGCTATAAATTATATGCCTTTTGCTATCGAGGCTTTAGCCTTTTTTCATGCATTGATGCTATGCACCGAGGCTATTGCTTATAGCCTTTGTTTCATACCAGGAAAGGAAAAATTGGTGGGTTTGAATGCAAGATTAAGGTAGCACTTGGACTCTTAGTTAAAGCTCATTAATATTTCGGCCCGGGTAAGTAAAATACAAGCTGAAAAAAGCCTAAAAACTACCGACAAAGTGAAAATAAAAGTGAAAAAACCTCTGTTTTAATGATGGAACTTCTAACCAATCCATTTCTTCCTCTTTTTTGCTCTGGCCTTGTTCTTCTCAGTTTCTTCTTTTTTCAGCGACCTACAGCAACCTTTTGTTCCTTCCAATAAGCAGTTTTCGAAAAACACAAGCAAATATATTATTCCATGTTGATATTTCTCTTATTTTTTCTTTTTTCTTTTTTATTCTCTGCTTTTCTTTTCTCTTATTTCTTTGTTTTTTTTATTTTGTTTGCTGAGTTGCTGTTATGATGCCAAAGTTTAGTGTTTTTTTTCAATGAACTATTTTCCAACTTTTTGATGAAGTGTTTGTTTATACACCTTATATCTCCCAATTTGTTACAAAATGAATAACAGAAGGAAAACAAATCTGAGCAATTTTAATACTTGAAACTCTGTAAGGCTTATATTTTTAGATTGAAGAATATGATGAAGATGATATAGACTTGAAACATGAGATATTGTAGTTCAATGTTAGGCTGCTAGTTTTTTGATGAACTTTATTAATGTATTTTTTAGCTAATTTGTAACAAAATGAATAACAAAAGGAGGAAAACAAATATGAGCAATTTTAATACCTGAAACTCTATAAGGCATATATTTTTAGATTGAAGAATATGATGAAGATGATGGACTCAAAACATGAGATATTGTAGTCCAATCCTAGGCTGCTAGTTTTTTTATAAAATTTATTAATGTATTTTTTAGTTAATTTGTTACAAAATGAATAACAGAATAAGGAAAACAAATCTGACCAATTTTAATACTTGAAACACTGCAAGACTTATATTATAAGATTGAAGAATATGATGAATGTGATGGACTCTAAACACGAGATATTGTAGTCCAATGTTAGGCTGCTAGCTTTTTGATGAACTTTATTAATGTATTTTTTAGCTAACTTTTTATGGATCTTAACTTTATCATATTTAGACGTTTTAGTGGTGATTGAATTACTATATTATGAACCATGTGAGAGGTTATTAGGATTATTATGATGTTATTTTGTGATAATTTGTCTTTTTATTGTTTATTTAAAAGTTTTTTATTTCCTTTTAATTTGAGGCTTAAGTCTTATACCGCCTTAAGGCTTGCGCCTCGCCTTAGTGGAAGAGGTATGCATTGAGGCTAGAACATGCCTTTTAAAACATTTTTGGTGTGTATTTGGTTTATAAAACTGGCTACTAAAAATGGCTATGCTTTTTTGCTGATCCTCATTGCATTTCTTCTTGGTCAATGCTGGATTCATTGAAATCGTCAATATAACCTGAATTGCCTTTTAACATCGCTTACTCTGTCTTGCTTTTCACATGCTTTCCAGTCTTTGCGTCGGTGTTACATTGTTTTCATGAATTAATGAATTTATCCTATCTCCGTATGCTGCATGTGTTAGTTTGTGACTAAATTGGGGATAGTGAAATCTGGGTTTATGTAAAAATATCAAGTATTCTTTTGAACAACAAGAAGTCTAAGATTACAATAAATTTGCAGTTAGAAATTACAAGATGCTACGTAGTGCATTGATGTCATGTCTAGTGTTGCTTTGCAGTTTTGATGCTTCGTTTCTTGATATTTGGTGTTAAAGAAAGCCATTCGTTTCTCTCGCTCAACACATTCCTTTTCATGAGTCATCTATAATGCTAGAAGTATGGCCTGTAGTGCTGCCAATAATTATCTATACATGAATAAATCCTTTTATGATTGTCTACTAGCAAAATGTTTTTTGAGCTAATTGCTATCTGAAATTTGGTTGGCCAGTTGAATCATAAATATTTTATTTTGGTCGAGGAATGGTTGAATCATATATATGATACTACGGGGAGCAGCTTTGAAGTTGAGAGTATGCTAATTTATGTGTTTTGTTTTACAGATTAGGTGAGTCTGTCAATAGAGCTCTCCTTAACCACCTTCTGAAGATGTTTACTGCTTTAGGAATTTATTCGGACAACTTTGAAAAGCCATTCCTGGAGTTCACTTCTGAATTTTATGCCACTGAAGGCATGAAATACATGCAACAGTCTGATGTTCCTGATTACTTAAAGCATGTTGAGGTAGTTATGGCTCTTTTTTCTTCCCTCTTTTATACTTTCTCAGAATATTTGTTTATTCTTTGTATTTTTTTATGTCCACTAACTGTTTCACTTTATTTATGTTTTTATTTCATTTTTCTTTGAAGTTTTGAAATCAAGTAATTCTATTTGTACCCACTGGTGCTACATCCCAACTAACGTATCTATTTTTTATTGGTTGTCGTGTATGGGTAATGCTATCAAATCAGATGGGATCACAATAACTAATGGAGCATTTAATTTATTTTTGAGCGAGATGTAATGGGGATATATAGAGTTTTCCTCCAACATCGTGCCTCTATGTGTTTGAACTTGTTGATCTGGCTTACTCTGTTCTTATCTTGTAATGCTTCTGAATTAAGTTGGTAACTATTTGCAGAAAAGATTACATGAAGAGCATGAAAGATGTCTATTCTACCTGGATCCGAATACAAGGAAGCCACTGATAGCAACTGCAGAAAAGCAGCTTCTTGCCTGCCACATATCTGCTATCCTTGACAAGGTTTTTATTTGTATTTTAGTGCTTACTCTCCTCTATATCTTTTCTTCCCCTCATTTCCTCTCTGGCACTTTCTTCTCTTCATGTCTGTATATGTGCCGCAACCTCATCTTATTTTAAGTTGTGGTTTCAATGATGTATTTCAGGGGTTCATGACTCTGATGGATGGAATTCGTACAGAGGATCTTCAGAGGATGTACAATCTGTTATCAAAAGTAAACGCCATTGAATCATTGAGGCAATCCCTTAGCTCATACATCCGGAGGAAAGGGAAGAGCATTGTCTTGGATGAAGAGAAAGATAAAGATATGGTTTCTTCCCTTTTAGAATTTAAGGCTTCACTAGACAAAATATTGGAACAAAGCTTTTTCAAGAATGAAGCATTTTCTAATACCATAAAAGATGCATTTGAGCATCTTATTAATCTTCGCCAGGTTTATTATCTTCTCAACTGATTTTTTCTTTCTGCTGCATAACTCGTATTATATTCCTAGAATGAAGACATAGTGCACAGTCTGGGTGGATACATGTTAACACTCCTTAAGTAGAGTAAAATTAGAATAGATATAACACATTAGATAGTAGTGGTAAGATAATACTGTGAAATTGCTAATCACACTCCAAATTTTACATAACTTCTAGTCAGTTTGATTGAATTTTGATTGTGATGAGCATTTTGACTGTAATTTTTGTAATTGACAGTAAGACACTGGCAGGAGATTTTGGAACTACTTGACTACATTCAAAAGTACGGGGATAAAGTTACTAGGCAATTCAAAACAAGATCTTTGAACAAACTGAAAAGGGAAGAAAATGACTAAACAACCCAAAACAAGCAACTAAATTGACCTTTTACACAGTATAAAAAGAACATATTAAGTTGGAAGTTAGCAAAATAGAATAATAGATTATACCCGAGGATGCCTTGAACCTCAAATAGATAAATTATATCCCACTTGAAATGTAATGCAGTCATATGAGTAAAACATTTTGTAAAACGTGCATTAATGGTATCAAATGGGGTGGCAAAAAGTTCAAGAGGGAGAGCTTGGGGTTTTAACAATGGCCAACAAGGATCAACAAAATTGTTAGAATTAGGTTTAACATACAAAATCAATTCACAAGTAATAGGGAAAATCCCTTTGCAAGATTATCAAGTGTGATCACAGAATAATCTAGATTGGGTGGTTAACTGGCAATGGTTCCTCAAACACCTTGGAAAAGTTAGGGTGCCTAATGAGAGGGTTGTGACTTATTTTTTGCCTAATCTCATGAAAAGCCTTAGAAGAGTGGCTTTGGACCAATGAAAATCACCTTTATTCAAGCTATCAGTGATAGGATTTACGATGGTGCTAAAACCTATGTTACAAATACTTGTTTAAGATACTGGGTGTCGTAAATTTTTGGGTACGTATTTAGGTGTCTAACATATCTATTTTACTCAATTTTATATAAATTTCACCAATTTTTACTCATGTTGTGTCAGTCAGATATGGGTATTTCATAGAAAACGAAGAGTGGATGCGACATATGTTAAAACCTTTGATGAACCTCCTATTGAAATATACCTGTCCATGAAAACCATGGGATCCAAAAAAGGTATAGGAAGATACCTGTCCACGAATGGGATCCAAAAAGGGTCTTAGGCTTAGGCCGCTCTATAATTGCCTTAATTTTGTTAGTTAACAAACTTCTGAATGCTCATACTATTAAGTTTAGAAATTCAAACTACCCACTAACTAACCACACCGAAAGAGCTACTCATACTACAAAATTAATTGTATCAATTATGAATTTACCAGTTGTGGATTCCAGCATTTGGGCTGGGATAAGGCTGGCTGATTTGCTTAGGATATGATGTAAGAATACCTTTCATAATAGAGGGTTGGTGAACTGTCTTGAATGGTTGACTATGTTACTTCGATTTGGTCAACACCAACACCAAACACTTGTACAATATATGTGTTGGATTTGGCCAGTGTTTTATTGGACTTGGTAGTACCACCGTTGAGGTGAAGGAGAAGAAGAAGAAGAGGAAGAAGAAGAAGAGGAGGAGGAAGAGGAAGAGGATGACTATGCATTACTTTGCTGGTGGTTATAGAGCAAGAACAAGAAGAACTAGAAGACGAAGAAGGAGAAGATGAAGAGTAATGCGGCAGCAGAATGACAAAAAAAACCTGTTCTATGAAATGGATAATAGGGCATCCCTGCTCTTCATATAAACTTGGGTTGAGCTTTTTTTTCCACAAGGAAATTGGACTCAGCATATTGATTAAGAGTGCTGCTAAATTGGTGTACATTTCTTTTAAGTTAGCTCACATTATAACTACAAGCATATTTTAAAGGGTAGTATGACACTTTAGTTACTTAACTTTCATAAATTAGACACATTAGTCACTTTTCTTAAAATTTATCATTTAGTCATTTTATCGTTACATTTTTTAATACTTTAGTTATTTCTTGTCAATTTTTTTTTAAACTTTTGGATCGAATTAAACTTTATTGGGGTTGGTAGATGTTTGAAAAAAAAAACTCAAAAAGTCCAATAATTTGACACATTCCTATGTCTAGAAATTTTAAAAATTATGAATCCAACCTTTGGATACATATTCGTATCCGATAGTCCTTCTCGAGTTCGAGTAACATAGGTGGTAGCTTTGGTGGCTGATGGATTTGAGGATTATTGAAACTTTCTTTTCTTCGTTTTTGCTATAATGTATCATTCTTTAGCAGGCTAGAAAGAAATGAGATTTAAGGGAGAGAGATTCTAGAAAAGTCACAAGTTTAGGAAGAGATTGGCAAGTACTTTATTGAGAAGGGGAAGAATTCACGGGACAATGTTCTGGAGAAAGAAAATCAAACTCACCCTGGTACCGAACTGATGCAACATGGGAAGATAAAAGAATTAGGCGAGGGAAAGATGAAAGGAAAATTAGGGTTTGAGAATCAAAAATTAGGCATTTAGGATAGTAATTAAGAATTGTTAAAGATGATTAGTTGTGTATTATGTGTCTATCACTAGGTGAATATATTAGTTGTGTATTAGGTGTGTTAGTTGTGTATTAGGTGTATGTCACCTAAGATTGTCCCTAACTTTGTATATAAATAGGTAGTGTCTTTGAATGAAAATAAGAAGAGTGAATTATGAGTTTTACATGGTATCAGAGCATTTAGGTTACAAAATTTGGGTTTTTTTTCGTTCAAATTAGGGGCTGATTTTGGGTAAACACAAATTAGGATTTGGTGCATTTTTGAGTTCCAACTTGAAACACCCTTTTGGAGTGCACATTTTTTCTCACTGCCGGCACAGGGAAGAAGACCAGTCTCCAACCAGCCAAACCCCGAATTTTGGTCACCAGACGAGCCGCGAGTGAGCCACACGCACCACCGCGACTTTATGTCAAATTTTCACGCGTCTCACCGCCGGCACAGGGAGGAAGACTAGCCGTCGACTGGCCAAACCCCGAAGTCCAATCACCAGACGAGCTGCGAGTGAGCCACACGCACCACCGCAACTTTCTACCATCTTTTCACGCGCCAGCGTGTGACAGCGCGTCCGTGCAGCATTCTTCTCCGGTCGACCTCGTGTCGCTCTCCGCCGTTCCCCTTCGTAATCTGTGGTGGTTTGGCACTCATCGCTTGTGATTGTTCAGGTTTGGGTTCTTCCAATTTTGTGTTCTTGATCGTTGCGTGTTTGGTCGTTGCTGTTGTTGGATTTTATTTGTTCGTTTGCTCGTTGCCTTGTCGTTTTTAAGAGTTATGACTGAAAATAAATCTAATGTTGTAACGGATATGGTGCCTGTGATGTCTAAAATCACAGACCATAAGCTCAATGGCTCGAATTATTTGACTTGGAGTAAGACCATTCGAATTTATTTGAGAAGTATCGACAAAGATACTCATAGATGATTCAAAGTAGACATGGCTTAGAAAAGATGCTCGCTTATTTCTGCAGATTTGGAATTCTATTGAAAGCAATGTAATTGACTTGATCAATCATTGTGAATTCGTTAAGGAATTGATGGATTATTTTGATTTCTTATATTCTGGTAAAAGAAATCTTTCTCGCATATATGAGGTATGCAAAGCATTTTACCGTGCAAACAAACAAGATCAGTCACTCACAAATTATTTTATGAAATTTAAAAGGACTTATGAGGAGCTCAATAATTTGATGCCTTTTAGCCCTAATGTAAAGGTTCAGCAAAGCCAACGGGAACAAATGGCGGTCATGAGTTTTCTTGCCGGTCTTCCCTCTACTTTTGAGACTGCTGAGTCCCAGGTTCTTTCTGGTTCTGAGATCTCCTCTTTACAAGAGGTGTTTAGTCGAGTACTTCGTACAGAAGGCACTCCACCTCTACCTGCTCAATTAAATGGTGCTTTGGTCAGCCGAAGTAATAATTATGAGCATGGACGGTCAACTTATATGAACAGAAACAAAGGAGGCAGCTCGCACGGGTTTGAAACTCGACCACAGGACCTAGGAGGTATTGTATGTCATTATTGTCACAAATCAGAACATACGAAACATGACTGTAGAAAGCTTCGAATTTACCAAGTTCTCACAGTATCAAAAATCACTAAGGTCTTCATCACCTTTTGTCACTGTTATTGCTGATTCAGGTAAATCAAATGCATGTCTCATTTCCTCATCTTTCAAATGAGTTATTGATTCTGGTGCCACAGATCATATGACAGGTAATTTTAGTCTCTTTTCTACTCCTCAGTCACACACTTCTACCTCTACTGTTACCTTAGCCGATGGGTCACCATCTCGTGTTCTTGGGAGTAATTGTGCCAGACCCAAGAACACGAGATGGTGACCCATCGGCTAAGGTAACAGTACAGGTAGAAGTGTGTGACTGAAGAGTAAAAAAGAAACTAGAATTATCTGTCATATGATCTGTGGCACCAGAATCAATAACCCATTTGGAAGAAGAGGAAATGAGATACATTTGATTTACCTGAATCAGCAATAGCAGTGACAAAAGGTGATGAAGACCTTAGTGATTCTTGATACTGTGAGAACTTGGTAAATTCATCTACAGAGATAAGAACCGATTTTTCAGAAGTATCAGAAGTGGATGCAATATGAGCGAGTGACTTTTCTGATGCTTGTACTGAAGCTTTCTACAATCATGTTTTGTATGTCCTGGTTTGTGACAATAGTGACATACAATACCTCCTAGGTCCTGTGGTCGAGTTTCAAACCCGTGTGAACCGCCTCCTTTGTTTTTGTTCATATAAGTTGACCGTCCATGCTCATAATTATTACTTCGGCTGACCAAAGCATCATTTAATTGAGCAGGTGGAGGTGGAGTAGTGCCTTCTATACAAAGTACTCGACTAAACACCTCTTGTAAAGAGATCTCAGAACCAGAAAGAACTTGGATTTAAGTATTTTGTTACTTTTGTAGATGATTATTCTCGTGTAACTTGGTTATATTTAATGAAGAGTCGTTCTGAATTGTTTTCTATTTTTTGCGCATTTTGTGTTGAGATTAAAACTCAATTTAATGTTTCAATTCGTACTTTCCGAAGTGATAATGCCAAAGAATATACATCAGCTTTGTTTCAATCTTATATGGTTCAAAATGACATGCTTTATGAAACTTCGTGTGTTGATACTCCATCTCAAAATGGAGTGGCCGAACGTAAGAACAAACATATTCTCGAAACTGCACGTGCCTTATTATTTCAAATGAATGTTTCTAAACCTTTTTGGGTCGATGCAGTTTCAACAGCATGTTTTCTTATTAATCGCATGCCCTCATCTGTTCATGGTGAGATTCCTTACAAAATTTTGTTTCCTAATAAGTCATTATTTCCGGTTCACCCTAGGATATTTGGTTGCACTTGTTTTGTTCGGGATGTTCGTCCGTATGTTACTAAATTAGATCCTAAGTCTTTGAAGTGTATCTTCCTTGGTTATTCTCGTCTCCAAAAAGGTTATAGATGTTATTGTCCTAGTCTTAACAAATATCTTGTCTCAATTGATGTTACCTTCATGGAAGACACACCCTATTTTTCGTCTTCTCTTCCTCTTGCATGTCAGGGGGAGGATGACGATTTGTTAGTCTATTCTATCACATCATCTGAACCTGTCTCTGATTCAGTTCTTGTTAGGCCTCTTATAACTCAAGTCTACTCCAGACATAGACCTTCTGATTCATGTCCTGCATCTGCTCCTTCGTCATCAGATCCAGTCCTGAACGATGATTTTCCTATTGCATTACGCAAAGGTAAACGTCAATGTACTTATCCTATTTCTACTTTTGTTTCGTATAATTGCTTGTCGTCTTCCTCTTGCTCTTTTATTGCCTCTCTTGATTCTATTTCTATCCTTAAAACTGTTCACGAAGCCATATCTCATCATGGTTGGCATCATGCAATGATCGAGTAAATGAATGCGTTGGATGGCAATGGTACTTGGGACTTGGTTGATTTATCTTCGGGGAAACGGGCTATCAGATGCAAATGGATGTTCACAGTTAAGGTTAATCCAGATGGGTCAGTTGCTCGATTAAAGGCTCGTCTTGTTGCTAAGGGATATGCTCAAACCTATGGAGTGGACTATTGTGACACTTTATCTCCTGTTGCTAAATTGACATATGTTCGGTTGTTTATTTCTATGGCAGCTACTCACTATTGGCCTTTGCATCAACTAGATATCAAGAATGCTTTTCTTCATGGTGATCTTCAAGAGGAGGTGTTTATGGAGCAACCTCTTGGTTTTGTTGCTCAGGGGGAGTCTAGGCAAGTTTATCGTCTCCGCAAATCTTTTTATGGTTTGAAACAGAGTCCTCGTGCTTGGTTTGGAAAATTTAGTCCAACTATAGAAACGTTTGGTATGATGAAAAGCAAGTTTGACAATTCTGTGTTCTACAAACAATCAAAAGCTAGTATCATTCTTTTAGTTGTGTATGTAGATGACATTGTTATTACTGGAAGTGATACTACGGGAATTTCATCTCTTAAGTCTTTCCTACATACTCAGTTTCACACGAAGGATTTGGGGATGCTAAAGTATTTCTTGGGTGTTGAAGTCACAAGGAGTAAAAAATGTATCTTTCTATCTCAGAGAAAATATGTCCTGGACTTATTAACTGAGACAGGAAAATTAAGAGCAAAACCTTGTAGTGCTCCAATGACTCCGAACATCCACCTTATAGGAGATGGAGAACTCTTTAAAGATTCTGAGAGATATCAAAGGGTGGTTGGAAAACTGAATTACCTTATCGTGACTCGTTCAGATATTACATATTCGGTCAGTGTTGTTAGCCAATTTATGTCATTTCCAACAGTTCATCATTGAGCAGCGTTAGAGCAAATTTTGTGTTACTTGAAAGGAGCACATGGACGTGGTATCTTGTATGCAAATCTTGGACACACTTATATTGAATGTTTTTTAGATGCAGATTGGGTAGGTTCCAAAGTGGATAGAAGATCCACATCAGGCTATTGTATTTTCATTGGAGGAAATTTGGTCTCATGAAAAAGTAAGAAGCAGAATGTTGTGTCACAATCGAGTGCAGGGTCAGAATATAGGACTATGACACAATTTGCGTCTGAGATAATATGGATATATCAGCTCTTGGATGAAGTAGGTCTTAAAACTTCATTACCAGCGAAATTGTGGTGTGATAACCAAGTTGCTCTTCATATTGCTTCTAATCCTGTTTCATGAGCGAACTAAACACATTGAAATTGATTGTCATTTTGTTCGCGAGAAAATTCAGCAAGGTTTTATTTCTACAGGATATATGAAGATTGGAGAACAACTAGGAGATATCTTCACGAAAGCTTTAAGTGAGGTTTGGGTTGATTATCTTTGTAACAAATTGGACATGATTAATATCTATGTTCCAACTTGGGAGGGAGTGTTAAAGATGATTAATTGTGTATTAAGTGTCTTAGTTGTGTATTAGGTGTATGTCACCTAAGATTGTACCTAATTTTGTATATAAATAGGTAGTGTCTTTAAATGAAAATAAGAAGAGTTAATTCTGAGTTTTACAAGAATAAATAGTAGAAAGATCAATATTCATTAATCATTAAAAGTCTGAAAAGTACACTACAGGCAGGCCATATTTAGTCTCAAATTTGACCAAGGAAATGACTTTAATCACTTAGATAAAGCCCTAATCGAACTAGGAAACATAGTACTTGATGCAAAAAATAAAAGAAAACATAAATTATGGGAAACAAAATAAATCCTAATAATTATCAAAATTTCCATAAATATCTAACTTTTTATTATTCAAATTTCCATCGCCAAACCTCTAAAATGACTTGATCACCTGCTTGTTGATTTTTTTTTAAGTTCTTAAATGACAATTTGACCTTTCGCACTTTGCAAGCCTGTGAATTTATACGTTTATGTTTGGTTAGATATGGCTATTAAGTAACTGCACATGAATTCCACGCATCCTGTCTTACTGAAGTTAGCTCTGCTTTCCTTAGTGGACTAGTACTATATTTCTGTTTGTGATTGGTGGCAGTGTCATTAGCAAAACTATCTTTCAAAAGTACTTTTGTTACTACTGTGGTTTGTATTAGCGATTGTAATTTTGATTAATAATGTTGGAAAGATTACACCTATTTGTTTTTCTTCTCTGTTTTAAAACTAGTTTCTTTCATCCTCATAATTCTTATAAACAGCAAACAACAATGCACGTGAAGAACAAAAACTGGATTTGATTTAACTGCTTTCAGGGAAAATATGCAGAAGACAAGCATAATGAAATAACATCCGATGATATACTCCTTTAAGGAACTGTTTTGAGTTTTTAGAAGCCAATGGGCCCTTGGCCCTTAGTATTGCCATCATTTGCACTACTTAAATTAGTTTTAAGTTAACATCTAAAAGTTTAAAGTTATTTTTCAGTTATTGGTATCAACTATGCTTGTTCCCTTGTTTCTGATTCCCTTTTGTCCCTGTACTTTTTGTTTGTGGGCTTCTATGTTTCTTGCTTTTTATTTACATTGGTAATGTTCAAGATAGAAATGTCATGAATATCTTTTCCTTTTTAACAGAACCGCCCTGCAGAGCTGATAGCGAAGTTTCTGGATGAGAAGCTTCGTGCAGGGAACAAGGGCACTTCCGAAGAGGAATTGGAGGGCACTCTGGATAAAGTATTGGTTTTGTTCAGGTTTATACAGGTAATATAACATGTGGATTCTGAAATAAATAATTTGGCTATTGGGCTATGCAAAAGTTCCTTCTCTCATTTTTAACTGTCTTGCATGATGTTTTACCAACCTTCTCATGTATGTCTCCTATGTGTCTAAGATGCATTTGTTTCTTTGTTTTTTCTTCAATCAAGGGGAAGGATGTATTTGAAGCATTCTACAAGAAGGATCTTGCAAAAAGGCTTCTTTTAGGAAAGAGTGCTTCCATTGATGCAGAGAAGTCTATGATCTCCAAGGTTAAGAATGGATTTATTATTTACAAGATAATATTTGTGGAATTTTTTTTCATTTTCTTGGTTATCTAAGAAATTTATTCATTGATGCAGCTAAAGACCGAGTGTGGTAGTCAATTTACAAACAAACTTGAAGGAATGTTTAAGGTGTGCTTTTTTTATTTTCTCGAGACCTTTTCATTCAATTGTTACTATTGATGCTATTGCTAACGACTGTTGGTCAAATTTTTTGGATTGTTGATTTTCTAATTTAAATGTTGCTTTTGTGCTAAAATTATATTTAAATTGCCAAAAAAAGCAGAAACACGTAGTGAACTAGATCCTGTTTTGATAGCTTCTACAAGTACCAAATGCTAGTGGTGTAAATTGTGATGGTGTTCCCATTTAACTATGGTACAACTCATCACATTTGAGATTCTATCTATCTTGTCCCACTACTTTTGTAGTGAGCTGGAATGACATTGGGATGGGACAAGATGTAATATTCAATTTGTTCCAAATGGACCTATGTTATATTTTTTTTTCACTCCTTTTGATATGAAAGTAAATAATTAAATAAAAATAAAAACAATAAAAAAGTAAACAGGACTCTTTGTAATAGTTAGTATCAAAAGTCAGCTTTAATTTGGTTTTAGTTTCTTATTTGTAAATTATTATTATCTTTCTCAATGTCTTCTACCTTTACTTTCAAGATGCATATTTGATTTATTTATTTTGGGAATGATGCATCTTTGTAGTTGAATATGGACAAAGAAAGACACATTGATTAAGAAGCTATCAAATAAGAGTGAGAAAGTAGTTATCAAAATGCAATTATTTGTAAAAATATTAAATAACAAGAAACTTTTGATTTTGAGAAAAGGAAAAATAAGATATCAAATTCAATTTATATTGGAATGTTCAAATGAGGTATAATGAATTCTAAGCTAAGTGATGGCCTAAAAAACATACATGACATAATTGGTGGTAAAGAGCTGTAGGTTAGACTCACTTTGAAATTAAAATTGTACTGATTCAATAAAAAATTATGATTCATTTATAACATTGTTGGAAAGATATGGAAGTCTAATTTTTAGGAAATTTTACACTTTGTAGTTTCGAGTTCCCTAGAGTAGTTAGTTTATGCTCACTTTAATAAAGATCGACTCAACATTGAAATTTAAACGGTACTATTTTACAAGATTTCATGATTCCTTCCATATATAATAGAAAGATCTAAAAGTAATTTCAAAGAATTTTATGGTTTGTGATTTCGAGTTCCTTAAAGACAGTTATAACTATGCATTTTTTGCTAAAGAATTTACAGATTTTGCTCTACTTTGAAATTATCAACATAGTTTTTTCAATACTATTTGGTTATTGACGAGGCTCAATCATTAGGTTCTCTTTTTATCCTACTTATTTGGCCTTATATTTTTATTGTTACGATATCTACTCGTTTTCTAAACAAAAAAAAAAACTTAAAACGATTGTAAGGTGTGTTATTTTTATTGCTAAAATACACATTTGGAATGTTTTGAATTAGTCGAATATGTAAAAAAAGACCAGTCACATGTAAATATAATAAAAGCTAAAGTCAATTTAAATTAAAAAAGAAAAAATAAAATAGATATTGCCAAGTATTTTATGAAACTCAGAAGGAATTTTGACTAAAAAAATCATAAAGAATGTTTAAATTAAAACTCCTTAAGTCAGTGGATAACCACATGAGATTAAAGAAATCGAATAGGTTGGATGGAATAACTTTAAAATATGAGTCTATTTGGACAATCTAATGGAATGTGAGATGATACGAGACGTCCCAAATTATACCTCTAAATTTGGTAGGTATTGTTAGGGTATGTTTGCTTTTGCTTTAAGATGCTGTAAAAGTGTTCGACCAAAAAAAAAAAAAAAGAAGTTACTTTTGAGCTAAACATGAAAAATTTAATATAAGTGTTTTTAGGACTTATTAAGCACGTTTTATGCTTCCTGATAGAAGTCTAAAGAATGTGTTCCTTCTTAAAAGCACTCTTTCTAACACAGAACTATTTTAAACAAAAGCACAAGAAAGACACCCTTAGTCACATAATAAAATTGTTAAGCTATCATTTCAATGAAATATGTTTTTACTAGAGTCGTATAAGTGTTCATTCAATAAAAGATATATACAATTATTCGATTATGTAAATATACTGTTAAATAATATGAAAAATATATATATTTTTAAATTTTTTGTTTCTAGAATGTTGGTTTTGCTTTTGAATGTGTTCAATTTTTGTTTTGATGGGCTAACTTTTACTTTTGGTTGCTAACACTATTTGGGATTATTTGATTTGTATATATATTGTTAATAATGTGATTTAGAAAGAAAAAAAAGTTAAATTGTCTAAATAATTATTTACATTATTATTTTATGAATACCATCCTGATTACTTCGACCTTTTAAGCATTTGAAGTGAGGACGAGTAATATCTGAAAGGCTTCCTTGCCTTATTTAATCAAACCAGTTTAATAAATCATGGCTTTGCAGGTTATCATGATACAGATCTGTTTACTTTGTGTCTTTTTCATTATTTTAGGACATTGAATTATCAAAAGAGATAAATGAGTCTTTCAAACAGTCATCCCAGGCAAGGATGAGACTCCCATCGGGAATTGAGATGAGTGTTCATGTCCTAACAACAGGGTGAGTTTAACTCTAGTTGATTGTGTAATTTTCAATTGCATTATTCCCTTACTCCATTTTTCAAATAGTTTGATGAGTCATGGCTGGATGCAGGTACTGGCCAACGTATCCTCCTATGGATGTTAGGCTTCCCCATGAATTAAATGTTTACCAGGTTAGATAATAATTACAGTTCAGATTCTTTCCACGATGGGGACATTTTCTGTAGAAATGTTTTCTGACTTTCTCAAGCGTTTTATGACACCACAGGACATTTTCAAGGAGTTCTACTTAAGTAGGTATAGTGGAAGGCGATTAATGTGGCAAAATTCCTTAGGTCACTGTGTATTGAAAGCAGAGTTTCATAAAGGCAAAAAGGAGCTCGCTGTTTCCCTGTTCCAGGTGGGTTTATGATTGAGATAATATTCTAAACTCAGTGATAACAAATTTACAATTAGGGGTATCAACCTAGAGAAGTGTGACATACTATTCGTATTTATAGTCATATGAGTAGCGATAGTTGGAGCCCGCATGTGTGGGGCAGCCCCTCAACATGCAAACAAATTACCTCACATGCATCTCTTGTGTCTTCTTTAAGATGTAATGGCCCAGTAGGACCCTGGGTCAAGAAGGCAAGTTGGATCATTCTAACTAAGTGACGGGCTGGACTGAAGCTTATGTGTCCAGCCTTGAGATACTCGGGCTATGAATGGTACGATCCATATAGCATGTCCGAGGTGGATCTGCAAACAATTTATGTTAAGCAAAAATGTTAATACTTGATTTCCTTGGGTTCTTTTCTCTTACATTATTTTAGTTTTGTT
This sequence comes from Hippophae tibetana, assembly GCA_037013495.1. Taxonomy (NCBI): domain Eukaryota; kingdom Viridiplantae; phylum Streptophyta; class Magnoliopsida; order Rosales; family Elaeagnaceae; genus Hippophae; species Hippophae tibetana. Next base: position 133,542,215 of record CM072801.1, on the reverse strand, counting down.
TCCTTTTCTGATTATTGATTTTTTCCCCCTTTCCTCTGTCTGTCTATTTATGGGGGTGGGATGCGGGTTGTGCTTTCAATCCAGACTGTTGTTTTAATGCTGTTTAATGATGCTGAGAAGCTAAGCTTTCAAGATATTAAAGAACACACTGGGATTGAGGACAAGGAACTGAAAAGAACTCTGCAGTCCTTAGCATGCGGAAAAGTTCGTGTCCTACAAAAGGTGGGTTTCTGATTCAGTGTTCCATTGCCAGATACATATGTTGTAATTCTTTCTTGAGATCATTCACCATGGAAGTTTTAATTCTATCTTTTTCTTTCTTTGACTTTTTTCCTTCAAACATACAACAGTTGCCCAAAGGGAGAGATGTTGATGATGGTGATTCATTTGTATTTAATGATGAATTTACTGCTCCTCTCTATCGTATAAAGGTACGACTTGTTGAATTTGATTAGTATGGTGGTGATATGAGACACACTTAATGTTGATATGTTATACCCTACATCTAGTCTTCAGTATGGCTGAATAGGAAAAGGATCATTGTTTATTTCTTTAATTTATCAGTCTTTTGTTCATTTACATCTTTACATCGAGGGAAGGCTATTTCTTTAGAGGAAAAGAGAGGAATGGCTATTTTTTTAAAGGAAGGGTAACTACACATGTTCTATATTTATTCTAAAAATAATACTTAAATTCTATTCTTTTCTTTTTTTGTGACAATTTAGTGTTATTGTTATTAAAAAGTAGTCACACAATGATAAATAATCATTTTTTATGTTTTTTATATATTTTTTCTTCAAATATTTCAGTTACAGTTATTTTTTATAGCAGTTGAAAAAATGAAATGAAAAAAAAAATTAACTTTTTCCTTATGTGATAATTTTTAATAACAATAGGACTAAATTGTTTTTAAAAAATAAATATTGATTCTAGGTGTCATTTTTGTAATAAGTAAGGGATTCTAATGATATTTTTCTCATGTTTGCAAGGGAGGGAAAGAAAAGTTTGGGGAATTGACACAAGTTTTGCACTTACCGAAACTGATGGGTTTTGTTTACTTTTTCCTGTTTCCCTCAGAAGGTGATGGGAATAAAGACAATTAGGGTTAAATTAGGACTATAGAGATTAATTTATCTATTTGAATTTCAATATGTAAATTTAGTGTTTATCAACTAGATTTAAATATTTTATTTTCTTATCAAATTAGTTTTATAGAAATAACATTGTGTACCTATTGTACTTGAATTTGAATTGAAATATCAGTTTTCCTTTCAGTTAAGAGGTTTCTGTGTTTTCCTATTTCTATTCATCGAATCATTAACCCTAAAATTTTCTATATTCTCCCTATTTTGTCTATTTTTCTCTTCTATATCTTTCCAACATTTTTAATTATGTGTGACAAGGTGATGAATTGAACACACATGTCTGTACGTATCTATAAATACAGAAAACATTTTGCTTAATGTCATTAACTTTGGTTGATTGAGGTCAGTATTTTTTATGCATACAGGTAAATGCTATACAGATGAAAGAGACGGTGGAGGAAAACACAAGCACCACTGAACGAGTATTTCAAGATCGTCAATATCAGGTTTCTCTCTCTCTCTTCTCATTGAGTGTGAACTTTGGCAAAAGCCCTAGAGTAACCAATACTATCGAATTGAGTGTCCGTTTATATGTAAACCACAGGTTGATGCTGCTATTGTGCGGATAATGAAGACCAGGAAAGTACTAAGTCACACACTTCTGATTACCGAACTCTTCCAGCAGGTAATGGTATCTGATTTAACCTGGTTTTATTAGATTCATTTCATTTTATGGGTGTGGACATGGAGTAATAGATAGTAGGGGTGAAAGTAGAGGTACACTAACTTTTTAAAATGGAGTACTTAGTCCAGTAGTTTTTTTTGGTGTGTGATAGTTTAGTCCACTGATTTTGAGAAAGTAACACCACAGTTTCCAATGTTCAATTTTTTATTTTTTCTATTAGTCTAAATTTTTATTTTAAAAACTGTTTCAGTAATTATTCATGTTAAAACTTTATTTTTCAAATACAGTTGAAAAAATAAAAAATAAAATTTCTTCAAAAACCTAAAAATTGACCTTATTGTTCTGTGGTGTCATTTTTTCAAAACTGATGGATTAAATTGTCACAAAAAAAACACTAAACTTGTTTAACTTGCGATAGCTAATGCATTGCTGCGGCATTTGTTCCTATTAGATAATACTCGATCTATGTTACTGGATTGTTGTCCAAGAAACATCACTTGAACATGGAAATGGGTAATCAAAAACTCTAATTTGATAAAAATTAAAAGAAAAATGGGCGCGTCCTTGATTTGTATTAAAAATTTATGACTCTGTGTTCAAAAAGAGTCGGTGTAACATAGCTATCATCCTTCGCAAACTGTCTGATGCAAACAAGATTTCCAAAAGTCGATTTAAATTAAATATATCCAATATTAGAGACAGACCTAAAAGACCTATTTCCTGGAATTCATGCTACAGCTTGAATATGCTTTCCATTTTCGGGAAGCTTTCCGTTATTTCGAAGTATTAGTGTCTTACTTTACTGTAAGTCTGTAACAAGCAAATCATCGTTCCTAAACTGTTTGATGCGAACTAGATTTCCCATTAAAGACGACCTAAAGACTTATTTCATGGATTAATGTCTGCTTAGCAATGTAACGGGTCTGTCTTTTTGTTGAACAGCTGAAGTTTCCAATAAAACCAGCTGACTTGAAGAAGAGGATAGAAAGCCTTATTGACAGGGAGTATCTAGAGCGGGACAAGAACAACCCTCAAATTTACAACTACTTGGCATGATTTAGCTTTTCTTGAAGCTGCCCTTTTGAATGACGGCAGCGATCTTAGGTCTTCAGGATTTAAATGTATTCAATTTCTTGCTTCATTATTGTACAGTGACTTTACTAGTTTACATTTTTGTAATGATGTCTTTCTATCTTTTATATATATATATATATATATATATATATATATATATATATATATATATATATATATATATTAACAACTGCATTTACGAAATATACAAACCATTGTTTTTCCTAGTCCACCCAATCTATAAATATGAACCACTGTGTTGTCAAAAAATAAAAAAATAAAATAAAAATTAAATGTTTTAGGTATTACTCGGATTTCAATTTATTACTTGGTATTGAGTCGGTCGACTTTATTAACTTTTCATTGTATTTTAAAATATTTTGAAAAATTATTTAAATTAATACTCTTATAACTTATAACAATAAAAGTAATACTTTAATAATATTAAATATGATTAAATTAGATAGTATTTAATATTAAATGGATTTAAATAATTATTGTTTAATTTCAGTGGCATTTAATTAGATGGTATGGTTTTTAAAGTGAAATGATGTTACTTTTTTATATAATATTTTTGTATTTATAAATTTCTAAGGTTATTACTTTTTTTTTCAAATATTCTTTATCTAATAATCTTATTACTATTATAAATGGTAAAATTTGTATTTTTTTTATAAAAATGATAATCTTAGTCCCATAATTGACATGTCAAAATTTGGTTGATAATATGTATGAAAACTATTAATATATTTTCTCATATAATTTAATTCAATAATTTATGTATTAAATATATAAAAATGTAATTAATTATTGTTATACATTATATAAGTTATGTATATTAAATTATATATATTATTAATTATTAGTTTATTAATGAGAAGTATCTTATAAAAGAAAAATAATAAAGTCGTTCATTAAAATTATAAGATTTAAGTGTTTAAAATTTTTGCACTTCTTAAATGCACACTCACACACCATGCACAATGATGTATTATAAATGTAAGCAAGAAATTGAAGAATAAAAAAGAAAGAAAAAATTAAGAATTTGGACTATAAATTTGAGAATATCTTTTCAAAACTTCATTCATAATTCTTAATATTCAACATTCTCTTTAAAATATGAAATAAGAAACATATATATGTATATACTAATGGTTTTTAATATGTTAATGGACCTTTACTAATGCCTCAAAAGAATTAAAAATAACAACTAATAATAAAATACTATATGATGTAGGTATTTAGTTTCCTCTCTTAGCATTTACTTTACACTACAAATGCTTTATTTATTTTTTCTTTATTTTACTATTTTTTAATGCTTTTAGCTAACATGTCTTACGTTTACTATTTTTGTCTTTTAGCATAACAAACTCTTATAGAAATAGAAAGAACATAAGGTTAAATTTAGTTTGTGGACTAAGTTATATATTGAGAGAATATTCTCTAAATTTTCTATAACATTTTATGGGTTAGAACCATAGAGTTCTATCCATTTATGGGAGAATTTATCTTCTAAGAATCAATTTTTAGCTTCTACGTTAAGTGTTATCAGAGCATCAAGATTTCCTTGTGTGATAATGGCCAATTTTGGTAAAGAAAACCATCGCTTCCATTGTGAGGGTGTTGGCTACCTATCTATGTGAACAAGAACAAAGAAATGAGGTACAACTTCGATTCTTTATACAAGAATTTAAGTAGACCATGTCGTAAAGAAATTATGACTAAACAATGAAACCCACAACCTAAAGAATCCAGTCGAGCTACCTCATTTTTACAACAACCTTCGATGTCAAACCCACCTCCCAACAACATCCATGCTGAAAGTTTTGATACAGTCGACCCTTACAACTCTAGCCCATTCTCATTTCGTCAAGCCTAAGCCTATTTTCGAAGCCCATAAAATTACCTAGTTGGAAATTATCCAGCCTATACCAACCTGAGACCTATGCAACACCAAACACCCATTGACCAGATTTTTCTCACCATTACCCACCCTAAATACCAACATCCACTCTATTTCAAAACAAATCGCCTGATTATTCAAACTATTAGCACAAAAATGATGAGGGACAAATGAATATAACTAAATTTTTAGATTGGGTTAAATTAGTGGATAATTACTTTGATTGTATGAAAATTTCAAAGGATAAACAAGTAAAAATGATAGCATACAAGCTCAAAAGAGGAGATAATGTATGATGGGATAGGATTCAAAGCATTAGGAGGAGACATGGTGAGCTAGTTATTACTTCTTGGGTTTTGATAAGGAGACTCATGTTTGAACATTTTTTACCCTTTAATTATCAACAAACACTCTTCAAGCAATACCACAATTGTCATCAAGGGTCTAGGAATGTTGCTGGATACATGGATGAGTTTCGAGAACTTAGGGTCAGAAGTAATCTGGAAGAGAGTGAATCTCAAGAAGTTATAAGATTTATAACTAGATTGAAAGAATCCCTGAGGAGTCATGTGAATATTCAAAATTTACAAAGCTTTCCAGAAGTTCTTACTTAGCCTCAAAATATGAAGCTCAACTAGATAAGTCTCCATGCAATAACTTTGCTAGGAGATTAAATAGTGAACCATTCTATGATAAACAACATCATTTCCCATCATTTAAACATATTCCACTTTCAAATTCACAAAAATGGACCTCTTGATCCACTTCCAACTACTAAAAACATGGGTAAACAACCTACGGTTGATCCCAAAGCCAATTCATATATTAAGATTAGGTCTTTTAAATGTTTCAAATATAACTAACTAGGTCATCAATCAAGTGAATTCCCCTTGAGAAATACTATAAACATTGTGGAAGACATTGGAGATTAATAAGACAACAATCATAAAGATGAGGAAAGGGAAAGTTTTGATGATGTTGAGGCTATGGGAGATGAAGGGGAGAAATTTTCTTGCATTGTTTAGAGACTCCTATTAACACCTAGAGAGAACAGAGGTAATAGATGCATTCTATTTTTAGAACAAGTTGCATAATCCATAGAAAAGTGTATGAAGTAATCTAGGGTACCTCTATCTATTGGAAGATATTATCAAGATGAAGTGCAATGTGATACCATTGAGAAATGGTGATGTGTTTACCATGATTGAGAAATGTGACATCATTAAGATATTATCAAGAAATGGGTTGACTTTATCGTGACTGAGAAATGCAGGGTACCTTTGTCCATTGGAAGATATTATCAAGATGAAGTGGAATATGATCATTGATATGGATGTATGTCATGTGTTACTTGGTAGGCCTTGGAAATTTGATAGGGAGACTACGCACAAAGGGAAAGAAAACATGTATTTATTTGTGTGACATAATAAGAAAACAATTCTCACCCGATAAGCTAAAATTCCCAAATCCACTATTGGTAGAGTTCAAAACAAACCAGTTTTGCTAAATGTCCTTATAACTGAGATTAGTCAAGAACTTAAGGGACATCAAAATATTTTGGCTTTGATGTTCAAAGAGCTATCCAAAATAGATAGGAACTATCAACATTGTTGAAGTCTCTCCTAGAAAAATTTAAATATGTAATACCTGAAAAATTATCAAGTGAATCACCACCTTTAAGAAATATACAACATTAGACAGATTTGGTACCAAGATCTAAATTTCCAAACTTTCCACACCACAGAATGAATCCCAAAGATCATGAGAATTTATGAGAGATCGTAAAGGACTTTTCCAAGAAATTTAAAGTTTATGTGCTATATCGACCTTGTTGGTGCCTAAGAAAGATGGGAGTTACAGGATGTGCATTGATAGTAGAGATATTAACAAGACAACAGTGATATATAGGTTTCCAATACCAAGATTGGAAGATATGCTAGACAGATTGAGGGGAGCCAAAATATTTTCCAAACTAGATCTTAGGAGTGGTTATCATCAAATAAGGATAAGGCCTAGAAATGAATGAAAGACTACTTTCAAGACAAAAGAGGGACTATATGAATGAAAAGGGATGCCTTTGGGGTTATGTAATGCTCACAACACCTTGATGAAATTAATGAACTAGGTACTCAAACCATTCACAAGTGATTTTGTAGTAGTTTACTTTTATGATATACTGATTTTTAGTACAAGGGTCGAGGAACACTTGATTCATTTGAGGTCAATGTTGGAATTATTGAAGAATAACAAGATGTATTTAAATCTCAAGAAATGTGAATTCTTGACTGAGAGTTTCCTAGGATTTATTATATGTGCCACAAAATTGCCTATGGACAAGAGAATGGTTATAGCTATGCAAGACTGACCAGTCTAACTATTGTACATAACGGATTTTTCATCTTTTATAGGAGATTTATTAAGAACTTAAGTTCTATAGTGGCACCAATTATTGATTTTTTTTAAAAGGTAAGTTTTATTGGGAAGCTAATCAACAAATAAGTTTTGAATTAATTAAGAGTAAACTAATTAATGCTCGTATCCTTGCTTTATAAAACTTTGATTTGGTATTTGAAGTTGAAACTTATGCCTCAGACATAAAAATTGTAGTATTGATGTAGAAAGGAAGAGTAATTGAGCAATTTAGTGAAAAGTTAAGTGATGTAAAGAGAAAATGGTTAGCTTATGAGCAAGAATTTTATACAATTATTAGTGCACTGTAACATTGGGAACACTACTTTATACAAAAAGACTTTGTGTTACACAGTGATCATTGATGAGTGCTCAAAAAGCACTAAAATAACCATGATTTTATGCACATTAATTGATTAAAAATATATATATTTATATATTTTATCATATATTTATATAAATTTGTCTTTTTCGGAATCACGGATATTTTTATTGTTTTTTAGGTATTTTGGCTTAAAAACGTAACTTAAAGACTCAAAGAGGAATACATGAAGCAATACATCACAAATATATTAATAAATAAATGAAGAAAGGTCAACAAATATGCAAAAATTGGAAAAAATGGGTCAAAAATGTCAAAAAAAAAAGAAAAACGAGTCAAGCTACTGTTAATCCGCGCAAAGCTGCGTGCGGCTACTGTTCATCTGTGCCAAGCTGCGCGCGGCTATTGTTCATCCGCGCAAAGCTGCGCGCGCGGCTACTGTTCATCCGCGTAAAGCTGCGCGCACGGCTACTGTTCATCCGCGCAAAGCTACGCGCGCTTCTACTGTTCATCCGCGCGCGCCTAACTGCCTCCGCGCGCGCCGACGCCCGTTTCGCCCCATTTTTCACGTGCATCCGCCCCATGACGTCATCAATGACCTCAGCATTTCCATTACGCGTTTTTACATTTTTTTAAACATTTTTTTACTCATTTTTTCTCTCCATCCTTACCTATAAATACCCCCTTCCCTTCACTTCAAAACACACCTTCAACACCTCAAAAACACACTTCTCTCTTCTTTCTTTCTCTCTTTTCTTAGATTTTTAGTTTTTTTTAGTTTTTCTTAGTTTTTAGTTAATTTTTCTTAGTTTTAGAGTTCTTCCCTTTTTGAGAAGAACTAGTTATGTTTTTGTAATGTTTTAGCTTTTTGATTCAATAAATGGTAGTGCAAATTCCGCTTGGAGGTTTTCCAGCAACGGGAATAGCGTCGAAGTTCTGTAAGGATTTTATTTTCTTTACAGTTATTTTTTATGCTTTATTCTTACATGTTATATTTAATTTGTCTGTGATTAAATTTAACTGTGCTGGCTGTTTAGTAAATATGATGTAATAATAACGTTGTTATGCTTGCGAAATATTAAATAGGTAAAAATCTCTAAAATGAATTGATTTTGTTTTTATTCAAGATTTTATATTAAGAATGTTAGAGAGAAATATATTATTTTTCATTACAAACTTAAACCTGAAAATTAGATTTTAAGGTTTATTTATCCGGTCTGATTTAGAGTAGTGCTCTTTTATTTGATGGTACAATCACCCGGTAGTTAGAGTGAAGCTCTATTTCAAAAGTTTTTATAAGAATTATTATCTGAAAATGTATTGACAACATGTTTTCGGTAGTGGTTTTAAAACTTGAAAGTTAGTACTCGGATAACTAAATTCTTAGGTTTAATTTGGACACCTTGAATAAAGTTTAAACTGTCTAACCCCACCAAAGGTGACATTTAAATGGTTCATTTTCAATCTCTTAGAAAAAGGAATTAATTTAATTAACCAAATTAGTTATCAACCCCACCCATAGGTGTTAATTGATTTGTTTAGTTAACAAAGAATATCTAACCCCACCAAAGGTGGTATTCATACAAAAAAGGGAGAATCAATAAATATCAATTCATATCTTTAATAACCTAGATAATATGAGCAAGCATAATTAACTTAGTTATTATATCCATAAATACTCCGCCATTATAAATGATAAAATTTGCATGAATGTTTATTGAATCTATGTTTAATTTTATGTAATTAGATTAAAAACACAAAACCCCAAAATATCGTGACATGATGTTTAGGATTTAATTTTGTTTCTAAAAGTTTGAATAATAAATTAAAAACCACATACATTCCTTCCTTAGATCGACCTTGGGAGTATACTTATCATTTTCTACGAAATGATTCGTGCACTTGCGAGAGTTTTATAAATATTAAAACCAAAGTATTGGCAAGAATCGATGATGTCGATTTTAGCTCATCAATCATCAATCACTTCAGTTATTGAATTCTCAAAAGAATTTAAGTAATATGCATACTAGTTGAGCGTTGCATTTACAAAGGTTTACTTTCTTATTCAAACACAAGTCAAGTAAACAAAACATCATAACTGATGTACTAATTTGGAGGACTCATATCCTCACTATGACCAGAACTGAAATCCTAAGTTTTGATGAGTTGCTTCAAATGTGTGCACAAGATGAAGATTCTAAAGAAGTTTGGGCCAACTATAAGGGTGGATGTCTCAAAAGGATGTATCACATTAATAAATGGTTTCTGTTCAAAGAAAACAAACTCTGCATTCCTATAATATCTTTGCCTAAATTTCTAATTAAGGAGTATCATTCTAATGGATTATTAGCTCATGCTTGAAGAGATAAGACTCTTCTATACTTAGAAGACAAGTATTACTAGTCTCAATTTTAAAAAAAGGTTGCAAATTATGTTCAAAGATGCTCTATTTTCCCAACAACCAAGGGTAGTTCACAAAATATAGATTTATATTCTCCATTACCAATCCTTTAGAGTATTTGGGAGGGCCAAGTATGGATTTCATTCTAGGGTTACCAAAAACACAAAGACATTTTGACTTGGTGATGGTAGTTGTCGATTGAGTCTAAAAAATGGCTCACTTTGTACCATGTAAATAGACTATAGATGCTAGACATATTACATTGTTGTTTTAAAGAAATAGTGAGACTATATAGGGTACCCTAGTCTATAGTGATTGGTAAAGATGTTAAGTTTATGAGTTATTTTTAGAAGGAGTTATGGAGTAGGTTTATAATTGAATTAAAGTTTAGTGCTACGACATATTGAAGTGGTGAATAGGATACTTGGAAACATGATAAGGTATTTATGGGGACAAACCTAAACACTGGGACATAGGATTAGCACAAGCTAAATTTGCTTTCAAAAGCATGGTTAATAGGTCTATATGTCACTCTTCTTTTATGATAGTTTACACAAAGGTCCCAAATTTTGTGATAGATCTTACTGCACTATATCTTTTTAAGAGTCAAATAGCCAGTAAATATGCAAAGGAAGCTATTCGATTTTGAATTAAGTAAAAGCTCATCTAGAAGCCAATACTTTATCTTATAAACAACATGTAGATAAAAGGAAAAAGGTTTAGATCCTTCTCAATTGGTGATTTGGTCATGTCACATATCAGTAAAGGAAGTACACCAACAATAACTTATTCCAAACTATAAGACATAAAGATAGGTCCTTATAAATGCTTTGTTTATTTTCTCTTCATGTTTTTACTATTTTTTAAGGCTTTAAGCTGAGGTATCTTAAGTTTACTATTTTGTATTTTAGCATAACAAACTTTGATAGAAATAGGAAGAGTAGTGCAACGGAGAAAATTTAGATTGAATTTAGTTTATGGATCAAGCTTTGTATTGAGAGAATCTTCTTTGAGTTTTCTATAACATTTTTTGGGTTAGAACCATAGAGTTTGTAAGGTCCATTGTACTTGTGTCTATATGTTGGCTACGAGTGTGCAAAATATGGTGTTGTTCATTTTACTTAGTATACCTATCTTCCTCTGTGTAAGTTTGGTTACCGTGCATATACACATATATAGTTAGGTACATTTTATATTCTAGCATACTTACACACACTATGAGGTTGGTTTTTGTGGTGTGCATGCTAAGTGGAGGGTTCTGGTTTTTTATGAGTAAACGTGCGAGCAAGCCAACATTATCGCTCGGGTTTTTTGTTTCATTTTGAGTGCGAGTATTTATGGAAATTACTTGATAATTTTTGGAGAGAAAAAAGACTTTTTGCACTATGCCACCACCTTCGCTACCACCCTAAGCCACCACCATTATCAAGGTGGTTGGCAAGATCGATGGTAAGGTGGTTGGTTGAGTTCTATAAATACTCCATTTTCTGTCTTTTATTTACCCATTGATGTTAGTAGTGAAACTTTTCCAAAATTTGCATTGAGAATTATATTTGTTTTTTAAACTATTCTAGAGAGTTTACCTTTAAGTGTGTGTCATTTATTAAGCTTAGTTATCAAATCACACTGTGTGCATACTTGGTTTAACTATGTTTCTCCCGTACATGATTTGACATTTGTTGTGGAATGTGTGTCCCTTAAAGTTATGAATAGTTACACTTTTTGTTATTGATCAGTGATTACAATTCTCGTCAAATTAGGCGGTGTTGGCTATAGAGGAGAGCTAGGTTTGAATGTTAAACTAGGTCTTTGTGAAAGTAGTAAGAAAAACTAGAAATAAGCAGTTTGGATAGAGGTTCCGAATGAGAGATTATAGTGGTTTTTATTTCTTTCAGAGTTATAACTGATTCATTATTTAATGAATTGTTTGCTGCTGAATGGTTGCCTTAAGAAACTTGAGAACATTACCACATAGATACGTCTCTATGTGGGTTTACCTTACTATGTCGCTTGATATGTATGATCTATTATTATATTAGCATAACATGAGTTTAAGGTGTGTATGTAACAACATACTAAAAACTTAAACTCTCATTAGAAAGTTTTTATATTCTTACATGCTTTCTATTGAATATATATAATATTTATTGTTCAAAATTATCTACTTTTCAGATATTATATTATTTGTGTCCATATTGTGTAACCTTGTTAAGTGTTTACTTTATCATAGATGACCATACCAATCTATGTTAGATTTATTTAATTAATGAAAATTTTGAAGTTGAGAAATTGTTTAAAGACTTTTTTACAACATGATTTAAAATCAATTTCATAACAAAATTGGTATATTTTCTTTTGATAATTGGACAATATATTTCAATACTTATTTGAAATTTTTTTTTAATACACAAGTCATTCTTCATCAATCAGAAGAAATTCAATTAATGTATTTACAAAGTATCTTACACTGAAGATTAATACATGTATAAATATAGAAAAAAAAGAATCTGTTTTTCCTAAAAGTGCTTTTAGGAAAAATATATTAGTTGCATACAACTAATATACAGCTTATAAAGTATATTAGTTGTATACAACTAATATACCATTAAATCATTTATTAACACTCCCCCTCAAGTTGGCGCGTAGATATCAATCATGCCCAACTTGCTTAGTGAGCCATATAATGACTTCTTGGAGACTCCTTTGGTAAGCATATCTGCAAGTTGCTCTTCTGTGGGAACAAAAGGAAAACTAATAAGTTTGGCATCTAACTTCTCTTTTATAAAGTGACGATCAACCTCTACATGCTTAGTGCGATCATGTTGTACTGGATTTTGTGATATATCAATGGCTACCTGATTGTCACAATACATCTGCATAGTATTTTTGAGTTCGAAACCCAAATCTAATAACAAAGTTCTTATCCACAGCAATTCACAAACCCCATGAGCCATACCTCTATACTCGGCCTCAACACTAGATCGTGCCACCACTTTCTGCTTCTTACTTTTCCATGTAACCAAATTTCCTCCCACAAAGGTGAAATAACCCGATGTTGACTTTCTATCTGTAATACTTCCTGCCCAATCTGCATCTGTGAATCCACAGACTTCAAGAGGATTGTTGTGTTTAGAGAACATTACTCCCCTTCCTGGAGCCGATTTCAAATACCTTAAAATTCTCAAAACAGCATTCATATGGTTCTCACTTAGATTGTGCATGAACTGACTCACCACACTTACTACATATGCAACATCTGGTCTAGTATGAGCTAAGTAAATCAAACGTCCAACCAATCTCTGATAGCGAGCTCGATCAGTTGGTATCTGATCTGGATACTCTGCTAAACAATGGTTTTGCTCAATAGGAGTGTCAATAGGTTTGCAATCCAACATACCTGTCTCTGTTAGCAGATCAATAACGTACTTCCTCTGACATAGATATATTCCTTCTCTTCCTCTGGCTACCTCAATTCCTAAGAAGTACTTTAGTTCACCTAAGTCCTTCATTTCGAATTCAGAGGCTAGCTGTCTTTGTAATTTATCCATCTCAATAGTATCATCACCAGTGATTACCATATCATCAACATAAATGATAGGGCTGTTACCTTCCCTCGTTGATGTTTGAGAAATAGAGTGTGGTTTGAATTACTCTGTCTGTAACCAACCTTTTGCATGAACTGTGAAAACCTTCCAAACCAGGCTCGAGGGGATTGCTTGAGTCCATACAAAGACTTCCTCAATTTGCATACAAAATTACCAGGAGAATCAACTACATACCCAGGTGGAAGACTCATGTACACCTCCTCGGCTAATTCTCCATGAAGAAACACATTCTTGACATCAAACTGTCGAAGTGGCCAGTTTAGGTTAACCGCAAGTGAAAGCAGAACCCGAATCGTGTTCATTTTGGCAACAGGAGCAAAAGTCTCATCATAGTCTACACCATACGTTTGAGTAAACCCTTTTGCTACAAGACGAGCTTTATATCGATTTACGGATCCATCACCATTATGTTTTATAGTAAACACCCATCGACAACCAACTGTCTTTTTTCCTTGTGGTGGTGACACAAGTTGCCAAGTATCATTTTTCTTTAACGCATCCATCTCTTCAGCCATTGCCTTCCTCCATATTGGATCTCCCAACGCATCCTGCACTTTATTAGGTATTGATACACCAGATATTTGATTCACAAATTATTTATATGAATTAGATAATCTTTTAGTGGACATGTAATTGGCTACTGGGTATTTTGATTTTGCATGAATATTTGGTTCATACCTTTTGGCTGGTTAACCTCGAGTAGACCTATTTGGTAACACATACTGTCCAACATTAGACTCGATGCTATTAGTATCAGTAGGTGTACATACCTCAGATGAGTGACCTTCAGTACCAGGGAGTTGTTAATCAAGGGTATCTGAGGGTACAGTTGTGTCTTCAATGTCATTTGTTGTAAGTGAATTTGGTGCTTGAATACTTGAAGCATCTGCTTCTGCAATGACTTGTCTCTTTGAAACATCAGTTGGTGATTCACCTAATGCCTCCTCCTCACCATGATACAGTTCTTCGAAATATGTATTCTCCCCCTGACGAGCAGTATCAGGTGAGGAAAAATAACTCATGTCCTCAAAGAAGGTGACATCCATAGTAACATAATACTTTCTGGTTGGTGGATGGAAGCACTTGTACCCTTTCTGATAACTTCCATAACCAACAAACACATATTTAATTGCTCGGGTATCTAATTTAGACCTTTGATTTTTAGGAATATGCACAAAAGCAACACAACCAAATACACGGGTAGGAAGATTATGAAAGGATGATAAGGAGACGTAAGATGCGAGAATCTGAAATGGGATGTTTCCGTTAAGGACACTAGACGGGAGACGATTGATGAGATGGGCAGAAGCCTGTACAGCATCACCCCAAAGGTATTTTGGCATATAAGCACTAAATAAGAGTGCACGAGCCATATCAAGTAAATGACGATTTTTTCTTTCAGACACTCCATTTTGTTCCGGTGTTTGCGGACAAGTAGTTTGGTGAATAATCCCATGTGTTTTGAAAAAAATTTGAAAGACGTGATTAACATATTCCCCACCATTGTCAGAACGGAGGATCAAAATGATGGCATTATATTGTGTTTGAACGAAGGTATGAAAATTTTGAAAAACTGAAAAAACTTCATCTTTTGTTCTAAGAAGAGAAATCCACGATAACCTTGTACAGTCATCGATAAATGAAACGAAATATCTCATACCCGATATAGTTGGCTCTTTAGATGGTCCCCAAACATCAGAATGAATTAATTCAAAAGGAATAGTACTTTTATTAGAAATACTAGGAGAATAAGTAATACGATGGCTCTTGGCCAAAACACAAGTCTCACAATGTAAAACAGTCTCACTAACACCAATAAATAAAGTGCGCATAGTTTTTTTCATAAGACTAAAATACGGATGCCCTAAGCGGTGATGCCATAACCAAATTTCACTTAGCTTATCGGAACTAGAAGTCAATGCAGTGCTTGCCATTGCTTCTAGTTTCTCCCCTCTGTAGTTCTGATCTAAACGGAACAATCTGCCCCTCAGATACCCCCGACCAATTATTGCCCTGGTAAGAAGATCCTGAAAAATCACATACATATGATAAAAGGTTACAAAACATTTAGACTCAAGGTTCAACTGTGGGACAGAGATTAAGTGATGAGATAAGTCAGGTGCATATAAAACATTATGGAGCTGTAAAGATGGAGTGATATAAACTGACCCTTATCCTAAGACAGGAAAGGCCTCACCATTAGCATTCGTAACATAAGACACTGGTGGGGGAAATAACTCATTAAAATAAGATTTATCATAAGTCATATGATCAGATGCACCAGAATCAATAATCCAAGTATTAGACCCAACAGAGTGAGAAACATTTAAGGTCATACCAATCTTACCACGACCAGCTATTGAAGCTGTAGGGATACCTCCACATTCCATAGGATGATTCTGTCCATAGTAGTCTGGTTCTTGGACAATTTGCACGGTAGCTGCTTTTGCTTTAGAGCGATACCCATTTTTTCGTTTTGCTGCATAGTAGTCTGCTTTTGGTTTCAAGTGTGGATATAGTTTCCAACAAGTCTCACGAAGATGCCCATGTTCATTGCAATAAGAGCAGGGAGAACGAGGGCGATTGGTAAAACCCGATGAAGGTCTCTACTGATGAAGTGGAATTGAATTTTGCTGATAGAGGAAGGGTGCCTTTGATTTGGCTTGAATGGCTAGGCTTGATACCTCAACATGTGCCTGATGAAGACTCTCTTGCTAAGATTCGTCTTTACGGATGTATGTAAAGGTAGTAGTCAAGCTCAGAGGGTCGGACATTCGAAGCAGTTTGCCTTTAGTACTATTATGTTTTGTATCAAGACCTCTTAAAAAGGCATGTACTCGTTCAAGCTCCTTCTCCTTCTGGTACCACAAAAGGTCTTCTGAATTCTTAATTTTACACGGGCGTTTCTGGTCAATTTCAGCCCATACATTTTTCAGTTTGGTAAAAAAAAGAGATACTGGTTACCCATTTTGTTGCATGCCAGCAGCTTTGCACATGAGTTCATGAACTTGAATAAAGTCAGACTCATTTGTATAAAGATCGCTTAAGGTATTCCATATAGACTCAGCAGTTTCACATTCCTCCACCATTTGTAATATATCATCAGTGATTGCTCTAAATAGAATGGACATGACAAAGCCATCATCATCTTCCCACCTAGTATAGGCGTCTATATCATCTTGGCTAGGAGCCCTAATTGATCCAGATACATGTCCCATCTTATGCATCCCACGAAGATAAACAGACATAACTTTTTTCCATGTTCGAAAATTTGTACCATTAAGTTTAGTACCCCCGAAAGAACCAATTTATGAACTCTTAACAGAGACTTCAAAATTTGGAACTTCATGAATTCTGGAAACTTGATGTTGTCTTGAATCTTCCATTGAAATAATAATAAAAAGTATATTGTGCAGCGGAATAAAAATTTTGAATTTTTTTTTAGCGGGTTGGGCTGATAAATGGGCTGTTTGAATGTTTGGGCTAATGGGCTTGAATTAGGAGCTAATGGGCTAGGTTGGGCTGATGGGCTTGAATTAGGAGTTGATGAGCTAGGAGCTGATGGGCTAGGTGGGGCTGATAATTGGGTCTTATAGCTGATGGGTTAGGGTTGGGCTGAGGGGCTGATAATTAGGCTTATAGCTGATAATTGGGGTTTTTTTTAAAATCTGAAAACTTAAGAAACATAAAGAAACTGCATACCAGGTTTCGGCTAGTCGGCGACAACGTAGGGGTGTGCAAGTGGCACGAAGTTGGACGCTGTGCAGGGCTGAACGGCGCGCAGGGGCACAGGTTGACTGAACGGTGCGTAGGGGTGCGGGTTGACTGAACTGCGCGCAGGGGCGCAGGCTGACTGAACGGCGCGCAGGGGCGTGGGCTAACTGAACGGCGCGTAGGGGCGCAGGCTGACTGAACGGCACGCTGGGGCATGCGACTGAGCGGCGCGCTAGGCTGCGCAGGGGCGCGGGCTGACTAAACGGCACGCTGGGGCGTGAGGCTGAACGACGCGCTAGGCTGCGGAGGGCTGAACGGTACGCTGGGCTGCGCGGGGCTGAACGGCGCGCTGGGCTCTACGGGGCTGAACGGCACAGGGCTACACAGTGGATGACACGGGCTGAACAGTACGGACTAGACGACGGATCTACAACTGCAGCGCGAGCTAAATAGTCCGAGAAGACGGCGGCGCTTCTATTCAGAAACCGGTAATTTTTTTTTTCTTTCTTTCCTGCTTTGATACCAAGAAGAAATTCAATTAATGTATTTACAAGGTATCTTACACTGAAGATTAATACATGTATAAATATAGAAAAAAGAGAATATGTTTTTCCTAAAAGTGCTTTTAGGAAAAGTATATTAGTTGCATACAACTAATATACAGCTTATAAAGTATATTAGTTGTATACAACTAATATACCATTAAATCATTAATTAACACAATCAATATGTCATGATACTCCTCAACAAAATAGAATTGGTCAAAGAGAAAATAAACCTTTACTAGAAGTCGCTCGTGCTATAATTTTCTATGAATGTATCAAAATATTTATAAGGGTTACCTTTGAGTATATTAGGATGCACGATTTTTGTTCTTATACCTAGAAATTCTCATCCTAAATTTAATCCTAGAGTATTTTCTTATGATATGCTACTCGTGAAAAAAGATATAAGTATTATAACCCTCAAACTAAAAGAGTCCATATTAACATGAACATCATTTTTTTCAAAAATGACCCTTATTTCAACCAAAATTCCCGAGAAGAAATTAGAAGAATATCAATTTTCTTCGCATAATACAATTCTTGAAACTGAGGGTTCGTTTTAAGGGAATCCTTCACATGATTTTGGAAATAAAAACTTCAATGTAGGAAATAAATACTACAAAAGGATTGTAACAATCTAAATTCTAAACTTTTGATTTATACAAGGACTTAGGAAGGGAATAAAGACATGCCTATTATAAGTTTTTGTTGGGAAAATCGGGTATATTTTCCCTATTCTAAGTAGTAACTATTCACTTATGATTTAAATGAATAGAACTCAAACTAACCCGACAAAATAATGCTATTGAAAATATAATGCTAAAATAAACTAAAACAGATATTGAAGTAGAAAAATAATAACACCAGAAATTTAACGAGGTTCGGTATAAATGTTACCTAGGTCCTCGGGCGTCGTTGACCACTTCCACTATCTCCAATTGGATGAACTCCAAAATCACAACTAATTGGGCAAAATTGAGCTAATCAATTACCCTTACAAAAGAGAGGAAGATTTACAAATTTTGGGATGTATACAAATGATGAAGGAGGGCTTTATTTATAGCCCCAAATCCAACACCCATCTTCATTCCTAACCAATGTGGGACTTTTCTAATTTTCTCACTAAGGAGCAATATATAACAAATCTCCACCTTAGCGACTTAGTGGTTTAAAATGATTTCTTCAATTATTAGATCAACGACGCCAATGCCAATTCAGATTTGTAGGATGTTAATCAAGTCCAAACAATGTTTGAACTTGATTGTTGTTACCACCTTGGTCATCATATCTGCGGGATTCTCTATCGTACTAATCTTCTGAACTAGTACTCCACCTTCTTCAATAATCTCTCGCACGAAATGAAAACGAACGTCAATGTGCTTTGTACGTGCATGGTAGACTTGGTTCTTTGCTAAATGAATAGCACTCTGACTATCACAAAACACCTTAATATGTTTTTGACCAACTCCCAAGTCTTCAAGCAAACCTCGTAACCAAATAGCTTCCTTCACGGCCTCTGTAACTGCCATATACTCTACCTCTGTAGTAGACAAAGCAACTGTGGATTGCAAGGTAGACTTCCAACTGACTGGTGCTCTAGCAAGAGTAAACACATAACCAGTAGTTGATCGACGCTTATCTAAATCTCCTGCATAGTCAGAATCATAATATCCGACTGCACATTGACCAATGGTATTATCCTGCTGAAATACTAAACCAACATCTATAGTATTTATAATATATCATAGAATCCATTTCACAGCCAACCAATGTCCTTTACCAAGATCATGCATATACTTTCTTACAGCACCAACCGCATGTGAAATGTCAGGTCTTGTACACACCATTGCATACATCAAGCTACCAACTGCATTTGCATATGGTACCTTTGCCATATATTTTCGTTCTGCATCATTCTTAGGAGATAATTGAGCACTAAGCTTGAATTGAGGAACTAGCGGAGTACTTACAGGTTTTGTCTGCTCATTCATACCAAAACGTTGTAGTATCCGCTTCAAATATTGACTCTGGGTCAAACTAAGCTTCCCCTTCTTCCTGTCTCTACTTATCTCTATACCGAGAATCTTCTTGGCTTCTCCCAAATCTTTCATCTCGAACTCCTGACTTAGTTGAGCCTTCAACTTTTCAATTTCTGCTTGGCTCTTCGATGCAATCAACATATCATCGACGTACAATAGAAGATAGACGAAAGACTCATTTTTGTAGCTTGCGAAAATACACACAATGATCATGTGTGCTTCTGGTGTGCTTCTACTGCAACATAAACTGATCAAATCGTTTGTACCACTGCCTTGGAGATTGCTTCAATCCATACAATGATTTGTTCAGCTTACAAACCCAATTCTCTTTACCAGCAACATTAAACCCTTCTGGCTGAGACATATAGATTTCCTCTTCTAAATCACCGTGTAGAAACGCAGTTTTCACATCAAGTTGAACTAGTTCCAAATCGAACTGTGCTACCAAGGCCAACAAAATTCTAATGGAGGAATGTTTTACAACTAGAGAAAATACCTCATTATAATCGATTCCCTCCTTCTGAGCATAGCCCTTAGCCACCAACCTTGCCTTGTAGCGAATACCATCTTTGTTAGGAAATCCATCTTTCTTTGCATACACCCATTTGCATCCAATTACCTTCTTGCCCTTAGGTAGTTGTGTCAACTTCCATGTTTTATTCTTCTGGAGGGACAGAAGTTCTTCATTCATGGCTTCCTTCCATCTTTCAACTTCAGGGCTTCTGATTGCTTCTTTATATATGGAAGGAACATCATCATGCACAACTGAAAGTGCACAGGCCACCGTATTTTTAAACTGAGTAGGTAGGTCTTCAAAATCCTTGTATCGAGTAGGTACCTTGATATTTTGTCGTCGTGGCCTATCAACTGTAGTTTCTTCTTGTTGTTGTGGAGGTTCTTGGGTTAAAACCACTTCATCTGATTCATCATCTGTCAATGGAGGATCAGTTTCAGTCTTATCTTCACTAATTGGATTAACAATTTTGCTTTCAAACTCCACATGTTTCGGAGTTTGCTCCACCTGCTCTAAAGTGCCATCAATCTTCTTAGTTACCTTTTGCAACAAGGCAGATTCATCAAATGTAACATCTCTGCTAAAGATTATCTTTTTCGTTTCAAGGATCGATATCCCTTAGAACTAGAAGGGATCCCCAAAAAAATGGCTTTCTTAGCTCTTGGGTCCAACTTTGATTCTGTTACATGGTAGTATGCAATTGAACCAAACACATGTAAGAAATCGTAATCTCTAGCAGGTTTTCCAGACCATACCTCCATAGGTGTTTTGCCTTCAAGCGCAGACGATGGTAGACGGTTGACGAGATGACATGCATATGTCACAGCCTCAACCCAATACTACTTGCCTAAACCAGCATTTGACAATATACACCGAACCTTCTCTAACAAAGTCTGGTTCATGCGTTCTGCAACTCCGTTTTGTTGTGGTGTTTTTCGAATGGTGAAGTGTCGCACTATCCCTTCTTCTTCACAAACTTTCATAAATGGATTGTTTGTGTACTCAGTGCCATTATCAGACCTCAGACGCTTGATCCTTTTATCAGTCTGAGTCTCGATCATCTTCTTCCATTTGAGAAAAATTCCCAACACTTCATCCTTCTTATTCATGAGATACACCCAAACTCTTCTGGAAAAATCATCAACGAAAGTGACATAATAATGTTTGCCACTCATGGATGGAGTTCTTGTTGGCCCCCATACATCCGTATGGATGTAATCCAAAATGCCCTTTGTATTATGGAGAGCAGTGCCAAAGCTTACTCTTTTCTGCTTCCTCAATACACAATGCTCACAAAATTCCATCTTGCCGGTTCTCACACCTTTTAACAGGCCTTGATTTACTAGAATTTGCAAAGCTTTTTCACCAGCATGTCCCAAACGCATATGCCACAGCTTGGTAGTTTCTAAATCTCTTTCTTCCTCTGAAACTGCTACTGATGCTATCCCAATAACCGTACTACCAAGGTAGTTGTACAAGTTATTCTTTCGAACACCTTCCATCGCCACAAGTGCTCCAGAAGTAACCTCCAATGCCCCATTTTGTATGGTCACAGTGAAGCCTTTTGATTCTAAGACTCCCACAGCAATGAGATTCTTCTCCATATCTGAAACATAATGAACATCTGTCAAGACCCTGGTTGAGCCATCTTGATTCTTCAAACGAATTGAACCGATTCCCAAACTTTGCATGGATAATCATTACCCATGAAAACAACTCCACCGTCTAGTTCTTCAAAGTTAAAGAACCACTTCTTGTTAGGAGACATATGGAAAGTACATGCTGAATCAAAAATCCAATCACTAGGATGAGATGATGTTGACGAACCAACCAATGCAAAATCTGAATTTGAATTGCTTTCAGCTACACATGCATCAGATTGCACAGCTTTTATTTCTTTTGTAGCTTCGGACAATTTTTCTTCCAATGGCCTTTCTCATGACAAAAGGCACATTCATTTTTACCAAGTCTTCCTTTTGATAGAGATCTACCTCTCCTTCCTTTATGTTGTGTTTGCGGACGTCCTCTTACAGACAATGCCTCTGCTGCTTCATTCCTGCTTTCTCTTTTATCTTTCTTTCTAATTTCATAACTATACAAAACAGTACAAACTTCCTCAAAAGACACTTTATCCTTCCCAATGAGTAAGCTCGTAATAAGATAATCAAATTCATCAAGAAGGGAAGCTAACAACATCAAGGCTAAATCTTCATCGTTAAAAGTTTCATCCATATTTAACAAATCTGCTACTAATTGATTAAAAACAGTAATGTGGTCGTTTATTATAGTACCCGGAAGGTATTCAAACCGGAACAACTTCTTCTTCAAATAGAGCCGATTCTGTCCACTCTTCTTCATGAACTTGTTCTCCAACGCCTTCCACAACTTACTTGTGGATGTCTCCTTCATGAACGTGTACTTTTGTTCTCTTGAGAGACACGAACGGATTGTACCACATGCCAATCGGTTGATATTTTTCCACTCTACTTCATCTGTTCCATCTGGTTTCTCTTCTTCAATAGCGATGTCTAGACCTTGTTGAAACAGAGCATCTAGAACTTCGCCTTGCCACATGTCGAAATGACCAGTTCTATCAAACTTCTCCACCTCGAACCTTGCATTCATCACCATAGTTCTACTTGACATGGATGACTGGTCTTTGTTTGAAAGAAATTTTTCTTCCGCCATTTCTTCAAATTACAACAACTAGCAATTATATTCCAATAGCAAACAAACGAAATACAAACAAATGCCTAGGTAGAAAATCTTCGGCTCTGATACCAATTGTTGGGAAAATCGGGTATATTTTTCCTATTCTAAGTAGTAACTATTCACTTATGATTTAAATGAATAGAACTCAAACTAACCCGACAAAATAATGCTATTGGAAATATAATGCTAAAATAAACTAAAACAGATATTGAAACAGAAATATTAAAGCATAAAAATAATAACACCAGAAATTTAACGAGATTCGGTATAAATGTTACCTAGGTTCTCGGGCGTCGTTGACCACTTCCACTATCTCCAATTGAATGAACTCCAAAATCACAACTAATTGGGTAAAATTGAGCTAATCAATTATCCTTACAAAAAAGAGAAAGATTTACAAATTTTGGGATGTATACAAATGGTGAAAGAGGGCTTATTTATAACCCCAAATCCAACACCCATCTTCATTCCTAACCAATGTGGGACATTTCTAATTTGCTCACTAAGGAGCAATATATAACAGTTTTCAGTTTGGATCACCTATCATATCTCAGTTTTATTTCCTACTATCACTGCTCCAATTCCTATAAACCCGCCAAATAACAATATTTCAGACCTTGATATTCCCATAGCATTGAGAAAAGGAATCCGAACTTGCATCAAATATCCTTTTTGCCAAATATATCTCCTATAAAAGAATTTCTGACAATCAAAGATCATTTACCTCAAAAATTTCTCACCTGTTTATACCAAGAAATATTCAGGAAGCCTTAGGTGATCCAAACTGAAAAGCAGCAGTTCTTGAAGAGTTGAATGCATGCTATAAAGAAAAACAGTACTTGGGAGATGGTTGATTTGTCAAAGATAAGAAGATTGGAAGGTCAAAGTAAGGAATATTTGATAACAAATGCAAATATATATGTCCTTGATTTACTTGGTGAAATTGGTACGCTTGGCGGTAAATTTGTTGAGAGACCGATTGAATCTAATACAAAGCTGCAAACTACAAAACCCGACAGTGTAGTGAACAGGGAGCAATACAAAGACTCGTTAGAAGGTTGATTTATTTGTCTCACATACACCCGACTAGATAGCCTTTGTAATGAGCATGGGTAGGTATTTACCTATACTTGAGCACTTTGAGTCAATTTTTAGAAAAGGGAACTCCTAGAGAATTTCAAAAGATAAACTAACTAATAACATTTTTATGATTAATTAAAATTTTATCGAATGTTAAAAGTTATTATATATTTAATACATAAATAATGGATTAAGTAATATAAGAAAATGTATTGATATTTACAATAATCCTTATCAATCAAAATGTGACATCATTTTTGAGATTATAACGATAATTTTTATTAAAAATCTAGATTTTGTAATTTTTACACCTTTTCTTTTCCCTTCTAAAATTGTAAAATCAAAATGTTCAGTGTATTGAGGTATAAAACCAGCTACTGCAGACAATAAAAAACATACCTAGCCAATTTTTTTTTTTTTTTGTGTGCTTTAGTTGGAAATATCTTACCTATATCGATATGCATTTAAATATTAGTCATTTTAATAAATATAACAAATTTAGGTGTTTTGTGGGAGAAATAAAACTTCACTTAATTAGATAATAAATTTTGTTTTAAAGATGTGAATGATCATTATGTCATTAATTGCTATTTGTGACGGTGGTTCTATAGTTTCTGCTTTTAATTTTATCTTAATAAAATTGAATTTCACAAAAAGAATTGAAGTGTTAATGGGTTTAGTTGTTAATAAGGTCTTTGGATAATATCGGCAAGACTTCGGTAACCCATACTTGTTTGATTGTTAGACGATACCTGAAAGTTTATAGTAGATGCAAGTTTTACTTATCAAAATTTGATTATGGTGATTTTAATATTTTTTTGAAACTTATAAAATTTAAGAAGAATAAGAAGTACTATATATTTTTCAACTATAAAATTGAAGTATTTTATTTGTTGTTGACGAATTATAAATTACTCTTTCTTTAGCTAGTAATTAATAAAAACTTACCATTTGTGCTTGTAGATCATGGTATTGTTTATAACTAAATTTATGATAATAACTTTGTTCGCCTGAATGTAAACTTATCATTTATTTACAATTAAATTTGTTGTATTTATCGTTGCAAGCTTGATACAATTAATTTCTTCTATTTTTAGTAAAATTTTATATTCTTTTGCATATATTTTGTTAGTACTTTAAGGTATTACTAGATCACAATTTTCCACTACTTTAAGGATCGTTACTTATATTCAAAAACAGTACTTAAATAACTTAGTTTAAAAGTATCCTGCTGTAACATATGAATTCATGAATAGTCTTAAGCGCTAGTTATTAAAATGGTATGTTATTTTTAACAAGTTATATATTTTAGTCCACTAATTTGTAGGTATTATCTTAAATGTGTATTAAGTTTACAAGAAACACCAAAAGTTTTAATGGATTTTTAATTCAAACTTAATGAATCTATAACTTAATTACCACGAGTATAATACTAGAGATGTTTTAAATTTGAAAAATGAAATATTATAAGTCTATTAGATTTAAAAATTAATACATTAAAGATATTTATATACTTTTAGTATCTATTTTTCAAACTTAATTAACTTTAAATATATTATTTAAAAATTAGTAGATTTAAATTTTTATTTATTTAATTTTAAAAGATTTTGTCTCATGTAATTTGATGTAATCTAGATTAGAGATTACTATTCTCAATGTAAGCGTTGGTCAATAAATAATCAAAATATAATTATATGCCATTGATATTTCATATTTAATATATTTAATTCTCATAATCAAACTTATCATTTACATAATGGTATACATATTTCATTTTTAAATAAATTACTTGAAGCAAGAAAAAATTAAATTAACGTTTCTCATCTATAATATTTTAATGTAGTGAAAGTTTAAATTATATTTAGAGTAATTAAGTTATATTTTTTCCAATTAGAATCTATGAGTATTCAAAACAACTTTTTTAAAAAAATTATCTAATTATTTATTCATCTTCATTTTTTTTTATCAACCTCGTCGAAACTCCAATGAATTTGTCAAAGACAAATATAATATGTTACATTCATAGAGAGTTGAATGTAATCTCTTACATCTTTATTAGAATTTCAAAGATCCTACTTGAGATAGATGCAATATATTATATCTAAAGGTAAAATTAGATGTAATATATTACATATAAATATAGAGTTAGATTTATAAATTGTAGAATGAAATTGAATTAATCAATTTGTAGAGTTTAATATAATATGTTGCATTTGGTGAGTCACCGACGAAGGTTGCTAAAACTCTGATGAGTCACCAAAAGTTTAATATGATATGTTGCATTTGGTGAGTCACCGACGAAGGTTGCTAAAACTCTGATGAGTCACCAAAAGTTCGATGGATGGTCGACGATTATCACCGAAGATCTTATAAAATGTAATCTTATTTTCATTTTATTAAATATTTATATAAGAAAATATATTGGTAATAAAGTTATAAATTTTTAATTAATTTTAACAAATTGGAAAAAAATATTATTCAAATAAAAAATATATTATATAAATACAATATTATCATATATATTATACATAAAGTCTTATGCAACACTTCACTTTTTATATTTAAAGTAATGGCTTTTTTGTCATATTTATGATTATTACTATTAACAATATTTTCTTAAAATAATCTTAAAATGATCATTGTTGCTTCTTTTACAATAATCAGTGACAAGATTGGTGATGCATCTTATTTGAAACTAATATTTTACAATTTTATTATAATGAAAAATATAATAATATAAATCATAGAAATATTCGATTCAACTTTTGTATAGTTTATATTTCATCTTACTTCATGGCGTAGGTTTTGAGGAAACTTAGCTATGTTTTTTTTATTTATGGTACGAAAAATATTTATGAATATATTTTTTTAATAGCAATTTATGAATATTTATAAGAATACCCTTTATGCTATAATTTGTTTATCCATATTTTTCTTATTTATTTTTTCCTAGTCAATTACGAGTTATTTTTAACCCATATAATTAACTGTTTTGATTATTATTATAATATATTTCTTTTTATATTTTTCTTATTAAGTTATATTTTTATTTTTATTTTTATTATTTAAGTTTTGATAATTAAAGATGTCAAATGAGTTATTTCATCTCATCTTATATTACATTACATTTAATGTTCTTAATAAATTCATGGATTAAAATTATCAGATCTTATTTAAATCTCATCACATTCCATCAATTTAAAATTGTCCTTGGCTCATGGTTATTAAAAATAATCATGTTTTTTTCATTGTTTTTAATTTTAATAATTATTTAGATCTATTTGGAACAAACGTGATAGCACATTATAATATTATCTCATTATCATCTCAATCTACAAAAATATTAAGTGGGACAATTAAGATATAAGTTGATGTCTTTGTTGCTTAATCGATATAGACCAAGCTTGATCTATTGAACCAATAAAGTTGATCAATCGAAAATGGTTTCGATCAATCCAAGCAATGATTAATAAAATCCAAGACTAGGTAGATCGAATTCGATGGTATATCAATCAAACCCAAAAATTAGATTGATCTGTCCTATATGAAAATTAATTTTGAGAGGACTAAGATCATAGTAGATCAATGCTCGATCGATCTAGACATTAATTGATCGATTGAGTAACATATATACTAAATGTTCCTATGTGTATAATATAAAGTTTAATGTGCATAAGAACATAAGTACACTTGAAATATGGTCTTTTGAAGCTCGGTAGTTTCTTCAACTTAAATAGTGACATTGAAGGAAAAGCCTAGAAACTAAATTACATTTAAATATTTTATTCATGAATATTTCCAATACTCGTAAGCCTTACATAAACATAGATTGTAATAACTCAAAAGCAAAGCATATAAACATATCAATATAATGATATAAACTCACATAGAACCCTTTCCTATATGGTAAAATTCTTGAGCTGCTTATGGAAATCACTTGACAATAAACAATCTGCTAAACAAAATAAATAATATACAACTCGATAGATAATATAAATACAAATACCTATATGTCCTAATTACCTATGCCACCATCACTTGCGACCTCCAGAAAATTTTTGATTTAACACAAGAATATAGCTCTCCTCTAGAGCCCCATTACATATAGTAGTGTGATTGGTCACCAATAATCAATAGTAATAGAATAAGGCACCCACCTCAACAACAAACTCAAGTACCAAACACCATCTTGAAAACGTACTTATATAACTTATCCTAACATGAGAACATAATTTTTTTTCACATGATCACAACTCCCAAATACCAAACAAATACTTAAGGTAAAACTAAACTAGAATCAAAAAACAAGATTTTAAATTGCCAAAGCTTCTCTACAAATTTTATGATTGCCACAACAATAAAAGAGAAGGATCTTAATATAAAATTTCTTAGTTATCTGGGACCTCACTAACCACCACGTTCACCCTAAGTCAATGGGGTTAATACCATGCATGGCAAGGGTAATACCCATTACACCTCGTTGACTAGGGTTAGCGAGTTAGGTTGATGAGCCCTCTAAAAAGTGATTTTTTTTGTTACAAAAATTACTGAGTAATTTTTCAAAAATACCTGTAAGTTAAATGAAACAAAATCATAAGTAACACAACCTAGCATGCATATTATGAAAAAATCAACACTATGGTGTGTATAAACATGTTCGTATACAAAGTGGACCTAACTAAGTGCATGTGTGTATGACTGAACCGTTAGTAACCAACCTTATATAAAGGAAGACAATACACTAAGTAAAACAAATAGACTCAATATCTTGCACACAAGAATACCAATACAGACACAGAACTTACAAAACTTATAGACATATTAGGACCTGAGGTTACTATATCTCGATAGACATTTTGAGTGGATGAAGATGATTAAAAAGGAGGTCTAGGAACTTATTTCATTTTCCCAGTGTCATAGATGCCTTGGACTATACATTGGATTTATTAGGAGACCTGAATTAGCATCAAACATGTGCCAACAATGTGATACCAAATACCCCAACTTCTCACAGAGCTAACAAAAAAGTCTAATACTATTTATGAACCTGCCCCAACAACTAGGGGTGGGTGCAGTTTGATATTGGTTGGCTTTTACTTCAAATGTTAACTAAACATCAATCTATCAGTTTACAAAATTAAAACTAAAATTGACTTATAAAATATCATTTAGAAAAAAATTGACTAACCTATTTATGTCAATTTGATATGCTCGATTTGCGGTTTAGACCTACTTATTTTTTAAGTGAATTTAAATTATTTTATTTATGTTCAAATTAAATTAATAAATAAGATTTATTGCTTAATTAATAATTTAATCAAAAAATTGTATATGAGAATTTAAACTATGATTATGCCTCAATTTTCAAGTAGAGAATAACTTTTGAAAATAAGTAAGTTGTTGAGAATTTGAAAACAAAAAGTAATTTAGATTTTTTATTAGTTTTAGTAATATTTTAAAAAAAAACATAATAAAAGAATAATATAAGTTGTTTCATCATCTCAAATGAAATAAAAGTTTTAAATAGAATTAGATGTTTATAAATATATATGATATATGCATTATAAATAAATAAAATTAAAAAATAAATATGTATAATTCAGTTTAATGAGTGTTGATTAGTAAACTTTAACCTTTAATGACCCGACACACATCGATTTTTACATTTTCAAAATCGAAACCAACCTAATTAGACCTATAAAACATAAAACATGATTCGACTTGGCTCAATTTCAGTGGTTTATCGATTATTATATCTACCCTTATCTACATCATTGTTTCCACCTTTACCTTGTGAAGGAAAAAATTGTGTTGGATGCCTCTAAGAACCACTATTTTGATTTTCAAAGTTCCAAAGTGTCCATCATATGGAACAAATGATGGTTAAGAGCCAAGATTGAGATACCCATCTAATTATTCATATTCATCATCTGCCTTTGATTAAGATTAGGTGGTACTCTCACAGTCACAATAACAAACACATTATCAAAGCTTTCATCAAAACCTCAAAGCAGATACTTGAATCTTTTTTCCTTAGTTATAGGACACCTATTAGATTGAAACTCACATCTAAACACTTTAATTTTTAAAATATACTCATTCATTATAAGACTTCCTTGCTTGAGATTCTACAACTCATCTTTCAATTGAATCATTTTAGCTCTTGACTTAGATGCAAACGTTTTCTCAATCTTTATCCATGCTTCTCAGGATGTATCAAAACCAATTATTATTTTCAACATTCCATCATTCATATAAGATATCAACCAAAAACCTAACATTTCATCTTATTTCTTCCAAAACTTGTATTTAGGATTTGGCTCTTCATTTAACAGCAACATCATTAGAGGCTCTTGCAAAATATAGCTATCTAATTCAAGGTTTTTCAAAAAATTTAAGATTTGATGTTTCCAAACAACAAAATTCCAATCATCAAACTTTAATGTAACTAGCAAATTATGAAAAGAAAAAATCTTATATGGAACTTGATTTGTTTCTTGAGCAACGACTGGTGGTGGATTATTGAAATTTTCACAAGGATCTTTCATCGTTACTTGTTCAATATTGAAGCTCTCTCTTGAACTTCAATGCTCTAATATCATGTAAACTTTGTATAGTATATAAGTAATATGAGTCATCTAATTGTAAAGGTTAATTTCAAAGAAAATAAACACTATATTAATATACTTCTCAATCTATATATAATTCTTTTTATACACTAACAATTATGACTTTTGACGTTGCATATCTTGATCTACTATCACTCGTATATCATTTTTTGTTGCCATTTGGGATACAAATGGTGTCCCTCTACTTATACCCTTGAATCCACGAGTATCGATAAAAGATCAAGAAATTACTCGACCCCTAAACATCTGTAGTAGATATAATAGTATTGTTGATTTAATATTTTTACAAAATATATGTATTAATAAAAATTATGTAATATAAGGTTATTTTATTAAAGAAAAACTCTATGTATATCCATTACCTTCTCATCTTTATTACATTTTTATTTAAAAATAAATTAAATGTTTTATTAATTATGGTCGATTTCATTTAATTTGATAATGAGATTCATGATAACCCAAAAATAAAACATTTATCAACTTAAACTTTAAGTACAAATAGAATTAGTGCCTCATATTACCATTTGTCACAAAGTTGTCGTCAAAATGCCTAGGTCAAAGTAAACATGTAGCTATTTTGATTAACTGTTCGTTTAAAGTATGAGTAACCTTATACACCACGATTTGTGATATTTATATCAATCAATGTATGGAGAGGTTAGAAAGGTCAAAATGCGTGGGTCTAATTGCTACAATATAGAGCCATTTATAATAAGTAATCAATTAATGCTTGACACACAGCATTGTTTTATCTTTAAGTTTTGTTTTGTTTTGTATTTTAGTTTTGATAAAGTAATATTCTTAATATTTTATTCTTCTTCAAATGCCAATTTAGATGATTTCTTGAAATGGCAAAAAATTATGGAATGGAAGGTCATTATCGAAATTGATTGAGCTCAATATTCAACAAACAATAAAATTAAAATTGATTGGGTTCAATTATTTGCATCTGCTAGAATGATATGCTTAGACGTTTGTTGGTCAACTCATCATCAGTTTAACTTGAGTTAATACTATAAGTTGAAGAGTTAAAAATCTCAACTAAGCTAGTTTAAAAAAAAAAATCTCAACTAAACTACTCATGACCAGCAGAAAATTCATTTAATAAAATGTATTTATTTAAAAATAATTACCATAAAATCTTATTAAAAACACATAAAAAATTTAATATTCTTCTTTTATTTTATAATATTATAACTAAATGATCATATTTATACTAAAAAAATTAATTAAATAAAATTATTTATTATTTTCTTTTATTTTAATAATATTAATGAATCCGATTGCGAATTTATAGTCTAACTTATATTTTAATTGAACTTAATTTTTATAAAATTAAATGAGTTAAGTTTAAACATAATACATCTCAAATAAGCTAAATTTAAACTAATTACATCTCTATATATGCCATATAAAAGGTTCTCTCTTCGATTCCAACTTTTACCAACTACAATCAAATAGACACTAGTCTCTTGGGGGAGAGAGTAAAAAAAAAAAAAAAGCAAAACCACATTTGCATAACATGTCTCAACTTCCAATAAATCTTGTAATTAACAAATGGTAACATCTCTTTCTTAGCCTTTGTTTTCTTCATCTTTGTTTACATTTCTACATTCTATTTCTTCAACCTCTCCTTTCAATTGCAATAAATAACACCAAGTTTTTGTTTCTCATTTCAAACACCCTCCTACTCATAATTGCAGCTGATTATGGTGCATTCTCTTCTTCTAAACTCAATCTTCTTTATGATGATCAGTTTGGGATTCAATGCCAAACAAAAAGAACTTGTTCATCCACATTAATTACAATGAAGACTCAATTAGATAATGATCATCAAAAATCAGAAATCAGATTAGATATTGTCAATATAAACCCAAGTAATAAGGTTGATGAAAAGAGCAAAGCTTGTGATAAAGAGCATAATAAATCTGAAAAAAGTGTTGTTGAGGCTAAGAATATGATGAGTAGATCAAGGAGCAAAAGACATGAAGGAAAAATTGTTGAGGCCAATAATGACTTTTCAAATATGTCTGATGAAGAATTGAATAAAAGGGTGGAGGCGTTTATAATAAGGTTTAGACATATTCAACTTCAAGCTGCTAAAAACTATGTTCAAGTTTATTAAAGATATTGCTAATTAGATATTAACTCAACCACACTTAGTTTATTTGGATATGTAGAATATTTAATATTCGAATCTTAATTATAAGTTTGTAAGTAGTGTAGTTATTTAAATAAAAAAAACATCATGTTTTATATGATATGAAATATTGAAGAAGAGAATTTCATTCTTCAAAATTAAGTTTTACTACCTACCTATTTCTATCAGTTTATATTTATTTTATTCTAACCGTACATTTTCAAAAATATTTGCTATTTTAATTTGGACTTTTTTCTCCCTCATATTGACATATTAAGTTTGTGTAGTTTCATGGTCTCCACACACACCCTTATATTGACATATTAAGTTAGTATAGTTTCATGATCTACACACCCTTGTATTGACATATTAAGTTTGTAGTTTCATAATCTCCACACACACATTAAATTTCTTCATTATAAATTAGGTTTAAGTGTACATTCATTCTCCAAAATTTGTCCAAGTCTATACTTAAGTTCTCAAACTCTCTTTTTTTAATAACTTAGTCCCTAATTTTTTTAATTTCTTCACCTAAGTCCTAAATTTTTTTTTGAACAATTTAGTCCTAAAATTTTAAATTTTTACACTCATGTCCTAAATTTTTATTTTATCCCTAACTAAAAATGATAAGTTGGCAAATAATTAGGGATAAAAATGAAAATATAAGACCTAAGTGTAGAAATTAAAAAATTTGGAGATTAAATTTTTGAAAAAAAGTTTAAAGACTTAAAAATAAAAAAATTAGAGACTAAATTGTAAAAAAAAACGACTTAAGTGTATGCTTGAATAAAATTTAGGATTAAATGTGCACTTAAATCTATAAATTAAATACATAAAAGAAAATTTTGTAAATCCTACCTACTTGATAACCCACCTTTTTCCCTTTACCTTTTCTCTCTTCCTTTTTTTCGGTTATTTCTCTCAATAACCCAACCTACTACTAGAAGCTTATAACCCACCTTTCTTATTTTTTATTTTTTATTCCATTTTCTTCTCGATATTTAGTCTAAATCTAGAATTTTGTTTTAAAATGCAAGGGGATAAATTTGATTACAAGTAGATTCATATCGAGTCATTTGGATTGCATGTTTTCTATTGGATGACGTATCTAGTATAGAAAGGGAATATAGAGAGACAATAAGTGTACAATGAATGATGATGGCTCTTAGCAATGCATTGAACTTATATTTAGGGGTGCATATACGTGGCACTCATATAGTGGTTCCACATGGAGTTAAAAGGATCATCCCTAAAATATACATCAATTAAGCATAAATTAATTTATACATTCGATTTTATCCCCAATAATACATACACTAATCCAGTCTTTTTCTCGAAAAATACACGTAGGGCATGTCCAAATATTGAGTGCCTACTCTTTCATTTTGGATGCAAGATTGGGCTAGAAGAGTGTCCAACATGTCGGGTTCACAATCTTCGTTGCTATGCATGACATTCAAGCTCTGGTATGTGCGTATCTATTTGACCTCTTAATCTAACACGTTCGGAAAGAGATGAAAAAGTATAAATAGTGGTCAATAATCCTGTGGATCCCATTTCCTTTCACTTTCTATCATCTCGTTTATGCAAAACTTTCTCTGTTGTTTCTCCCCGATTTTCGATCATGTTATCCTCGTTATTTTCATCTTCTACACAGAACTTATTCTTTCTAACCTGATGGTAAGCATTTATTGTCTACTTAACATGCCTTAAGATAGCTAGGGTTTCCTCTTTTAGATCAAATATGATAGATTCATTTTATTTTTGGTCGATTTTCATATTACCTGATAGTATTACATATCATAATCATGTATTTTCTTATCGAACTTGTCTCCTTATAGTTTTTCCTCTTTTTATAAAGGTTAATCTCGAATTTTAGGATCCCTAAGTAGATATGGCAATAAGAAACTTAAGAAAATCCCCAACACAGATAGTTTCATAATTTGTGAGAACGAGATGGAGTATATAGGCTCTAAAGGATTTGGATTTATACAAGCTTCAGAATTGATTATCGAGACAAGCTCATCAAGTGACTTAGGAAGATCTCCAAATGTGACTATAATCATACCTTTGATAAGCGAAGCCTGATAATTGACCAGCACTTCAATCTGCATATCTACTTCAACCAGTATTACAGTGTCTTGAGTTTGGCGTAAGAAAACTCAAACTAGTAAAGGTAAAGGAAAGCCAACTTATAGGACTAAGGGCTGGATGTCAAAACTTGTACCTTGTGAATTTAAATTGAAGACGAGGTAAATTAAGGATCACTTACAACATTTTGAAGAACGTCCAAATCTAAATTCTTAGTCCGACAATTCTTGACAATGAAATTCCCTCATAAGGTTGGACTTTTTTCCATGAGAAGGCACTTTTCTTAGATCTACATTTCCCTCTCCCAAACTTTATCAAGGATTTCTTAAGGTAGATCTCGATAAGTCTTAGTCAACTAATTCCTAATGGGTTGAGGGATTTACTTTATACTACCCTACTTGAAAAAGATATCAGTGTGATGATCGCGCTACTAAAGTTCAACAAGGCATAAAATCTCAAAAAAAAATCCTTTAGATCCACAGTGTATATACATGTCATCTAAACAGGATCACGGTGTGAATGTCATGCTTCCAAACAATGATAAGAACTGGAAGTAGTTCTTTTTTATGTTTCTGGTAGTTGGGAGTCTGAGGATGAAAGTAATTTGATATCTCTGGTCTGGGGAAACATAAAATCTATTTTAAAGAAGTTATGTTATCATGTGTCCTCTCTGAGAAATAAAGCGAAGTGTAGGCTATCCAAGCTGTAAAATTGTTTACCTAAACTTGTCCCTTGCAACACCATTTTATATGAGACCAGATTTCCTAATGCTAGGATGATACGTTTAGGGTCGGGCATGTTGCAGACTAGGGTGGTCTACAAGCCACACTCAATGTCAAAGAAAAAGAGTTTGAAGCACAAGTGGAGCTCTCTTGAGTTTGGCTCTAATTTTGAGTTGATACCTTAAGGTCGTGAACTTTTAAAGAATTCTATTTTCTTTTCAAGTTGTTGCTCGACTAATCATGATTTATTTATTCTATGTAGACATGGACCTCGGATTAGTATCTCCAAAACCAAAAGAAGGAAATTTGTACCCCAAGAGTAAGGATACAAAGGGGATGAGCTCCCAAAATCCATCGACTCCATTAATTTATACCAAGGTGATCCCCACTTCAAGCTTCATTCTGGTTTCTTCCACTACTCTTCCCCTAACCTCTACGACCATGGGAAATATTGTTAATTTTGTGGACATTCCTGGCTTTAATGAACTCGTAATGGGTAACCCAACTACCTAAGACAATTTCATCAACTTGATGCCAAAAAGTTGAGCTTGTCTTGGCCGACATATATAAGGAGTTTAATGCTCTTACACTATCCAAGCAAATAGTTCTCGAAGTGAGTTTGCCAATGTAATTTTATTTTTGAATTATTATTGTTAATTGGTCAAACAAGACCTTGTCATTCATTTTTTAGACTTTTTTCAAACCCTTTTTTTCTAAATTAGAAGTGGTGACCCTCATCCTTTATGACAAGCTGCATGAATTATAATAGATGAATAATGAGCTAAAAAGGATAAGAATGATCACTTGTCCATTCTTTACAAAGTTATGACTTTGCATTCTCAAAATGTTAAGTTAGCATACCAACAACATGATGCCCTAAAGGCTAAGAAAAAGTCTGAAAGATCACTCCATAAAATTCGTGAGGAATTCAACAGGTTAAAGGTGGCTAAGGAAAAGGCTTACCAGAAGGTGGAAGTGGTAAAAGTGCAATCAATGGAGGTACTCCAAACCAATTTTGACAAGGCCATAAAGTCTTTCAAAGTGAAGGTCATGGCTAATGGGAGGGTTGGTGACTAGTAAGATATTCTTGACCTTCATCCACACCAATATGAATCTCCAAGGATAGTGGTGGAAGGAAATGATAAAGAGCCTGAAGATCATGACGAGGGAGAAACTAACTTGTCGTACTTCCAGGCTGAGATCAACCAACAGCCTTGGAGACTAACATGTTTTTTATTTATTTTTTTAAATTGTAAGGAACAATCAAAATCATTTTGGTGATATAATGAATATATTTAATATTATTTCATTCATGTTTGAAGTTAAAATATGTGTTATAAGTAAAAAATAGAGTTTTCCTAATTTTTAAATTTTGAAAAAGTGAGGCACGTGGCACCTATTAATGCTATAAAAAGGGGTGGATGTTCCACTTAGCAAATCAATTTGCAAACACTATATCTTTATTTATTCATAGTTTGTCATGCTTTTTTGCTCATTTATTATAGCAATAGATCATTCATCCTATCTTCGAGCTCGCTTACTTAAAAGAGATAGCTTGAATTTTGAGTGTAAGGCCAAAAAGTTAGGGATTAGGGTTGACAAGCACAAGGCATTCGTTGAAATCCATACGGATAAATTTAGCATTCTATGAGCTTGACTTTAAGAAAAGGATCTTGTCTGTGATAAGACAATCAATACATTGACCAGACGTGTCGAATATTGGACCTACTAGGCTAACACTTATCTGATACGTGGGGAGGCTATGTTTTTGTAGGTGATAAGAATCATTTTGGGTCTAAAAAGGAAACTTGAACATCATGACTTCTACCCTTCTGAGATTCAAGGGCCATTGACCATGTTTGTTAATGAGATTTAGGCTAAGACTTTTCCACTTTTTCGTTCCAAAGTGTTCGATAGGAATAGTCATCAGGAAGCCAAGCATTTGAAGAGTACTTGTTAGTCCTCCAAGTGATATTTTTTCATATGGCGATCATTCCAACTCATTTTTTGATATGTTTGTCCATGCTTGTTAGAATGTAAGCTCTGACTTATGTAACTTGGGTGATTGTAATTGTGCCTGAATGTTGGTTCTTTGTTTCATGTACGGAAGCAAGCATTGCTAATGCGTCAGCATGACAGTTGTTGTTACGGGAAATTTGGTAAATCTTGATCTTATTAGTAATGAACATTCATGTCTCAACCTTTCTAGGTATTTTCTCATCTTATCATCCTTCACTTCGAAAATGTCGATACATTGGTTGACAACCAACCTCGATTCATTAAAAAAATCAAGGTCCTGTACGTCCAACTTTGTAGAGATCATTATCCGTTAAATTACAGCCTCTTACTTGAAAACATTATTTGTCACTAGAAAAGCGATCTAGACGAAGTACTCATGGATGGTTTGCTTATTCATCGTGACTACACCAATTATAGAACCTTTGAAATTACTAGATCCATCTAAGAATGTTTTCCACGTATCCTCTTTATCCAGTGTAATGGCACAATTGATGAACTTAGGGGTGTGCTCTTGTTCAGTGCATTATGCAACAAAATCTACCACAACTTGTGCCTTAACTACTGTTCGAGGTTCAAATTTTATATCATAATCATCGAGCTCGATGGATATTTGGGAAAACCTTGCAGAATTTATGGCCTACTTAGAACATTCTTCAACTAGTATAAGGTCAAGATAATGACAGTATGAGATCTGAAATAGTGTCCTAACTTGTGAGGTGCAATCTTGAGCATAAATTCCAATTTGTCAATTACCAAATAACTTCCTTGGGCATCCGTGAGAACTTAGTTGATGTAGTATACAAGGTGTTGAATCTTCTCCCTTTTCTACTAATTACATAATGCTGACAATTTGAGGAGTGATTATGAGATACATAAACATCAGCTTATTTTGGTAGTGAGCTCAAGAGGATGGAAGGTCGATCGAGGTAGGATTTTTATGTTTTGAAAAGCATGTTCACACTTCTCATTCTAGAAGATCAAGGAATTCTTCCTTAATAGTTTGAAAAGGGGGGAACTTTTTTGGTACACCTTGATATGAATCTATTTAATGAGGTGAATTGTCCATTCATTTTTTGAACACCCTTTAAGTTAGAGGGGGATTCATATTTACTAGTGCTTTAATCTTATCGAGGCTCATTTTGATTCCCTAAGCAAAAACAATATATCCCAAGAATTTACCCAAGCTTACACTAAACACACACTTATTTGGATTCAACCTTATTTTATGATTCCCTATCACTCCAAATACTTCATTGAGGTCCGATGTAGGGCTTGAAGATTGCTTATTTTTTACCAATATGTCATCTACATATGCTTTCACGTTCCTTCTAAGGAAGCCCTTGAACATTTTATTCACCAATCTTTGGTAGGTCGTCTGCACATTTTTGAGGTCGAATGGCATCCTTTTATAGCAAAAGGTTTCACACTTTGTTATGAAGGTCATCTTTTCTTCATCCTCAAGACTCATGTGTATTTGGTGCTAACTTGAATATGCATCAAGGAAACTAGTGACATCGTATCTAGTTGTTCCATCAACGAGTTAGCCAATGCTTGGAAGGGGATAATAGTTTTTCATGCACGCATTCAAGTTTGTAAAAGTAACACACATTCAAGGAGAACCACATTAGTTTACAACCAGGACCATATTTGAAAACCAAATCGGGTAATCCACCACTCTTATAATTGACTTGTGTTCGAATGATTTCTTTTTTCTCCCTTGAGAATTTCCTTTTCCTTTGTTGCACTAGCTTCTTGGTAGAGTCGACATTCAAGGGTCAATTCCTGGCATACCCTCAGGCTTCCAAGCAAAGACATCTAGGTTGCTTTGGATGAATTCAACGAGAACCCTCTTGCTCATATCATCAAGGTTCAAATTTAACTTGAGTGCCTAACTTTCTCCTTCTCCAAATTCGATCAACTCAACCTCTTCTGCACTGATCATGGCCATAATCGATGCCTTAGGTCATCCTCAATCACATCAAACAAATTTTAATTGATATTTTGTTTTACTTGTTTTATGGCCACGTTATAGAAATTTCACCTTTTTTCTTAGTCTCTTCAAATTTCCATGATACCATCCTCGGTAGGGTATTTTATTACCTAATGATAAGTTGATGGAACAACCTTCATTTTATGTATTCATGGTCTTCCTAGTATCAACTTGTAATGGACATGTATGTTGACCACAACAAAGTTTTCCATCATGACATTTCCTTTGGTCATCACGAGCAGCTTGATAATTCCCAAGGCGTAGGTCATATTGTTGTTGAACCCATTAGGGGTATTTCTTTTCTTTTTTTGCGACATCTTCCCCATGCACTCCCAAAGAATAGAGCGTGGATAAGAATAAAAGGTCAACCAATATATGAAAAACTTCACATGATCTAACTCTCAAGGTCACGACTGGAGGGTTCTCATGGGGCCATTTACTTCGTCCTCTTCATTAAACATTATTGGGGTGGTGGCATCCTTTCTATATAGGTTGTATATTCTCATGTCAATATCACTTTTAGCCTCCCTAGCATATCTTTTTCGGGAATTATTGGACTCGCGATTCAAGTCAGGTTTTCTATGGATGGCTTTACATTTTTTCTTTGATTTCCCCCACCTACT
Source organism: Hippophae tibetana (assembly GCA_037013495.1). NCBI lineage: Eukaryota > Viridiplantae > Streptophyta > Magnoliopsida > Rosales > Elaeagnaceae > Hippophae > Hippophae tibetana. Next base: position 133,501,913 of record CM072801.1, on the reverse strand, counting down.
AACTCACTGAGGTAACCCTTCAATAGCAATCTTTTGACTCCCTTTTTTTATGCCTACAATCTCTAGTCTTATGCTTGATATCTTTATAAAATGCAGACAATTTGTTGGTATCTCTATTCAATGTTATCATTCGGGGAGGCCACCTAACATTTCATTCTTCTTTCATCTTTAAAATCTCTTCAGCCAAACTAACTCTCAAGAGAGGCCTCTGAAGGGCGAACGTGATCTTCCCCACGAACCTAGATTATTGTCCCATAAGTTTCCTTGTCTGGAGTTTTCTCCTACAAATCTCTTATTATTCTGATACTCCATTTGCCTAGGCCTTTCAAGGCCCAACTCTTTTTTTCATATCCTTTCATTGTCATTGGTGTGGTCAATGTCTCTTTCTTGACCCATTTCAACTCTTTTTTTAGGCTAACAAACTTTTGCATTTCCTCATAGGCCTCTTGCATGGTTCTAGGTACCATCTTGGTGAGTTTGGAAAAGGTATCTGAACTTCTTAACACTCATATTATAAATTCCTAAATTACAATGAGGTCTAGGCAATTAGATATTTCTATTTTTGCTTCAGGAAATATTTTCATAAATGCTTCAACATATTCATCTGTATTCTGGACTATGAAGAATAAGTATTGAGGCTCTATCTTCAAGGGCTTGTGTTGGCATAATAGGTCACAAACAATCTGATCAACTCTGCAAAAGAATTGATGCTACTAGGCTTCAAGTCACTAAACCACTTGCTGGTCAAATCATGTAGGGTAGCCAAGATGGATTTACATAACATTGCATCCCTTTTTTTCTTGAGGGATGTTGAAGGGAGACATGATGGAATTACATAGGAGTACATGAGTGATGGGGTTTTTCATTCCTTTGTAACCAGAACATTTGGGAGATACAAATTTTACAGGGAGTTCACTTAGCTCTATCTCTTTAGATAAGAGGGAACCAACCAATTGCTTACATATATATAATGTCAAGGTCAGTTTGGGCTTTTCCTATATTTTTCTTCTTTGTTTGCTCCTCCAAGGCCAAACCTTTCTATACCACAACAACTTTTCTTCTTGTGCCAAGTCGAGATGCTTCAAAAGGCGTGCCCTTACTACTTGGGCCTCTTAAACTGGAATTTGTATTTGATCTTTTTGATCCCGAACTATGTTTTCTTGGTCATGTAACTCGCTATTTCTCTTATGCTATTGGCTAATATCCTATTAATTTCATCATCTTGATCATTCTTCATCTAGACATTCTCACGAGCAAGCTCAAGCCTAGGTCGTGCAAAGAATTCATGGTTCATTTATTCGACCTGTCTTCTTAGTTCCTAATTTTTCCTCCTCATTTCACTTTGCATCTCTTCCATAAATCTTCTCATGTCTAGCAATTGAGATAGTAATTCTTGATTCGAATGTAATGGATTGATAGCAACATTGTTCTCATTTTTAATAGCTCTTTTGTTAGAGTAAGAGGGTTATTAGCATCGATCTCAATCTGAGGACTAGTAATCCTTGATCTTTCAAAGACCCTCGTTTCAACCATAACTTCAATGTTTTACTCGGTAGATGAGCTCAATCCAAACTTCTGATAAGTGTAAGAGGATAAGAGTTGACAAATTTTATTGATCGTGTCTTAAAATCTAAGCCCCTAAGTGAGTGCCAAAATGTTGGAAGACGTATCTAGTCTAAAGAGAGAATGTAGAGAGACATTATAAATGTACAATAAATCAGAATGGTTCTCAATATTGTATTGAACATATATCCAGGGGTACATACACGTGATAGTCGTTTAAGGGGTCCACATGGATTTAGAAGAATCAACCCTAAAATATACATCAAATAAACATAAATTAATAAATATATCTAGTCTTCACCCCGAAAATACATACATTAATCTGGTCTTCTCCTCGACAAATACATGTAGGACACGACCATTTTCCACATAAACAATTAGGGATAGCTGACTACATTTTCCTTTGCAAACAATTTTACTAGAAGTTGGATATCTTTTTCAGCCATAAAGTCCCAGTTTTTACCAATCTAGTAAGTGAAAATGAATACTTTCTTTGTTATCAAGCTGCAATCCAATGTGTAGAAGGTCCAAAAATGGCAACATTTTCAATTGGGGAAGAAGATAGCACGGGAAATGTGTAGGGCATGGTTGAGAGGGATACAATCATTTCTTTACCTTTAAAAATGATGGCTACGTGTGTATCATCAACTCTTTCACGTTTGATTCCAACAGAATTATAATAATAGGACAAAATTGATCAAATTACAAAAATTAGAAAACATTAGTTACCTAACATAATAATTACAGGACTAAACTATTTAAATTAAATAATTACATGAATTTTGATGCCTGACTTCCGTTCTTGATAGAGTATGTTTATTTTATACACCTATTCAACCTTCTTTTGTTTATGATAAATATTTTTCATATACAAATAATAAACCACATTTTTCACGTACATATGAAATGTAGATCTTATATAACTAATCCATTTGATCCAAGAAAGGTATAAATTATAGTTTTTCCACCGCATTGTCAAGAAATAAATCACATAAGCCTTCGTGAAACCATTTCCTATTATAAAATTACTTCATTAAAATTTTAAAAACAATTTTGAAATTAGAAGGTAATTTTAGATATTTTGTAAGGTATTTTCGTGTTCAAATCAGGTTGAGCCAATTAAATGCAAATTAAAAGGAAAAAGTTATTATAATTATGAATAGCTTATATCTAAACTTAAAAAGTATTGCCATCAATAATCCGTCTTGAAAGCTTCAGTTCATTAATTGTTTCTGTTGAAGTGTTTGTACATTTTTCACACGCTTTACAAATCAACAACGAGTTGCAAAAGGGAGAAGGGCGTTGGTAGTCTCATAATATTGGGTAAAAAAACAATTTAGTTTTATAGTTTTCAACTAGGCCGCTCTAGTCTCGTATCTTTGCAAGATTAAAGTGCCTTCTACACCAAATGTGTAGGACCAAAATGCTCCAATTGAAAACTACGGTTTTAAACTGCTTATTTGTTCAAAGCTATGAGACCATCAGTGCTATTCACCTTGTCGAGGGGATAGTCTTATCATACAGAATACAAATCTGTTGATATGGAATAGAAAAAGGAAAACAGAGCAAACAGTTAAAATGATGAGCACTTTAAACCACATTTGGGGTGAAAATCACATTATTTTCGAGTCTTGATCGTATGACATTGTATTTAATTGCATTTCAATAGAAAATAAATTTACATGTAATTTAAGCATCTTTGCCTTGAGAACCATACAAGCTTCGCCCACAGCGATCACATACATGTGAAGCAGTCAAGGGAACACTTTTTGGCTTTGTCTTGTGTAGCTTTGGAAGATCATGTTCTAGAACATCACGAAGTGCATCCGAACCCTCCTTGAGCTCGTCTACACTGAAGTTGGAAAGTACTAAAAAGTAAAATTTGTGTATACGATTGCAAAACAACATTGGCAGATAAAGGAAAACAAAAAAAATATATATACTTATTTATGGTCATAACTCGTGAGTATTATGTGGGATCGTAAATTCTACTTACTTTCCCTAAATACTATGTGCAGTAAGTAAATGATTTTATCTAGGATGACCCACATTCACCATGTAGCGTCTAATACTTTTTAGTGCAATGGTATATGTTCTAAGTGAACACTAAGAAGACTTAAGTTCTAATCCCATCCAATGTAAATAGGTATGTTTAATATGTTTCTTCAAAAAAAAAATACTCCTTACTAATCCTTTTAACCTTATGTTACATGAACTCATCAATTTTTGTGAAGTATTCATGTCCAAGCGATATGACGTGAGTATAAGTGTGGGTGATCTGACACTCTAATTTAATAAAAATTAACCAAAATTAAGAAAAATGAGCATGTACAATACTTGAATACATATATAAAAATTTAACGCTCAATGTTCAAAAAGAGTCCATGAAATGCAAACGCAGATTAAATGTCGTGGGTATAATCCAAGCCAACCTTTAAATTTTAAGTGAAATATTGGACACAAGTCAAGCATGATTTGTACCTTATTGTTAGCGGAGGAGTTAACCGAATAATAGTGTTATGCGTGGGCTTGGCAAGAACTCCTCTTTCCTTCAACTTTAGGCATAAATCGTAAGCAGAAACAGGAGACAGGTTCTTACTATTGAGCTCAACAGCATTGAACAAACCTCTTCCTCGAACTTCCTGTATATAGTTTGGGAATTGCTGCTGAATATTAAGCAGTTGATTTCTAAGCTCCTCTCCTAGTTCAGCAGATCTGCAGGATCATAAAGCACATAGAAAAGATGTTTCCATATTGATTCTCCTGTAGAAAGCTTCATATAAAAGCAGAATGCACTGGACAAAATAAGCCTGATTGTATTAAATGCTTGCTTTATTAGAGTTTAAATGTAATAGAAACAATATTGTCATCTAAACCAAGCAAGAAGTAACCATGATGCTAAGAATGCATATCAATTATGATTATGTAAAGGAGAAAAGATTAAGGATGAAGGGTAGCAGAAATATGCTACATTTGACTAAAGTATACTTTAGTCGGTTAGTTACTAAAGTATACTTTAGTCGGTTAGTTAGTAGATTAGGTAATATAAATCTATTATCTCTGTTGAAAGGATCACCAAAGTTCATCTGAAAGATTTATGTCAAATTTTCGAAGGTAAAATTGACATTTTGTAAAAACTTCATTTATTTTTTTTTACCATAAATAACACAAATAAATATTTAAAAAATTGTTTTTTATTCACAACTACATCGTAATCCATCTTCTAACAACAAAAGGTCTCAATAATATCTTTTTAAATATTTAATTTTTTATTTACTTATTATTTTAAACCATATATTATTCATTTTTGAAAAGAATAATTTTTAAATATATATTTTCGTTATTTTTAGTTAAAAAAATATTTTTTTTACAAAATGTTAATTTTATCCCTAAAAAATTGGCATAAGTCTTTTAGATGGAATTTGATGACCCTTTCAAAAGAAATAAAAGACTTTTCACCTAATAACTAACAGACTAAAATAAACTTTCGTTAAAAGTAACAAACTCCTGCTACTCTTTATCTTTAATCTAAATATAATAGGAGCTAACAATAAGTCTATTTTAAAAGAAAACAAGACTTTAGAAGTTCTCTAGATTAATTAATTAGTGTCATTTGGATTATAGATTGTATCATTTAGTTCCCTTGTTTTTGAAAAAGGGGTCAATTAAAGACCAATTACGTTATTTTAATAATTTTTTATTAAAATATTTTTTTTGCTATTAAGGGATTATAACATAAGCGTTTAACAAAAATAAAAATTGAATTTTCCGGAGAATTCTTTGATCTCTTACAAAGTGATGAACTACCCTTTTTATAATTTTGAATGAAGGCTCATTTACCTCACAAATAAGATAACACAGGTTTTTTTAAAGTTAATTTTTGACCATTAAATTTTATTTTCAAAATAAAATGTTAATTTAAATAATCCAACCTGGTGACCTAACCTCATCAAAATTCTTTGACCTCTTACTAAGTTCATTCAATCATTCTTTGTTCATATGACCTAAACTCAAGTGCCACAAATGAGTTTGGTCAGAATCATAAATAAAGAAGAAACAAAGGTTGCACCTACCACCATTTTTCCTTGTGAATGTAAAGTAGATTCTCTAAATTTCCTTCATAGTTATTAAGGAACCTCCAGAAATTCTTAAATATCCCTTCATAATTGTTGAGGTTCTTTCAATGCTCTAAATCATATACCCTATATCAATCATTGTTCTAACAATATTGTCACACATCTTGATTTGCACCCTTACCGAAACTCTGCAAGCACTGTCATTCCCCTTCAAAACTTTGTCACTATAACCCTCGTTAAATATAGAAAACCAATCTCTATTAGGCGTCTTCAGAAGCAATAGGCAACAACAACTCCATCAAATTTGGTAGTACCCTTTTTCATTGTGAGCTTTGGTCAACTCCACTTCCTAAAGTTACTACCACCATTTGAATCAGTGAGTTGCCTCTTAATTTCCAAGATAATAAAGTCGTTTTCACTTCCTCCATGCACAATAAACTCCTTTTGAATATTATGGTGACTGTTAAATTGTCATAAGACCTCATTAAGGAATTCAAAAGAAGAATAGTTTGACCCACGTCATCTACCATAATAACAGAATACCTCCTTTAAGTTTATCTATATGTCTATAAATAGTCTTATTTTCAACCATCTTTTGTGGGAGAACAAGCATCTTCATCCGCCATAGGTTGACATTATTAAGCTTCTCGATATCAAATTTGGTAGAAGCAATAGCTCTAACATCATGCGTTATAAAAAAAGATTTAGATAGAGAAAATTTACCTAACAAAAATCGGAGCCAACAAATAAGTTTTTATTTTAGGAATGAATAAAATACAAATCGAATTCTGTATAGAATTATTTAACCTCTCCTGACTATGTGCTCTTAAGTGATGAACTCCCTTTTTTAGTTCTAAATGAATCAATATGAACTTTTTCTAAATATTTGTAAGAGAACTATTGCCTAAAAGAGCAAACTATAATAAATTTCTTATATGCTATCCATTAAAGGAGGGGCTTGTTATTGACTTAACTAATTTTAGTTATATCACTAGTTCAAGTTCCCCCCACCAACCCTCCAAACAAAAGATATTTCCAAGTTATTCTGTTAGAATCAATTCTGAAAACACCTCATTCAGATTTGCAAGAAGAGAATAAAATTTCGAACGGTTACATTGTTTACAATCCCTGTTTCATGACATTTTGAATCCATTGTGATGTAAATTAGGCAATGAGTATGTACCTCTCAGCAAGGTTTTCGTCAATAATCACATCTAGTGAAGCAAGGGCAACAGCACCGGCCAATGGATTTCCCCCAAACGTACTGAAAGTAAATAGTGACAAGATGAGTTCTATCATCAATTATGCGGAAGATAACCAACCTTGTAAACAAAAGCTACAACGATAAACCAATATATTTGCTGGGAAAGCTCTGAACTCTTCTTTTCCATTCATACACGAAAAAATATATTTAGAGAGAGACATATTTGGTGCATGGACCCAAGTGATACATAAACTAAAAGAGGCATAAGCTAGCATGATTAATCAAGGATAGTGATATTGCCATAATGCATTGTTGTTATTGCTTAAGAATAATTCATTAATGACAACTTTATCTAATAGTGATAGCACTAAAGTGTAATTAATAATATAGGTAATATGAACATTTTATACATTTTTATTGTGACAATAACTATTATGACAATATCATTACCCTTAATCAAAATACTAATAATAAAGGTTATTTAATGAAAACTAAGTATCTATTATATGGATGCATGAACTTTGATTCTAAGGTTCATTTGATTTAACATATTCATCCCAATAGCCTAGATAGTCCATATCATCAATTTGGACCAGGAAATAAAAGTGTTACCATAGCGAAACAAGGAATGTGTTTTGAAGGGAAAAACAAAAAGAATTTAGGCAAGTTTATAAGGTTATGAAAATTGATAAACAAGATAAGACAAGGAATAGTCCATTTTAATGATTGAAAGTTCTAGAAACAAAAGCTCTCTTCTAGGAAAGACCTAAAATTTTGACTTCTCCCAGTATATATTTTTCAGCTTATTCAAGCACATAAAAATTCTTTGGAAAATATTGCAAAAACATAAATTTCATTTGAAACAAAAAAGAGAGAACGTACTCTTAATCAAAAGTCAGTCATGCTTACCCTATATTCTATATAAATATATTCATATGATATTCCATAATTTTTTCATGTAAAATCGGAGAACTAAAATCAATTAGTTTGAGCTCAAAGATTTTCTTCCATTGAAAAAAACAGTACAAGGCCTTCATTACTAGTGCAAAGAAAAAACACATTTTTAAATAATGCTAATGAAATCCAGTAAGATAAAAAAACAATTGCCTCAGCATATAGTGAGATATTGACTCTCCAGTAGAGATCAGTGAATGTGCCTTACCAACTTAAATCTGTTATGCTAGTCTACCCTACATTATTCCTATAAAAATCTGCACACGTGCTTCTGATCAAATAATGAATTCATACAAGATGGAGTTACTTTTAAACTATTCTTTGCTCTCTTTTGTTTATTTTTTGGGACATGCCTCTCATTTTTCTTGCTTGAAGAGACAAGGGAGAACCCAAAAAAAAAAAATAGACAGATGCGTACCTTCCATGTTCTCCAGGTTGGATACAAAGCATCACATCTTTGTCTGCAAGAACTGCACTTACAGGTATTACTCCACCACCTAGTGCCTTTCCTAGAATCTGATTTACGAAATAAATTTAAATAAATTTTGTTAATGTACATTCACAATAAGTACAGTTGTGGTTAACCAGATAACTGAATTTTAAGACTATATAACATTCACATATAGCAGTAACGTATAGTAGGTTAGAAAAAATTGGAATTTTAAATACTACAGTTAAACATAAAATGAATATATTAAACGAACCATTTATCAATACAGTAATGAGACACGCATCAAGTTGTATACATAAAGTGACGTGTCATTTATTGATTGAATGTAAAGCTATTGATGTGGGATGATAAAATAATTGTGGGACTACTTATTAACAGGGGACAATTAGATTGTGACATGTGAATTATTATATGCATCAAGTTGTGGACAAAAATATTTTTGTTATAAATATAGACAAAATAAATAAATAAAGATGTTATTATAATAATATATGGAAGTTTATTATATTCGGCAAGTTTTAGAATTTCTATATACTAGGTCATGCAAATGATAAAATTAGAAAACATTTAGAATTTTAAAATATTTACTATTTTATTATTATCACAATTGTTATTATATTGATTTATTATTAGATTATGATAAGAATTAAGAAAATTTAAGATTAGTTTTAGCTTTTATTATACCTATAATATTGATTTTAATAAAGAATATTGATTATTGAGAACATTGTTCTCCAATAATCCTTATTTTCTATCCCTTTCATCAATTCTTCTCCTTTACTCCTACCTCTAATTCTGCCACGCCTTCTGGACTACATCAATTTGTATCAGAGTCAGGTTGTCTCTTTCATTGCACAACAATAAAGGGCATGGTCGTGGGCTGCCAGTGCAAGAGACAATCTTTGATTAAGAAGGAGAAGTAATAATGGAACTAAGGCAGCATATTGAAGCTTTGACTCAACACCTCAGGCAACTAGAAATTTCTACTCATGATGATGTTGATGACAGGTTGGAGGAAGAATTTGGAACCCCTTCCATGGTCGTGTTGTTCATAAATACTACTATGGACGTGATGATTTAATATGGGATGGTGGATTCAAGATTGAAATCCCATAATTTAATGGAAGTACTATATCACTTGATTTTGATGCCCGAAAAAGACATTGAACATGAGTATTTTGATGACGCAAAGTTACCTATGTCTGATGAAGAATCAGATATTTACACTGATTCTTTTGATGATTGGAAATACTCATTTATAATGAAAATTTTCAATTTTCAATGAAAACGCAGCATACCAAGAAGTTGAATTGGTAGAAGCAATTAATTTTGTCCTCATTCTAGATAAAGATTTTTCCAACCCTATTATTGTGATTCTTCTCAATCTATTCACATTCAATTATTAATGGTGACATTCACAAATGTCAAACATGTGAAGTGTTTACATGAACATATTATTGCTATGATTTCAACAAGAACCATAGATTAAAAAAAGTGCATATAATCCGTAAATTTGTCAAGCTCGAGGACAAATGTTTTCTTAACTGAGTCTGATATGCAGAATAAAATTATGAAATACTAAGAAATTTAAAATAGTTATGATTTTATTATTAAGAGTATTATTATTATCGCAATTGTTATTACAATAAAAGTTAGTAAAATTTGAGTCTTATAAGATAAATTTTAGCTTTTATTATACCTAAAAATGGGTTTGTCACCATTGTAATTTAGGTTTTTATTGACCTTAATAATGATTATTGATTATTGAGGACAATGTTCTCCAATTATCCTTCTTTTCTACCCTTTTTCCCAATTCTTCTCCTTTTCTCCTACCTCTAATCCACAAGCGTCACTTGGCTACATGGGCATTAAGTATTGCTGTTGAAGACCACGATGCTTGTGCAATTAAACTCCCAGATGAAGCTTGTGATATCAGTAGTTCTAGGAGGGGTAAACTGACTAAATAAATGTTAAAGATTAAAGAAAAAAAGGGTCAACATTTTATTCGTGTAAATGAATGACCTGATCTAACTCTACAACTGTATATAGTCACTTAGGGATTCAAATAACCACATTGTTTCAAAAGAAAATATCCTATACCCCGCAACATTCTCACTAAATACCAAAAAATCTCTCAAAAACAAGAAGGGGAAAGGCAGGAAAAAGCTTACCACTACATCTGGTTTAACTTCTTCCCAATCACAAGCCAGCATTTTTCCTGATCGTGCTAAGCCAGATTGTATTTCATCAGCTATCATTAAAACATTATATTTTGAGCAGAGATCTCTGACAGATTTTAAATAACCTTCAGGAGGAATTATAACCTACCAAAAGGAAAAAAAAAAATTCAGAATCTTTGAAGTTTGAAGAGAAAAGACTATCATAAACTAAGAAAGTTATGTCAGACATGTAACTAATGTAATCTGGGACAAAATCATAAATGACATTCTGACCAACTAATGATTATATAATATTAATTTGATAGTGGAATAGGTTAAGATACTGAATGCAACAAAACAAAATATCTGGCAGTGGTTATTAATATAGGGTTCGGTTAAATCATTAGACAAAGTTAAACAGACACAAGAACACCTTCATTGTGTGTGCTTCCTGAACTGCTCCATTAGGTCAAATAAGTCACTAATTCATTTTGCATCTTGTGAAAATACTTCCACCCACCAAATAGCATCAAAAGACAAAAGTAAAAACCACATCAAGGCTAATATTAGAACAGAATTGTCACAACTAACAAACAATTTTAACCGATGTCCATATAATGCTTCTGTCATACAGTGCCAAATTCATAGAAATGTTCAAATTTCGAGATATGTTACCCCAGCCTCTCCTTGTATGGGTTCAAACAGAAAACCAGCAATTTGATCTCCATGTTCTGTACCTCAAAAGAGAGAATAAAGAATTTGGTTCACATATCATGGGTTTAACAAATCAAAGAACTGATCCATGAAGACAAGATATCTAACAACAAGTGATAATAGAAGGGTGTAGTACGAATTGAACAAGCACTAGAAAGTGGAAACTATAGGGAGTAAAGAGAGGGAGGGATGTACAGACCTTTAAAAGTTTTCTCAAGAGCATCTGAATCACCAAAATCAACTTTAAGTTGGCCCATCAACAAGGGCCCAAAACCTCGGGTGGCCTCATTGTCACAGCTCATGGAGATGGCTGCCAATGTACGACCATGGAAGCAGCCACAACAAGAGACAATAATAGCCTGCAAATGATTAACCTAGAATGTCTGAAACAAAAACTTAAATATACCCACTTGATGCACTGGCATCACTTGAACTTATGGAGGAAATTTATTATTTATGCAGTGTTTTTAGATTTTCTTCAATCAATCTTCCCACAAAATAAAACCATATTGTTTCAAGCTTGGCCCAACTTTATTAGCAAAAGAAAAGGCTTCGGCCAACCTCAAGAGAAGCTGAAAGAGAATGCTTAATAGCCAAACTACGTAACACCCAAATCACCAGACCTTGTGTTTCAAGTTGTGAATAGCCTTCAGAACAGAAAACTTGTAAATAAGCTCCTTAATTTGTAACATGATCCCCATGATGTTAATAATTTTAAAGAACTTTAAGTAAGGCTGGACATTTACCTAGTACTTTTTCACTTTCTTTAGTTGTTGAATTTAAGTTATTTAACTGTGTTTATTCCCCACCAAAAAAAAATCCATTAACTAGAAAATCAAAGTTCAAGTGATTCTCAGTTTCAAAGATATCAATATATATTTACAGAAACAAACACGTTGAATTTTATACAACTACTTAGAAAGAACCTGTTTTAGTCATGCAAACTGAGGATAAAACATACGAGCTTCTGTGCCCTAATTATGTTGGATATTCATCCATGAATATTAGTGAATGATCAAACCCATAAGTTCACACTACTTGCATATCAGAAATCTCTAATCTCTGACTGGTTCTTTTAATAGAAGAAAGATAATTTGTCCTGGCTGCCTTCTTAACTACAATTGGCGGGAATATGATGCAACTGCATTGTTGCTCTATCTTAAACTTATTGTATTAGCTTGCTCATGGAGAAATCTTGCATCAGCTCTAAGTCAGTAGAATCATTGACGCTAAATGCAAATATTCCTAGACCTTACCTCATTGTTTGGAATTTTCTTTTTTGCATAACCCCATTTTCTGGCTAATTTGAGAGCAGTTTCCACCCCTTCTGCTCCAGTATTCATAGGAAGCATCATATCATAGCAAAACATACTTGTTAAATGCTTAGCAAATACTGGAAATTTATCATTGTAGAAGGCCCGGGAGCTAAGGGTCAGCTTTTCTGCCTGTTCTTGTAATGCTTTTACTATCTTAGGATGACAGTGCCCCTGCAGTCGCAAGCAACAAAGTTGAACCATTAAAGACCAGAGTCAAGTTAAGAATTACCTAAAACATGATGAATAAAAAAGAGGGCAGCAACCAGTGCAAAAGATATATGCTTAAGATAATATTTCCATAAATAGATATTTTCCATATTTCTCTTTAAGAAATTAAATACATACAAGAATCCATTATTATATTTCAACTCACGGGTATAGGAAAAACTCAAATGCATTGGTAACCAAAAAATAAAAACTCGTGATAAAGACGAGATAGACATAAAGAAGACGTGCTCGGATATTTTTTCTTTTGGTTTTTACCCAATCCTGGGGAAGTTGTCACTCTTCCACCTCGTAAACCCTGTAAAGCTGCTTTACAATTTTAAGAATCTACAAAAAGAGTACTTTTAACAGAAAAGAAATTACAATGCCACAGCACAGTTCTCATGAGAAATTTTAACATCTGTACAAGGCTTCTGACAAGAAAAATCGGCATTATGTGGTCTAGAGAGAGCAGCATCAGTTGATTAATCGATTAGTTACAGAAGCAAGTGCAACAGCACAATTTACTTGCTGTCTTTACCTGATTAACTGCAGAATAAGCAGAAAGAAAGTCCAGATATCTGTTGCCTTCTGGATCCCAAATGGATGATCCTTTAGCTTGAGAGAATACAATTGGAACTGGGTGATAACTGCATTTGTAATATCATTTATACAAGGACTTTATCAGAAGTGGATACTGAATTGATTATCATAGAAGATGTCAATCCATTAAAACCATTCACAACACGCTTGAATGCAAGTAATAGCAATTCCCCCGAAATAAGTCAGTAACTTATTACTACCCCACCATGACATACTCTAAGCTATGTCATATGGATTCTTCATTTTTCATGAAGTATCTAGGTCCAAGTGACAGACATAGATACTCTACACCACAATTTGGTATAAATTTACATAAAATTGACAAAAAGAGGTGTGTGCTAGTCCGATACCAGGATATGTATCCAAATATTTATCACACTCAGTATACTAAAAGAGTCAGTGTAAAATAGGCAATAAGATGCCCTAATCAACAACAAGGCAAAACCTCAGCAGGAACCGGGGTGCAAATCAGAACAATGTTTTCTTCTCAGTACCCCCCCGGGATTTTGTATCCCATTCTAATAGCAATGTTTTCTGACAGAAAAATAAAATTCAGCGATTTACCACAGAAGAATACCCCAATCAAAAATACTCGGAAGCAACTTTTCGGATGATCTCTATTCCTGAAATTTTAATAATTACATTCCTGAAATTTTAATAATTACACATACTTTTGAAGAAAATTTAAGCATCCTTTGAGCAGTAATCTTTTTTGCAGCCCAACTCAGACCCAAATCACAAAACCAATTAAGAACTTCGGCTCTTCAGATTCTTCATTTAAAAACTCCACATGCCATTACTATCCTCCAAAATTATCCAAACAAAAAATGGGAATAATGAGTAAAATTTTATCAGCATAATTATCGTTCACTGATAACACTTTTAACTAACCGCAACTGTGAAATAACAGAGATTCAAGCTAAGGTTACTCCAGATGGAACCAAGCAAAACCCAGAAGCAAGACCATAAAAAAGAATTGAATTGGCAACATTCAGACAGGAAAAAAAAAGTAAATTGATTGAAGCATCATCAGAGAGAGAGAGATTACTTATGGGCACTGTACTCGTATTCATAGTTGATGAGATTTTGAGAAGAAGAAGAAGGAGGAACTCTGTCTTGAGAAAAAACACCGAAACTCCTCTTTCCCCTCCAAAGGCCTCTACCCAATATACACTGCTGCAATAAAGCTTTCCGATACGCCATTCATAAAGTGCTGAAACACAATAATGAAGATTTCTTCTTCTTACAATGATTTTACCTTTTTTGATTTTCTAAGTGAACAATTGTGAGAAGCAATCTGTTTATTATAGTTGGAGGTGTAAAATGGATGGCAGTCTATTTATTATTTTAATAGATTCATAAATTAAAATTATTTTATTTTATTTAAATATTATTGTTACTTTATTTTATTTTCTTATATTTAAAATTAACTTTAATAAATTTATAATTATTAAAATTTATTTTATTTTTATAATTTTATTTATTATTTAATTTTTAAAAAAAATAAACAAATTTGCATCTTATTATTATCAAAACTCAATAAAATAAAATAAACTCATAAAACCTAAATTCGAGTTCGGGTTTCGTGGAACGAGGAATACATTTACTTTCAATTATTATAATATAATTTATATTAAATTTCTTTTGCAAAAAAAAAACTAAATTATTACGTACTATAGTCATGTTGCATACATTTAATAAATTAAATATTGAGATATATTTATAAGTTGTTATTAAAGACATAAAACAGATTTTAGCCTCAATATTAAATTTGAATTCTTTTATTGGATGAACATTGTTTAATTTCGTTTAACATGTATTTTAAATCTGTATTTTTTAAATAAAACAATATAAATCTGTTATGTTTATAAAAATATTGTAAAAAAAATTATTTTGTAAAAATAATAAATTTATAATGTTATTTTTTTACAAAAATATAATAATACAAGTTTATTATCTTTATAAAATAGATTTTTCTAATTTTTTTATAAAAATAATAGATTTATGTTGTCACAACTAATAACTAAAATATTAATTTATATTTTATATTGAAACAAATAAATCCTTTATAGTTAAATTAATTTTTTTATTTGGTTCATGTAATAAATTTATCCATCCCATTTGTATCATCAATTAAGTAGTATTATGTTATTAAAAAAAATACTAACTATTTCTACTTATTTTATTATTTTCCCAGCATTACTCTCTTTAATTAACTTATATGTCGATATATAATCAGGGCATGCTTATCCTTATTTAATCTTAAAATAATTTTAAATAATATAATAATATGAAATATATTATTCGTTATAATTTTTAGATTTTTTATTTATAAAATATTAATATTTATTCTTATTTTATCTTTTTGTGTTACAATAAAATTCATATTAACATAATAACTAAATGACGTTTTAGTTTGCCATTTAATCTCTATCTTTTAATTATATTTAATCAATGATTAAGATCATTTCATTTAAGTTAATGTTTTGTTTTCATCTTTGTAACTAAATATTCATTCTCTAATTATACGTATCATCATAATACAAAGTAGATTTAAAAATGTAGATTTTTCATATGTGATTCACACCATTATAATAGGAAAAAATAAGTAGAAACTCAAAGCAAGTATTGTTTAAAAGTAAAACATTTCAAAAAATCAATTAAGAAAAAAAAAACCATATTGAAGAGAGAATTTAGAACTTAATATATAATGAGGAATCAAATTTGTCAGACTCATCAATTCATGTATTTTGATGTTCCCGAAACGAAGAATGTCCAAACTAACAACTACTTTGGAGTCGTTTCTGTCGTTTAAGAACATATCACTTAAATAACACTCAATAATTTATATTTTTGAATAAAATAGAATTTAAATGTTTGTTTTAATTTCATAACTTTAAAATTTTACATCAAATCATTGATTTAAAGTAGTATGTATTTTTTTTTTTTAAACATTTTATTTTGCACGAACGATTCTCTTTATGGAACATTTTTTTAGTTATTTAAAATTATCTATGAGAATCACAACACGTATGGATCCATTGGAAAAAGCATAATCTGAAGATAAGTACGTGATAGCATCATGCAGCACTTGGAAACAGCTACTTTTGGAATTATATATGTCGGACAGCTCTGCAATTAGTTCCACACCCATAATCCGAATCTTTTAAATTTTTCATTTATTTTTCGAGCTGAGTGCCAATCCCTAAATTCTCTGTTTTGGAGCAGGTTGAAGGTGTTTACGAATATATAAATTTATATATATTTATATTTATATTATTAAAATATATCATATATTAATATAAATTTAAAAGTAAAAAATTCTTTATTTTTTTAAAAAATATAATATTTATATATTTTGTTAAAGGTTTAGCTTTTTTATTATTATTATTATGTGAAACCAATAACAAATATGCAGCCCATGATAGGTATTGGATATAACTCATAGTCCATAATTTATTAATATTTTTGTCATTATAAACTACAATTTATAAAGTATGAAAGGTTTAACTTCTTTTTGGGATTCATTTTGTTTGCAATGTAATTTTGATTTGTTTGTTTATATGAGTTTTGTTTGATTATTTCTTTTAATTTGTTTGTTTTATTTATTATTGAAATGATCCAATTATAGATAGAGTAGTTAAAGAGAAGTCAATGAATTGAGTGAATTGTGTAGATCTCACGTTAAGTTTATACATATATATATATAGGACATTACATTTACACATCACATCGTATCAAATAGTATATTAGTAAAACCATAATCCAACTTAATGTCGAACACCTTGATAAACTAGGTTGATGGTTGGTCCTCATGTACTTCAATTTATTTTGTATAAGTGAGGGCAACTTACGATCATCACTTTAGGCTCAAGTATATCTTAAGGTCTCTAAGAAGTCACATGATGGATCAAACTATTCATAGTCAGGTTACAGGTCGAACCTAATGCTCAAACATCAAGTCTCTATATTCTTTCGGATCGGTTCTACAACTGAGGTAGAAAAGTAGCAACTAGTAGGTCCCAATAAGCGAAAATATGAAATGTTTTGGCGTGTAACAATAAATATTTGTCAATTAATTGGAGAAAGAAAATTTGAATCTTTATATAAGGATGAGTCAAGGTATTATCAATTTTATTATTTCTAGCATATCAAACAAAATTTTAACAAGAATGTTCTCTCTTTTCAACTCGCACCTTATATTTTCTCTACTTGGATGGTAAGATTAATAACTCGACACATACTATTTTTGCTCTATCTTTTCGGGATTTTTTCTCGCACTTAACAATTTTCTTATTTCTTTTCAAGTTATTTCTTATTCACTCTTCTTCTTTTTCTTTGAAATCTCTCCTTTAGTAACTTCTATTTCATCGTACCTTATTATTTTGATTCTCTCCTTTTGTACTTTTTCGTAGAGACCATGCATAAAGAGATATCATCAAGGGCTATTGGTAAAGTAGTCTTATCTTTATACTACTCGGGGCAAAAGGAAAGTGAGGGACCAGGGTTCACAATTGAAGTGGGTACCTCGGGTATCTCGGGTGAGGTAGAGATATCTAAGCATCCTTCCTCTTCTATGTCTCAACCTAAAACAACTCCAACAATCAGGTTGAGTGTTTCTCATACCCATATATCTGTCTCCAAGACACAGAGGAAGAAATCAAGGAAGAAAGAACCGGTGAACTCATATATCGAACGAAGGATTGGAAGGCCAAGATCAAGCCAAGGCTAAGACAAATGTATGATATTCCCTCCTCAATTCAAATAATGATTCCCAATCTGGGTGTTCTTGATAGTGCACCATCTCCAGCTCGATCGATAGCCTTTCATGAGAAGCCTTTATAGCTAAGGGTCAGGCTTCCATTGTATCCCTTCATAAAAATATTTCTAGCAAAGACGTAGCTTACACTAGAAAAATTGATACCAAATGGACAGAGGTACTTTCTTTATCTCACATTAATATGTAGAGAGCTCGAGATGGATCCGGAAATGCCTGAGTTTAATGAGGCATATATGTTGAAACAAAATCCTACTAACATCAATAGAATATACATGGTAGTCAAGTAAGAGCGAGGCATAAATGTGATCTTATTTGAAAATTAAAAGAATTGGAAAGAATACTTCTTCTATGTAACTGGTCAATAGAAGGTATCTAACAGTGACGAGAGACTGGTGAGAAGTACCTAGGATGATACAACTTGTGATAAAATATGGGTTCCTTCATCACAAGCTTGAGCTTGGAAGTGAAGTAAAGGTTGGCCAATATTCAAAACTATCTACCTAATAAGACATATTGGAAAAAGTTATTGAACATCTCGTGCTTTATTGCTTGTGAGTTAATGAAACCAACCTCAGTAGAGCCACCCTATAGGATAATTCAAAAATGTTAAGTACAAAAGAAATGCAAGACCCCTCGTTCTGATTTTGGGGGGAGTTTGAAATCATTCAAGATAATGATGAACAAGCATTCACTTTAAGTTTAAGTTATTTGTTTATCTATTGGTGTGAAAATCTAGATTTTTTTTGCAGGTATTATGGAGTTCAACCCCAATACCTTACTAGCTTGACTTCATAGCATAATTGTAAAATAAGGAGAGAGCTCTCAAAAGAGCACTACTCCCTTCCAAGTTACTAGCTCATCTAAAGGAAAAAAAATAGGAGTAATTTTTTTAGAAAAGTGACCACTCCCTCATAACCAAAAAAGAAAAAAAAACAATCTGTGACTATTGAGGAGCCCTTTCTCATGCCAACTCCGTTGAATTCAATAGAAGTGGTTAACCCTTTGCCAACATCCCTACGCAAAAATATTTCCACACATATGACCTCACCACAGAGGTTGAGGGAGTGACCTTATGTAGAGGTATGGCACTAGAGAGGCCGGACCACTATATGGCTAACCCTTCTTTCATAATGCACAAAAGGAAACTTTATGCTATAAAAAAGGATGTTGGTCCTAAAATTGTGCTCAAAAGGCTCCTATATCAAGTAAGTATCACATTGAGCTTTAATTTTACTCAGGCCACTCATATTCGTAATATCTGAAATTCCTTTTCATCATTTCATGCCTAACTTCTTCACAAGCTCAACAAAGTTTGAGGCTTGGAGAAATTGAAGCATAAGTTAGAGACTAAATCAGAGAACCACACCTCTATTCAAGCCAAGAATGTTGTGTTATTGGCAAAGGCAAATAAGTGGGAGGGTAAGGCCATTGACATGGAAAAGAAGATGTCCAAGGCCATAAATAAGAGGAATTAAAATGAGAGACTATTTGAGGTGCTCGAGGAAACTGAGAGAAAACTTAAGGTTGAGTTTGATGCTTATAAACATGAGTTGAATGATGCTAAGGAAACATTTACTTGAAAACAAGAGAAAACAAAATAGATCTCGATGCCATGACTGAGTAACTTACATCGATAGTTGAAATTGGTTACAATTTGGCCATGGATTCTTTGAAGAAAGAATCCAAAAGGAAGGGACTTGATCAGTACTACTATCAAATCCTCAACATTCTAGTTACCCCACTGTACTCACCTATGCAAACTTAGGACAAAAATGATGACCACGGTAAAAATTCTGTAGAAAGTGATGGTAGACCCAAGGTAGGATATGACCAAGAAGTTGTAGATCAACAAGCTTGGGATGCTTGATTCTATAATAGGCTCGAGGTAATCTATTTTTGCAAGGATCGACCCTTTATTTTGTATGGATAAGCTAAACTTGTATTAACCTTTTACTTAATAAAATATCTTTGAAAATAGTGGATACATTTATCGTACATATATTTGTGTATTTATGGCATATATTTATGATGTTGACTCATTTTATTACTTTCAGGCCATTTGTCCTATTACTTATCCCAATGCCACTCCCTATAAATGGAAATTTAAGGATACTTGTAATTCAAAAGCCTTACCTGCTTAGAGAACCTAAAATATTTACTCCATATTTTTTTTTGAACTCTATGGGCTCTAATCGTGCAAATAGATGCTCAGCTCAAACCCTAAAGCAAGAGAATGATATACTTAAAATCGAGGTGGAAAAATTAAAGATCAAGCTTTCTCATCATAAGGATAAGGTTTCTCTTTACGAAGAGATCAAGTGTGAGCTCAAGTATAGCAAAGATCAGTTATCTTGGATGCGGGCATGTGAAAGGAAGACTATGACCAAAATGGATACTTTGGTTGATAAAGAATCTTATTGGGTGAGATTTTACATTAAGAGATTTAAAGGTGTGTTCATCAAGGTGATGGACATTATTGAGGAATGATGAACGAAAACCGGCATCGCCGATCTTCGCAAATACTTTGGTTTTAATATTTATAAAACTCTCGCAAGTGCACGAATCATTTCGAAGAAAATGATAAGTATACTCCCAAGGTCGATCTAAGGAAGGAATGTATGTGGTTTTTAATTTATTATTCAAACTTTTAAAAACGAAATTAAATCCTAAACATCCTGTCACGATAGTTTGGTTTTTTTTGTGTTCCTAATCTAATAACATAAAATAAACATATATACAGATTAATTAAATATAATCTAATAACATAAAAATAAACATAGATACAAATTCAATAAATAATTATCTAAAAATAAACATATATACGGATTCAATAAATATTCATGCAAATTTTTATCATTTATATTAGCGGAGTATTTACGGATATAATAACTAAATTAATTATGCTTGCTCATATTAACTAGGTTATTAAAGATATAAATTGATATTTTATTGATTCTCTCTTTTTTATATAAATACCACCTTTGGTGGGGTTAGATATTCTTTGTTAACTAAACAAATCAATTAACACCTATGGGTGGGGTTGATAACTAATATGCTTAATTAAATTAATTCCTTTTTCTAAGAGATTGAAAATGAACCATTTAAATGCCACCTTTGGTGGGGTTAGACAATTTAAACATTATTCAAGGTGTCCAAATTAAACTTAAGAATTTAATTATCCGAGTACTAACTTTCAAGTTTTAAAACCACTATTGAAAACATGTTGTCAATACATTTTCACATAATAATTCTTATAAAAACTTTTGAAATAGAGTTTCACTCTAACTACCGGGCGATTGTACCAACAAATAAAAGAGCACTACTCTAAATTAGACCGGATAACTAAACCTTAAAATCTAATTTTCGGGTTTAAGTTTGTAATGAAAAATAATATATTTCTCTCTAACATTCTTAATATAAAATCTTGAATAAAAACAAAATCAATTCATTTTAAAGATTTTTACCTATTTAATATTTCGCAAGCATAACAACGTCGTTATTACATCATTTTTACTAAACAGCTAGCATAGTTAAATTTAACCACAGACAAGTTGAATATAACATGTAAGAATAAAGCATAAAAATAACTGTAAAGAAAATAAAATCCTTACAGAACTTCGACGCTATTCCCGTTGCTAGAAAACCTCCGAGCGGAATTTGCACTTCCATATATTGAATCAAAAATCTTAATTATTACAAAAACATTACAAGTTCCTCTCAAAAAGAGAAGAACACTAAACCTAAGAGAATTGAACTAAAAACTAAGAGAAAAACTAAGAAAAGCTTAGAAACTTAGAAAGAAACTAAGAGAAACTAAAAACTAAGAAATGAGAGAAAGAAAGAAGAGAGAAGTGAGTTTTGAAGGTGTGATTTGAAGTGAAGGGAAGGGGGGTATTTATAGGTGAGGATGGAGAGAAAAAATGAGTAAAAAAATGTTAAAAAAATATTAAAAAATGTAAAAACGCGTATTGGAATTGCTGATGTCATCAATGACGTCAGCATGACGTCACAGGGGCGGCTGCACGTGAAAAATGGGGCGAAAACGCGTTGGGAGCGCGGAGGGGGGCTGCTGGGGCGCTGCGCGCAGCTCGGCGCGCGTGAACAGTGCCAGCGCGCGCGCGGAGTGGGGCGCTGGGGCGCTGGGCTGCGCGCACGGCTGGGCTGCGGCGCGCGATTTCCGTCTTTTTGACATTTTTGACCTTTTCGACCCATTTCGTCCGATTTTTCCATGTTTGTTGACCTTTTCTCACTTATTTATTGATATATTTGTGATGTATTGCTTCAAATATTCCTCTTTGAGTCTTTACATTGCGTTTTTAAGCCAAAATACCTGAAAAACAATAAAAATACCCGTGATTCCGAAAAAGACAAATTTATATAAATATATGATAAAACATATAAATATATGTATTTTTAATCAATTAAGGTACATAAAATCATGGTTATTTTAGTGCTTTTTGAGCACTCATCACAACCCCCAACCAGCTTCTTGCTAGTCTCTTAGCAAGAGAAGCGATAAAAGCTAAAAGTTAAACTATCCTAAATCACTTTCGTGGATTGAAACGGTTGCATTTAGCCTATGCAACAAGCCGTTAAACCCCTAGGTTGCCCTAGTGGACGAGTTTGAGTCTCGTGAGGGTTTTCAGTAATGATACCCACAAACATTGAACTAAATGTAAAGATAAAAACAATCAAATCAAAAATTAAAATTACAACACAATCAAAAATTAATTTAAGAATAAAAGAACACAACATATCACAAAAATATCTCATACTTTTTAATCTCCTTTAAGATCATAATTAAAATCTCAAGCATAAGTTATTTTAATCTCTTTAAACAATCATGATTTTATTACAATAATTAGTCGAAAATCATTTTCATATTTCTTTTCAAAAATGTATCAATTTAATTTTACCTAATTTCAGTGTCATGAATTAGAATTCGCTTCGACTCTATTCCTCACAAGTCAATACTCTCAAAGCACTGAATCCTATGGGTTCAAACACTCATACTAATTTATATGCGAAAGAGTTGATGTATAGAAATGAACTAATATGTTCGCATATGTATAAAGAATAAAGGCTCAAAGTGTTATTTTAACATTGATCTCATGAAAGGAATCGAATGTATAAATTATAAAGATATCATATATAAATCAAACTCATTAAGAAAGAATTTCAAGATATATGCTTTTTATAAATGAAGAAATTGCAATGACTTTTTTTTTTTTTTTTTTTTTTTAGGGAATTACTTCCTATATCTTTCTTTTGTATTTAACTTTTACTCACAACTTTGTTGGCAATGTGGGTCATAGTATGTAGATGATACTATTTTTTATCTCTCTATACATTTTCTTTTTTTCTTTTTTTTTTTTATATATGTATTTTTTTAGAGAGTCATCCCATGTACAGATTGTACATTTTTTTGGATTTTGGTGAGTGGTTAATTTTGTGGCTTTTCTGTTTGAGCTTGGTTTAGGTAACCCCAGATATGTCTTTTTGTTTTTGTAGCAGTCATGCATGAATGAGATATAAGCATATACTATCCATTTCTACTCAAATCGTTTAATCTAAACAAAAATAATAATCAAAAATATATGATACTCTATTAAGATGAGAAAAAATTCATACATTCAATGCTAATACCTATAGAGATCATCTAAACTTTTGAATAAATAAGAAATGTGTTTGGAGTAGAAAAAATATATATTTCACTCTGAATAAAAGAAATTAGGTTCAAATTATATCTCACAAGGGTAGTCTCCACTAAAAAATTCATAAACACCGATTTTGGATTTAATATAATTTCCACATTTTATCAAGAAATACTAGTTATGACAAAAACTAACTAATTATCAAAAATAATTACAAAATATTTCATGATATGTTTTCAAAAAATTAATCTAACAGTACCAAAGACTTAACTATTTACTTAAATTTGATTTAAAGAAATGATAAATTTTTGTGAGATTTTTTATTTTTTATTTTTTTATTAAGCATGGTAACTTTTCACCACCCCCAACCTAGAACTTACATTGTCCTCAATGTAACAACTGCAAATTAAAGATAAAGAGAAAAGAGGAGAAAGATTACCTATTTCTTGAGAATGTGTAAGTAGTAATGAAGAAATGCAGGTGCATCCATCATATTCATCATTAAAGTGTATACAGACAGATCGCTGTGAACTTCTAACATCTCAACAAATATTTTAGTTTTAACAAATTTAAAAATTATTCACATACAAGTAAACTAAAATAAACAATAAAATTAAGTAAATAAAACAAATAACAAAAAAAATTACCTAACATGATGGGTTGCCTCCCATCCAGCGCTTAGTTTAACGTCTTAGCAAGACGTATCTTTTTGGTGCTAAGGGTTACTCAGCCAAATGCAATCCATTTCAGCAATGTTGTTTGGTTCTTCCACATAAGGCTTGACACGATGGCCATTAACTTTGAACGTTTTTTGTGTCTTGGAGTCCAATAGTTCTACCACTCCATGTTCAGATACCTGAACTATTTTGAATGGTCCATCCCATCTTGATCTTAGCTTTCCTGGAAACAATCTCAAACGAGAGTTAAATAAAAGAACTTTCATTCCAGGGTGAAAAGTTTTAGGAACTAGCCTCTTGTCATGATAGCGCTTAGTACGCTCCTTGTATAATTTGGCATTCTCATAGGCTTCATTCCTAATTTCTTCCAACTCATGAAGCTGGAGTACTCGTTTTTCACCTGCTTTATCTAAATCCATTTTTAGCTCTTTAATTGCCCAATAAGCCTTGTGTTCAAGTTCAACTGGAAGGTGGCACGCTTTCCCAAAGATTAACCGGTAAGGGCTCATCCCAATAGGTGTTTTGTAAGCGGTGCGGTATGCCCATAAGGCATCATTTAACTTAAATGCCCAATCCTTCCTTGAGGGACGCACAGTGCGTTCCAGTATTCCCTTAATTTGCCTATTACTTACTTCCACTAAACCGGAAGTTTGAGGATGATATGGAGTAGCTACCTTATGTGTGATGTTGTACTTGTTTAGTACTCCATCAAATAGTTTGTTACAAAAATGGCTACCTCCATCACTTATTATAGCTCTAGGCGTTCCGAACCTACTGAATATGAAATCTTTCAAGAATTTCACAACAACATTAGCATCATTGGTTTTGGTGGGTATAGCTTCTACCCACTTGGACACATAATCCACAGCAACCAAAATGTATTGAAAACCATTAGATGGGGGAAAATGACCCATAAAGTCAATCCCCCATACGTCAAAGAGTTCAACAACTAAATTAGATGTCAAAGGCATTTCATCTCTTTTGCTTATGTTTCCTGTTCTTTGACATCTATCACATTGTGCACAAAACATATGAGCATCTTTAAAAAGAGTGGGCCAAAAGAATCCAGACTGTAATATCTTACGGGCTGTCTTTTCACCTCCAAAATGACCCCCACAATGAAGTTCATGACAAAAAGTCAGAATGCTCTTATGTTCTTCTTCAGGTACACATCTCCGGATGACTTGATCTTGACCAATCTTGTATAAATAAGGGTCATCCCAGAAATAGTCCTTAATAGTTTTAAAAAACCTTTTCTTCTCCTGATATGAAGTGTTAGGTCGCAAAACACCAGTGGCAAGATAGTTTACAATATCAGCGTACCATGGGTTCGGACCTATGAAAAATAACTGTTCATCAGGAAAGGTTTCAACTATATCGTCATTACTCTCATCTTTAAGAGAATTAAAGTCAGAAATCAACCTAGACAAATGGTTAGCTACTAAGTTTTCACTGCCTTTCTTATCCTTGATTTCTAGGTCAAATTCTTGTAAGAGTAAGACCCACCTGATTAATCTTGGCTTGGCATTTGGTTTACTTAATAGGTATCTTAAAGCAGCATGATCAGAATGCACAATCACTTTAGATCCTACTAAATAAGACCGAAATTTGTCTAAAGAGAATACTATAGCCAAGAATTCCTTTTCAGTGGTGGTGTAATTCATCTGGGCATCATTGAGTGTTTTGCTAGCATAGTAGATGACATGTAAACGCTTATCCACTCTTTGTCCCAGGACTGCTCCTATTGCATAATCAGAAGCGTCACACATTATTTCAAAGGGTAAAGACCAGTTTGGTGCCATTATAACAGGGGTAGATGTGAGTTTATCTTTCAAGGTATTAAAGGAAGTAAGGCAGTCATTGTTGAAATCAAAATCAGCATCTTTGGATAGCAAGTTACATAATGGACGACTTATTTTAGAGAAATCTTTAATAAATCGTCTGTAGAATCCTGCATGTCCCAAGAAGCTTCTTATCCCCTTCACAGATGTAGGGGGAGGTAGTTTGGATATCAATTCAACTTTTGCCTTATCAACTTCAATACCCTTGTTTGAAATTATATGTCCTAAAACTATCCCTTGTTGAACCATAAAATGACTTTTCTCCCAACTAAGGGTTAGATTGCATTCAATGCATCTTTCTAAAACCAAAGTCAATTTATGTAAGCAATCATCAAATGAGTTCCCAAAGACAGAGAAATCGTCCATGAAAATCTCAATGAATTTTTCCACCATGTCCGAGAAAATGGATATCATGCATCTCTGGAACGTGGCAGGGGCATTGCATAACCCAAATGGCATTCTGCGAAAAGCAAATGTCCCAAAAGGACATGTAAATGTGGTCTTTTCCTGATCTTCTGGTGCTATGGGTACTTGATAATATCCAGACAGTCCATCCAAAAAACAGTAAAATTCGTGCCCAGCTAATCTTTCCAACATTTGATCAATGAATGGAAGAGGAAAGTGATCCTTTTTCGTATATAAATTTAGTTTCCTAAAATCTATACACATTCTCCATCCAGTGATTATTCTAGTGGGCACTAATTCACTTTTGTCATTCTTAACAACTGTTATCCCAGATTTCTTTGGTACCACATGCACTGGACTAACCCACTTACTATCTGCAATAGGATAGATAATCCCTTCTTCTAATAATTTAAGAATTTCCTTCTTAACTACCTCTTGCATGTTTGGGTTTAGTCTTCTTTGGGCCTCTCGTACAGGTTTAGCACCGTCCTCCAAGTTGATCTTGTGCATACACATTGTTGGACTAATGCCTCTTATATCCCCTATACTCCAACCTATAGATTTCTTAAACTGTTTAAGCACTTTGATGAGTTCCTTTTCTTGTGGTTTGGTCAAGGTTGAAGAAATTATCACTGGATAAGTTTCCCCTTCTCCCAAAAACACATATTTTAAGTGCTCAGGTAAGTCTTTGAGTTCAAGTTCAGGTGGATTGGCCTCTTTAATAGATGAAGAACTGGGTAGATTTAAAAGTGTACTAGATTTTGTCATCACTTCATTATTGTCTAGTTATTCAAGGTACCCCTTTATTTCCTCATCTAAATCTTCTTCAACCTTTTCAAGTGTAAGAACGGTTTCAAGCTTGTCCTCTATTCTGGTTCGGAAAAAGGTGTTTTGGACAAGATTATCCAAAGGATCAACATCGAATATTTCATCAATGGCAGAAATAGAAGGGAAAGGTGAAGAATCAAAAACTTTAAAATGAACAGTCTCTCCTAAGACTGTCATTGTCAAATTTCCATCTTGGACATCAATAATAGTTTTAGTAGTTGCCATAAATGGTCTACCAAGCAATATTGTGTGCTCTCTGTCCAATGCTGGATTTTCTTGCATATCCAGAACCACAAAGTCAACAGGTATTATCAGTTTGTCTACCTGTACCAAAAAATCCTCAACTATTCCCTCTGGATATTTAAGAGATCTATCTGCAAGTTGAAGGGACATAGTTGTGGGTTTTAAATCCCCTAAATTGAGTTGTAAGAATATAGAGTAGGGCATCAAATTTATACTAGCACCTAAATCAAGCATTGCTTTAGCAACCTTCCTATCCCCCATAGTTATGTTTATAATAAAACTTCCAGGGTCTTTCAACTTAGAGGGTAGTTTGTGCTGAAGTACAGCGCTAGAAATTTCTGATACTACTACTCGTTCATTTAGTTCATACCTCCTTTTCTTAGTGTTCAACTCTTTGAAAAATTTGGCATATGAGGGCACATTCATGATCACTTCTAATAATGGTAAATTGATATTTACTTTAGAGAGCATATTAAAAAGATCATTGAATTGCTTATCTTGTTTGGACTCTTTTAACCGGTGGGGAAAAGGTACTTGTATCTGGTGTGGTTCTGTTGTCTTTTGAATTTTGGGGGTGTCAGATGACCCCCCAATGAGTTTTTCAGAAGGCTTGTTAAGTTTAACACTTGTTTCTCCTTTTTGCGAGATTAGAGTATCGCCTTCTTTGTTACCTGAACTACAAGGTAGATTGTTAGAGATTTCAGGTAAACTGGTATTGACTACCTTACCACTTCGAAGGGTTCTAACATCCTTTGCTTGTTCTGGTTGACTGGGCAACTTTCCTGGTTCTTTCTTTTGCATTTGTTCAGCCAGTTGCCCAACTTTAGATTCAATCCTTTTAACCGAAGCCTCCATGGTGTTCAACCTTTGATTAGTCATCAATTGGTTGTCACGACTAACTTGAATAAAAGCATTCAAGCTATCTTCTAAGGTTGGTTTAAAAGATTGGCTTGGTGGGTAAGGGTGGTTGTTATCCGACCTTAGTGTTGGATATTGGGTGTAGGCTGGGTGATTATAGGTGTTTGGATGATACCTTTGAAAAGATTGGACTTCCTCTATGGTATCGACACTAGAATCACAAGTATTTGAACAATTATGAGTACCATGCCCAATTGAACAACACACTTCACATACCTCTTGATTTGAAATTTGGTGGGAAGTGAGGAATTTCACTTGTTTAGTCAATTCAGCAAGTTGCAAGGTTATCTCATTATCAGAGCCGACTTCATTGACCTTTGCTTTCCTTCTACCACCTCTTTGTTGGGAATTAGAACCCAACAGCTCATAAAGATTATAGGTTTCCTCTGCGGTCTTTTCTCCTACAGCACCCCCAGCAGCATTATCAACCATGTATTGACTCTGTAGTGTCAATCCATCATAAAAGAATTGGTTTTGTAGCTGTAAGGGAAAGCTATGATTTTGACATTGAATGAAAAGGAGTTTGAATCGTTCCCAAGCTTCATGAAAGGGCTCTTCATACATTTGAGAAAATGTTGCTATCTTTGTTCTTAGATCAACAGTCTTTTGATGGGAATAGAACCTACCCATGAAAATTTCATAGACTACCTCCCAAGTTTTAAGAGAACCTGACTGTAGAGTAATGAACCATAACCAAGCTTTATCTTTGAGAGTGTAAGGAAAACACCTCATCCTAAGTTGATCTTCATTAATTGCATGTAGTGGAAAGGTTTGGACAATAGCATAGAATTCTCGAATGAAATTTAAAGGGTCCTCATTAGGGATACCGTAAAAGGAAGGCAACAAAGAATAATGAATCTTTTTCAATTCATAATTCCTTGCAGCCTCTTGTAATTGGATACCGGAAGTTACATTGCCAATGATTGGCATTGTATATTCTTTCATCTTTTTCTGCCTATCTTCAGCATCTCCCATGGTTGTTTGTAGTTGAAAATGATCCTACTCCTATTGTGTATCAACAATTTGCTCTTAGTAGATATCTCTAAGAAATATTTATAACTTGATAAAACATAAAAGCAAAAAGTGCAAGGAACCTAAATTTTTTTTTTTTTTTTTTAAACGAATGGACAGAATGTTTGAAACAAACGAATTTTATTTCATCTGAATTTTTATTACACGCAAACTAAAACAAAGGAAAATACAACAATGGGTGACCTCCCATACAGGACTAAAATTTATCGTCTTCTAGTAAGACGTTGCTTGGAGATTGCAGAATGAAAAACTCAATGTCTCCTCTTCATTGAATTCATTTAAGTATCAAATTAGTCTTTGCCTTTTTGCAAATGTTCAACTAATTGTTCAACTTGAACTTCCATCTTTTTGATAGAAGCTTCCACAGAGTCCAACCGTTGATTGGTTTTAGATTGGTTATCCCTACAAACTTGAATAAAAGAATTCAAGTTGTCCTCCAGAGTTGGTTTATTGGGAATGCTTCTTGGAATAGGTGGGTGGAATTGCTGGCCTGCCTGGTTTGAGCTTTGAGTGAAAGGAGGGTTGTTTTGCCTCCAAGAGAAATTTGGATGACTTCTCCACCCAGGATTATAGGTATTTGAATTGGGATCAAACCTGGGTCTCTGTTGATATGCTCCCAACACATTGACCTGTTCAGGTCCAGTTGTTTCTCCTTGATATGGACAGGCTTCAGTACCATGTCCCATGTTGCTATACAAACCATATTGATCATTATTGGTGTTGGTTTGTGTAGCGAGAAGGGCAACTTGCTTAGTCAGTTGAACAAGTTGTTGTTGAACTTCATTACTGGAGTCAATTTCATGAACTCCAGCTTTTCTCACTCGGGAGCTTTTCTGTTGAGAATTAGCACCCAACATCTCAAAGAGGTTATACGTCTCTGAGGCAGTCTTTTCTCCTATTGCTCCTCCTGCAGCGTTGTCGACAATGAACTGACATTGTTGTGTAAGTCCATCGTAAAAGAATTGGTTCTGCAACTGCAGGGGAAAGCTATGATGGGGACACTGAGTGAGAAACATCTTGAACCTATCCCAAGCTTCATGGAATGGTTCTCCATCCATCTGAGAGAAAGTAGCAATCTTTCCTCTCAACTCTGATGTTTTTTGATGGGAATAGAATTTTCCCATGAATTTATTGTAAATGTTACCCCATGTCATCAGAGAACCTGGGGGAAGTGACATCAACCAAGCTTTGGCCTTATCCTTTAGAGTGTAGGGAAAACATCTCATCCTAAGTTGATCCTCGTTTAGAATACCGAGGGGGAATGTTTGGACCGTAGCATAGAAATCTCTCATAAAGGAAAGAGAATCTTCATTAGGTAACCCATAAAAGGAAGGAAGCATAGAAAAATGAATATTTTTAAGGTCGTAATTCCGAGCAGCCTCCCCCAACTGGATAGCGGCAGTTGCCGTGCCTATTACCGGTCTTGCAAACTCCTTCATCGTGGTTTCCCTAATATGTTGGTTTTCCTCCATTTCTTTTGGTTCTAGTAAAGGATTAAGACTTGGTTCTATGTTTGGCTCAAAAACAGGTTGATGGGTAGAATCCAGTTTTGTTGACACTTGTTTAAATTTATGAAATTTATTTACATATGGTGTAAGGGGATTTCCTAGGGATCTCCTACCACGCATAGACTATTGTAAACGTAAATTTAAAACTCCTGTCAACAAAATAAAAAATTTAGAGAAAATTTATATGTTATTCAATACAAAGCACTAAACAAAACTAGTTAAACCCTAAAAAAAAAGAAATTTTTTTTATTTTTTTATTTTTTATTTTTTTTTTTTTATTTTTTTTTTTTATATTTTTTTTTGTAACATAATTAGTATTAACCAAGAGTGCTCCCAGGAAAGAATGGTGGTGCAAACGGCACCTTAAATATCATTCTCCTAGCCAGAGCAACGTTCCCAGGAAAGACTAGTGGCACAAACGCTTCCAAGAACTAGTCTCCTAGACAGAACTCCCTTAGATTTTTACTTTTCATGTTATTTAGTTAATTAGGTATAAATTCAAGTAATGTTTTTTTTTTTTTTGGACGGTTATTTTATTTTACTATTCACGCCTTATTATTTAATTTATCTTATTATAATTAAATTTTATATTATTTTTTATAATATATTATAAATTTTTTTTTTTATGATATTTTTTTTTATATTTTTTTTTTATTATATATTTTTTATTTTTTTTATTATTAAAATATCACAATTATTTACACCACAAAAATGTTTTTAAAATTTTGATAAATAATTTAAAAACGCTATTCCTTCCCCGGCAACGGCGCCAAAAACTTGATGAACGAAAACCGGCATCGCCGATCTTCGCAAATACTTTGGTTTTAATATTTATAAAACTCTCGCAAGTGCACGAATCATTTCGAAGAAAATGATAAGTATACTCCCAAGGTCGATCTAAGGAAGGAATGTATGTGGTTTTTAATTTATTATTCAAACTTTTAAAAACGAAATTAAATCCTAAACATCCTGTCACGATAGTTTGGTTTTTTTTGTGTTCCTAATCTAATAACATAAAATAAACATATATACAGATTAATTAAATATAATCTAATAACATAAAAATAAACATAGATACAAATTCAATAAATAATTATCTAAAAATAAACATATATACGGATTCAATAAATATTCATGCAAATTTTTATCATTTATATTAGCGGAGTATTTACGGATATAATAACTAAATTAATTATGCTTGCTCATATTAACTAGGTTATTAAAGATATAAATTGATATTTTATTGATTCTCTCTTTTTTATATAAATACCACCTTTGGTGGGGTTAGATATTCTTTGTTAACTAAACAAATCAATTAACACCTATGGGTGGGGTTGATAACTAATATGCTTAATTAAATTAATTCCTTTTTCTAAGAGATTGAAAATGAACCATTTAAATGCCACCTTTGGTGGGGTTAGACAATTTAAACATTATTCAAGGTGTCTAAATTAAACTTAAGAATTTAATTATCCGAGTACTAACTTTCAAGTTTTAAAACCACTATTGAAAACATGTTGTCAATACATTTTCACATAATAATTCTTATAAAAACTTTTGAAATAGAGTTTCACTCTAACTACCGGGCGATTGTACCAACAAATAAAAGAGCACTACTCTAAATTAGACCGGATAACTAAACCTTAAAATCTAATTTTCGGGTTTAAGTTTGTAATGAAAAATAATATATTTCTCTCTAACATTCTTAATATAAAATCTTGAATAAAAACAAAATCAATTCATTTTAAAGATTTTTACCTATTTAATATTTCGCAAGCATAACAACGTCGTTATTACATCATTTTTACTAAACAGCTAGCATAGTTAAATTTAACCACAGACAAGTTGAATATAACATGTAAGAATAAAGCATAAAAATAACTGTAAAGAAAATAAAATCCTTACAGAACTTCGACGCTATTCCCGTTGCTAGAAAACCTCCGAGCGGAATTTGCACTTCCATATATTGAATCAAAAATCTTAATTATTACAAAAACATTACAAGTTCCTCTCAAAAAGAGAAGAACACTAAACCTAAGAGAATTGAACTAAAAACTAAGAGAAAAACTAAGAAAAGCTTAGAAACTTAGAAAGAAACTAAGAGAAACTAAAAACTAAGAAATGAGAGAAAGAAAGAAGAGAGAAGTGAGTTTTGAAGGTGTGATTTGAAGTGAAGGGAAGGGGGGTATTTATAGGTGAGGATGGAGAGAAAAAATGAGTAAAAAAATGTTAAAAAAATATTAAAAAATGTAAAAACGCGTATTGGAATTGCTGATGTCATCAATGACGTCAGCATGACGTCACAGGGGCGGCTGCACGTGAAAAATGGGGCGAAAACGCATTGGGCGCGCGGAGGGGGGCTGCTGGGGCGCTGCGCGCAGCTCGGCGCGCGTGAACAGTGCCAGCGCGCGCGCGGAGTGGGGCGCTGGGGCGCTGGGCTGCGCGCACGGCTGGGCTGCGGCGCGCGATTTCCGTCTTTTTGACATTTTTGACCTTTTCGACCCATTTCGTCCGATTTTTCCATGTTTGTTGACCTTTTCTCACTTATTTATTGATATATTTGTGATGTATTGCTTCAAATATTCCTCTTTGAGTCTTTACATTGCGTTTTTAAGCCAAAATACCTGAAAAACAATAAAAATACCCGTGATTCCGAAAAAGACAAATTTATATAAATATATGATAAAACATATAAATATATGTATTTTTAATCAATTAAGGTACATAAAATCATGGTTATTTTAGTGCTTTTTGAGCACTCATCAAGGAACTAGAATATTCAATTTCCAATTCAAGTTTAGTCTCAACCGAGGTAAGAGGGAATATTCTTAAGAAGATTTTGAAGACTCTTTGATAATCATTACTGGAGAAAGTGATTGTAATGGATGGAAACCCTCTATTCAAATTATAAACATGAGGTAATCCACATAAGTCTCTAGTGTATATTTTATGTGCATTATTGGATATCCCATTAAGCCTCGGTTCTCCATGTATAGTATGAATAGTCCTTACATTACCTTCATTATGTTGCTCTGTTTTATACATTTGTGGAGTAGGGAGCCTTAAAGTTTAACGTTGGGGTTGGCTATCAACTTCTCTACTATCGCTTTCCACGTTGTCACTCAAATATCCTCTGGACAACAAATCTTCTATGTCTTTCTTCAAGTGTCTACAATCTCATGTTTTGTGGCCTATATCTTTGTAAAAGGCATACCATTTAGATGTGTCTCTAAGAAGTGTCCTCATTTTTGGTAGCTATCTAACTTTTTTTTCATTCTCCATCCTTAATACAGCTTGAGTTAAACTTACTCTTAAAGGTGGACCTCTAAAGGATGATAATGAGCTCTCCTAAGGTTCATAATTTCTTAACCATTGACCTTCCCCTTTGTGACTTTGGGTGAAATTTTTTTTTCTATTGATCATTTTGTCTTTATTTGCTCTGTCCAAGCTTAACCTCATTTTCTCCTTTTCTAGTTAAGCCTTTATGATAACCTTGTTCTTTTTATTTAATTTGAACTCTCTTTCCAGATTAACAAACTTTTTGGCCTCTCCATAAGCATTTTTCATCATATATGAAATAGTTTTGGTTAACTCAACAAATAAATTAAAATTTCTAAACATACCTCGTTTGAAGTCTTCTATCACAATAGAATTGGGGTAGTTAGTGATTTCCAACTTTTCTTCTCTGAACCTTCTTATGTAGTCCTCAATTAATTCTCTATTTCCCTCGGTGATCGAGAAGAGGTGATAAGACTCTTTCCTCATGGGCTTGTTACTAGCATAGTTTTTAATGAATAACTTAGCAAATTAAGAGAAAAAGGTTATTGTATGAGGTGCTAAGTTATTGAACCAATTTTGAGCACCATCACACAAAATGACAGCAAAGAGTTTACACGTCATAACATCTCTTTTGCCAGAGTGAGGCTCATAAGGGCCATAGCCATTTTGAAATGCTAAACATGAGTTATCATATCCTTCATTCCTTGGCAATCTGGATACTTAGAGGCATTAAATTTGGTTAGTGATTCACTGCTCTCTATTTGGTCAAAGAAAGAGGAGACATATAGTTATTGATAATCTTTATCCATATCATGATGTGACTTACCATTGTCTTTCTTTGCTTGCTTCACCTATTTATTTCTTCTAAGGCTTGGAATCAAGCCTCCCAAATCCTTCGCTCTCCCAATAACTGCTCATTGTTGATCCTAATTCCATTAGGTGAAGACATGTCATCTGCTACATTCTTAGCTCAGGCAAGCTCATCTCATAAAGCAGCTAGGCCAATTTATTCAACTAAGTTATTACTTCATCACTTTAGGAAAAGGCATATCTTGGGTCTCAAGTAAGGCACACGAGGGATTGGATTGTTCGTGGGTCTACAGGTCAAGCCTTATGCTCAAACATTTATATTTTTGGTTTGTTGTGGTTTATGTGATTTATTTGTTCATTCGACGAGTGTGGTTTATTTATATTTTTTCTATTTTTTTTGTGTGACATGTTTTTTATTTCATACCATTTGAATGGTTTATCTTATTTTTTGTTTACGCTTTTATAAGCAGTCACTTTTTGCACAATATCTTTTTCTACACAAACCATAAACCTAGCATGATGTCTTTCACACTAGTTGTGAGATAGACTTCTTCGCTCACAGCGGTATCTTCACACATCAAAGTAGGTAGCCCTCTCAATACTAGGTGCCTACATATGATAAAATTTTAGAAAGTAATAAATAAAACTTAACATAATTTTACATTCAAGATTAGTTGAAGTCCTAGAGTCTTTCAAGAGAATTCATAAACTTCAAGCATAACATATATATGTGTTCGTAAATGTGTGAATAAGTTCATGTCAACCTCGATCATCACATGTACAAAAAGATGTGTGTGCATAAGTCAAAATTGTAGAATAATTTATATAATAAATATCAAAATAAGTTAAGTCATTAAAAACAAGGTTATATATACATGTAAGTGTTAAATAAGTCCAATACACTGTTGACTATATAAGAATTCTACTTCTCTCTCTCTTCTTATTTTGAAATAAAATTTGGAATTCAATTTGAGGGAGAGATTCCCAAGGCAGTCCTAAAATACTTAAATCTTTGAGTGTCTATAACTTTAGTGAATATATCAGTTAATTGTCTCTCAATATGTACAAACTCAAGTGTCAATACTTTCTCTTCAAATAATTCTCGAATAAAATGATGTCTAATGTCAATGTACTTAGTTCTAGAATATTATACTAGGTTCTTAGAAATATATATAGCATTAGAGTTATCACAATATAAGGGCATTATACCTTATGGTTGACCATAGTCCTTGAGCATGTTTTTCATCCAAAGCATTTGTGTACAAGAGCTTTCTACAACAATGTATTCCACCTCAGCTATAGAGAGTGAGATAGAGTTCTATTTTTTACTGTGTCAGGATAGTAAGTTGTTCCCAATGTAAAAGCAACCACCTTATGTGCTCTTCCTATCATCTCGGTTACCTACCAAGTCAGCATCTATTTAACCACTTACTTCACAAGTAGTGTTAGTAGTTAAATATAAACCATAATTACTTGTTCATGAAATATACCTGATGATTCTCTTTACATTTTATAAGAACTAAGCATATATGTATGATTCTCTATATGTATTCAAAACAAAAGCCTACATTTTGAATATGTAGCTCTAAATCAAGGTTCCAACAAAAGAAAAAACAGCCACTAAGAACAACAGAAGGGATATTAAGCCTATTAGGATAGTTTATAAAATTGCTAAGGGTGTTAGAAGCATTTACGCTAGCCTTGGTCTCCATTAACCAAATAATAGCTAGAAGGATTATGTTTGAGAACTATGCAACGTAAAGCTCTTTTGGCTAGAGGTCTAACAAGATCCTGACCATTCCAACATAAATACTTCATGACTCCTTAGGGGTACGTTTAAAGCTGCCACCCATCCTCAACAACTCATTAACACCTTGAACAAAAAACGTAAGGTGGTTATTCAAACAGATTATGGAGCCAAAACCAATACCATGATTTACATTGCTATCAATTTCAACCACCTATTTTTTCTTGATATGAGAGGTTTGAGTAGCTCCCCTCCTTTTAACTTGTATGCCATATATATTTCTCTTTGTCAATAATAGGAGTTTAATGAGTATTAGTAGTAAGAATCACAAGTACACTAGATGGTTATGCAATGTGAAAAAAGATTAAACTTCTTCCATTTTCTGGTTGAGATGTACCGAATAGAATTGAAATAACAAAAAAAGGCATGTTATATCAATGAAGAAAGTTTTATTATACACAGAGTTGGCATAGCAACTGAACTTTGCGAAGTCTTGTGTTAGATGAGTGCATATTAATACGAACTCGAAAGCCAATCAGTTTGAAAAGCATTTTATAACGCAAGTTATCATCAATTATATCTTCTCCAAAACAATTCAACCATTAGTGAACAAAAAGTGATAAAACTATATTGACAAATTAAACTCTATGTAGACTCCTTCTCTGAGACTTCTTTGGTTTGGAAGTTGTGGTTTGATCTAGCTTCCTATCCATTTTGTGTTTTTAATTATTTTCAATGCTCCAATTATTGTTTGATCAAGCATTAGGTAGGTTCTTTAATTTTCTCCACCCTTTTGAAAATCTTACGGATTAAATTTTAGGCATGTCTAGGGTTTTCTTTTTCGATTAGTCTCCTTTCATATTTTGGTTAAGGTTTTAAGTGTTTACTGTTCCCAATTCAATAACTTTTGTTGCTACACTCACCCCTTGTATCTTTTTTTTTCATGCATGATTACATTCTTGCTTGGATCTTCTTCATATTATGGATTGAGCTTCTATGCTAATCATTTTTCAAAATCGTTTTACCATTTGTCCCCAATTTAGTAGTGTGTCACTTCACATTCCAAACTAGTTGAGTAATCTTTGGAGTTCACGTGGGTTTTTTTCAATCATTTACTAGAGAATCATTATCCCTTTTTTTTCTGAATCTCTACTTTCATCCCATGAAGCTTAAACATGTAATATATTTCTCACCCATACGCACTTGCTATTTCATCTTACAAGTTTGACTTCACATATAATTTTTCTCATTATAAATACAACATATTCTTCATCCTTCTATATGCTCATCTTTTCCCAAATACAATAAGATACGAGTTTGTATTCCATCTATTGCACTTTACGACAAATCAACCCCAACTTATTCCAAATGAAATCATTGGTGAAATGTGTATTTCAAGCACAACTTACATGCTAAATACCAGAATTGGAACTTGATGAGGACTTAAAAGAGGTCATTATGGGTTCAATTAAACTCACTAGAAAGATCTTATCCAACCATTACATCCAAAAACATCAAGTTGTTAATGCAGTGAATAAATCATGGAATTTGCAAGGAGAGGTTATGATTTCTTTGATGGATAAATACAATAACATCTACTCCTTTTCTTTGACTTCGTCGAGGATAAAGATAATATTTAGAGAACTCAAATTCGGCACATTAACA
This sequence comes from Hippophae tibetana, assembly GCA_037013495.1. Lineage (NCBI taxonomy): Eukaryota > Viridiplantae > Streptophyta > Magnoliopsida > Rosales > Elaeagnaceae > Hippophae > Hippophae tibetana. Next base: position 133,463,282 of record CM072801.1, on the reverse strand, counting down.
ACTTATTAGTTCTAAAAGAGTGGAACAACATTCTTACTATTCAAGAAATGGATTTTACAACAACTTTTGGAGTTGTTCCTGTGGTATACATTTTACTAACATGAAAAATTATAATGTAGCAATTCTTGCCAACTTTGTAATGACTCTATGAATGTAGAGTCATTAGTACACTTTTATACTTAATATTTACTTATTTTATTCAATAAATAATATTTTTGAGGTTAAAAATATTAAAATATGAACTTTTATTGTGAAAATTGATGAAAATATAATTTTTGAAATGTTTTTGAAATTTTTTGGATTTTTTTATGAATATTTTAATGCATGACCAATAAGAAGATGTCACGTATATGTCATGCAAGCAGGAGAGTTTATCAGGCACACCACATGGATGCCATGCAAACAAAGAAGGCCAATCACACAACGTGGAATGTAGTGGATGACACAGGCTCATGCCACGTGTTGATATTGTGTTTGTTCCGAGTATCATCGCATAGTCAAGGCATATGTCACGCGTCGTCACACGATTCATCCATTCTTCCTACCTGGGTACCACGCAATCTGAGTCTACGAATCACATTGTGCCATGTAGTATTGACTCAACACGTGGTGACCACGACCAGTAAACTATGACATGTGTTGTTTGCTGATTGGATCCGTCTTTCTCCAATGCCATATGTTGTGTTTCTATTCCCCAATATTGTTAATTTTTCCTTTTTTCATCTCAATCTTTGATCTGATAGTCCAGATTCTGCATGTGCTTAATTTATCCCCTTGATTGGCCCATAAACTATAATGAGCTAAAAATTATCAATTTTTGGAGCTAAGAAGAGAGAAAAATACAAAAAACTTGATAACTCTATAAAAGTACAGTCATCAGTGCACTTTTATACTTAATATTTTCTCGTTTTATTCAATAAGTTTAGGGTTAAAAAATATTAAAATATAAACTTTCTTGTGAAAAGGGATGAAAATATATTTTTGGAAATTTTTTGGAATTGTATTGGATTTTTTATTAATTTTTAACACATGACCAATCAGAAGAAGCACATGGATACCACGCAAGTGGAAAGGGCCAATTGTGCAATGTCGTGTGTACCATGTAATGCTAAACTTTGCCACGTGTCAACATATCATTCATTTTGAGTTTCACCATGTGGTTAATGTAGGTGCAACACATCATCACCTAATTCTTCCATTCTTCCCACTGGGGTGCCACACAGGTAGTAACCACGAATCACATCACGCTACATGGCGTTGACTCAGCCAAGTTAACAAAACTATTCCATACATCTCACACTTCACATGCTAATTCACCCAATAAATCCTCTTCCCGCATGTCACGTTTCTATTGGATAGTGTTGTTAATTTTCCCTTTTTTCATCTCATCCCTTGATTTGAAGCTGATCTGATGGTCCAAATTCCACATGAGCCTAATTTAACTACCTAATTACCCCATTAAACTTAAAAAGCCAAAATTAACATATGTTTATCACTTTTTGGAGCCAAGAAGAAAGAAAAATACAAAAAAAAAAAATCAAAATGAGATACAATTTTGGTAGAGATTCAAGAGAAGATTGACGCTACAATTCAAGAGATTGATTTTATTTCTTCTTCTTCTCATTTACTTATCATTTTTTATGTTTTTTTATGAAAAATATGAGTTTTATGAAAAAAAAATTATGTCTAACTAATTTATTAATCTATGGGTCTTATGAACCCAATTTTCAACATTTAATGATCTAATATTTTATCTCAACTATGATTTCAATTTAATTATATTATTTAATTTGATTTTTATATTACTAATTGTTTGGCCAACAATTGATCTAGGTAGAGATATATGATTCTTATGTATGTAATCCATAATTAATGAAATTAAAGAGTAATATGTCAATTAACTAACATAAGAGTGTGATTATGTTAATTACTATATGGTATGTAGTTTACTTGAGAGATGAATATTATATAGTGTCTACTAAAAATTGATTTTTATTTTATTATTTTAGAAATTAGTTTTTAATAACATAATCTATGTGAGAACGATATTTTCTTATCATTATATTACTTGTTATGATACATATACTTGTGTATTCATTGCACACAACTCATGTTTGATCAAGTTATTGACGACGTTACCGATGACTATAAACAAAAGAAATTAATTAATTTTATTTTATTTTAATTATTTTCTTTATTTATTTTTGGTAATTTTAATTTATTTATTTACTTATTTATTTTTGGTAATTTTAATTAATTTATTTTAATTTTTATTTATTTTTAATTTATACATCTCCTTTAGTGATATTAGAAACTTAATTGAGTCTATTGCATAAGCAGAGTTCGTAAGGGAGAAAATTTTCCTTTAGACCTTGAAATCAAGCATACTCTAATATCAATAAGAAAGCAATAAATAGTCATTGAAGTGAAAAAATAGTTAATCCCTTAGAAATAAATAATAATAAGTTAAATTTGAACAATTAGATACATTTGATATATGATAGAGATAGAGCTATGAATGAATGTGCAATACCTATGTTAGAAGGGCTGAATCCAAGTATTACAAGGCCAAATATTCAAACTAATCAATTTGAACTAAAGCCAATGATGTTGCAAACAGTTAAAAAATTCAATAGATAACCAACAGAGGATCCTCATTTACATCTCAAATTGTTTATTGAAGTTGGAGATTCATTCAAATTTAGTGAAGTGATCAAAGATACATTTAGGCATAGATTAAGCCCTTACTCTTTGTGAGATCTTGTTCGACCTTAGCTAAACTCTTTACCACCTGATTCCATTACAACTAAGAATAATTTGGCAAAGAAATTCTTGATGAAATATTTCCCACCAACAAAGAATGTCAAGCTCAGGAATGATATTAGATCCTATCAACAATATGAAGAGGAATCTTTATATGAAGCATGGGAAAGATTCAAAGAATTTCAAAGGAATTGTCCTCACTATGGTATCCCTCATTGGATCCAAATGAAGACTTTCTACAATGGTCTTAATGCTCAAACAAGAACCATTGTTGATGCATCCACTAATGAAGTTTTGATAAACTTATAATTTACTTGAGAAAATAGCTAGTAATAATTATCAATGGCCAATGGACATGGTGGCAGCCATAAAAAAAGTCATTGGAGTACATAAGGTGAATGATATCATGGCACATACATCTCAAGTATCATCTTTGGTGAATCTTTTGAACGCTCAAAACTTGCCAGCGAGTATAAACTAGGTCTAGGTCTAAGATTCAATGTCTTGTGTATTTTGAGTGTGAGCCCATTTATTTGATAATTATCCAAATAATACTGAATCAGCATTCTATGTGAGTAATGTGAACTGCAAAATATAATCCATACTTGAACATATATAATCCAAGACAGAGACAACATCCAAATTTATCCTAGAGTAATAACAACAATCAAGGTGGTAATCAATTCTATCGTCAATCATTTCTACCACATGGTTTCCAACAATCACAAGCCCAAGAAAAAAAAGCCACCTACTAAAGATAATACAAATGCTTTAATAAGGATGATTAAATAATTCATACAATTAGTAAATACAAAAGTGTGCACTCAAGAGGCCTCAATTCAAAATTTAAAAACCCAAATGAGGCAACTTGCCCAATTCATAAGTCCCTCAAGGTAACCTTCCAAGTGATACACTTATAAACTCAAGAAGAGAAGTTAAGAATCATTGTAAATCCATAGCTTTAAGGAGTAGTAAAACATTAGAGCAGGAATATAAAACTCAAAAAGATAAGGAAAAATAGGAAATTAACAAGGATGAAGAGGAACTAGTCGATAAAGAGAGCACTGAAAAGGAAATAATTCAGCCAAAGAAAAACAACCTCTACAAACCCATCATTTATTTCCCTCAAAGACTATAAAATCAAAAGTCATATACAAAGTTTTCAAAAAAAATTGATGTCTTCAAGAAGCTGTACATAAAGGATATTTTGTCAAACAAAAGAAGGCTTGGAGATTATGAAACAATAACCTTGACTGAAGGTTGTAATGACATCTTTGACAGAAAACTATAACAAAAACTAAAAGATCCAAGTAGTTTTGACACCCCTTGCACTATTGGGAACATCCATTTTGGCAAGACATTATATGATTTAGGTTCCAGCATTAACCTCGTGTCATTATCAATTTTTAAGAGATTAGGGATTAGTAAGGCCAAATCCACTTTAGTAACATTGCAAATGCCAAAATGGTCAATTAAAAGACCCCAGGGTGTGGTAGAATATGTGCTAGTAAAATTAGACAAATTCATCCTTCCAACAAACTTCATTGTTCTAGACATGGAGAATAACCATGACATTCCCTTCATACTTGATTTTCCATTCTTAGCAATCAGAAGAGCACTCATTGATGTATAAAAAGGTAAGCATACAATAAGAGTGTAAGATGAAGAGGTAACATTTAATGTATTCAAAGTAATTAAATTTTCTAATGTTGATAATGCTAGTGATTGCTTTCGAATAGATGGTACTGATGAGCTAACCACTGATGTGATTTATGATATATGGCCTAGTGATGCTTGGGAGTATCTACTTGTTAATTTTTTGAACACACATGCTAATGAATACCATAACACTTATGTAGGAGCAAAAATTCATATATATAGCTTAACAAAACTTGTTGAACCATCCTTACTAAAAAATTTAACACATGATGCTATGAATAAGGACATAAACTCACCAGAAAATAACTCAGTCTATTTTAACTTTGAAAGTATAGGATCATAGGTTGATATTCTGAATTGTGTGAACTTTTTGAAGGACGAGCCTCTTATATGTGTATCAAAGGCATTTGTGGAATGTCTTCAGACAAGCTCAAGGTTGAAACCATTCATTGAGGATCCACCCAAATTAGAGCTTAAACCTTTACCACCTCATCTTTGTCATGCATTTTTGGGTGATGACGAGACATTTCTAGTTATAATATCTACTAATCTAAGTTTAGAGCAAGTAAAATCACTACTGAAGGTGCAAAGGAACTTCAAAAGAGTTATAGCTTAGTCTATTGCCGACATCAAAGGCATAAGCCCATCTATATGCATGCACAAAATCTTTCTAGAGGATGGAGTGAAACCCACTAAGGATGCACAATGCCACTTAAATCCCATTATGAAAGAAGTGATGAAGAAGGAAATTTTCAATTCACTAAACATAAGCATCATTTACCCTATAATTTAAATACATTGAATAGGAAAGTCCAATTCAATATGTACCAAAGAAAGCAGGAATCAATTTAGTGGAAAATGAGTCAAATGAGTTAATACCTACTAGGATTATCACGGGATGGAGAGTATGAATGGATTTTCACAAAGTAAATAAAGCTACAAGTAAGGACCATTTCTTTCTCCCATTTATAGATCAAATGCTTGACCAATTAGTTGGCCATTCTCTCTTTTTCCTTTTAGAAGGATACTCTAGTTATAACCAAATTATCGTGGCACCTGGAGACTAAGAAAATACCACTTTCGTATGTCCTAATGGAACTTTTGCTTTTAGGAGAATGTCATTTGGATTATGCAATGCACCTACGACATTTCAATGCTGCACGATGGTTATTTTCTTAGACATGGTGAAGAAGCATCTAGAAGTCTTCATGGATGATTTTTTGGTCTTTGGAAACACATTTGATGAATGTCTACACTATCTCTCCCTAGTACTATGAAGATGTGAAGAAACAAATTTGGTTTTAAGCTAGGAAAAGTGTCATTTCATGATACATGAAGGTATAATATTGGGCCACAAAATCACAGTTAATGGTATTGATATGGATAGAGCTAAGATAGAAGTAATTAAGAAACTACCACCACCTACAAATGTATGAGTAGTAAAAAGTTTTCCTAGGCATACAAGCTTTTACCATTAATTCATAAAAGATTTTTCCGAAATATCCAAACCCTTATGCAATCTTTTGAAAAAAGACATGCCTTTCAAATTTGATGATAAATGTTTAACGACATTCCAAGTGCTTGAAGAGAAACTAGTGCCAGGACCAGTTATGGTCACACCAAATTGGATAAATCCATTTGAACTTATGTGTGACGCAAGTGATTTTACTATTAGATATGTTCTTAGACAACGAAGAGACAAAATGTTTTGTGCCATATATTATGTAAACAAGATACTGAATAAGACTCAAATGAATTATGCTACTACAAAGAAAGAGCTCCTTCTAGTCTACATAGATCATTCTGCAATACAGTACCTCATGATAAAGAAGGATGCCAAACCAATATTTATAAGATGTATTCTCCTTCTACAAGAATTTAACTTGGAAATTCGTGATAAAAAAGAAACAAAAAATCAGGTAGTAGACCATCTATCTAGACTAGAAAGGGAAGCAAATATGGATGACAATATGGTGATTGGGAAACCCTTTTGAAATGAGCGACTATTTTTTAGCTCAAATAAAAATCCCATGCTATGTAGACATGGAAAATTTCCTAGCTGCCAACATACTTCCATCAGACTTCACATAGGTATTTTTGGGATGACCCCTACCTCTATAAAGAATGCATTGATGGTATTTTGAGAAGGTGTGTCCCTTATGATGAAGTTAGAAGTACTTTTTACCATTGTCCTAGCTTAGCCTATGAAGGTCATTTTGGGAGCACAAAAATAGTAGCAAAGGTACTTCAATATGGTTATTTTTGGCCTACACTATTTAAAGATGCTTATATTTATGTAAAGACATGTGATAGATACCAAAGGATATGTAATATTTTAAAAAGATATGAGATGCCTCTAAATAGTATACTTCAAGTGGAATTATTTGATGTTTGGGGCATCGAATATATAAGACCATTCCTTTCATCCTTTAGCAACCAATATATACTTGTCGGAGTAGATTACGTGTCAAAATGGATAAAAGCCATTACCAACAACAAATATGATGCCAAAGTTGTCATGAAATTTCTAAAGAAACACATTTTCACTAGGTTTGGAACTCCTAGGATCATTACTAGTGATGAAGGTAGTCACTTTTGCAATACAGCATTTAAGTCTTTATTGTCTAAGTATGGGCCCTACCATCCCCAAAAAAGTGAGCAAGCAGAGATATCCAATAGGGAAGTGAAAACAATTGTGGAGAAAACTGTGAACATCTCTAGAAAAGATTGGTCATCTAAGTTGGATGATGCTTTATAGATGTACAAAGTTGCATTTAAAACACCAATTGGTAATAGCCTATCTAAGCTAGTTTATGGAAAGGCATTTGACTTACCGCTAGAATTAGAACACAAAGCATATTGGGCACTAAAATAGTTGAATATGTCCATAGATGTAGCTATTGAGAAAAGAATTCCGCAAATGAATGAATTGCCACTACTACAAAAAGGGGTATTTAATTCGATATATATATATATATACTGCCCATGTCATTTTATTTAGTTATACTTGACCTTACTTGAGGACAAGCAAAAAGTTAAGTTTGGAGTGTGATGACATTAAGAGAGTAGAATCATAAGTGCATTTTTCTACTTAATATTTGTCTGTTTTATTGAATTAGTACTTTTAGAGTTAAAAATATTAAAATATAATTTTTTTAGTGAAAAGTGGTAAAAATATATTTATGGGAATTTTTTGAAATTATTATGGATTTTTTATGAATTTTTAATACATGACCAATCAAAAAATGCCATATGAATGTCACACAAACAGAGAGGACCAATCATGCAATGTTGTGTGTACCATATGACACTATACTTTGTCACATGTCAACACAATGTTGATTCTGAGTTTCACCACATGGTCAACGTATATACCATACATCATCATCTGATTCGTCCATTCTTCCCATCGGGGCACCACGCAAGCCATAACCACGAATCACATCACACTACGTGGCCCTGACTCAATCGTGTTGACCAGACTAGTCTACCCATGCCATGCGTCATAAGATGATTCACCCATTAAATCTCGCATGTCATGTGTCACATTCTTATTGGTTGGTACTATTGATTTTCTCTTTTTTCATCTCACCATTGATCTAAAGCTGATCTAATATTCCAAATTGCACCTGAGCCTAATTGAACCCCATAATTTCCCCCATTAAACCTAAAAAGTCAAAATTATCGGTTTTTAGAGCTAAGAAGAGAGAAAAATATAAGAAAATTCAAAAAGAGATACAATTTTGATAGAGATTCAAAAGAAGATTGGTGTTATAATTTAAAAGATTGATTGTATTTCTTCTACTTCTCATTTCCTTATTAATTTTTGTCTCTCTTTATGAAAAATATGAGCTTTATGAAAAAAATTATATCTAGCTAATTTATTAATTTATATGTCTTATGAACTCAATTTTCAACATATCATGATGTAATATTTTACCCTAATTATTATTTTAATTTAATTTAATTTTTATGTTATTAATTTTTTGGCTAACAATTGATCTACAAAGATAATTAAATAGATTTCACATAATTATTTAATTATTTGTCTTGATTAAATAATATACATAGTTTTTGAACAGAGATGTATAATTCTTATGTACGTGATCCATAATGGATGAATTTAATGAGTAGTATACAATTTAATTGACATTAGAGTGTGATTATATTACTTACTATATAATGTGTAGTTTACTTGAGAGAGAAATACAAGTTAAATTAGATTCAATTGATCATGTAATTGATTGACAATAATTTGGGAAATTTTAGTAATTCACATATTTAGAAAATTAGATGATTAAGTATTCCTAGATATTTTTCTACTATATCTTTTTCGCTATCAAATCTGATTTAATTAATTATTGCTATTTATTTTTAGTTTTTTTAATTTTGCTTTCTTTAAACATAAAAACACAAAAAATATTGATTTTTATTTTTTGTTTTAAAAATTAGTTTCTAATAACATAATTTTCATATGAACGACCTTTTTTAATCATTATATTACGTGTTGCTATATGTATACTGACGTATTCATTGTACACAACTCGTGTTCGATTAAAAATTTAAAAGTTGATACAATTTTGATTGAGATTCAAGATGATATTGGTGCTATAATTAAAAGGATTGATTGTATTTATTCTTCTCCTCATTTCTTTATCAATTTTTACGTCTTTCTTTATAAGAAATTTGAGCTTTATGAACAACACTATATCTAACAAATTTATTAATCTATAGGTCTTATAAACCCAATTTTTACCATATGATAATCTAATATTTTATCCTAATTATAATTATAATTTAATTATATTATTTAATCTGATTTTTATGTTATTAATTGTTTGGTCAATCTATGAGTCAATTAAATAGATTTAAGATAATTGTTTAATTGTTTGTTTTGATTATATAATATGCATAGTTTCTAAGCAGAGATGTATAATTCTTATGTATGTAATACATAATTGATGAACTTAATGAGTAATATACAATTAATTGACATAAGAGTGTAATTAGGTTCATTATTATATGGTGTCTAATTTAATTCAAAGATGGATAAATGCTAGGTTAGATTCAATTGATCATGTAATTAATTAATAATTATATTTGAAAACTTTTAATGATTCACATATTTAAAAGTGATTAAGTATTCCTATATATTTTTTCATATATCTTCTTAAACGTCAAATCTAAGTTAATTAATTTCTGCTATTTATTTTTAGTTCTTTTAATTTTACTTTCTTAAAACATAAAAACACAAAAAAAAATTCATTTTTACTTTTTAATTTTAAAAATTAGTTTCTAATATCATAATCTCCATATGAACGATATTTTCTTATTATTATATTACTTATTACGATACGTTTACTTGCATATTCATTGTACATAATTCGTATGTATCACTTGGCATGTCAGTGTATCATGATTGAAGAATCAATGATAGATTATTGATCTCATGCAATTATCTCAGGTTTAGAGTGAGAGTTTAGGTTAATGAACCTTTTTTCCATGGGTTGCTTAGTCTCAAGAAAATGGTTTGATGGTTCTCTTCAATCTAGTAAGAAATTTTGGATAGAATTCAAGTTTGAATGACTTCTTAATTTTTGTACTTTTATGGTATTATCAATCATATTATTAAAAATTACACTCTCAAGAGGCTAAGAAATTTCAACTCTCTCATGATGTTTTAGTTCTCATCTTTGGTGAATGGTTTAATGTAGATTATGATGAAAAACTCAGTAACTCATCAATTGACTGGTACTCCACAAGTTTCCCTTTTGAACTTATTCATGTTATTTAAAATCTTAACTTTGTGAACTTATTCTTACAAGTGAACATGAAAGCTATGCTTCTTAATCTGTTCCTTAGAAAAAGTTGTTTTCCTCGTAAGGCTAATCGTATTTATCAAGAAGAAATCAAAATGGCTAAATCTACTTACATCAATGGTTTTATCGCTTTTGTACATGAACGGCTGAATAGTTTTGGAGAAAATAGAACTGATGATAACATGCATTATAAAATGCTTTCCAAACTGGTTGGCTTTGGAGTTCAAATTAATATCCAGTCATCTAAGAAAAGACTTTACAAGGCTTAGTTACTACACATTGCCAGCTATGTATATAATCATGCATGAAAGCTTGTTTTTTGAGGATTGAACAAAACAAAGATCATAGCTTAGGGTTTGAGTGTAGCCAAAAACGTTACTATATCAGGAACAGTAAACACTCAAAACACTAACAAAAGGAAACTAATCAGAAAAACAAACCCCAGACGTACCTAAAACTTGAAGAGCAAGATTTCCAGAAGCATGGAGAAAATTAAATAACCTAGACACACCTGAAGCCTGATCAAACAATAAATGAGGGATTGAAAATAATTAAAGAGACAAAAATGGATAGGAAGCTCAATCAAACCACCACTTCAAAACGATATAAGTTTCATTAAAAGAGGAGTTACATAAAGATTAATTTGTGTGGGGATGATCCGAGCTTAAAGCATACACCTTGGAACTAAAAGTTACGTTTTATTTTTAGCTCAAAATGAGACTAAGGAATACCAATACCAAATTTCTCTCGAATTATATAATCGATTCTACATCCTTGCCATTGTCGACTATGAATGGACAACAAAATCCCCATCTCCTTCCCCATCATACAATCAGTTGCCAAAAATGAAAATTTTGCTTTATAATATTCAGTTGTCATTGGTTTATTGTTCTTACAAAACAAGATAATTATAATATAAAAGATATTACACAAGTACAACCCAACGCAAAACTACTTCCATATTAGTAGCTATCATCAAAAGAAATCAATTCTTATATGTACAAAAAAAAAAGCCTATCGCACACACTTAGACCTATTGTGCCAATTAACCAACTAACGACAAAAAAATTGGAATTGAAACGGACACTTATTTAAACGAAAGTCGTTGGATTAGTGATTGGATCGTAATTTTTTAACAAAAATTGAAAAGAAGAGGGGGTATACTAGAACTATACACCCGTCCTATCCAAGTTTTTCTCCAAACAAGGTCAGAATGCATAAAAGTTTTCTGAGTAGTCAAACCAACATTGTCCAACTTTCATTCAACTAATTTTGAAAGATATTGAGGAATTATTTATTCGTTCTAGAGAAAGAAAACATATACAAGAGAATGACTGGTGCGTTTCAAAGGGAAAAGAATGCCTGAACCACCACATCAACTTGTTACCAAACCAACCAATAATTCTCAAAGATATCACAAATTTTGAATCAAAATGTGATGGGCAAACTTACAAGCAAAGAAACCGTAGGGTTTTAACTTTTGCCGATCATTAATGCTACATCATTTGAGACATCACATATATCAATTAAAATATATTTTCCAAAACAGCACAGAGAAAAAAGGGGGGACGGGGGGAGAGAGAAACATAAGCTAGAATTAATGGAGTGGGTGGAACGGGAAGTTTAAATTAATCTAATAATTCCTACATAACTTCCTTTGACGATAGAGTTCATAAGATAACCTACATTTGAAAACTTAAAGCTGCCGGATTTTTGGATCCCTTCCAATTCAAGATTAATTTAATAATTCATCTGGAAAATGAGTGGCTTTCAGATATGCGCAGGATTGAAAGATATTAATCAAGCATATGAGCATACTATAAAACAGATCGAGGCATAATGAAAAAGCTCATCTAAGAATCAATATTTTCAGACAGAAGAATACTGACCTTTGGAAAAAATGTAAATTAAGCTGAAGATTTAAAAGGTCTTTAAACTGACACTCAAGGATCCGAAAAACATGGCAAATACATATTGGTTTAGCTGCTGAGAATGAAACAGCCATCCCATTCATCAGTACGCAAGCGACGTGATAAAATGAAAGAGGAAAAGAAGTCTGCAGTTGTGAAAAGAAGATCTATTTTAATGATTGTGGAAGGAATTCAAGACCAGATTTCAGTCCTTGTTAACCTGATAGATATCTCAATTCAATTCTTTGATGAGTTTAAAATATATGGAAATAGGAGGTAAGGTATGAACAAAAGAAGCATTGGTTGAAACTGACGTAATCTGGCAGTTAAATCATTTGTTTAAGATCAACTTTCCCCCTTTTAATAGCTGGAACCAGAACTGTAAGTCGAGAAGAATCTCAAAAAAGACGAGATCAATCAACCACACTACACTTGCACCATTAGCAACGACGATGCCTGTTAGAAAGAAGCTGAGAGCAAAGAGATTGACTGGCTTCCACAGTAGCACATATAAATTATAAGAGTGATATAATGGTCATTATTGAATAATAAAAATCTGCCATGAACAACAAATGCATAGAGTATGACAGAACCAGGATTTGGACTACACTAAGACATCCACAAAAGATCAGAAACAGAATCTACGAAGGAAGAACCTAGAAGTTCTAAATAAGTTTGAAGATAGCTGAGACAGTAGATAATGAATAGATTAAGAGTTAAAATGGAACCTATTCCCCTAAACATGAAAAAGCAGTGAATTCCTCCTGCTTTGATCTCAGCATTGAGTTCACCAAGGGAATCAAAAATCCAATTAACCTGGAAACAAAATCCCCTCTGGAACCAACCCCAAAGGACCTCGGGAGAGGAATGAGAGAATAATGACCAAGATATTAGACGATTCACCTTAACATATCAAGAAGCATTTCCAAAACTTAGGGTGCCATTACAAATGCCTGAATCAAGTTCTCAGCTGTACGCTTCTGTTCTGATGTGCCAGATATATGTGCAAGCCGATCTCCCCGTGACAATTTGGATTCGGAAATTTCTATCGTTGCTCCAGATATCTGATGAAAGAAGAAAGAGAAAAAGTTTCTATTGAACATATTGAATTGTATATTCAATAAATACCACATACAACATTCCACAGTAAATCAATATCTAAAAGTATTCAAGCGAACTGATATTGTAGATCAGTTAATTAGGAATTATAGTTAAAATCAAAATAAAATGTAATTAGAAACTATAACAGCACACATATTGGGAACAAACTGGAAGTTTAATCACTCTCTATGTTACTCGAGTACAAACATCACATTCTTTACAACAGGTAGTTCGTTTATCTACATTCACTAGTTGAAAAGTAAAGTGAAAACATAAAAAAAAAACCCAAAAAAATATGCTTCATATTCTATTATAGATCATTTCCATGTCTCATGGACTCCTAATCATAATGGGAGAGCTTAAAGCACAAGTTTCAACCAAATTTTTAGCAAATTATGAAAAATATGAAATAAAAGTTTACAAGTGTTCGCCACCAAAACAATACTGAAGAATGTTTACCTTCCGGATGTTGGCAATGTTTGCCCCTCCTTTGCCCAAAACTTTACCAACTGCATTAGAAGGAATCAACATCTCAAGAGTTGAGGACAGGGGCTGCCTGCATAGAGACAAAGATGTAAAGAAGCATCCCTAGTGGATGGCATTCAAGTAAAAGGACACAAGAGAACATAAAGTTAGTACTTACCCTCCATACAGGTTAGATGAATAGGAGGACATGGATCTATAGCCATTTTCTCCCATCTATCAAAATGGAGTCAAAAAAATTTGTGGGGAGAATTAGTACCCTTATTAATACAATGAAAGTGATCTAAACATTTTGCAGTGAAAGCTAGGGAAATGACTTCTCTGCAGTACAAGATAAAGTACAAATATGCATGAGAACACAAGGTCAGTCCCATTTAAACACTTACGAACAACTGACTTTAGAAGCAACCAGAAAGATCACAAGAAATTCAGTCAGAAGAAAAAGATACACAAAAAATAGACAACTAAACAAAAGTATTCATAGAGTATTAAAAGGACAGCTTAATAACCCATATATAACTTTCTACCGGTCACAATCACTGAAGAACAAAAAGCATCATCCTTAAACAATAACAACAATGATGTATATGATACCATAATGTAATAACATGATAACCATGATAACCACACAATGACTGATGATAGTACCAATAACAGGATAAAAATGTAACATTGGTTCAAATAGCTGGCATACCGACAAAGATCCATATCCATAGATATTGCCTGAAGAAACCATGCCCATGCCACTTCCAGTTTCAGCCCTCTGATTATAACCTAGTGAAGCAACCGAAGGTAGTGGTGGCATTGAAAGACCAGCACCACTTGAGTATAGAGGCTCCGCACCCAAAGAAGAATTATGACCTCCATCTCTATCTTTTAATATATCATCTCGGAGCCTTAAAATTATTTGAATAAGTGCATCCCTCACAGTTACAGATTCTCCTGTCATCTAATTTGCAAATGAAAATAAAACCAATACAATCAAAAGAAAACTGCAACGCACAAAAATGAAGAGCTTCATAAACAAACCTCAACAAGTTCATCACTAATATCAGCACACTTTGGCTTCTTGCCTTTTGATATTCGGATTTCTGCATTTGTTCTCTTACGGATTTCATTTATAATTGAGCCACTTTTTCCAATGATACATCCAATAACTTTAGTTGGAACAAGAACACGTATGGTAACATTCTCATCATCTTCATCATTTATCTTCTCTTGCAACAATAGAGCCGCCTCAACTGCCATTGATTTTAGGTCATCCGGTGACTGAAACAACAAATATAAACAGATCAAGATGCAACAGAAGATGAATAGAATAAGCTGACATTAGTAAATAGCTCAACTAAAATGCATGTATCAACTTATTACACCCAGATAAACAAATCGAGCTTTAGTCCTATGTCACAATAACTTCCATGTTATTCAATTAATAAAAATACATGACGATTTGCATTAAATTAGGAATACCAACAGACTTGATCACAGAAAACTAATAAGTTGAACTTACCCTGATATAAACTTACAATTGCACACGGCCCTGCACAATATTAGAAATTCTTGATAGATAACATTGCATAATTTTATCCATTTGATCATTTATGTCTATTTTGTTTAACATAGATTGCCTCGCATTTTATTTTTTTTCTTAGCTTATCATTTCGTCTAACCACTAAATTAAATGAATGTCCTAATTTTATTTCAAAGTTGAATGTGTCTAATGCCCGTATCCTTTAAAGATACAAAAAATAAACAAATAGAAAAGGAAATTAATCAATTTATCATCTATAACAGAAAGCAATACCTCTGTTGCCATTACAGTAATGATACATTCATCACGATCATCCTTTGTATCGTCAACTTCAATACGAGCACCACTAGCCTGCCTTATACTTTTGATGGTACCTCCGCCCTTCCCAATGACGCGACCAATCTTGTCAAAAGGACACAGTATTCTCACCATTAACTCCTCAGATTGGGAGGTATTACTAAAGCCAGGAACTACAGGAAGAGCAGATGAATAAATTGGCCATGAGGTTGCCGCATCTGCATAACCCGTAAGATCTTGCACATGTGTAGCTCCTATGATTGGAGGAACAGATCTAGAAGGGATCATAGAATCTATATTTGGATAGAGTCCACCTGATGGATAAATCGAAACGTCTGATGGGATGATTATGCTGGGAGGCATTTCTGGCACAGTTGTGTCAAGAGAAATCTCTTCCCTTGGACTGAACTTATACATAATTGCAGAAACTGAAAACAATGCACTCTTCACTGCTTCTGGTTCACCACTTATCTGTTAAGACATCTGAAAAATTACTGGACAAATAATATAAAGCAGAGAGAAGACAATGAAAGTCTGAAACCAACCTGATTAAATCATGAAGTGCATAGGACTACGTTGTACTTTACAAACTAGTGAACTCAGCAAACTTAAGCAATACCATCAAGAAATCCCAAATTATTTCTTGACTAGACTAGTAAACTTTTATAGAATTTAAATTCTCTACATAAGAAGTTCTAGATTTCCTAGAGAGTAACAGTAAATTCATTTTTATTGCTTTTTCTCCAAAGTCAAGTAACTAAGGAATAATCTGCAACAGTTTTACAACTATAATATTTACAATTCCAACATAGCTTTTTATGCCATGAATGAACCTATGATTTGATGAGTGCTCAAAAAGCACTAAAATTACCATGATTTTATGCAAATCATATAAATATATATATTTTTAATCAATTAATGTGCATAAAATCATGGTAATTTTAGTGCTTTTTGAGCACTCATCATGATTCTCGAAAGAACACCCTGGACATCCAACAAATTACATTGGTATCGGTTTGTTATAAAACATGCTAACAAAATATCATAAGGTATCATTTGCATCCTGAAGGTTAAGGTTCCTCCTCCACCCTCTTCAATCCCAATCTAGGTTAATGGTAAATGAAACAATCAAAAGAGAGGACTTTGAACGAAATAGGATACAGGCCTTAACATTCATCCAAACCAAAATACTAACCAGCAGGGACTTTAACAGTTTAATCTATTATAGTTCGTTTGGAATGTGTACAAAACGGAGAAAATAATCAGCACCAATAGGATAAGTTAAACAAATCATAATCAAAATTCCAAATATAAAAAATAACCAAGGTCCAAGAAATGCATAAAAATCCATCAAAATATGTTCAGCAGACAAACAAAAACCCCTTCATGAAACTAATTGCAATTATCACTACAAGTAACCCAACAATAGTCGTGAGATCATAATTCAAGTTTGTAGCTGATGGACAAAATAAAATATGCAGTAAGACAAGAATTTCAGAGCTATATCTAAATACTTTGATAATAAACCTTTGGGAATGCACAACCAACACTGTAAATACTAACCAGGAGAAAATTATCAAACTCCATGGCACAAGAATGTGTTGGGTCAGTGGCATCCTTTGCAGTAATCTTAATGCCAGTCCTTGTCTTGCTTCTCAGTTTCTTGATCGTGGATCCACTCTTACCAATAATATTTGCAGATTGACTAGATGGAACAAGAATTTTACATTCGTGTTTATCCCGCCACTTCTTGTCAGAATCTCCAACCACAGCAACTGCATTTACAATGGCAGCATGTATTTTCAGAAGCGCATCCTGTGCAGCACATAAAGGCCTCCTTTCATCAAACTCTTCATCTACCTCGACTTCTTCCTTTTCCTTAACATAACAATAAATTGTGATAACACGATCCTTGGCACCTGGATATGGATCAACAACCTTGATCCATGCCCTGGTCTCCTGCCTTATTGAATTGATCACCTTTCCACTCTTACCTATGACACTTCCTATAACACCATCTGGGCAGAGTATCCTGTAAACAACAAGTTCATCACCACCCTTTTCATCTTTATCATTCACGTGTCTCTTCTGATTCTTGTTATGCCCATCATGGTCTCGCTGTTGTCGACCACGTTTGCCAGTTTGACCCATAGCTATTAACTGATTTGCCTCCTAACAGCACAAAATATACAGATTAATCAAATGAAAAATAAATAAAGAACCTCCAACCGCACTATTTTCACCATAGAATTAATAAACAGCAACAAATACTCAAATTGACGTTGTAGAGGGAAATTTCACACATCCAAAAATTAATTTAGTGAGGCCATCCCTATGCCACAATTTTTTTTAAAAAAAATCCAACTTGAAATGTATTGAAAAGTTTATAATAACACGTTTAAATTATTCAATTATTCGAAGGTACATAAAGCATCATATCAGATAACTAAACTAACTAATATCACAGTAATGTGCACAAAAGGTCGGAAACTCTAAGTAAAATAAAATTAAAACCCACTAAATCAACACGATACGACAGAGCCCAGATACAAAGATTAGATTACCAATTACTAAAAGCCAACCAAGCAGAAAATTGACGGACGGAGAAGAGAGTGGGAGGGTGGACAGTGGTGACTATTAGCTTGCTGAATGACAGCAATGGAGCGGAAGGTTACTTGACGGCCAGAGTATGTTTGGAAAGCAGAGAGAATGAAATTAGGGTTTCTCGATACGGATGGATTCGGGCTTTTGATATTTTTAAGGATTTTTTGTTTTTAAATATATACTCACGGCTCAGGGTTATCAAAAGGGGGATTGTTATTTTGAAGGGGGGAAAAGTTTCTTAATTTTGGCATGGAATATAAAAATAAACAATTATAACAAATTATATTAAAAATCTAAAAAAAACAAAAATAGAAGACATGAATATATATGTATATATTTTTTGAGTTACTATATATTCCTTAAATTAATGATAATTTATAAAATATAAACTTAGATATATTTAAATACATAATAATCGATTTAAAAATATACAGAAAATCAAAAAAATATGTATATGTGTGTATATACATCATTGTTGATATTTTTTTCGTTTTTTGACGTCTAATATATTTTTCATAATTAGTTAACTTTTATTATTCCATTCAATAGTTAATTAATTTTTGTATACTTTGTTATAGTTAATTTCCTTTTATTACCCTTTTTTAAAAAGAATTATCACTTCGAATTACCATTTTAAAAGAAATTATGTTCATTCCTAAAAATTCAACCTTTTTATTTTAAAATAACAATAAATTATGAGAGATGAAAAAATATAATTATTATCATATCAAAATTGTGGTTAATTAAAATCGAATATATATTAATATTATTTTTAATATACATATAATTACATAGAAAAATATATTTTTAATAATAAATACATAATACATGGAATAATTATATTTATTATTATTTTTATATTCTTTATTTACATAGAAACATATGTGAAATAGTTACAAAATAAATGTCAATATTTTAAATAATATAATAAAGGAAGAATTATTTTAACATTTAATTTTTTAAAACTAAATATATTTTTAAATAATCATTAAAAAATAAAAAATATGGTTAAACCGTTAAAAAACTATTATCTGCTCATATCCGACTGTTATTACTCAAATATATTCAAAATTGATGTGAACTTCGCATGTCCCATACTCACTTCTAATTACCACAATACATTTTTATTTTGTTGTAAAAATAATTTATTAAAGACAATTTTATCTAATAATAGTAGAATTAACACATAATTAAGACTAATAAAAAAATAAATATTTTATATACTTTATTCTAACAATAAAAAAATATTGTGACAATATTAATACTCAAAAGAATAATGTTAATATAATAATAAATCGTTTGAGTATAAGGTACAATCTATCATTTAACATTTATAGTGCTCGAGTTATTAGACATAATGCTCGAGCCTTGAGTCTTGTTCACGCCTTGATGTTGGATGATCCAAGCAACCTCACAAGTATGAAGTAAGGATGGATCATCAACTCGATCTCACAAAATGGTTAATCATATACTAGCTTTATGTTTTTATTATTGTACCCATATAACATGTTGTGACGTGTACCTCTATATAATTGACGTGTATATATATGATGTCATATATATATAAACCTGGTATCAATAACCAAATTCATTCTCATTCTCTAACGATTCTCTAGTTTCTCTCTAAATCGAATCATTCCTAACATTTCGGTACCCACCGTGTGGCTCAAGATTCAAAGTTTAAGCCTTTGGTTTCTAATCCTATATTTCTCAAGATTCATCCCTAGTTATAGGAAAGAAGCCTTGAAAACTAAAACATTTCACCTCGCACTCTTACCAACAACATTCACTATGGATGATACTCAAGCTAATGAAAGATTAAGGCTAGCTAACGAGCTAGCACTCAAGGATAATGTCGTACCTACCCATGGGGAGGTTTGTGCTGAACCTTGTGCTAACTCACCAAAAGAGTTCAATCCTTATAGAGAATTGGAGTAATAACTCCTCAACTTAAAAGTGGACTCGAATAAATGAGACAAGAAAATAAGGCATTACATGCTCAACCAAAGGAAGCTCCATGGGTAGGTTGAGTTGGTATCAAGGAGAAATAAAGCTTGGAATAGTGAAAGAAGTAATGGAAGGGGTCTTGCATTATAATGCCCGAGTTGAGGCATAGCAAACTCAATTAGAGCAAGATGAAGCCCTATGTAATAATGAATAATTGCTAGAGGAAATGAGGTTATAAGAAGCATGCCTCTATCTCGAGGAAACAAATAGAAAACAAGACCAAGCTCTTAAGGAAACAAAAAAAATAGAACAAGGGTAAATCTCATTATGATATCGATAGAGATTGTGAACAATTATGTGTTTTCCCTTTCTCTGGTGAGATAGAATATATTGAACCTCTCACTAAATTTAGTGCTTATAAATGCCTTGATTACCAAGGAATGAAAAATCATGTAACTCATGTCATACACTTCAAAACAACCATGACCTAGTAAGTCTCATTCGAGACTAAAGCTATGTTATGATGTGTAAACTCTTTGTATCCACCTTATGCAATGGTGCGTAGAAGTGTTCAATAACCTAGCACCTCATACTATAACTTCCTTCATCACTAATTACACAAGTAACAAGCCTATAAGAAAGAAGTATCATCATATTTTCTCAATCACTCAAGGAAATGATGAATATGTAGAAGAATACATAAGAAGATTCAAAGAGGAAAAGTTAGAGATCATAGAATGTCCCATTTTGATAACGATAGAAGTATTGAGGCGGGGTTTGTTTAGAAATTTAGATTTGTTTACTGAATTGACAAAAAATGTGTCATGCACTATGAAAGATGCGTATGGTTAGGCCAGAAAATTTACTAACCTTGAAAGATAGCTAAAACTTGACAATAAAAAATGCAAGTTAGTTGTGGAAGCTATTTTAGAGAAAGAAAAAAGAAGAATAAGTTCAAACAAAATGGTTCAAGATAAAATGATTACTTATAAAAATGATCACTTCACTCCAAATTATAGAGAAGAAGGTCAATCATCTAAAAAATATGGAACTTGGAGTATAACACTCTTACCTTTCAAGGGGACACACCTGAGATTAAGCTTGGCTTAGGCTATTTTGAGGATGGAAAACGAGCAAAACATCATATGGCCACCAAAGATGAGGGCACCTCTAAAAAAGACACTTCTCAAAAGTGTTTTTCATAAAGACATAAGACTACACACACTTGAAGAAATAAACTAAAGATCTATTATCTAAGGGATATCTAAGTGACCTTATGGGGAATGATAAGAGAAAGACAGATCGTCAACCTCAAAGGGAGGTACAAAGATTACATTCGCCACCAGTTAACAGGTTAGAGTTGTGCAGTTATGATAATGTGATGACTATGTAGTCTATAAATTGAGGACATGGGCTTAATGGAGCCTCTAATAACTAGCGAAAGAGGTATGCCTAATAAGTGCATAGGGCTTCCCATGTTTATTGTATGTCATGTTGTACTTAGTTTTTGTGTGTTGGCTTCACATGTACAAAAAACGATGTCTGTTTATTTTTACTCGGTAGTTTGTCTTTCTCTATGTAAGATTGGCTACTATAAATCAATAATGCGCACACACATAGTTAGGAACATTGTGATTAAAAGCATGTTTTCACACATCATAGTATTGGTTGTTTTTAGTATGCATTCTAGGCTAAGACTGGTATATTTTGGTTTGTTTCGAGTGCCAATATTCATGAAATTTACTTAGCATTTTTGGAAACTAAATTTTTTTTTTTTTTTTGGTATCTTGCCACCATTCTTACCACCACCTTTGGCAAGTTGGTTGGTCAAGACTATAAATACCCCTACTTCTCTTAACTCTTTATCCATGTTTTTACTCCCAAAATTCTACTACAATTTATACTTAGATTTATATCTATTTTCAAAATCATTTTGGAGAGCTTACATTTGAATATGGCTCGTTTAGAGAGTTTAGTTATCAAATCATAATATATGTACATACATGGCTTGACTATGTGTTTCCCGTCACAATTTGAGATCAATGGAGGAAAATATGTCATTTGGTTCCTTGATACTGAGTGTGATCCTCAAGATTTCTCATTCTATAAATATTTTATGTTATTATTATGTGGCTACTGATCACACCATAGTGGGTGGATTTTGCTATGAAGGAAAGTTAGGTTCGTGTGTCAAACTATGTTATTGCGAAAGCAGCAAGCAAGAATAGCAATTGGATAGTTCATATATAGTCTCAACTAATACAGGTAATGATAGTTTTATTTCTTTCAGAGTTATGAATGTTTTATTTGTTAGCAAATTATTTGTTTCTAAATAGTTATCTTAAGCAACCCGAGGACATTATCACATAGATATGGTCTTTATATGAATTTATTGATAACTTTATGAGAGTAGAGTTATTAGCGTACTTTTTTACTTAATATTTACTTGTTTTATTCAATAAATAGTGTTTTTTTTACCAAAAATATTAAAATATAAAAGTTATAATGAAAATATAATTTTTGAAATTTTTATGAATTTTTAATGTAGGGTCAATCAGGAGCTTCCACGTGGCCTCTCACTCAAGTAGGGACAACGAATCGTAGATCTCCGTGTGTGAGGAGGATTAACTACATGTCACGTGTCAACACGATGTTCAATCTGAGTTTGGAGATCAGTCAAACAACACTGCCATGTGTCGCCACACGATTACTACCCACATTCTACCCGTGCACCACATCATCTGTTACCACGAATCACATTACACCGCATGACACTGACTCAGCATATGTTGACTCAGACTGATCTCCCCTACCACACGCCACAGTATGATTCGCCCAATGAATTCTATGTGCCACGTGTCACCTTGTGGTTGGTTTGCAATGTTCATTTTGCTTGTTTTGATCTCAACCCTTGATTTAGAGTTGATCTGATGGTCCAGGTTGCACTTGAGCTATATTTAAGTCCCTAATCACCCCCATAAACCATATTGAACTACCATTAACATAATTTTGGTCAATTTTTTGAGCTAAAATTAGAGAAAAATGCATAAAAATTCAATAGGGGATACAATTTTGGAAGAGATTAACACTACAATTCAAGAGATTGATTGTATTTCTTTTGTTATTATTTTTTTATCAAATTTTTATGTATTTATTTATGAAAAATATAAACTTTATGAACAAAATTAAGTATAGTTAATTTATTAATCTAGGGATGTTATAATCCCAATTTTTACCATGTTATGATCTAAATATTTTACCTCAATTATAATTATAATTTAATTATATTATTTAATCTAATTTTTATGTTATTAATTTTTTGGCCAACAATTTATCTATATAGGTAATTAAATAGATTGGAGAGAATTATTTAATTGTTTGTCTTCATTAAATAACATGCATAGTTTTAGGCAGAGATATATGATTCTTATGTATATGATCCATAATTAATGAACTTAATGAGTAGTATGCAATTTAATTGGCATGAGAATGTGATTAAATTAATTACTATATGTTGTGTAGTTTACTTGATAGAGAAATACATATTAGGTTAGATTCAATTGATCATGTAATTCATTGATAATTATATTGAGGTGATTTTAGCAATTCACATGTTTAGAAAAATGGGGGATTAAATATTTCTAGATATTTTTTCATATATATTCTTAGTTACCAAATATGATTTAATTAATTAATTCTAATTACTTTTAGTTATTTTAATTTTGCTTCCTTAAGTATAAAAACACAAAAAATTTGATTTTTAGTTTTAAAAATTAGCTTCTAATAAAATAATCTCTGTGGAAATGATATTTTATTATCATTATATTACTTGTTGCAATATGTATACTTGTGTAATCATCGCATGCACAATTTGTGTGGTGATCATTTACCTTGTTATATCGCTCGTTATGCATAATCACTTGTTGTGTTTATACAATTAGATTTTAAGGTTTGTATTTATACAATTAGATTTTAAGGTTTGTATGTTACAACATACTGTACCTTAAACTATGATTAGAAAGGTTTAACTGTTTTTTTTTGCTTTATGTTGATTATATAATATCTGTTATGAAAAGTTAAACTCTTATATGATATTATATTACATGTGTTGCTGGTGTATTATTTGTTTAAGTATATTTTTTCAGTTTATGCGAGTTAGGGTCGAGTCGTTAAGAAGTCTGTATCTTCCTACCCTAGTGTTGTACTGGGTCATAGACTCTTATAATTAGTATTAAAATGGTGCACCCTTTTTAGCCTTAACCATTTCAATGTTGATTCAATTAACTCATTTTTCACATACATTTTCTCTGTAATAGATTCGGGAAAAAGAGACAATGTTGGTAGACCTATACTCAAAACCATGCCTATTGGAAATTACAAATGAAGTCCTTTTGTGGTCCTAAGGAGACTGTATATGATTCATTATTGAGAACGGCTGGATATACCCAACTAAAACACTATATGATAATACTATAAATCCAAAACCAATGATTGAGTGGACTAAGGAAGAATCTAAGGAGTCTGAATAGAATAATAACAATTCATGTACTATTATCGGGGATATGACGCCTGATGAATGTAGAAGGATTCAGAGTTTTACAACTTCAAAACAAGCTTGAGATATTCTAGGAACAACTCATGAAAGTACATCACCTATCAAAAGGTTTAGAATGTTGAAATTAAATAAAGACTTTGAATATACAAGAAAATGAGGCTTTTGATAAGTTTTATGCACAATACTAAAACATTGTTAATTATTCATACAACTTGCTAAACCCATTAACAAAGGAAAAAATTGAAAAAATCATCGACAATCTACCATATAGATTTCATGCTAAAGTCACATTACTTTAGTCAATATACAAATTGAGTAAGCTCACAACGAATGAGCCAGTTTGGGCATGTAAGTCTTTGAACTTTATCATATGTTGCCGAGACAAGAACAAATTATTTATGAGAATGCAAAGAGTTGAGCCCTTAAGATAACCAAAGGGAGTAAACCAAGCAAATATGTTTATGCCATGGTTGGTGGTAATGATGACTCTGATCTTGATAATGAGAAAATGGTTTTCCTTACCCAAAGATTCACCAGATTCTTTAGAAAGAAGACACCCTCCCTTGAGAGTATTGGAAAAGATACTTTGAGTTCTAAACCCTTAAAATCAACAAAAGTATATGAAGACTCAAACAATGAATTTGATATCAAAGGCCACTTGAACAAAATGAGATGCTTTGAATATGGAAAGCTTGGACACATTGGTGCAAAGTGTTTATAGAAAAGAACCACACGAACAAGCGTGCTAAGAAAGTTAAGGTTACTGTTTCAGACAATATTAACAATGATGATGAGGATGACACTAATTTTCAAGCCTTTATTGCCTCTAATGGTGTCATAGATCCTAATCCTATGAATCTTACCTAAGATGTTTAAAAGGTTATAACTAAAGATTACGATAATGATGAGCAAGATGAATTTCTTGACTCCTACAATGCGCTCCTATTGAAGTATATCAAGTCTGAAAAGGCAAAGAAAAAAGACTTTGAAAAGCCTTAACAAGAAGAAGAACGAGATATACGCATTAAAGAAAAATTTAAAGGAAAATAAGTTCACTATTGGTGGTCAACAACTTGATCTTTCAAAAAAATATGAGGTTATTCACAAGAGATATTCAAATTTGCTTGAGAAATTTAATATAAATCATGAAAAGTGAAGAAGCTTGAGGAACAAATAAAGGTTCCCATCTATGGTAAAGTTACACATCTGTTTATTAGCCCTAATCCATCTCTTGATCAAAATGTCGAGATTGAAAGATTGAAGAAGCAGATTATAGTCCTTGAGAGTGTAAAAGAATATTTGGCTTACTTTCTTACCAAAAAGGTAGCTGAGATTGAATAACTAAATGAGAAAGTAGGCACTTTGAATAATCCACCAGCATATCTTGAATCATTTCTTAAAGAAAAATAAGATTTGATTATTGCCTTAGAGGAAAAACTCAAAGTTAGTGAGAAGGAACTGACTTACTTTACCTTTGGCTTGAACAAAATGATGACTTAATCTAAGAACTTAAATAAAATCCTCAATAACACAAAGACGTTTAACGATAAGCATAGACTTGGTTACAATGAAGAGGTCTTAACTTCTAAGTTGGTTATACTAAGTTTGTTAAAGCTTCTTATTAAGATTCAAAGTTGAAAGCTACTGCATTCGACTCGAGAGGTAAGTTTTTTGTGTTTCCTCAACTAGATTCCTCTTACAAGGTGAATCCTTCGCCTAAGGCCAGCACTTCTTACCACTCTAGTGGTGATTTATTGCCTCTATCTATTATCATTTTTACTTGTTACCATTATGATGAACTTGCATTTAAAGCTACCGATAAGAGTCAAATTATTGCATTTTTGTTATGATTTAAATGTTTATATTTGTGTGAAAATTGTGTTTATTTGATTATTTAATCCATAAATGTCATTTCGCGGGTATTTCATGTTTAAAATGCAATTTCAAGTAAAATCATAATTTTAGAGAAGTTTGGGACAAAGTTCAATGATCGAGATTGAGCAAAAATAAAAAGAAAACAAAGTTTCAAAATTTGGAAATCCCGCTGGCAGCGAGATGATTCTCGCCGCCAGCGAAATTCTTACAGAGAGCACGGCGAAAATCTTCCCGAGAGCACGGATTTTGGCAGATGCAAATCTCGCCGCCGGTGAAACTCCTTTAGCCGCTGACTAGAATCAGAGGAACCAAAAAATTTATTTTCCAGAAATCTCGCCGCAGCGAGAATAATGTCACCGCCGGCGAGTTTCGTTCGAAAATACAAATTTTTTGTTGTTTTGTTCCAAAATTGCCCCCAAAACCCTAGATCTATATATACAATAAGATGGAGAAAAGGCAATTTTGGAGAGAAAGTTTGGAGAATCTTGAAGGATCATCACCATTGTTGCTACCAACTCTTCATCTTTAAGAGTTTTTCATCTCTTCTCCTTAGCTTTTATTTTCTGCATTTTATTCAGATATGTTATTGATGGATTCAATTGAGAATATGTTTGTTCTTATTTCTATTATGAACTAATTCGTTTTTGCTAAGGCTATGATGTAGTTGAATCAAGAAAATCTAATTTCTTTTGTTATTGTTATATGAGTTCATTGTTTTCAAGTTGAGTATTTATTTCCATGCTTAATGCTTTTAAATTTATGGCCAAGATTTAGATGATTTGTTGCATTATATTGAGACCGGGAGGAGATGTGTAATGAATGCTTCTTGTGATAAATAACGTATGTTGAATGCGAGTGTGAGAACTAATGCATGATGTATGTGATTTTTCTAGAAATTCCATAAATCGTAATGTGCTTGTTTGTGATTAAATCTTCATAGAAATATAGTTGGTTTTCATAGATAAGTAATTCTAATATAACTCGAGAGAGAGTATTAGGTACATTTGAGTTTTTCAACCATCACTTTTAGCTTTTATTCTCGTATAAAATGACTTAAAATCGGATTGAATTGATTTAGCGAAATCAAATGCCTTAGCATTTTTAATCATTTGTGAACAACATTAAATTGTGTTATTTGCATTTAGTTTTAAGTTAATTTGCTTCTTAAACAATTTCAACAATTCGATTTTCAAACAAAATTAGGATTAGTCAATTTTGGTACTTAGTAACGCTATTTTTTGTGTGTTCGATATTCGTACTTTTGTACACTTTATTACTTGAACGATCCGTACACTTACAAAAATACGCATCAAGTTTTTGGCGCCGTTGTCGGGGAATGGTATGATTTTATTAATATCGATACTACCTAATCTTAGTTTTAATTTGAAGTTAATTTGCTTTATCATTGTTTCATTTTTAATTTTGTTTATTTTGCTCTTTTAGTTTATTTATCATAAAAAAAAGAAGTAACTTTGTGTTGTTTTTGTGCTAGTTGATTTTCTGGTGGTAGGATTTTTGTATGAGATGTACAAGAAGCCTTAACCTTCTTCCATTTGATCCAGAGATTGATAGAACATATAGGCGTTTAAATCGAGAGAGAAGGCGTTCAACCTCACTCCTAATAGACAATCAGCCATGGATCCACCATTTGTTGAGGGAGGTAGAAATCGTAGAGCTTTGAGGGATTATGTTGCGCCTAATGTTGCTGGAACTACTTCGGGTATAAGGAGGTCAACTATTCAAGCCAATAACTTTGAGATAAAACCATCCTTTATCCAAATGGTTCAATCAAATCAGTTTGGGAGAATGTCAAAGGATGATCTAAATGCATATATTGCTTACTTTTTGGAGGTGTGTGATCTTTACAAGATAAATTGTGTGTCTGAAGATGCTGTAAGATTGAGGGTTTTTCCTTTTTCACTTCGGGATAAAGCCAAGGAGTGGCTAAACTCATTACCATCGGGATTAATTACAACATGGAATGAGTTGGTTCAAAAATTCTTGTCCAAGTTCTTTCCTCCTGCTAAGACGGCAAAATTAAGGAATGAAATCACATCTTTTACACGGTATGACCAAGAATCATTGTATGAAGCTTGGAAAAGATTCAAAGAAATGTTGAGGAAGTACCCACGTCATGGTATACCGATTTGGTTGCAAGGCTCTACATTTTATAATGGATTGGTTTCAAACTATCGGGCAATGATTGATGCTGCAATTGAAGGGTCTTTAATGGGAAAAACACCGGAGGATGCTCATGAGTTCTTAGAGATTATGTGTTGAGTTATTTCTTCTTTTTTCTACAATGTATATACAAATGAACTTGAATAACGAGGGGTTTTGAAATCTATTTGAAGAATAAGATAACACATTTAATTGAATATAATATATTTTTATTTTTTCTAATTTTAATAATTTAAAATACAAATTAATTTGCATTTAAGGCACCTATTT
This sequence comes from Hippophae tibetana, assembly GCA_037013495.1. Taxonomy (NCBI): domain Eukaryota; kingdom Viridiplantae; phylum Streptophyta; class Magnoliopsida; order Rosales; family Elaeagnaceae; genus Hippophae; species Hippophae tibetana. Next base: position 133,434,287 of record CM072801.1, on the reverse strand, counting down.
AAACAATCTCTGCATGCTGGTTGTTACAAATTGAACGTGTGTGCTGTTATGTCATCACAACAAGGTGTGGTGGGTTTGGGGTTTGTCATCTGAAACAATTTGGGAGAGGTTATCGAGGGCTATTGACATTGGGATTACGAGGGTGGTAGTAGAATCGTATTCCTTGCAAGCAGTCAAATTGATAAATGGTGCCTTCTTCATAATGTTGGATAGGAATATAGCAAAGGAAATTAAGCACTTAGTTTCTTTTATTAGTTTTTTTCTTATTGCTATTTTCCATAAAGAACAAATTTTATTACTCATAATTTATATAAAGATTAGCCTTAAAGTTTCAAATTATGTAATATGGATTGAAGTTGAATGGCCTGACTTCGCCCAGATCATACAAAATATGTACTAAGTTAAAATTAAATATAATACTCTTCATATTAAAAGCAAACTTCTTAAGACCCTAATGAGGTGACATTCTTAATTTTATACCTTAGACATTTTTTTTCTTTCAATTGAAGAGTATTAACAAGTTATTAGTCCATATAAATTTGACTTAGCTGGTTTTTAAAGTTGCTATATACCTATATAGGAACATTATATATGTATATAGTGAAGTAAATAGTGTCGTAAATTTTTCTTGTAAATCACTATGCAAATTTTTTTGATTACATGCAAAGATAGGGATAATAAAATAGATAATGAGAATTGGTAATAGGATCCTTATTTTAAAGACACGGGTAATAAATTTCTACTTCTTTATTATTATTTAAAAAGATATTTATATTTAAAAAAATTAAAATATGTAATTATTAAGACTTAAATAAATCATCAAATACAATACATTATAAATTCAACACTAACTATATTATGTTTTTTATTATTTTAAAATTCAATTTTCTTATATAAAAACTATTTAAACTAACTACTAAAAATTAATAATATAAAACAATTTTAATATTTGTAATTTACTAATAATAGTCATTTTAAACTTTCATTTGCAATATATTTATTAATATCTTAGTTTTAGTTTTATTTGTGTCTTAATATTAAAATTTTAAAAAAATAAAAATTATCTCAAAATATTATATGATTTTTTTTGGATTGAGATCATGTTTCGTGGCTAGGGTTCCTGATTATGTCACTGAAAGAATTAAAAGTGGGGTTTTAAAATTTCTTTTTATTAGAGAACAAGAGACCAAGAAAGAGCTTCTGGCCTTATCTCGCCCCCTTTGATAACCCCAAGAATAAAGTATGTAGAAATAAATCTATTATATATATATATATATTTCTTTTTATTAATGAGATAGGAAGTTAGTATTGTCGTTATATCCTTGAAAAATAGTTTACAAAAGCTTCGAGATCTAATGACAAAATAGACATGAAAATAGTACCATAAATTGATAATGAAAAACACAATTAATTACACAATATGTCGAATATTATTTTCCTTAGGAATTCTTCTTACATAAATCATTAAAAAGTAGTAATATCTTGGTCTAAAGATCTAATTAACTGGAACGAAGTTAGATAAAGGTGAATAGCGTTATTAATATGTTAAAAACATCTATAATTATTTTTACATTCTCTCTTCATATAAACAGATTTATTTCTGTATTTTAGAGTTTTATGAAAAGTATAGTTAACAAGGAAAATCTTAGTTAACTCTAGAGCAATTATTTACTTGTAATTTTTTTTAAACATGCTATCAAGTTTATCAAGAAAATTCGAAAAATTTTCAAGTTCTAGATATTCGTATTTTATGTATGTTTTTTTATAACTACGATACATATGATTGCATTTATATATTTAATAATATATGTTCATAAATCAAATTATTTTTGGTGTTTAAATATTTTTTATGTATCTTAATATTTTTAAGATGTGTTTTAATGTGTTTTGACAAATTAAACCCAAAATATATTTAACCTTAATACTACTAGGTATTATTATTATCTATATATATAAATATATTAGGGTTAAAGTGTGCAAAAAAAAAAAATAGAAGAAAAGCTGACGAATGAGAGAAACAAAAACTGTGAGAAAAACAAAAGGTTGCTCAAAAGAAAAACTGAGGAATAGCACATCAATCACAGATTAATTAATTTTCTTTAAAAGTGATCTTAACTGTGATGGGCTAATATATTGAGATGTTGAGATTAATTAATATTCTTTAGAGTAATACTTTTTCAGGAAATCATATTAGGCAGCAAAGCAAATGTAACTTTACATATAGTTATATATATATATTGAAAGGTGCACACTAAAGGAGAAAATGCAATTAATATATATATATATAAACTTTTGATTTATATTAATTAATTTAATTCTTTTTTATTTGATTTTTAGGTATTTAGATTAAATAATTTTATAAACGATCATGATTATTTGATTTAATTATTAAATTTCAAAGAAGTTATTTTTACTGAAATTATGCGTAATCTTTTTGCTTTAGAATATTCTAGTTGATTTGGTTTAAATGACATTTGTTTTAAATCATCTAGTTAGGATTATTCATTATTAAATCTATTCTAGAACACACACATGCACTTGTGTTTTTTGTGCTAATCTTTTTGCAGTTGATTTGTGAACGATCTGATTGGCAGGGAGTTTATTGAAACGTTGGTCTGGAAACCGTTCACGCTAATTTTAGAAACTGTGAAAACAGAGCAAGGGCTCGTAAGTAAAGTACATTGGGGCAGTATCCTAGGGAGGGTAACATAAAACCGAGTTTGTACTTGAATATTTGATTTTCATAGTGGAAAGTTAGTTGGACCGGTGGTTTTCCTCTTAGGTTATTGTTGTGACCTAGGTTGTTTCCACATAAAAATATCGTGTGTTATAATTTCTGTACTTTACTCTTACACACGATTGCATGCTTGGACACTTTGTTTAGGTTAGTAAATTATAAATTGATAAAAATTAAAAATAACCTATTCACCCCATTTAGGTTAATCAGATCCATATTTTAAAGCTTTCTTAAGAATATAAAATAAGATGGCAGAATTCGAGTATTGATGGTTGGAATAATTCTCTGAGGTTGTAAAACTTGATTATGGAAAATTATTTTATTTCTTAACGATTAGATTGTCTAAAATATTACCACTATTTTTGAAGTGAATTCAACAAACAAGATATTTATTGGCAATAAAGTGTGAGGAGGTGATAAAATAAAAATGAATGTAAGACTTGATATTTAATTTTTGAGAAATTTTCATGTAACGTTTAATTTCCAATAAAACTAAAAGGATCGAAGAATTTCTCAACAAATGAAAAAAAAAACTTAAAAGTCTTGAAACTGTGATAAATTGAAAAAAAAGAAAAGAAAAACTTTTTTTAGGTTAACATGAAAAGACTTTTTTAATTTTTATTATCATTTTTTCTTTATTTTTATTTGATATCTTAATGATACCAACATTTTGAAAAATGTATCAATTTAATATGATTTATAATTTTATTAGGTTTTTTTCGTACATAACCAACATAAGCATTTTTAATGAATGACATTTGCTTTATTTTTATCTATTTCTATTCCTCAAATATTAGTAATTTTTTTCTAGTAATCTTTTAGTCATTAAATATATATTGTAATGTTTTTGAACTCTTTTTACCTTTTCTTTTATTACTCTTTCTTTCAAGCAATTTTACTCTCTTCAACCTTATTTATTTACTTTTATTTTATTTTGTAAATGGAAAAAAAAACATATCATTTCTAAAACTATTAGTGCTATTGGTATATATATCAATTATAATGTGTATTTATTAACATATGCTCATATTAAAATAGATTACTGATAATTTGAAATAATTTGTTTCATTATTGAAATAAAGTTGTATAATGTTTCTATTCTAAGTAAAGTGAAAATGAAAATTTGATATTGAAAAGAATTTAAAACAATTAAAAAGAAGGGAAATAAAAAACTAAAATAAGTCAAAATTAAAATGGATCAAAAGCATTACTATATATATTTAATTAATAAAAATAATAAAAAATATTAGAAAGATACAAGAATACTAAGTATCCAATTAAACCATATGAACCGATTATATGTAAAAGATTCTTTAAAAGAATTAAAAAATAGTATAAATATAATTCACTAATGATTTAAATAAATATAATTCAAACTAACTCGATAAAATAATGTTATTGTAAGTATAATACTAAAATAAATTAAAATGTATATATTAAAGCAAAAAAATAAAAACATCAAAAATTTAATCAGGTTCAATATAAATGTTATCTATGTCCTCGAACGTCGTTAACCACTTCTACTGTCTCCAAATGGATGAATTCCAAAATTACAAGTAATTGGACAAAATTGAGCTAATCAATTGCTCTTACAAAATAGAGAAAAATTTACAAAATTTGGGATGCTTTAAAAGTGAAGGAATAAGATTTTACTTATAGCACAAAATACAATACTAACATTTATTTCTCACCAATGTGAGACTTTTTTAATTTTCTCACTAAGGAGTTATACAACATAAATTAATACCTTAGCGACTTAATGATTCTTAAATGATTTCTTCAATCTCTATATCAACGATGTCATTGCCAATTCAAATTTGTAGGATATTAATCAAGTCCATACAATTTTTGAACTTGATTACTGTTACTACCTTGGTCATCATATCTGTAGAATTCTCTGTAGTATTGCTCTTTTGAACTAATACTTCACCTTTTTCAATAATCTCTCGCACGAAATGGTAACAAACGTCAATGTATTTTGTACGTGTATGGTAGACTTGGTTCTTTGCTAAATGAATAACACTCTGACTGTCACAAAACACCTTGATATGTTTTTGACCAACCTCCAAGTTTTCAAGAAAACCTCGTAACCAAATAATTTCTTTCACAACCTCTGTAATTGTCATATACTCTACCTCTGTAGTAGATAAAACAATTATGGATTGCAAGGTAGACTTCCAACTGACTGGTGCTTTAGCAAGAGTAAACACATAACCAGTAGTTGATCGACGCTTATCTAAATCTCATGTATAGTTGGAATCACAATATTCGACTGCACATTGACTAATAGTATTATCTTGCTTAAATAATAAACTAACATCTACAGTATTTAAAATATACCGTATAATCCATTTCACAGCCAACCAGTGTCCTTTACTAGGATCATGCATGTATCTATTTACAACATCAACCTCGAGTGAAATGTCAGGTCTTATACACACTATTGCATACATTAATCTACCCACCGCATTTGCATATGATACCTTTCATATGTATTCTCGTTCTGCATCATTCTTAGGAGATAATTGAGCACTAAGCTTGAAATGAGGAACAAGTAGAGTACTTACAGGTTTTGTCTCTTCATTCATACCAAAACGTTGTAGTACCTTCTTCAAATATCGACTCTGGGTTAAAATAAGCTTCCCTTTCTTCCTATCTCTGCTTATATCTATGCCGAGAATCTTCTTGGCTTCTCCCAGATCTTTCATCTCGAACTCCTGATTTAGTTGAGTCTTCAAATTCTCAATTTCTACTTGGCTCTTCGATGCAATCAATGTATCATCGACATACAATAGAAGATAGATGAAAGACTCATCCTATAGTTTGTGAAAATACACATAATAATCATGTGTACTTTTAGTATACTTATGCTGCAACATAAACTGATCAAATCGTTTGTATCACTACCTCAAAGATTGCTTCAATCCATACAACGATTTTTTCAGTTTACAAACCCAATTCTCTTTACCAGTAACATTAAACCCTTCTGGCTGAGACATAGATTTCCACTTTCAAGTCACCGTGTAGAAATATGGTTTTCACATCAAGTTAAACTAGTTCCAAATCCAAATGTGTTACCAAAGCCAACAAATTTTTAATGGAGGAATGTTTTACAACTGGATAAAATACCTCATTATAATCGATTCCCTCCTTCTGAGTGTAGCCCTTAGCCACAAACCTTGCCTTGTAACGAATACCATCTTTTTCAAGAAATCTCTCTTTCTTTGCATACACCCATTTCCAGCCAATTGTCTTCCTTCCCTTAGGTAGTTGTGTGAACTTCCATGTCTTATTATTCTGAAGGGACATAAGTTCTTCGTCCATGGCTTCCTTCCATCTTTTAACTTCCGGGCTTCTGATTGTTTCTTTATATATGAAAGGAACATCATTATGCACAACTGAAAGTGCACAAGCCACCGTATTCTTAAACTGAGTAGGTAGATCTTCCATATCTTTGTATCGAGTAGGCATCTTGACATTTTGTCATCGTGGCCTATCAATTACAATTTCTTATTATTATTATTGTGTAAGTTTTTGGGTTAAAACCTCTTCATCTGATTCATCTCTGTCAATGGAGGATCAACTTCTGTCTTATCTCCATCAACTGGATTAATAATTCTACTTTCAAACTCCACCGACTTCGGAGTTTACTCCACCTGCTGCAAAGTGTCATCAATCTTTTCAGTTACCTTTCTCAACAAGGCAGATTCATCAAGGGTAGCATCTCTGTTGAAGGTTATCGTTTTCTTTTCAAGGCACCATAGTTAATATCCTTTAGAACTAGAGGGGATCCCTAAAAAAATAGTTTTCTTGGCTCTTGGATCCAACTTTGATTCTATTATATGGTAGTATGTAATAGAACCAAACACATGTAAAAAATCGTAATTTCTAGCAGGTTTTCTAGACCATACCTCCATAGGTGTTTTTCCTTCAAGAGTAAACACTGGTAGACGGTTGACAAGATGACATGCATACGTCACAACCTCAGCCCAATATTGCTTGTCTAACCCAACATTTGACAATATACACTTAACCTTCTCCAGCAAAGTTCAATTTCATACGTTCTATAACTCCATTCTATTGTGGTGTTTTTTGAATAGTGAAGTGCCGCACTATCCCTTCTTCTTCACAAACTTTCATAAATGGATCATTTGTGTACTTAGTGCCATTATTATACCTCATATGCTTGATCTTTCTATCAGTTTGAGTCTCGATCACCTTCTTCCACTTGAGAAGAATTCACAACACTTCATTGTTTTTCTTTATGAGATGCACCTAAACTCTTCTAGAGAAGTCATCAACGAAAGTGACATAATAATGTTTACCACTCATGGATGGATTTCTTATTGGCCCCCATACATCAGTATGAATGTAATCTAAAATGCCTTATGTATTATAGAGTGAAGTGCCAAAGCTTATTATTTTCTGCTTCCTCAATACACAATGCTTACAAAATTCCAACTTGCCGATTTTTGCGCCTTTTAATAGGCCTTGTTTTACAAGAATCTATAAAACTTTTTCACCAGCACGTCCCAAACGCATATGCCATAGCTTGGTAGTTTCTGAATCTCTTTCTTCCTCTGAAATTACTGTTGATGTTGTCCCAATAACCATACTACCAAGGTAGTAGTACAAGTTATTCTTTCGAATACCTTTCATCGCCACAAGTGCTTCAGAAGTAAACCTTCAATGCCCCATTTTGTATGGTCACAGTGAAGCCTTTTGATTCTAAGACTCCCACAACGATGAGAATTTTCTTCATATCTGGAACATAATGAACATCTGTCAAGACTCTAGTTAAACTATATTGATTCTTCAAACGAATTGTATTAATCCCCAAAAACTTTGCATGGATAATCATTACCCATGAAAATAACTCCACCATCTAGTTTTTCAAAATTAAAGAACCATTCCTTATTAGGAGACATATGAAAGGTACACGCTGAATCAAAAATCCAACCATCAGGATGAGATGTTGTTGACGAACAAACCAATGCAAAATTTGAATTTGAATTGCTTTCAACTGCACAACTTTTCCTTTCTTCTGCAGTTTCAGACAACTTTTCTTCTAATGACCTTTTTCATGACAAAAGGCACATTCATCTTTACTAAGCCTTTCTTTTGAACGAGATCAACCTCTCTTACATTTATGTTGAATTTGCGGATGCTCTCTTACAGACAATGCCTCTACTGCTTCATTCCTGCTTTCTTTTTTATATTTCTTTCTAATTCTATAACTATACAAAACAGTGCAAACTTTATCAAATGATATTTTATCCTTCCCAATGAGTAAGCTTGTAATAAGGTGATCAAACTCATTAGAAAGAGAGGTTAACGACATCAAGGCTAAATCTTCATCTTTAAAAGTTTGATCTATATTTAACAAATTTGCTACCAATCGATTAAAAACAGTAATGTGGTCATTTATTGTGGTACTTGGAAGGTATTCAAAACAGAATAACTTCTTCTTTAAATAAAGCCGATTTGTCTGTTTTTCTTCATGAACTTGTAATCCAACTCCTTCCACAACTTATTTGCGGATGTCTCCTTCATGAACGTGTACTTTTGTTCTCTTGAGAGACACGAACAAATTGTACCACATGTCAATCGATTGATATTTTTCCACTCAACTTCATTTGGTTTCTCTTCTTTAATGACGATGTCTAGACCTTGTTGAAACAGAGTATCTAGAACTTCGTCTTACCACATGCCAAAATGATCGGTTCTATCAAACTTCTCCACCTTGAATCTTGCATTCGTCACCATTGTTCTACCTGACGTGGATGATTGACTTTTGTTTAAGAGAGATTTTTCTTTCGCTATTTCAACAACTAGCAACTATATTTCAATAGCAAACAAATATTCAAGTATAAACCTTCGACTCTGATACTAATTATTGGAAAAATCAGGTATATTTTTCATATTCTAAGTAGTTACTATTAATTTATAATTTAAATAAATAAAACTCAAAATAACCCGACAAAATAATGATATTGAAAATATAATACTAAAATAAACTAAAGCAAATATTGATGCAGAAAAATAAAAACACTATAAATTTAACAAGATTTGATATAAATGTTACATATTTCATGAGACGTTGTTAAACATTTCCACTGTCTTCAAATTACCCTTCTAAAAGATGCTTTAGAATTGGAAGGAGATACTTTATTTATAACCTAAAATATAACACATATCTTAGTTTCTAATCAACGTGCATATAACATAAATTGATACATTTTTTTATTACGTGAAAATTGAGAATAAAAATGAGTTTCAAAAATGAAATTTTGGTTCTATCCAAATAAAAACTCATTAAATACTTTATTTATATTTCCATCAAATCTTGCAGTTAGAACATCCGTTCGTTCTCATCAGAATCCAGTCCTCCCCCCGTTTACACAGCCTCGTTACCGTGGAAACCCAAGCAACAACGAAAACAATCGACGATCAATGAGCAATTTTGTACGCCGCAATCTCGCTTTTTAGTTGGTACGTGGAGCACAATCTGCTATAGGCGGACGAAGATTCTAACCTAGGTGGACCCGTCAACTATCTTTGCCAAAATCTGATGCATCCATCCTTCATAGGCTAGTGACTCCTTCCAAACCTCATTCACACTCTTGAAGCCTCAAGGAGACATCCACTATTGTCGCCCACAACCAAGAGGGCTTTTGGTCCTTGCTTTTGTTGCTAGCAGTGAAAATGTCGACGGAGAGTAATCTCAAGGCATGGGTTTCTGATAAGCTAATATTGCTTTTGGGATATTCTAAACCCATGGTTGTTCAGTACATCATTGGCCTCGGTTAGTGTTTCCTTTGGTTTTCTTTGAATATGTGTGTATTTAGTATATTAGTGATGTTTTCAAATCTTTATTTGATGAAATAGCAATAAACTACAAAATATGACATAAATCATGTTGGGCAGCTAAAGAAGCAAAATCACCTGGTGATATGGTGAGCAAGCTCGTGGAATATGGATTTTCATCTACAAGTGAAACCAATGCATTTGCTGAAGGAGTCTTCTCTAGGGTTCCTCGTAGAGAATCTGGTCCCAATGTAAGTGAATTTTAACTTTAAAGTTTGCTTTCCACCTATTGGTGTAATTGTATTTCTTTCCTCAGTTTTATATTTGAAATTTCGTAACTTTTCCTTAAGCAGGTTCGTATTTTTTTTGACGTAGTTATCTTGTTACCTATATGCTCACTTTATATCTCTTGAATACTCTATTTTAGGTTTAAAGGTAAAGTTTCCAATTTATTTTATATTGGGTTGTAATTTGGAAGAAATAAATAAATGATGAATGTTAAAAACTGAAATATTTGAAATTTATATATATTATGGGCTGATTTAGTCAAGCGGATGAAGGCTTAACATTTTAGCTCTTTGTTGTTTATCTCATGATCACGTATATCAGCTTTATCAGAAGCAAGAAAGGGAAGCTGCCATGTTGGTGAGGAAGCAGAAGACGTACGCTCTTCTGGATGCAGATGATAACGATGATGGTGATGTTGACGATGGTGGTCATGCAAATGTTAGAAATTCTGTTGATGCAACTTTGAGTCCTAGAAAAGGGGTATCCAATAAGAAACGGTTTAGAAAGAAGACAGAGGCTCAGGATGAAGATGATGAGGCAGTCTTTTAAACTTATTTTATCCAGTCATTGATTTTTCTTTTGGTTTTAAAGATGTTAAGTTTTGCTTGGTCTAACAAGTTTTTAGTGTTTTGCTTTAATGGAACTCTCCAGGAGATTGTGCGTGGGGCAGAAGAAAGACAGGTCAGGAGACGCACTTCACCTGATGAAGATAGTGGTTCAGAGGTACACTTGTTATTGTTTATACGTTGGTGCTTGTTGTTGCAAGTTTGCCCTATATTTGTTGTATTTGAGTTCTATTTTAACAAAAAGTTCTTAGATACTCTTTTTTGGTTAGGTTATCTGGTGGCAACACTCTTTGTTAGTGTCTTTTGTTTGTGTGCTTGTTTAAGTATGATCAAGTGTCTAATTTCCACTGCACCATAATTATGTGCAAATAATTACAATAATAGATTGTAAGCAAACATCAAAGTAATTTTTTTATTATCCTTTTCCTGTTATCTCAAGTGTGTGATGTGTTTTAAATGTGGGCAGTCAGAAGAAGAAATGCTACGTGATCGAAAAGAGAGGGAACAATTGGAGCAGAGTATAAGGGAACGAGATGCGGCAGCAACAAGAAAGGTACTAGATTGAATCAGTTTTTTCTTTCTTAAATCCAGCTGTTTTTTTAGGAAACAAAAACATTTCATTGGAATATAAAAAGAGAAGGTCAAGAGGTCCAACTAAAGATGCTAGTTCATAAGACTTAAAGGAAGCAAACTAGGTATAACAAAAAACTTAGGCCTTCCAAGACATCATAAAATCCTAAACCATGGTTATAAGCTTTCAAATATTAAGTCTTGAAAATCCTTCAAAAATTGTTGAAGTAGATGTCCAAGGGGCTACCATATGCTGTAGTTTCTTCCAAATCATCATCTCTTCTTTTTCTTCAAAATCCTTATATTCCTTTCGAACGAAATTGTCCGCAACAAAGCAATGACTGCATTTCTACATAATAACTTTGCTTTTGGTTTTCTTAGATTTCCCAAAGTCTTCAAAGTCTATTGTGAATATGCTCAAAACTGCATTAGGAACAATCCAAACCACTCTTGCTAAAGCCATGAATCTAGTTCATAAGCTTACAACCAACTCACACTACAAGAGTAAATGAAAAGATGACTCCCCTTTCTTTTTACAATCAACTCGCACTACAAGAACAATCCAGGTGTCTTCATCACAACTTTGTTGACAAGAAACATCATATTATATTTATAAATAGTTATAAAAAAATGGGGCTAACAATCCACTCAAAGGAAGGCATCAAACTATAAGATTAACTATGCTTCACAAAAGTTCATTGGCTATAGTTAGGCCTATTGGAGATTTTTTCTTGCTTTAGGAAAAACGAGATACTCTGAACATGCTGATATGCCTGTTCAAATGTTGAGTGACTACATTGTCTTAGCTGGCTGTGCTTCACCAAAATATTCTGTCCGATTGAGTTCATTATTAATATTAACTTCATATGCAGAATATCTTTATTTGTATTCTTAGGAAATTTGTGGATCTAGTTGCATTATTTTATGCGCACTAACTTCTTTCTCCTATCCTCCTGTGTGGAAATAAGTCCTAAAAGACTTTTCTTTGATATGGAAACTGTGCTTGAGTTTGATTTACTCCCCCATGTTTGAATGCATTTGTTACATGTCTTCAATGCATAATTTTTTTGAATTTGTTCTCTTTGTATACATATTGTATAGAAGTATAGAACTATGGTTTTCACAGGCTCATGAATTCATGATCAGTAGTTAAGGTGAATACCTCTGCATGCACAAAACCTTTATCGATGTAATTTTCCTTTTATCTCTGGATCATTAATGCTCTCTCTTTGATCTATGTGAACAGTTGATGGAGCATAAGTTATCAAAGAGGGAAGAAGGTAATAGTTTGCAATATTTAATTACTGGAGTTGCATTGATATACTGCTATATTTTCTGTTTGGCAAAAGTTACTACTGTACTATAAGCTGCTTGCTTGTGACTCATGCTCACAAGTTCCAGGACACATATTCCAAACTTATTTCTGTGCATTTATGCATGTGTCTTACCAATCTTTATGTGTTCCTTGACTACAGAGGAGACTGTTCGCAGATTAAATGCCTCAGAAAGCAATGAAATGGATGGTTTGAGGTTTGTCACTGAAACTGGCTCAATTTGTTTCACTGCTTTACATTTTTGTTTTCTTTTTTCGGAGGTTGGGGCAATTGAAGGGGTATAGCTTTCAATTATTTTAGCTGTAGGATATTTAACTTAATGGAAAGTGTAAGATCTCTAATTGCTGGTTTTGTGATTAGTAACAGGAGGCTGTATCTACTGGTGTTTTATATTTTCTATATTGAATTGTACTGAGATTGCTAGTTATTGCAAATTCTTTTATTCATATGGTGCTGTAGTGTTATCCAATCCATCTGCTATCCAATATGAATTACAATCATATTTTAAGGCATGAAAATATGTTTTAGAAGTGATTGTATTCAGCTTACTCTTGTAGTTAATTCCTTGCGTTATATATGTTCAGTTTTCTCTTCCCTGTCCAATTTGTATGGAACTGGTGCATTTTCTTTCTCATATCATGATGTGCTGCTGCACTTGGTCATTTGATCAGAGCAGCTGTTTTGATCCACTATGGTGGTGGGCTTTTCTTTGCTGGGTATCAAAACTTAGTTTGTTGTAGTTATGTGTCAACATCCTACTTCATAAGCTTTTTGAATAAAGTGATGAAGTAATTTGGAAATTTTGGGTAATTGTTTGAATGAAATCTGAAATTAATAAATAAAAAAGCTAAGAAGTCTTGCAGGTGGCTGTTTGATATGGACTCAGTAGATTTTAAGGCCTTGAGGAAGTTTACCTCTGTTTATGTATGTTGTTTGTTGGTAGTTTGATACTCTGAGTTAGACAACCTAGTTTGAGCGGAAATATTTTTTAAAAAATTGAGTTATCATTGATGTCACCTTTACATTTAGTTACTTTTTCATGCAATTATGGTGAACTGTTTATAATATGTACTTGAAAGGCTGTTGTTTGCTAATAGTATGTGTACATCTGTCATATTGTAGTCAATTTTTATTTTCAACAGATTTTGATAATATGCACTTACTCTTCCTTCTTTCTTGTCATTTTCTCAGAAAATTTTCAAGACAAGAATATTTAAAGAAACGGGAGGAAAAGAAACTAGAAGAACTCAGGTATGTAAAAAATGTATTTTACAGTTTAATAATCACTTTATAGTTTTATTATTATTTTTAATCATAAATTGTTTTCAGACTTGAGTAAGAATATTATGTTAAGAATTTTTTATTTCAGTAGTGTATTAGTGCCTATTGTTTTCTTTTTTGTGATAAAACCTAAAAATAGTTTCTCATAGGATCCGTATTTAAAGTTATTGGGTAATAATATTGACAAGAACTCCCGGGAGCACAATGGTGGTTGCTGCCTGAGCTTCGGCTCACAGGTTCTAGGACCAGTTGATATCTAATAAAAAATAAATAGTTTTGGACCCAGCAATTGTAACAGTACCTTTGACACCAAAATCACAGCCATTTGGACTCCAATCTGATTGGTGAGCTGGGTTAGAGAAATTCCTTGTAGGCTTAAGCTGTAAAAGAAAAGAAAATATATATTTATACATATATATGTTGTAGCATTGACTTGGATCCTTGGGTTGCACCATTTGAGGGCATAATTAGCTGCCTGTTGAGCCTGAAACCAACTATGAAGAGATATTGATCTAGATATTGGAGTTGGTTGAAAGAGACCCTCAAAAGAAGATGATGAACAGGATCCAAAATTGATATTTGCCTTTCAAGTGTCTCTTCCCAAGGGAAATTTGAATACTTCAGTGTTAAAACAATAACAAAAAAGGAAGTTAAGGACCTAAACAACATGAGCAAGTTGTACATAATCTAGTTAGCTCCTAAATAACATGTTAGTTTATACATATGTACACATTATACATAAACTAGTAAGAATGTGCACTCTCTACATATAGCAATAGATGTATGCATGTACAAGCTGCATGCTATTTTAGGGTCATTTCAATTATGTACAACTTTTGCTATTTTTGGGGTCTCAAATCTAGAAGAAAGGATCGTTTGAGAATAAAAAACATGGGGGGAGGGCATCTAGTATGATTAAATCTTTTGTTATTATTATTATTTTATTGTTTTTTCTATTGTTTGCATCCCTAACATCTTGTTCATTTGTCATCCATCTCAGAGATGAAATAGAAGATGAGCAATACTTATTTGAAGGTGTGAAGCTGACTGAAGCAGAACACAAGGAATTAAGGTAAGTACTTGCTTCCTCAGTCCTCCATTTTTCTCCTGTGATTCATTTCCCATCTGTTTTTTGTGACTTTATGCATCGTTCTCTCTATTTAAGAAATCGTATTGTTATACATAGGTAGCACAACTTGTATAGTTTGCTGTTTCTGTTTCCTAGACCTGGTATTTGTTTATGCTTTCACTGATGTTTCCCCTCTGACAATTAAACCATTCAATATGGTGTATTTCTCTGTTGGAAGTATTTATGTTTGAGATGCACGTGGATTGTTATTTGAGATCCTGCATGTAAAGGGTTTATTTAACCCTTAATCAAGTTCACAATTTATTTGTCTTTATGCAGCTACAAGAAGGAAATATATGAGCTCATCAAGAAGAAGTCTGAGGATGCTGATGATGTGCAAGAGGTAATCAACAATTGCAATAGGGGATGTAGCATTTTATCTGTTAATTTTGGTTAACTTGAGACAAAATAATAATAATTTTCTAAAATTTGAACCATTTTATGTTAATTGGCCAGCTGTTTGAGCGTTAAACAAATATCTTCCATGGTCATGAATGCGTTAAACAAATATCATCAATGTCATGATTCTATTTGTCAATCAATATAAGTTTACCTATTCATCTAAATTCTTGTCAAGTGCAGTATCGGATGCCGGAAGCCTATGATATTGATGGAGGCATTAACCAAGAGAAGAGGTTTGCAGTGGCAATGCAGCGATACAGGTCATAACTCTTTTTTTTTTTACCAATGTCTGAGGTAATATTTGATTGGTGCGATAGAATTATGAATATCAACTTACTAGGAGGAAAACCCTTATAGCCCACCATCCTTTAAATACCTTGAAAACTGCATGATTAGGGTCCAAATGATCATGTAATTCTTCTATAAGACACTTTAGTCCTCTTTCTTTTAGGTTAGGTAGGTTTAATCCATTAACTTTTAAATAGAGCAGTTAAGTCCAATTTTTTTTAAATGTAATTTTTCAAAGGTAAAATTGGATTTCTCTTTCATCTCGATATATCTCAGTCTCTCTCTGTCTTGTCAGTCTCTTTCATATTATTCAATTTATGTATCTTTAATTCATTTATATAAACATATAAATTTTATTTTTAATTGTGAGGCTGAGGTTGTTTGAATTTAGAAATTAGGAGAGAAAAAAATAACATTTTTAATGAAGAGAAATAGAGCGATTCATAGGAGAGATACTCAAGTGAGAGAAATTATTTTTATTTGTGAGCAAAAGGAGGGATAGTGTATGTTTTTTGGGTTTTAATGTTATTTTTAGGAGTGTTATAAAGAAGTTGTTATTTAAAAAAAAAAATCTTATTTTGCCCCTGAAAAAATACCATTTAAAAGAAAATTGGACTAAATTGATTATATCTAAAAATTACTTGACTAAACCTACCCAATTTAAAAGAAATAGGACGAAAGTGCCCTTCTTAAAAAGTTGAAGGATTATAATGACCCTAATTCCCTTGTAATTTTCTTCTTTTGTTATTCTTTTCTCTCTAATTCTGCTTCTTTTGGATAATAAATATATTTTTAAACAAAATTTCCCCATTTAATAACAATAAGATTTAATTTCCAATTTTACCTCATTTTTTATTCCATTGTTCGAGCGAACATAGTAGTAATGTTCCAAATATTTCTATTCATTCCATCTACCAAACACAACCTAAAAGGAAGGATGTTCGATGTGTACAGTTTTGGCAATCATTCCTCACGTGTTGCACAATCTGATAGATGCATAAACCTTTTATATTATTTTGTTTCCTTGGGAAATTTATGATAGACTTCAATATGAATCCATAATTATGAAAGGCATATACCATCTTGTTGAACTATTTGCATCTTTTGTGTCTTGTAGGGATTCTGCTGCTGGGGAAAAAATGAACCCATTTGCAGAACAGGAGGCATGGGAGGATCATCAAATTGGTACATTCTATTTGTCAGAGGTTTTTAGACCATTTTCCCATTAATCTTCATTTATGATTAAATTTTAAACTTTTGACGTGCAGGCAAGGCAACCATGAAATTTGGTTCAAAAAATAAAAAGCAAATATCCAGCGACTATCAGTATGTTCATTTCTCTTCCTTTTGCTACTTTCTGGTTTTATCATGTTTTATTTTCTCATATTTCACTTCTCTGGTTCTTTTCGTTTGAAACGGAATTTAATTGCTGAAGTTTTTAATAGCTTTGTCTATATCTGGGCAATATAGATATCACATTAAATCATTTGGTGTTTAGATTTGTGTTTGAGGACCAGATTGACTTTATCAAGGCGTCAGTAATGGATGGAGATGAGGTATGTCTGGTTGCTTATTTCTATATTGGCATTTTGATGTCTGATACTTTTTTTATGGTGCCTAATGGTTTTCATCTCATGACTTTGTGAATGTAGTTTGATGATGAGCAACATGCTATGTCACTGGAGAAGTCCAGGGAAAAATCAGCAATGGAAAAACTTCAGGTTGCATTTAACATTTCCCCTTTCTCTACTTCTATTTATCAATACTCATTCTTTTTTTGTAATGTGGCCGACAATGTTATAAAAGGCTATTTTAAGTGCTGAATTCAAACTTTAATATTAATTTTTTTTTAAAATATTAATAAAAGTAATTTTTAATCTAATAAGCAAAAAAGATTATGTAAAGTAACTCAAACTTTAAATTTAAATAATGTTAAAATATATAAGAAATTAATCATAAAATACGCAAATTAAATCATATAAGTTATGGCCCTATTGCTCATATCAATTTGGAGCAGAAGGAAAAATACAAATATAAGTAGTCAAACAAAAGGGTAATGTGATTTGTAATGCTGTTACTTAGTGACTGACAAAATTTGGAGTTGTTGGAGGCAAAGGAAAAGAAAGGTTAAAGGTGAAGGAAAATCAAAGAATGTAAGGAAGCAACCCTAATCACGTTTATTTAGGAGGTTATGATATTCTCCTTTTGGTTTTTCTTGTCTATGACTATTTACATTTTTTTTTAAATTTTGTGAAACCGGATGAGGATTTTATAAGTAACTTATAAACTAACTTTAAAAATTAACAATTTGAGGTTTTAGCTTTAATCACCTTGAGGCGTAAGCCTCAAATCAAAAAGCGTAAACCTTAATTTACCATTTGAGGCTATAATCTTTGAATTTTTTTTTAAAATCTCAACTCGAGGCGAGTATAGTGTAGAGAATTATGTAAGTTGTAGGGTGAGGGAGTAAAAAGGGTTATGTGTTGATAACATCAAATAAAGAAATAAAGCATTGCTTTAAAGATGGTTTTGGAGGTTTTGCCTTAAGAAAACTCTCTTTGATATGAAGGCATTAAAATTAGATAAACTTTAAACGAGTGTGTGATGTAAGTCATGGTTTGGAAAGGGATATCTGTAATTCTTGGATGGAAATTGTTAAAAACCTTAGGTCATGTTTGGTTATCGGAATGAAATGGTATATGATTGAAGGCAAAAAGGGTTATGTGTTGATAACATCAATAAAGAAATAATACACTGCTTTACAGATGGTTTTGGAGGTTTTACCTTATGAAAACTCTCTTTGATATGAAGGTATTAAAATTAGATAAACTTTAAATGAGTGTGTGATGTAAGTCATGGTTTGTAAAGGGATAGCTGTAATTCTTAGATGGCAATTGTTAAAAACCTTGGGTAATGAGAATATTATTTTGTTTTGTTAAACTGAGGTAAGATTGGTGTCTTTGAAGGATGAGAGCCAAATATGTATATTTTACATTGAGAATTGAAATATTGTATATGCCATAAGTCCGATCATAGGACCTACATGTAATGACGAACTTGTAAAACAAATCTCTTTATTATAAAAGAGATTTGTTGTTCCCGAGCAAATTATTTCTTGATTGGAGTGGGGATATCATTTCTTTCTTGATTAGAGAGGCTTGAATTTATTGAATGAATCACTCTTTTGTATACTAAGGAGTAGTTGGGTGTTGTGGAACTGTGAATGGGAGCAATCCTTTCGCTCTTGTGAATGGAGAGGAATAGAGCTTTTGACAATAGTGAGCATTATAGCAATCTTGGGGTCGGTTTCTAAAAGATTAAAAGATTATTCTCAATTTTTTATAAGTTTTAATTGGGGAGCTTGTTTATCTTTAGTGAGATGTTGAAGCTTTGTATTGGATAGCATATAGCTATATGTGGTATACCTTTGTAATTATTTTTTATTTTAATACAATATAATGTTTCTTATAAAAAAATGAGGTAGAGCTGGGGAAAGCTTTAACCCAATTCCTACCTTGATTAATATAAACCCGAGTGAAATTTCCTAGAGAAAAAAAGTATTGTAGTAAAGAAAATATAGTATCTCAAGGTACCTTGTTGGATAAAGAAAATATAGTATCTCAAGGTACCTTGTTGGATGGTGGATGGAAAGAGCTTTCTTTCTACTAGTGGAATTGAGTCCTTTCCTATCCCTTCTAAATATCAAACTAAACAATGAAATGTTCATTATTCCATTATCAATATATTCCATTCTTACAAACCATACATAACCTCAATTCAATCTTTTTTTTGCTAACTTGAGTACAAGGTAGTCATAGAAAGATAAAATTGGTTTTGGGATGACTCTTGGTTGGATGGTGAAGAGCTTTCATCCTACTAGTGGAATTGATTCCTTTCCTATCCCTTCTAACCATCAAACTAAACCATAAAATGTTCATTATTACGTTATCAATGTATTCCATTCTTACAAACGATACGTAATCTCAATACAAACTTTATTTTTGCTTACTTGAAATACAAGGTGGTCATCAGAGATAAAATTGGTTTTTGGGAGGACTCTTGGTTGGATGGTGATTTACTGTCCACAATATTTCTAGGGAAGGTTTGAAATATCGATATTGGTGAATAAGTCGAGATATAATTTTTACGAAAATATCAAAGATATTGTCGTTAACGGAAACTTTGAAAAAAAATCATGAAAACTATAGAAACTCTATCAAGATATGAAATTGTTTTTATAAAATTTTATAAAACATTGAAACAATCAATTATTTATATTTTAAATTAATTTTTTATTTAATACATATATTTTTAAATACTTAAAATATTTATATCAATCAATAAGTTGATCTATTAATTAAAATATTGTATAATAAAATATATATATATATATATATATTTACTAAATCTTGTATAATAAGTACTTAAAGGTTTGAGATAATTAAGTAGATTATTTAATTGTATAAACTATTATAAATAGATAAATCTTTAACAGTATGAAAATAAATTTCATGATTATTTGTTTTTAAAAGTATTCATAATAGGGAGACATAATGAGTTTTATCCTTCAATGCAATTTACATGTTATAACATTAATATAAAATAGTAGAAAATAAAACATGCATATAACAACTACAATAATTATTAAATATCAAATCCACTAAAACCAAAAACAATTACTAAACATCAAATTCACTATCATTTAAAACTCTGTCTCGAAGGTTTAATGATTTTATATAAAGTACTGTTATCTACAAAGACATAATAGTCATGCAAGTTTCACCTATTCTGTAATGTTTTATAATTGTTGACATGGTTTCCTCTATGCCAACTAGTTCGTGTGGGTCTCAAATCTAATTTACAACCAATCATAATAACTGTACTTTTACTTATTTATTTCATATGTATAGTAAACATACTACAAACAAGAAAAAAGAGAATATATTCTCTTCTGCAAAAGTGAGAAAACATTAAATTAAAATGATTGCTCAGAAAGAAAAAAAAAAGAGAAATAAATCAAAAATTGATATTTTTGATATTTTTTTTCGATATTTAACGAAAATATCTAAAATATTCAGAACATTTTAGCCAAAAAATGCATTTAAAGGACATTTATGCTACAACAACATTTAAGCGACATTTTAACTATATTATTGACAATTTCGTGACAATTTGGCCAAAAGATAAAGGATATCACGTTTCGATGTCGGGATGTGTAAAAAGAGACATTGTAACAACAATGTCGATGATCTCGTCGACATTTTTATCCTTATTTCTAGGGTGATTTATGTTATGTTTGGACCAGTTTCCATGAGTATCTTGTTTAATTTTTTTGGGGTCAAAATGCTGTCTTTATTTAATGGTTGGAATTTCATATTTTGAAGAAGCTTGAATGATTGGAAGATGAATTTTCAAGCATGATGTTATGTTTGGAAAGAATCACTTAGAGCTAATAGCAGCTAGAGAAGAATATGGATTAAAGATTCATGTGATACTTTTTGAGTAAATCTTACTTTGATGTTCTTGTGGACGATCCTATTTAATTTGGCCTAAGGTTGTGACAATTCTATTTTACAACTTCCCTATCACTATACTTTAGTCCAAGTAAAGAGTAGTTCTTTGTGTTTCAGTGCAAATAAAGTTAAGGTGTGAAAGTGGATGATTGTTCTTGGTAAGGTGAACATAAATGACAATACAAAGTTTTCCTAATTTTTTTTCTATCTTGTATTGGCTTTGCAAGAGTAGTTGGGAACACAATGATGTCCAATTCTGCATACTGTCCAAGATACAAAGAACAGGGGGTACAATGGGCTATTCTAAGCTCATGTCCCATTTTTATTAATGGAAATCTTTCATACACATGGGTGGAGTATGAAGGCTAAGAAAGGTAGGGTATTGTGGAGATACGAGATTGGAGCAACCGTTTGGATTTTGTGGATAGTAATAGTAATTTTTTAGATACTAATAATGATGACAATTTTTGAGTGAGAAATTTTTGTTCTTGGCTTCATCATTATGAGAATCAACTTCTAAAGTTCTGTAGAAAATTCTTATAAGTATTAATTGGGGACCTTGTGTATCTAAGTATTCAGGTTTTTTCGATGTTTTCTGTTCTATCTGGATTACTAGTCCACTATTTTTACTTTTGTACATATGATGTTTAGTATAAAAAGAAAAAGATTGTGTTGCTCTGTTTTACTTACTGTCTTTTGTTCGCTTAGGAGGATCGAAAAACCTTGCCGATATATCACTATCGTGATCAGTTGCTTCAGGCCATTCATGATCATCAGGTTTGTAGTTCTAAGAAATTCCATCCTTTGAAATGGAATGACTTTTCAAACTAGTCTGGCGAATTATTATATATTCATTCTCCAGAGTATGATTTCACAGAAGTCTATCTAGCAGTTGCTACTTGTATTATACATTTGCAGCATGAAACATTTAAACAATCCAGCTTTCTATATATAACCGTAATATTTTTATTTTTGTAAGGTTCTTGTTATTGTGGGTGAAACTGGTTCTGGGAAAACCACTCAGATACCCCAATATCTTCATGAGGCTGGATATACAAAACACGGAAAGGTACAATTCTTTTGTTATTTTTCTTTCTTTTTTGGGGCTCTGATTTCCCTCATTGACTTGCAACTCGGTGGAAGCCTTGAACATTTCCTATTTTCTATCTAGATTTCGATGATGGAAAGTTTGTTCCTTGTAACTGGCAGTACTTTTTTTATGAGAAGAGTCAAAGTTTTAATCCTTGCTATACAATGGGTAGAGCTGTAACTTGTAATATATGGTTAAGATTCATCTGTAAAGGCATTTTTCTAATATGCATTTGTATTTGTATTGAGAAGCTTGGCCGATCTTGTTTATAATAATAGGAAGAGAGAATTAAAGAGGAGAGGATGATGCAGACCAACTTCCCTGTTGATGCCTTTTTATTTCTTTCTATTTTATGGGAGAATGTTTTGCTCCTAAGTTCTATATGGTCAACCAACTAGAGTTCCAAAATCTTTATTATTGTTCTAGTTTTTGGTAATTGGAAAGCTAGTATTTTTTCATTTATTATTTTTTACCGTTGATGATTTCTTGGTTAGAAGTTTTTTGGGAATTGAAACTTTTGGTTGAGAGGAAGGATTGCTGGTTTTGTATTTTTCCCAACTTTAATAAAGATACTTCTGTGCTCTCTCAAAAAAAGAAATAAACAGATTTGAAGAGAAGTTGAGAGTTATATCATATTCAATTCTTTTAAATGAAAATTAACCAAAGCCTATTATCTGGAAGCTAGAGGTTATGGAGTTATTTCTCAAAAGGAAGCTAGGCATCAGGGGTCCAATAATTATTTAATTTAAGTAGTTTAATTCTGTAATTATTGCATTGGGCAAGAGGTGCTATAATTTTTGAAAAAAAGTCAAAGTAGTCCCGTTATTAGGTACAAATGAACACTTTAGTCCTATATTTTTTGAGTTAGGCATTTATAGTCTCGTTATTTATGAAAGTTGGGCATTATAAGTGTTCATTTTTAATAATAGACTAAATTGCCTATTTTAATAAATTATGAACTAAAAGCCATTACTTTTCATAATAACAAGACTGATAGTACCTAATTGAAATTATGGAGCTAAAGTGCTCATTTTGAAAAATTATGGGATATTTGGTGGCTAACCCAATAATCATGGATTAATATGCTCATTTGTCAAAATTACGGGGTTTGTAGGACCTTTATCCCTTTCTCTAAACTCTTCCGCCCCCTTCCTCCCCCCTTTTCTGATTTCTCCTTAGTCCCTACGTTAACTCTGATTACTAAAAACAGCTTTGTGAAAAATCCATTCTGTTTATCTGCCATATTATTGTATATGTTTTCATTTTTACGTTATGCCACAATTATAGTTTGCACCTAAAAGTTGTCATATTTCCATGGATTACAAAGTTGGTGGAAGATATGCTAATGGTTATACTAATTCATACAGCTATGTTATGTTTGCAGATTGGATGTACGCAGCCACGGCGAGTTGCTGCCATGAGTGTTGCTGCTAGGGTTTCCCAAGAAATGGGTGTTAAACTTGGGCATGAGGTATGCAATCTTCAGTCATGCAGAAACTGTTTCTTTTTTTACCATAAAAAAAGAAACTGGTTCTTTTTGTTGTTGTACAACTCTCAATATCAATGGGGCTAATGAGCTTCAAAATGTATCGTGCAATATTTATTAAATGGTTTCTGTTTTCTTGTTGCAATGAAACTGTACCTGGAGCATTTTTGAACCGTTTTTACTTGCTTTTGGTAACTTAGATGGAGTTGGTAGTTGTAATTCTTATCTCCGCTGGCAATAGTCACATGTTTTATGTCATATGCAGGTTGGCTATTCTATTCGCTTTGAAGATTGCACATCTGACAAGACTATTCTCAAATATATGACAGATGGAATGCTGTTGCGAGAATTCCTTGGTGAACCAGACCTGACAAGCTACAGGTAAGCGAGGTGTCAGTGTCTTGTCAATGAATAGTTTGATTATCTTGTCTCTTGTTAGACATGTTAATTTGGTTGACTGCTTCTCTTTTCTCTGTTTTTTTTAATGCCAGTGTGGTGATGGTGGATGAGGCTCATGAAAGGACACTTTCAACTGACATTCTCTTTGGCTTAGTAAAGGTATGCTGAAATTATTGTCTAACATCACGGTCTCTGTTTGTCTTGTCCTTTTCTATCTCTATATATCTAGGAAGGTGGCTATTAGATTATAACCACTTTCCAATTTAGGAGTGACATTATTCTAGTTGATTGTCAAAGAAATGTGGGCATTTGAGAAAAGGAAATTTCTAGAACTATCAAATTGGACTTCTTTTAGACTATCAGAAAACAAGAGGCGTATATTTTTTATTTTGATAGAAAGGAGAGGTGTTGACTCAGACTAGAAGGCCTACATGGATAATTGAAGAACAAAAGTTCCGAATAATTAATATTTATTATTAAAATCTATAGAAGTCATAGTTACAATGTAAATATGCCTGCCTATTTATAGATAAAATAAAAGACTGATCTAATTCTATATGAACTCAAATTCCAATAAATTTTATATAATCCATTAATAAATTATAATCTAATAACAATTGTGATAATAATAAAACTAAATATAAAATCCTAATTGATTTAAAATTCTAATAATTCTCCAATTTCATTTGCATTAGGTGTATACTTAAATGTGGGGGTTTGGTACCAAATTGGTACTTCTCTTTTATGAAAAGGTACACTTTAGATCCATTATTCTAAAACTGTTTCAATTTAATTTGTGTGTATGTAAAGGTATCAAACAAGATCATGTTTGGGGCAATTAAGTATTTTCAATTTTTTAAAATTATGTTTCATTGGCTTAGCCCACCTTGACTTTTAGAAAAGATCGAATGACAGTGGTTAAGGTGTCGAATGAAATCTTGTGACGAGAGAGTTTCATGTTTCTTGATGGCGAAGCACAAAGGTGAGTAAATTGGCTGCTCAAAGGCATGGGTGAAGTTTTGGCAACTAGAAATGGTGGTTTCCGTTGTCCTCGCTGTGAAGAACATCACCACCAAACTCCTCTCTCCACTTGCTTTCTGTTGACACCAAAATTGCAGCCATCTGATGCCTCCTTCAAAAGTCAACACCGATCAAAGCTAGAATGGTTCGGTTCTTCAGCGGGAAAGGGAGAAAAATAAGGAAAAAAATCCCAAAATTATTGTTCAAAATATCCTTGTTTGTTACCTTTTTATAAACTTATTGACTTAAACCCGTTTCAAAATAGTGGAGTTAAATTGTACCTTTTCAAAATCAGGGGCCTTATATGACGACCCACCCCTTAAATTTGCATCTCTTATTCAGAAGTTTTACTAAAATGAATAGGTGTACATTAAGTTGCAAACAAAATGTAAACCTCTACAGTGATAATTTTGACCATTTAACAATGATGTTACTTCAATATTTTTGGCCTTTTTTTCTTTAGAGAACATGTCTATTTATGAGTGTTATAATAATATAATAAAAATGGTTTCTCCTTGGAAGTTGGACAAATTCCTAGATGTAATAAACTAATGTAAAGGACCAACCTGTAGTAATCTGGTTTTTCTGACTCTCGTCAATGACAATAATTTAATGTCTTGATTCTGTTTCTATTCGTGGAACATTTTTATTTTAAGGATTATCACGTGGCTAATGTATGTAAATAGGATATTGCTAGGTTTCGTCCGGATTTGAAGCTGCTTATATCAAGTGCTACGCTTGATGCAGAGAAGTTCTCTGATTATTTTGATTCTGCTCCAATTTTTAAAATTCCTGGTAGACGCTTTCCTGTTGAAATACACTACACTAAAGCCCCAGAAGCTGATTACTTAGATGCTGCCATTGTTACTGCACTTCAAATTCATGTTACACAGCCACCTGGAGATATATTGGTTTTCTTTACAGGTCAAGAAGAAATTGAAACAGCAGAAGAAATTATGAAACATAGGACAAGAGGCCTAGGCACAAAAATTGCTGAGCTGATAATATGTCCCATATATGCCAACCTGCCTACTGAGTTACAAGCAAAAATATTTGAACCAACACCAGAAGGGGCAAGAAAGGTTGTCCTTGCAACAAATATAGCTGAGACTTCATTGACAATTGATGGGATTAAGTATGTCATTGACCCTGGCTTTTGCAAGATGAAGTCTTACAATCCAAGGACTGGAATGGAATCATTGCTAGTCACTCCCATCTCCAAGGCATCAGCAATGCAGAGGGCAGGTCGGTCTGGTCGAACTGGTCCTGGGAAGTGTTTCCGCTTGTATACTGCCTACAACTATTTTCATGATCTGGATGACAACACTGTGCCGGAAATACAACGGACTAATCTTGCTAATGTGGTTCTTACACTAAAGAGCCTTGGTATTCATGACTTGCTACATTTTGATTTTATGGACCCACCACCTTCTGAAGCATTACTAAAAGCGTTAGAACTGCTTTTTGCGCTAAGTGCACTAAATAAACTGGGTGAGCTGACTAAAGTTGGTAGACGGATGGCAGAGTTTCCTCTTGATCCCATGCTATCTAAAATGATTGTTGCTTCTGACAAGTACAAATGTTCTGAAGAGGTTATTACTATTGCTGCCATGCTTTCTATTGGCAATTCAATCTTTTATCGACCAAAGGATAAACAAGTTCATGCAGATAATGCAAGACTTAATTTTCATGCTGGAAAAGTGGGAGATCACATTGCATTGCTCAAGGTTTGGCTATATGTGGAGGACTTTTGCTTATTCTTTGTCTTTTTGATGGGTCGCTTATTTCATGTTTTAAGCTTTTAAACCAATTGGCCATGGAATTGAGGCTAGAAAACTAGCGAAGTTTGAAGTTCAGTATGCTGACAACTGATCAGCTTTGGGAATTTGGTGCTCATGAGAAATGCTAAATACACGCATTCAAACCAATAGTTTTATGTCACATGCTTTTAAAAGTTATAACTTCTTATTTTCGTAGGTAATAATAATATTGGCACGTGGCATGCACTTATTGAATTGAGCACAAATTTGTGTCCAAAACTGGGTTTATGCATTTCTCTGGTGCTCATTTACCTTTTACTAGCCAAATTTTGTTTTCTGCATTTTGAAAAGATTACTCATCCTCTTATGCCATCTTATTTTATCTCAGGTTTACAATTCATGGAAAGAGACAAATTATTCAACGCAGTGGTGTTATGAAAATTATATACAGGTATTTTATGACATTGGAGATTTGTGCGATAGTTTTGTTGCTCTCTAGTTATTTTTATCATTTTTTATTTATTAAAAAGAAAATATTTTTTATAATATTTTTTTCCTGGAATAAATTAACTCATAACATGTAATCGACTGAAAAAATTTATTTTGTGGTGTGGGGTACATGTTCTTTGAGTCCTTGTTTGGTTTGTTTTTCGTTGAGGGAGTGAGACTGTGAGTGCATTAGTGGATTACTGGTCCATTCTCTCCTTTGTAGTTTTGTTTTTAAGAAATTAATACTTGATAGTTTCCTATAGAATGTAAAAATTATAGTTGAACGGCCTCTAGGTTTACTTTTTTTTTAATTAACCATGCACAAATCCATACATAACAATCCTAAATTTCAAATGACATTAAGAAATGTATTTTCTTATATCCAACCCTCATCTTTGGGTAATAAAATATTTTTTTGTTTTACTTTGCTACATTACATGTTAGTTTTTTACTTGAATTTGTCATATCATATAAAAACAGAAACGCTTTTACGAAATGCTTCTTTCTGGGATGATCCTGCTCATTTGTTAGTTCACATAAAGAACCAGAAAAAAGGAAGAAAGAAAAGAAGAAAAATGAAAAATACAGAATTGAAAAAGGGAGAATAAACTCTGGAAATTTAGTAAACCTGAAATGTAATGGCGGTCACAAGATCTAAATCATTAGAATTGTACCTACAACTTCTTAAGAACCAATAGTCACGCATTTAATCTTCTATTGTAGTGCATCATATAAAAACTATGGTAACATTATCAAAATAGCCAAATCATTTAAATAGGATGTTGATTGAGAACTAAATTTCAGGAAAACTCGATGATTAACTTTCAACACTTAGAGGGGTTGTGGAAATGTTCTACAACCTCAATGGGTTGCATTTCATCTGTTTTTGCAAAGATGTGGAGTTGTGCATTATCCGGGAAATCCCTTTTAAATTCTTGAAAGGGCATTGACGTTTTAAAAATTCCGAAAAATTCTTATATCTGCTATTGCTAGTAATGGTCAAACACTATGCATCATGAACTTTAAGAATTTGTACCATTTTATTGAACTAGAAAAGAAAAAAAAAGGAAAAAGTTGAATCGTCCTACCAGGAAAATATTGAATGCTTTATCTAGTAAACAGTAATCTTAATGTTGCCAATATTTTCAGGTTAGGAGTATGAAACGTGCTAGAGATATCAGAGATCAACTTGAGGGGCTTCTGGAGAGGGTTGAGATCGAACAAACCTCAAATATGAATGACTTGGATGTTATTAGAAAAGCCATTGTATCTGGTAATTATGAAACTGAAAGTTGGACCGTCTTGTGACATTCATTATTAATTGTTATTTTTTATTTAATAAAACTTTCTTTTAGGTTTCTTCCAACATTCTGCTAGGCTTCAGAAGAATGGGTCTTACCGAACAGTCAAACATCCCCAGACTGTTCATATACACCCCAGCTCAGGGTTATCACAGGTAAAATGAAAATCATATATTCTAGAAATATTGTTCTATATGAGCATGCTGGCATCTAATCACGATTGAAATTGCAGTTTTACATGTTCTGGGTTGCTCTTAATATTAGAATCACAAGTTCAATATAGAGCTTATGTTTTTAGGAGTTAGTGTAGCTGATATTTTAGCATGGTTTTCGGGTAGGATGTTTGTCTCCTGTACGAATTCCCTTCCCTGAAATTGTGCAACATTAAGCAATGGAATTGTTTGAAATCTAATATCCGTACAATAGTATGTATTGCCACACCTTGTGCGAGCTCAGTTTTTTAAAAATAATTATGTTATTACTTAAAAAGGTTTTACGAGGCCTGGGTGGATGTTTAATAACTCTAGGTTGTTAGGTGATAACATGCTATTTGTCTTGCTAGTATGGTTGCAGATTCTATTAAATTTGTTTGCAGGTGTGTTGGTTACAGTCTATTCTTTCAATGAACATTTATACTTTTATTTTCGCATTGATTTACTCTAATACACTTGGTATCGAGAATACACAAATGCATTAGTAATCATGTTCTGGAATGTTTCGTGCCAAATTATTTTTTTGTACTGACAAAAGCACACAACTCCATTTTACCTTGTGAAGCTTATAAGCGGCAAAGACAAGGATCGAACTTTACATATTTCATTGTTATATTAAGGGACATGATGTGCATTACTTATCCCCTTTTGTTTCCTCATTGTGTCATAAATATTTTTCAGGAGCTTCCAAGATGGGTTGTATACCATGAATTGGTGCTCACAACAAAGGAATATATGAGACAGGTAGCTGATTGTGCTTAATGGAAGCTAGGTTTGAACTGCATGTATGCTATACTCTCTCTTTCCTATGTGTTTTTTATTCAGCTAATTCAGGGATATTCTATTGCAGGTAACAGAATTAAAGCCAGAATGGTTGGTCGAAATAGCTCCACACTACTACCAGCTCAAGGATGTTGAAGAATGTACTCTCTCTCTCTCTAAATATTTATAGCGTGACTATGACTCTTTTCTTTTGGTATAAATATTGTCTCTGTGTGTGTATTTCTAGTTTTAACTTTTAAGCCCACTTTTTTTCCCTAAGGAAACCATACAAAGCATCTTCCTATATGACATTTGTACGTAAAAGCTCATATCTGTTTAGTAAAATATCTAAAAGAATTCTGGGTGTATGGCTGATGTTGAAAGATACAAAATCTTGCTTGCCCGTAGAATCATGCACATGGATAAAATCATTGCAAATGGGATTATCTACTTTGTTTGTTTTGCCAATTATGCTTTATTAGTTGATTACAGTGGGCTGATTATGGTTTCTGAAACAAGGTTTTATATGATATGGATTGTTAAAGTTTCAGTGTAGGTTGGTCTCTGTATGATAGTTTCAATGGTGGTGGTATTTTACTTGGTCTGTGGAATTGAATATTGTTTGGTTATCATATTAGTTAGTTGATGAGGTGCTAACTTATATAATCTTTGCAGCTGGTACAAAGAAAATGCCTCGGGGTGAAGGTCGTGCATGATAGCCTTGACGATGTGTCAATATGTTCAGTTGATTGAAAGAGATTAAAGGTGTTACCTTGGTGAAAATGTGGTACACAGCTCGTGGATTTTGTGTAGAAAAGGTCGGCATAAAAACACTAGCAATTTTGGTATTTCAATGATGTGATGAGGACTCTGAAGATGGAAGAGAGAAAACAATGGCATTTTTCGAGAATTCATGACACTCTAGAAAAGGTAAAGATTTTATTGTGTATTTGAGCCCAACATGCTTGAAGAAACCACCCTCCAGGTTAAGAATACTTACAATAGGTTAATGCACTAAACTGGCATGCTTGGTTAGTAGGAATGTAATGTAATTGAAAATTTGGACATTCATTTGGTTTGAAATTTTTAAGAGGGAAAGGATAGGAATCAATTACACCCTCTTGTAGTACTCTTTCAATCCACCAATCAATGAAATACCTTGTAATATATTTGTTTTTTAATCTTTTCAACCATATTTCTTCATTTGAAATATAATAAGATGTTTTCCCTTTTATTGCCGTTTAGATAATAAAATTTTGTTTTCAATTTTAC
This sequence comes from Hippophae tibetana, assembly GCA_037013495.1. Classification (NCBI taxonomy): domain Eukaryota; kingdom Viridiplantae; phylum Streptophyta; class Magnoliopsida; order Rosales; family Elaeagnaceae; genus Hippophae; species Hippophae tibetana. Next base: position 133,403,581 of record CM072801.1, on the reverse strand, counting down.
CATTGTCTTGATGCCACTGTTTAAACTAAAATTAATATAATAATAATAATATTGCTTTCATTTAATTCAATTACATAATATTATTTTCATTATGTTTTCATGAACAAAAATGGCCTACATGATGTTCAAGTTTGGGTCTCCAAGAAGGAAAATTGTCATCGGATAATTTTCTTTCCAAATCGCATGAGCTAGGCTTGAGAGCTATACAAATATGGAAGCAGCCCGAAGGTTTCTTTAGGACAATATTTCCTAGAATATAAGATTACATTAGGTTCTCACGTCAATGCTTGGAGATTTTTTGCTGTAATCCTCAACGCTTGGAATTTATTTTATTAACTTTTTGCATCTTTGGAGGTCAATGTATTTGACTGGATTCAAAGAGAGATCTCTAAATTTTTAGCAGATTTGATATATATACACACACTAAAGTTGAGGTGTCTCGCCCCCCGCTCCAAATAACGGTTGAATATATCCCATTGTATCCACTATTTAAGAGGTCGAGACTAAGAAAAACCATTTGCTCTCAAGAGGTTTTTTTTTTTTTTTTTTAGTTTTGGGCTTTACTCAAGTAATAATCTGGATTTCGGTTCCTGCCTAAGAAATTTCTGAACCTGGTTCCTTCTGGATTTCGTTTTTTTTCCCCAACTTCAAAATGAAATATTTTATTGTTTTTTATGTTAATAAAAATTATATCAAATGGCACATCTAATTAAAAATGATAATAAATAATTTTATTTATTTATTTAATCAAACATGATTGCTTAATCGGAATGTTTTCAAACTTTATACAGATTATCCTATGTTTCAATGGTAATTACCAAAATAGGCTTAAGTTTTACATTATTTCACAATGCAATTTTATTTGTAGAAATTTTGCAATAAAATTTGATAAAATTGTCAAAAGTGATATAGAAAAAATAAACATTTGCCCTTATAAAAAGAGTAAGAGATACTATGAGTGTTAGTGATATATTTTTTAAATTATTGAATAAAATAATTGATTGAAAAAGACTAATAACATAAATAATACATTACAACAAAACAATATAAAAGTAATAAAAATTGGAATTTAGCCCTAAATTCAATGGTCCATACTTCACAATTCAATACGAGTGACAAATTCACGGCCTTTTCATCACTGCAAGAAACTAACTACTCGATAAGGAGTCTGCTTTTGCCACCAATAAGAGTACTTCAAATCTAATATGATATTGTTGACCAAAAAAAATATATATATTCAAACATAACATTAAAATCCGCGCAGCTCATCCTAAAAATAATCTTGCATAGCTGCACTAATGAGGCAATCATGAGCATACAATAATATACTCCGGTTAATACAAAATATGCCTTCAAGACCTTGGGAATGCGAGCAATTGGCTGAAAATGCTAAAAGCCTAACATGAAAAGAGCAACGCCACTACACTCATATCTCAACATTAGTAACACGTTCCTAGTACTACACCCATAGGTTTTCTTATATAATTAGGCACCAAAAAAACTGAAACCATAGCAATACATTTAACGTCCACGACCACGTCCACGCCCACGACCGCGACCGCGACCTCTCCCCAAAGCCCTCCCTGAAATTAGGGAAACCATTTGAAAGATTAATAAAAAGCTGTATGCTGAATAATTAAGACCAGAGATAACAGAATTGACAGAAAAAAAATTATAATACCAGCAGTGGGCTTCTTGGGTTTGACTCTGGGTGTTTCTTCTATCAGCAGAGTTTCAAGATTCAAGCTGTCGGGAAGAATATAATATCTAATGTTGTTTCCCCTAACGCTGAGATGATCAAGAGTAGCAGGGTTTTTCCCCTTCAGTGTGAGTTTCACCGTCTTCAAATGTGTATTCATACTGATATCAACACCTGCAACCATCCATCCACACCCGGTTAGCAGTCATAGGAAACAACATCTAAATTTCGAGTATCAGAAATTCAACTAGCAAGCAACACTCTGTATATTGTATATGAAAGAAATCTGGAATCAGCATCAAACACGAAATTTAATCATATGATGAGAGAAAAATTCATTATAGTTCAAGGGTTAAAAAGGATAGAAACAGTCCATAAAAGTCATTTCAACAAATTATTTGTCAATAAAATATTCAATGAAAAGTAAAGAAATATAGAACCCATCATATGAACTAGGGAAGGCAGTAAGTGCTATTTGTGTCAGGTCAAATGTAAAATAGGTTGTGTCAGCCAATTTTAAGTCCTATTTTGTGTTTTTTTTGCGTCCTACAAATTCTCTTTCATGTAACTGGTGACTTGAAAAGTTCAACAAAAAATTAATATTTAAATAAAAATAACTTATTTAAATACAGAAATATAAATATAAAAACAAAAACAAAAACATAATAATAATGATGATGATGATGTCACCACAATTGAAATATTGAATATTTAACATTATTACTATTAGTTTTAGATATTAGATAATTATTATTAAGTTTCCTTATTAGTTTACGAGTCTTAGTCCTACTAGAATTAGGGTTTTAATATTATTACTCATATAAATACAAATGTAATCTCTCAGTATTAATATGAATGAGAATTGGAACGTCTTTCTTTGATTTACTGGTTCTCTTCTCAATCTATTTTGATTCCTTAGTATTTTAGCTTCTGTAACCTATTTTATACTTTTATTGTCACAATAACTTTTGTTATTGCCAACCCAAAAGTGTAACTATGGTCTATCATATTCCTACAATTAATTACACTTTAGTGTCATTATTGTTGAATAAAATTATTGAATAAAAGTTACTGTGGTAACAACAATTATGATTGCAGCAATATCTCCACCCATAATAAAATATAAATTAATTATGTAATTATTGATTGCGGGACATGTTTTCAAGTTTTGTGCCTTGTTCAACCCCAAAAAAATCATGTTAATCAGTTTGTGTTATATGTGTTCTCATGCATTCAGGTAGAGGCATAAATTGCCACCCCTAACAAGAACTTTTACTCTAGTCTCTAGGAGCAATGAATCTTAATAAAGAACAGCAGCAAATGATCCACTAGTTTAGTTATGAAAGGGACATGTAATTTCAAGACCTTAGATTTCAAATTAAGCACTGAATAAGGCATCCTTGGGGTATAAAAAAACATAAACAAAGGCAGGGACTTCAATAGCCTAGCATACTGCAACTCAATGAACTCTTTTATATGGAAGAGAAAGGGGAAAAAAGGATTGAGACCATGCAAAAGCAGCAAGCAATAGTGTTTAATAAGCAATATGCATAATTACACAGTTATTCTGCAAAAATGGGATGCAAAGGATTCTAATTCAAATAGTTATTTGGAGTTATCCATGCGAAGAAGATTGGGTAGGATTAATCTGATTTTTGATACAAATTACCAGTGGCTGCCCAACCAATTTTAAAGAAAACGTTATGAGACCAAGGAAAAGCAGCAAGCAATTAGTGTTTAATAGATGTGTCAAATGAGATGGACTAGCTCTTCTTGCTCAAGCTTAGCTCAGATTTTCTTAATTGAGCTATAACTCAACTTATTTATATGTGAGTTGAGTTGGACAATTTATTTAATTTTTTTATTGAACTCATTTAAATTATTTTAAACATATAGACAATGTTTGATAACCATTTCAATTTTAATTTCTAATTCATTAGTTTTAGAATTAAATTTTCAATTTCAAAATATTTTGGGAAAAAAATAAAAGTTGGATATTGTTTGTTTGATAATTAATTTCTAATTTTCAATTTTCACTTTTTTAAGCTCTAAAATTCAATTTTAAACTTATTTTCAATCAATTTTCTTCAAATTTGACTCTTTAATCAATTTAAAAATAATTGAGTATGGTTAGATTATTAATTCTTAGTATTAAGATATAAAAAAATAGAATTGAATTTCAAAACTAACTTTTTTTTAATTTAAGAATTTGGCCAAATTTCAAAATTAAGTTTCAAAATTTAGAAAATAAAAATTGAAATTGAGTTACAAAACGTACCTAATTTCAAAATTTATAAAATTTGAAAATTGAAATTGATAATCCATAAATTGAAATGATCATCAAATAAAAAATAAATCTTATTTTCGAATTTCACTTATAATATTTTTGAAACTAGACATCTTTAATTGTCGTGGTTAATAACAAGACACCTTGTTCAAAACAATAAATAAAAGGTGTACTGCGATTAATTTTTATTTCAAAAAAAATTAAATTTAATATTTGCTCATATACTTGGTCAAAAGTGGGAATAAACAACATAATTTATATAGTAGAACTTTCCAAAAATGAAAATAAAAACTTTCAAATGGATTAAAATACCATAGGAAGCATTATATCGACATAGATGTTAATTATATCTCATTTCCTATTAATAGTAATACTATCATAGATGTAATTTAGTCATTTATGTTTTACATGTTTATAGATATAAAAAAGATTTATGATATTAATTTTTTTAATGTTGGGTAATGATGAGATATATATTGTGATTAGTTAAATAATGAAATTGGATGGTTTAAGTTTGTTGATAAAAGAGTGTTGTTTGGCCCAAAAAAAATATTCTGCCAAAAAAATGTTTTGGGTCCATTTAGTGCGGTAACTTTTAACATTTGACACATTAGTCATTTAACTATTAGGATAGGTTCATTTAGTTCGATAATTTAAAGTTTGAATCAATCTAGTCCAATTTTTTAAAATTTATATTTTTTTTCAAAAATAAAATTGGATTTGTCTATTTATTAAAAGAGAAAAGGGGAGGAGAGAGGGGGGGAGGGAAAGGGAAAAAAAGCAGCTCTCTCTTCCCATGTCACAACTAAATGGGTCCTTAACAATATTAAAGTTTATGCTTTTTTTTCAATACACTCTGTCCCGGAAACCAATATCTAACCAAAACTGATCCATCAAGGAATTAACGGGTCAACAATGAAGAAAGTTCTAATCTAGCTAGTTTATTAATTTTCAGACCATAAACAAAAATATGTTCTTTTAGAACTACATATTATTATTTTTTAATGGGGAGAGAGAAAGCGAGAATGACGGAGGGAAAAAGAGAGAATATGAGGGAGAGAGCTTCTTTTATTTTTTTGTTTTCCTTTCCCTCCCCCTCCCCTTTTCTCTTTTAATAAATAGATAGATCAAATTTTATTTTTAAAAAAATATCAATTGTAAAAAATTGGATTAGATTGACTTAAATTTTGAATTATTGGACTATATGGACCTACCCTAATAGTAACAGAACTAAATGAACCAAGTGAGATGAGCGTTTTCAACTCATAAGCTCAATGGGCCAACCTAAAATGAGTTGAGTTAGACTCAACAGCTCATTTGACATCTCAAGTGTTTAATAACAATCTGCATGATCACACACAATATACCAAATAAATGGAAACTGATAATCCTGAAGTTTTTCCAAACATAATTTACTATGATGTTGGTGCAGTGCCTATACAATTTTTGTGTTCAAAACTAATAACCTGAATGTTTTTGATTTTAAATAACTGATAAACTCACCAAGCTGAAACCTAAAAACTAAACACATTTCACTTCCTAACTGAATCAGTATGAAGTTCACACATCATAGTGTATATCACCAATTGCCATCAGCAATTATTAAAAAAAAATGCTCAGAGAAAAAAATAGCAACAACAAGGCTAGCTTTAAACAAACACTAACGAGTGTACAAGAGCTCTTGAAATCAAAGACTTGTGAAAGCTGGGGACATAAGGGAGAAAAATACAGACCTGTGATGGTGCCATGCACGATGGTTCCATTCTTGAGTTCAATTGAAACTGTCTCATTGTTCAGCTTCATTAAAAACCTGCTCATTTCCAATATTAGGTTACAAAAAATATGCATTATTGAAGAAGAAAAAGCACTCGATTGTTAAATATATATGAAATTAAGTTGATCAGAGAGCATAAAAACAAATTTAAATAAAAAGGTTGGAAACACTGACCTCACAAGCTTCATAGTGGATGAAGATACAAATTTGGCACTTGAATAAAGGAAAAGGCATAGAAGATGGGTTCCAGGACCTGTGTGAGCTGCATATAGGACAAAACATTACTCAAGCATCCACCATAACGACCTTGATAAAGCAAGAGAATCTTATAAAACAATTGCATGTGAAAAGAGTAAATAGAGAAGTAGAAACTAAATATTTGAATTTGCAGTAAAAACAAATTATTAATATGAAAACAATTGCATTATAGTGAAAACAAAAAACATTTCCAGTGTATACACCAAATGAGTACAACTAATGAAGCTAGACATCTAAAGCTTCACTCATCACTCTTAACCTTGTGATTGATCAATGCAATACATTGAACAAAAGAACCATGTAATTTTCAGTATAAAAATAAAAGAAGAAGAAAATCCAGAGAGACCCATAAATTTGACAGGCAACAAACTAATCGTAGCCCCTGAAACTCAAATTGCAGAGACACAAAAACACAAATGAAATCCCAGCCGGCTAAGTCATCAATGTAACCAATAATCTTGTATACGAAAAAGGCCAAATATTATATGCATGATTATCTTTGCTTAAAAACCAAAATATGACTCTAAAGTTCAAGCATTATAATAATCCCAATCAAAGTTCAATTATATATAGTTCCTCCCAGATAAACTCCAAATGCATAATAGTAACATTAAAAAAAAAAAGCCTTCGAGAAATAGGGTTGGAGCTGAGAAGAAATCAATACTTGTACCTTTTAACTTTCCATCATCTTTCCTACTTTTTTTCTCACTATCAGCGGTAAACATTACACAATTTAAAAAAAAAGATCGAATTGAAAGAATATTTTTCTTTAATCTGAGTTGAAAGTACCACATGAACTCTTGAAGAAACTAGAAAAAAAAAAATGAGAACGAGAGAGACAAAGCGTTACCCTCTAGCAGGTGGAGAGCTCACGAGCTTCTTTGATGAAGACGGAAGGTTTGGAGGCGACTGAGAGTTTGACTGAGAGAGACAAATAGGTACCCCCTAGCTGGCGGAATGTTTTCACTCTTCCCTTTTGTTTCAAAACCAAACTAAAACCCTAGAGATCAGGACATGATTATGGGGACAAAGGGTCACAAGTCACAACTATGGATGCAAAAGGGAAACTTTTCCCTTTAGTTAGTTTTGTTTGTGCTGGATATTTTAATTAGTTTTTATAAAAAAACATATAAATTATTTTCCATTTTTAAAATTTAGTTGTGATCAAAGTATATTAATTTTAAAAATTATATAATTAAAATATTATAATAATATAAATAAAATGATTTAAAAAATGATAAATAGGATGAAAATATAGGTATATCAAAATACTATTTTTAAAATATTTTCTAGAATCTTTGAAAAAATTTAGATTTTCATTTTTTTAAAATTTAAAATTTTCAAAATTTTATGATATTTTCTTTAGTTATTTTATATATTTTTAAAATATTGATTAAAATTTTATAAATATGACATAAATATCAATATATTAAATATTAAATAAGTTATGTATTCTAACATCATAATAGTAAGTACAATCTGTAAATAATGGAATTATTCTTCAAATAATAAATTAATTATATATATATTTTTTAAGTATTATTTTTATATAAATAAATGTATATATATTATGTTAAAATAAATTCAATTATATATAAACTATAATGATAATTTAAGACTTAGAATCGAATGTTGGCGACATCTGCATATCAATAGACAAGTCAAGAACATATGCATTACTATTGATCTTTTCAGCAACACGCACACAGCCAAATTTCTTTGCATGAAGCTTGGAACAACTATGTGGTGGGAGACGAGCCTAACTTAGATGAACATGAACAAGGTCCCTTCTTGGAAGATTTTCTTCATAGGATGAACACTAGCTTGTTGTTTATAGTCATTATTAACACCAATAACATCAGTAAGCATTTGTTGTGTTTCCTCAGCTAATATATAAGCAACATTGCTCTTAAAGTGGGTGAGAGATACACGAAGCTTGGGGTCTTTGTTAGACAATAGAAAATTATGATTTTCTTGTGCTTCTGTTAGGCATGCTATTAAAAGCGAATTCAGCTTGACATAGTGCAATGTCCCATTATTTTGGTTTGTTAATAGCTAGACAATGTAGCATTACACCAAGTGTTATTGACCATTTCAGTATGGTCATTAGTTTTTAAGGGTGAAAAGAGTTATTGAATTTAAGAGTTTTGTCTAATCTCTTCTATAATTCACGCCAAAAGTGGCTTGTAAACCTAACATCTCTGTCTGAGGTGATAAATATTGGCACACCATGAACTTAACAATTTCTTTAAAGAATAAATGAGCTATATAACTAGCATGTGCATTTTTTTGGCAAGGAATAAAGTGTTATATTTTTGAGATTTCAAATGAAAGATTGCTCACCAAGTGTTTATTCTATTGTGAAGGGCAATAAATTCAATTTTGACCAATGCTTAAGGAATGATTTTGAAAGAGAACAAAAGAAGAACATTTCATATGCATCTGTTGTCGGAAGCCTGATGTATGCTAAGGTTTGCACAAGGCTTGACATTGCATTTGTTGTTAGAATATTGGGATGATATCATAGTCATCCAGGTTTCGACCACCGGAGAGCTACTAAGAAAGTGATGAGGTACCTTCAAAGAACCAAAGACTATATGCTAATGTATAGACGAATGACGATTTAGAAGTAATTGGTTACTCCGATGCGGACTTTGTTGCATGTGTTGATTCACGTATATCAACATCTGGTTATATTTTCATGTTTGTCGGTGGAGCCGTGTCTTGGAGGAGTGCAAAACATTCCTTGACTGCTACTTCCACTATGGAGGCCAAGTTTGTGTCATGTTTTGAGGCCACATCACATGGTGTATGGTTGAAGAATTCCATTTCTAGGTTTAAAGTAGTTGACTCTATTTCTAAGCCATTGAGATTGTACTGTGACAACCCAACTGATGTGTTTATAACTAAGAACAATAAGAGTGGTATTCGTAGTAAGCACATTGATATCAAATATTTGGCCATAAGAGAACGTGTTAAGAAAAAAAAAGTGATCATTGAACACGTTATCATTGAGTTGATGATTGTTGATCCTTTGAGTAAGGGCATACCACCACTGAAATTTAATGATCATGTAGAGAAAATGGGAATTGATTCTATTTTGTAAAGGTACATATGTAGTTTATTACTGAAACTCTTATATTGTGATATTTTCTTCTATTCATGTGCACCTTAATTTATTTGAAAATATATATTTTGTATAGGACTAAGAATAAATGTAGGATTTATTCATTAAGTTTTGTTACCATATAAATTGTAATACTTGAGAAACTAAATATATTGTAATACATGGAAGATAATACTCGCTCTTAGAGGACCTATCACCATGATTCACATCTTTATTTCTTAAGAAAGATAATCAATGAGATTAAGTTGTGTGTTTGGACTAAGTGAGAGAATATAACCGATCATCCGTTTAAACTTTCTAATTTTTATTTCGGTTTTTCTTTAATGGATCATTTAGTGTTCTAAACGTTTCTATCATTAAAGAGCTCGTCAGTTATAGTTAAAGCTGGTAACGATACCAATGCTTTAATAGGAAACATGACTATAAAATGAGTGTTATGGTTCCTAAACTCAACATACAATTCCAGTGCAATACACCATCTATTTGATGTTGAGAGTTTAGAAGTTCCTAACACATAAAGCAAATCATTTACGATCAGTTTAGAGCTTTAAGAACAATTTTAATAACTGGATATAAGATCCTTGTTTTACTTATTTTCGATCCTTTTAGTTTATTTATTCCACATTTGGATCGATTAATTATGCTTACAATTTCTTATTAAGTGATAATGGATTCAACTCATAATAGATACTGGATATTAATATTTTTAACATAATAAAATGCAGTTTGTACATGTTACACAATATTATAAGTTAGGTATGAAATCTATATTTGGTAAAACCCATCAATTAGGTACGTATTCTTTGATTTTTCTTTCTTTAATTTGAAGTGAGATTTAGATATCGACAAGGAAAAAAGAACTACTATTGAGGTACTTTTTTCAAAACATTTATGTTCACTTTATTTTCTATTTATATATTTCTTATTGTTTTATCAGAACTAGAAGTCAATGCAGTGCGTGCCTGTGCTCTTAGTTTCTCCCCTGCGTAGTTTTGATCCAAATAGAACAATCTGCCCCTCAGATACCCTCGACCAATTATTTCCTTGGTAAGAAGATCCTAAAAAATCACATACATAGGATAAAAGGTTACAGAATATTTAGACTCAATATTCAACTGTGGGATAGATATTAAGTGATGAGATAAGTCAGGTACATATAAAACATTATGAAGCTATAAAGATGGAGTGATATGAATTGACCCATTTCCTAAGACATGAAAGGCCTCACTGTTAGCATTCGTAACATAAGACATTGGTGGGGAAGATAACTCACAAAAATAAGATTTGTCATAAGTCATATGATCAGATGCACCAGAATCAATAATCCAAGTATTAGACCCAATAGAGTGAGAAACGTTTAAGGTCATACCAATCTTACCACGACTAGCTATTGCAACTGTAGGGATACCTCCACATTTCATATGATGATCCTGTCCAGTTACTCCATAGTAGTCTGGTTCTTGGACAATTTGTACTACAATTGTTTTTTTCTCTAGGACGATGACGTTGCTATTTTGCTCCATAGTAGTATGCTTTTGATTATAGGTGTGGGTACAATTTCCAACAAGTCTCATGAAGATGCCCATTTTCATTGCAAAAGAGCATTGAGGACGAGGGCGATTGACAAAGACTGGTAGAGGTCCTTGTTGATGAAGTGGAATTGAATTTTTCTGTTGGAGGAAATGTGCCTTTGATTTGGCTTGAATGGCTAGGCTTGATACCTCAACTTGTGTCTGATGAAGAATTTCCTATTGAGATTCGTCTTTACTGATGTATGTAAAGGCGGTAGTTGATGAGTGCTCAAAAAGCACTAAAATAACCATGATTTTATGTACCTTAATTGATTAAAAATACATATATTTATATGTTTTATCATATATTTATATAAATTTGTCTTTTTCGGAATCACGGGTATTTTTATTGTTTTTCAGGTATTTTGGCTTAAAAACGCAATGTAAAGACTCAAAGAGGAATATTTGAAGCAATACATCACAAATATATCAATAAATAAGTGAGAAAAGGTCAACAAACATGGAAAAATCGGACGAAATGGGTCGAAAAGGTCAAAAATGTCAAAAAGACACAAATCGCGCGTCGCAGCCCAGCGCCCAGCCGCGCGCGCTGGCATGCCCAGCTGCGCGCTGGCACTGTTCACGCGCGCCGAGCTGCGCGCAGCGACAGCCCCAGCGCGCGCGCGCAGCGCCCCAGCAGCCCCCCTCCGCACGCCCAACGCGTTTTCGCCCCATTTTTCACGTGCAGCCGCCCCTGTGACATCATGCTGACGTCATTGATGACATCAGCAATTCCAATACGCGTTTTTACATTTTTAAATATTTTTTTAACATTTTTTTACTCATTTTTTCTCTCCATCCTCACCTATAAATACCCCCCTTCCCTTCACTTCAAATCACACCTTCAAAACTCACTTCTCTCTTCTTTCTTTCTCTCATTTCTTAGTTTTTAGTTTCTCTTAGTTTCTTTCTTAGTTTCTAAGTTTTTCTTAGTTTTTCTCTTAGTTTTTAGTTCAATTCTCTTAGGTTTAGAGTTCTTCCCTTTTTGAGAGGAACTTGTAATGTTTTTGTAATAATTTAGATTTTTGATTCAATATATGGAAGTGCAAATTCCGCTCGGAGGTTTTCTAGCAACGGGAATAGCGTCGAAGTTCTGTAAGGATTTTATTTTCTTTACAGTTATTTTTATGCTTTATTCTTACATGTTATATTCAACTTGTCTGTGGTTAAATTTAACTATGCTAGCTGTTTAGTAAAAATGATGTAATAACGACGTTGTTATGCTTGCGAAATATTAAATAGGTAAAAATCTTTAAAATGAATTGATTTTGTTTTTATTCAAGATTTTATATTAAGAATGTTAGAGAGAAATATATTATTTTTCATTACAAACTTAAACCCGAAAATTAGATTTTAAGGTTTAGTTATCCGGTCTAATTTAGAGTAGTGCTCTTTTATTTGTTGGTACAATCGCCCGGTAGTTAGAGTGAAACTCTATTTCAAAAGTTTTTATAAGAATTATTATGTGAAAATGTATTGACAACATATTTTCAATAGTGGTTTTAAAACTTGAAAGTTAGTACTCGGATAATTAAATTCTTTAGTTTAATTTGGACACCTTGAATAATGTTTAAATTGTCTAACCCCACCAAAGGTGGCATTTAAATGGTTCATTTTCAATCTCTTAGAAAAAGGAATTAATTTAATTAAGCATATTAGTTATCAACCCCACCCATAGGTGTTAATTGATTTGTTTAGTTAACAAAGAATATCTAACCCCACCAAAGGTGGTATTTATATAAAAAAGAGCGAATCAATAAAATATCAATTTATATCTTTAATAACCTAGTTAATATGAGCAAGCATAATTAATTTAGTTATTATATCCATAAATACTCCGCTAATATAAATGATAAAAATTTGCATGAATATTTATTGAATCCGTATATATGTTTATTTTTAGATAATTATTTATTGAATTTGTATCTATGTTTATTTTTATGTTATTAGATTATATTTAATTAATCTGTATATATGTTTATTTTATGTTATTAGATTAGGAACACAAAAACCAAACTATCGTGACAGGATGTTTAGGATTTAATTTCGTTTTTAAAAGTTTGAATAATAAATTAAAAACCACATACATTCCTTCCTTAGATCGACCTTGGGAGTATACTTATCATTTTCTACGAAATGATTCGTGCACTTGCGAGAGTTTTATAAATATTAAAACCAAAGTATTTGCGGGAATCGGCGATGCCGGTTTTCGTTCATCAAGTGTTTGGCGCCGTTGCCGGGGAAGGAATAGCGTTTTTAAATTATTTATCAAAATTTTAAAAACATTTTTGTGCTGTAAATAATTGTGATATTTTAATAATAATCAAATTTCAAAATTCATAATAAATAAAAAAAAAAAAAAACCAAAAAAAAAAAAAACATTACTTGAATTTATACCTAATTAACTAAATAACATGAAAAGTAAAAATCTAAGGGAGTTCTGTCTAGGAGACTAGTTCTTGGAAGCCTTTGTGCCACTAGTCTTTCTTGGGAACGTTGCTCTGGCTAGGAGAATGGTATTTAAGGTGCCGTTTGCACCACCATTCTTTCCTGGGAGCACTCTTGGTTAATACTAATTATGTTCCAAAAAAAAAAAAAAAAAAAAAAATTTTTTAGGGTTTAACTAGTTTTGTTTAGTGCTTTGTATTGAATAACATGTAAATTTTCTCTAAATTTTTTTATTTTGTTGACAGGAGTTTTAAATTTACGTTTACAATAGTCTATGCGTGGTAGAAGATCCCTAGGAAACCCCCTTACACCATATGTAAATAAATTTCATAAATTTAAACAAGTGTCAACAAAACTGGATTCTACCCATCAACCTGTTTTTGAGCCAAACATAGAACCAAGTCTTAATCCTTTACTAGAACCAAAAGAAATGGAGGAAAACCAACATATTAGGGAAACCACGATGAAGGAGTTTGCAAGACCGGTAATAGGCACGGCAACTGCCGCTATCCAGTTGGGGGAGGCTGCTCGGAATTACGACCTTAAAAATATTCATTTTTCTATGCTTCCTTCCTTTTATGGGCTACCTAATGAAGATTCTCTTTCCTTTATGAGAGATTTCTATGCTACGGTCCAAACATTCCCCCTCGGTATTCTAAACGAGGATCAACTTAGGATGAGATGTTTTCCCTACACATTAAAGGATAAGGCCAAAGCTTGGTTGATGTCACTTCCCCCAGGTTCTCTGATGACATGGGGTAACATTTACAATAAATTCATGGGAAAATTCTATTCCCATCAAAAAACATCAGAGTTGAGAGGAAAGATTGCTACTTTCTCTCAGATGGATGGAGAACCATTCCATGAAGCTTGGGATAGGTTCAAGATGTTTCTCACTCAGTGTCCCCATCATAGCTTTCCCCTGCAGTTGCAGAACCAATTCTTTTACGATGGACTTACACAACAATGTCAGTTCATTGTCGACAACGCTGCAGGAGGAGCAATAGGAGAAAAAACTGCCTCAGAGACGTATAACCTCTTTGAGATGTTGGGTGCTAATTCCCAACAGAAAAGCTCCCGAGTGAGAAAAGCTGGAGTTCATGAAATCGACTCCAATAATGAAGTTCAACAACAACTTGTTCAACTGACTAAGCAAGTTGCCCTTCTCGCTACACAAACCAACACCAATAATGATCAATATGGTTTGTATAACAACATGGGACATGGTACTGAAGCCTGTCCATATCAAGGAGATACAACTGGACCTGAACAGGTCAATGTGTTGGGAGCATATCAACAGAGACCAAGGTTTGATCCCAATTCAAATACCTATAATCCTGGGTGGAGAAGTCATCCAAATTTTTCTTGGAGGCAAAACAACCCTCCTTTTACTCAAAGCTCAAACCAGGCAGGCCAGCAATTCCACCCACCTATTCCAAGAAGCATTCCTAATAAACCAACCCTGGAGGACAACTTGAATTCTTTTATTCAAGTTTGTAGGGATAACCAATCTAAAACCAATCAACGGTTGGACTCTGTGGAAGCTTCTATCAAAAAGGTGGAAGTTCAAGTTGAACAGTTAGTTGAACATTTGCAAAAAGGCAAAGACTAATTTGAAACTTAAATGAATTCAATGAAGAGGAGACATTGAGTTTTTCATTCTGCAATCTCCAAGCAACGTCTTACTAGAAGACGATAAATTTTAGTCCTGTATGGGAGGTCACCCATTATTGTATTTTCCTTTGTTTTAGTTTGCGTGTAATAAAAATTCAGATGAAATAAAATTCGTTTGATTCAAAAATTCTGTCCATTCGCTTAAATTTAAAAAAAAAAAAAAAATTAGGTTCCTTGCACTTTTTGCTTTTACGTTTTATCAAGTTATAAATATTTCTTAGAGATATCTACTAAAAGCAAAATGTTGATACACAATAGGAGGAGGATCATTTTCAACTACAAACAACCATGGGAGATGCTGAAGATAGGCGGAAAAAGATGAAAGAATATACAATGCCAATCATTGGCAATGTAACTTCCGGTATCCAATTACAAGAGGCTGCAAGGAATTATGAATTGAAAAAGATTCATTATTCTTTGTTGCCTTCCTTTTACGGTATCCCTAATGAAGACCCTTTGCATTTCATTCGAGAATTCTATGCTATTGTCCAAACCTTTCCACTACATGCAATTAATGAAGATCAACTTAGGATGAAGTGTTTTCCTTACACTCTCAAAGATAAAACTTGGTCATGGTTCATTACTCTACAGTCAGGTTCTCTTAAAACTTGGGAGGTAGTCTATGAAATTTTTATGGGTAGGTTCTATTCCCATCAAAAGACTGTTGATCTAAGAACAAAGATAGCAACATTTTCTCAAATGAATGAAGAGCCCTTTCATGAAGCTTGGGAACGATTCAAACTCCTTTTCATTCAATGTCAAAATCATAGCTTTCCATTACAGCTACAAAACCAATTCTTTTATGATGGATTGACACTAAAGAGTCAATACATGGTTGATAATGCTGCTGGAGGTGCTGTAGGAGAAAAGACCGCAGAGGAAACCTATAAGCTTTATGAGTTGTTGGGTTCTAATTCCCAACAAAGAGGTGGTAGAAGGAAAGCAAAGGTCAATGAAGTCGGCTCTGATAATGAGATAACCTTGCAACTTGCTGAATTGACTAAACAAGTGAAATTCCTCACTTCCCACCAAATTTCAAATCAAGAGGTATGTGAAGTGTGTTGTTCAATTGGGCATGGTACTCATAATTGTTCAAATACTTGTGATTCTAGTGTCGCTGCCATAGAGGAAGTCCAATCTTTTCAAAGGTATCATCCAAACACCTATAATCACCCAGCCTACACCCAATATCCAACACTAAGGTCAGATAACAACCACCCTTACCCACCAAGCCAATCTTTTAAGCCAACCTTAGAAGATAGCTTGAATGCTTTTATTCAAGTTAGTCGTGACAACCAATTGATGACTAATCAAAGGTTGAACACCATGGAGGCTTCGGTTAACAGGATTGAATCTAAAGTTGGGCAACTGGCTGAACAAATGCAAAAGAAAGAACCAGGAAAGTTGCCCAGTCAACCAGAACAAGCAAAGGATGTTAGAACCCTTCGAAGTGGTAAGGTAGTCAATACCAGTTTACCTGAAATCTCTAACAATCTACCTTTTAGTTCAGGTAACAAAGAAGGCGATACTCTAATCTCGCAAAAAGGAGAAACAAGTGTTAAACTTAACAAGCCTTCTAAAAAACTCATTGGGGGGTCATCTGACACCCCCAAAATTCAAAAGACAACAGAACCACACCAGATGCAAGTACCTTTTCCCCACCGGTTAAAAGAATCCAAACAAGATAAGCAATTCAATGATCTTTTTAATATGCTCTCTAAAGTAAATATCAATTTACCATTATTAGAAGTGATCATGAATGTGCCCTCATATGCCAAATTTTTCAAAGAGTTGAACACTAAGAAAATGAGGTATGAACTGAATGAACGAGTAGTAGTATCAGAAATTTCTAGCGCTGTACTTCAGCACAAACTACCCCCTAAGTTGAAAGACCCTGGAAGTTTTATTATAAACATAACTATGGGGGATAGGAAGGTTGCTAAAGCAATGCTTGATTTAGGTGCTAGTATAAATTTGATGCCCTACTCTATATTCTTACAACTCAATCTAGGGGATTTAAAACCCACAACTATGTCCCTTCAACTTGCAGATAGATCTCTTAAATATCCAGAGGGAATAGTTGAGGATGTTTTGGTACAGGTAGACAAACTGATAATACCTGTTGACTTTGTGGTTCTGGATATGCAAGAAAATCCAGCATTGGACAGAGAGCACACAATATTGCTTGGTAGACCATTTATGGCAACTACTAAAACTATTATTGATGTCCAAGATGGAAATTTGACAATGACAGTCTTAGGAGAGACTGTTCATTTTAAAGTTTTTGATTCTTCACCTTTCCTTTCTATTTCTACCATCGATGAAATATTCGATGTTGATCCTTTGGATAATCTTGTCCAAAACACCTTTTTCCGAACCAGAATAGAAGACAAGCTTGAAACCGTTCTTACACTTGAAAAGGTTGAAGAAGATTTAGATGAGGAAATAAAGGGGTACCTTGAACAACTAGACAATAATGAAGTGATGACAAAATCTAGTACACTTTTAAATCTACCCAGTTCTTCATCTATTAAAGAGGCCAATCCACCTGAACTTGAACTCAAAGACTTACCTGAGCATTTAAAATGTGTTTTTGGGAGAAGGGGAAACTTATCCAGTGATAATTTCTTCAACCTTGACCAAACCACAAGAAAAGGAACTCATCAAAGTGCTTAAACAGTTTAAGAAATCTATAGGTTGGAGTATATGGGATATAAGAGGCATTAGTCCAACAATGTGTATGCACAAGATCAACTTGGAGGACGGTGCTAAACCTGTACGAGAGGCCCAAAGAAGACTAAACCCAAACATGCAAGAGGTAGTTAAGAAGGAAATTCTTAAATTATTAGAAGAAGGGATTATCTATCCTATTGCGAATAGTAAGTGGGTTAGTCCAGTGCATGTGGTACCAAAGAAATCTGGGATAACAGTTGTTAAGAATGACAAAAGTGAATTAGTGCCCACTAGAATAATCACTGGATGGAGAATGTGTATAGATTTTAGGAAACTAAATTTATATACGAAAAAGGATGACTTTCCTCTTCCATTCATTGATCAAATGTTGGAAAGATTAGCTGGGCACGAATTTTACTGTTTTTTGGATGGACTGTCTGGATATTATCAAGTACCCATAGCACCAGAAGATCAGGAAAAGACCACATTTACATGTCCTTTTGGGACATTTGCTTTTCGCAGAATGCCATTTGGGTTATGCAATGCCCCTGCCACGTTCCAGAGATGCATGATATCCATTTTCTCGGACATGGTGGAAAAATTCATTGAGATTTTCATGGACGATTTCTCTGTCTTTGGGAACTCATTTGATGATTGCTTACATAAATTGACTTTGGTTTTAGAAAGATGCATTGAATGCAATCTAACCCTTAGTTGGGAGAAAAGTCATTTTATGGTTCAACAAGGGATAGTTTTAGGACATATAATTTCAAACAAGGGTATTGAAGTTGATAAAGCAAAAGTTGAATTGATATCCAAACTACCTCCCCCTACATCTGTGAAAGGGATAAGAAGCTTCTTGGGACATGCAGGATTCTAGAGACGATTCATTAAAGATTTCTCTAAAATAAGTCGTCCATTATGTAACTTGCTATCCAAAGATGCTGATTTTGATTTCAACAATGACTGCCTTACTTCCTTTAATACCTTGAAAGATAAACTCACATCTACCCCTGTTATAATGGCACCAAACTGGTCTTTACCCTTTGAAATAATGTGTGACGCTTCTGATTATGCAATAGGAGCAGTCCTGGGACAAAGAGTGTATAAGCGTTTACATGTCATCTACTATGCTAGCAAAACACTCAATGATGCCCAGATGAATTACACCACCACTGAAAAGGAATTCTTGGCTATAGTATTCTCTTTAGACAAATTTCGGTCTTATTTAGTAGGATCTAAAGTGATTGTGCATTCTGATCATGCTGCTTTAAGATACCTATTAAGTAAACCAAATGCCAAGCCAAGATTAATCAGGTGGGTCTTACTCTTACAAGAATTTGACCTAGAAATCAAGGATAAGAAAGGCAGTGAAAACTTAGTAGCTGACCATTTGTCTAGGTTAATTTCTGACTTTAATTCTCTTAAAGATGAGAGTAATGACGATATAGTTGAAACCTTTCCTGATGAACAGTTATTTTTCATAGGTCCGAACCCATGGTACGCTGATATTGTAAACTATCTTGCCACTGGTGTTTTGCGACCTAACACTTCATATCAGGAGAAGAAAAGGTTTTTTAAAACTATTAAGGACTATTTCTGGGATGACCCTTATTTATACAAGATTGGTCAAGATCAAGTCATCCGGAGATGTGTACCTGAAGAAGAACATAAGAGCATTCTGACTTTTTGTCATGAACTTCATTGTGGGGGTCATTTTGGAGGAGAAAAGACAGCCCGTAAGATATTACAGTCTGGATTCTTTTGGCCCACTCTTTTTAAAGATGCTCATATGTTTTGTGCACAATGTGATAGATGTCAAAGAACAGGAAACATAAGCAAAAGAGATGAAATGCATTTGACATCTAATTTAGTTGTTGAACTCTTTGATGTATGGGGGATTGACTTTATGGGTCCTTTTCCCCCATCTAATGGTTTTCAATACATTTTGGTTGCTGTGGATTATGTGTCCAAGTGGGTAGAAGCTATACCCACCAAAACCAATGATGCTAATGTTGTTGTGAAATTCTTGAAAGATTTCATATTCAGTAGGTTCGGAACGCCTAGAGCTATAATAAGTGATGGAGGTAGCCATTTTTGTAACAAACTCTTTGATGAAGTACTAAACAAGTACAACATCACACATAAGGTAGCTACTCCATATCATCCTCAAACTTCCGGTTTAGTGGAAGTAAGTAATAGGCAAATTAAGGGAATACTGGAACGCACTGTGCGTCCCTCAAGGAAGGATTGGGCATTTAAGTTAAATGATGCCTTATGGGCATACCGCACCGCTTACAAAACACCTATTGGGATGAGCCCTTACCGGTTAATCTTTGGGAAAGCGTGCCACCTTCCAGTTGAACTTGAACACAAGGCTTATTGGGCAATTAAAGAGCTAAACATGGATTTACATAAAGCAGGTGAAAAACGAGTACTCCAGCTTCATGAGTTGGAAGAAATTAGGAATGAAGCCAATGAGAATTCCAAATTATACAAGGAGCGTACTAAGCGCTATCATGACAAGAGGCTAGTTCCTAAAACTTTTCACCCTGGAATGAAAGTTCTTTTATTTAACTCTCGTTTGAGATTGTTTCCAGGAAAGCTAAGATCAAGATGGGATGGACCATTCAAAATAGTTCAGGTATCTGAACATGGAGTGGTAGAACTATTGGACTCCAAGACACAAAAAACGTTCAAAGTTAATGGCCATCGTGTCAAGCCTTATGTGGAAGAACCAAACAATATTGCTGAAATGGATTGCATTTGGCTGAGTAACCCTTAGCACCAAAAAGATACGTCTTGCTAAGACGTTAAACTAAGCGCTGGATGGGAGGCAACCCATCATGTTAGGTAATTTTTTGTTATTTGTTTTATTTACTTAATTTTATTGTTTATTTTAGTTTACTTATATGTGAATAATTTAAAAAAAAAAATTTGTTAAAACTAAAAATATTTGTTGAGATGTTAGAAGTTCACAGCGATCTGTCTGTACACACTTTAATGATGAATATGATGGATGCACCTGCATTCCTTCATTACTACTTACACATTCTCAAGAAATAGGTAATCTTTCTACTCTTTTCTCTTTATCTTTAATTTGCAGTTGTTACATTGAGGACAATGTAAGTTCTAGGTTGGGAGTGGTGAAAAGTTACCATGCTTAATAAAACCATAAAAATAAAAAATTCTCACAAAAATTTATCATTTCTTTAAATCAAATTTAAGTAAATAGTTAAGTCTTTGGTACTGTTAGATTAATTTTTGAAAACATATCATGAAATATTGTGTAATTATTTTTGATAATTAGTTAGTTTTTGTCATAACTAGTATTTCTTGATAAAATGTGGAAATTATATTAAACCCAAAATCGGTGTTTATGAATTTTTTTAGTGGAGACTACCCTTGTGAGATATAATTTGAGCCTAATTTCTTTTATTCAGAGTGAAATATATATTTTTTCTACTCCAAACACATTTCTTATTTATTCAAAAAGTTTAGATGATCTCTATAGGTATTAGCATTGAATGTATGAATTTTTTTCATCTTAATAGAGTATCATATATTTTTGATTATTATTTTTTGTTTAGATTAAACGATTTGAGTAGAAATTGATAGTATATGTTTATATCTCATTCATGCATGACTGCTACAAAAACAAAAAGACATATATGGGGTTACCTAAACCAAGATCAAACAGAAAAGCCACAAAATTAACCACTCACCAAAATCCAAAAAAAATGTACAATCTGTACATGGGTTGACTCTCTAAAAAATACATATATTGAAAAATATCTACAAAAAAAAAAAAAAATAGAGAGAAAAAAAAATAGTATCATCTACATACTATGACCCACATTGCCTACAAAGTTGTGAGTAAAGGCTAATTACAAAAGAAAGATATAGGAAGTAATTCCCTAAAAAGTCATTGCAATTTCTTCATTTGTAAAAGCATATATCTTGAAATTCTTTCTTAATGAGTTTGATTTATGCATGAAAATAATTTTTGTATATGATATCTTTATAATTTATACATTCGATTCCTTTCATGAGATCAATGTTAAAATAACACTTTGACCCTTTATTCTTTATACATATGCGAACATATTAGTTCATTTCTATACATCAACTCTTTCGCATATAAATTAGTATGAGTGTTTGAACCCATAGGATTCAGTGCTTTGAGAGTATTGACTTGTGAGGAATAGAGTCGAAGCGAATACTGATTCATGACACTGAAATTGGGTAAAATTAAATTGATACATTTTTGAAATGAAATATGAAAATGATTTTCGACTAATTATTGTAATAAAATCATGATTGTTTAAAGAGATTAAAATAACTTATGCTTGAGATTTTAATTATGATCTTAAAGGAGATTAAAAAGTATGAGATATTTTTGTGATATGTTGTGTTCTTTTATTCTTAAATTAATTTTTGATTGTGTTGTAATTTTAATTTTTGATTTGATTGTTTTTATCTTTACATTTAGTTCAATGTTTGTGGGTATCATTACTGAAAACCCTCACGAGACTCAAACTCGTCCACTAGGGCAACCTAGGGGTTTAACGGCTTGTTGCATAGGCTAAATGCAACCGTTTCAATCCACGAAAGTGATTTAGGATAGTTTAATTTTTAGCTTTTATCGCTTCTCTTGCTAAGAGACTAGCAAGAAGCTGGTTGGGGGTTGTGATGAGTGCTCAAAAAGCACTAAAATAACCATGATTTTATGTACCTTAATTGATTAAAAATACATATATTTATATGTTTTATCATATATTTATATAAATTTGTCTTTTTCGGAATCACGGGTATTTTTATTGTTTTTCAGGTATTTTGGCTTAAAAACGCAATGTAAAGACTCAAAGAGGAATATTTGAAGCAATACATCACAAATATATCAATAAATAAGTGAGAAAAGGTCAACAAACATGGAAAAATCGGACGAAATGGGTCGAAAAGGTCAAAAATGTCAAAAAGACACAAATCGCGCGTCGCAGCCCAGCGCCCAGCCGCGCGCGCTGGCATGCCCAGCTGCGCGCTGGCACTGTTCACGCGCGCCGAGCTGCGCGCAGCGACAGCCCCAGCGCGCGCGCGCAGCGCCCCAGCAGCCCCCCTCCGCACGCCCAACGCGTTTTCGCCCCATTTTTCACGTGCAGCCGCCCCTGTGACATCATGCTGACGTCATTGATGACATCAGCAATTCCAATACGCGTTTTTACATTTTTAAATATTTTTTTAACATTTTTTTACTCATTTTTTCTCTCCATCCTCACCTATAAATACCCCCCTTCCCTTCACTTCAAATCACACCTTCAAAACTCACTTCTCTCTTCTTTCTTTCTCTCATTTCTTAGTTTTTAGTTTCTCTTAGTTTCTTTCTTAGTTTCTAAGTTTTTCTTAGTTTTTCTCTTAGTTTTTAGTTCAATTCTCTTAGGTTTAGAGTTCTTCCCTTTTTGAGAGGAACTTGTAATGTTTTTGTAATAATTTAGATTTTTGATTCAATATATGGAAGTGCAAATTCCGCTCGGAGGTTTTCTAGCAACGGGAATAGCGTCGAAGTTCTGTAAGGATTTTATTTTCTTTACAGTTATTTTTATGCTTTATTCTTACATGTTATATTCAACTTGTCTGTGGTTAAATTTAACTATGCTAGCTGTTTAGTAAAAATGATGTAATAACGACGTTGTTATGCTTGCGAAATATTAAATAGGTAAAAATCTTTAAAATGAATTGATTTTGTTTTTATTCAAGATTTTATATTAAGAATGTTAGAGAGAAATATATTATTTTTCATTACAAACTTAAACCCGAAAATTAGATTTTAAGGTTTAGTTATCCGGTCTAATTTAGAGTAGTGCTCTTTTATTTGTTGGTACAATCGCCCGGTAGTTAGAGTGAAACTCTATTTCAAAAGTTTTTATAAGAATTATTATGTGAAAATGTATTGACAACATATTTTCAATAGTGGTTTTAAAACTTGAAAGTTAGTACTCGGATAATTAAATTCTTTAGTTTAATTTGGACACCTTGAATAATGTTTAAATTGTCTAACCCCACCAAAGGTGGCATTTAAATGGTTCATTTTCAATCTCTTAGAAAAAGGAATTAATTTAATTAAGCATATTAGTTATCAACCCCACCCATAGGTGTTAATTGATTTGTTTAGTTAACAAAGAATATCTAACCCCACCAAAGGTGGTATTTATATAAAAAAGAGCGAATCAATAAAATATCAATTTATATCTTTAATAACCTAGTTAATATGAGCAAGCATAATTAATTTAGTTATTATATCCATAAATACTCCGCTAATATAAATGATAAAAATTTGCATGAATATTTATTGAATCCGTATATATGTTTATTTTTAGATAATTATTTATTGAATTTGTATCTATGTTTATTTTTATGTTATTAGATTATATTTAATTAATCTGTATATATGTTTATTTTATGTTATTAGATTAGGAACACAAAAACCAAACTATCGTGACAGGATGTTTAGGATTTAATTTCGTTTTTAAAAGTTTGAATAATAAATTAAAAACCACATACATTCCTTCCTTAGATCGACCTTGGGAGTATACTTATCATTTTCTACGAAATGATTCGTGCACTTGCGAGAGTTTTATAAATATTAAAACCAAAGTATTTGCGGGAATCGGCGATGCCGGTTTTCGTTCATCAGTAGTCAAGATCAGATGGTCTCACATTCGAAGCAATTCACCTTTAGCACTATTATATCTTGTATCAAGTCCTCTCAAAAATGCATGTACTCTTTCAAGCTCCTTCTCTTTCTGGTACCATAGAAGGTCTTCTTGATTTTTAATTTTGCATGGACGTTTCTGATCAATTTCAGCCCATACATTCTTTAGCTTGGTGAAAAACATAGATATTGGTTGCCCATTTTGCTGCATACCAGCAGCTTTGCACATCAGTTTATGAACTTGAATAAAGTCAGACTCATTTGTATAAAGATCACCTAAGGTATTACATATGGCCTCAGCGGTTTCAAATTCCTCCACCATCTATAATACATCATCAATTATGGCTCTAAATAGAATTGACATTACAAAATCATCATCATCTTCCCACTTAGTATAGGCTTCTACATCATCTTGACTAGGAGCCTTGATTGATCCAGTTACATGTCCCATCTTATGCATCCCACGAAGATAAACAAACATCACTTTTTTTCATGTTCGAAAATTGGTACCATTGAGTTTAGTATCCCTGAAAGAACCATTTTCTGAACTCTTAACAGATACTTCAAATTTTGAAACTTCATTAGTTTTAGAAACCTGATGTTGTCTTGAATCTTCCATTGAAATAAATAATAATATTGTGCAGCACAGTCAAAAGTTTTTTTTTGGACTGAATTGGACTATGGATTGGGCTAAAATTGGTAAATGGGCTGATGAGCTAGGGTTGGAAGAATATTGGATGGGCTTAGGAAAAATGTTAGATGGGCTAGGGTTTGTGTGATATATGAAAAAAATGAATATGAAAACGGAGTAAATATTACTCACAAAGACGTAGGGCAGTGTAAGAGTTGAAGACGTAGGGTTGGATAGGCGGAGTTGGTACAGATGGATTTGCAACAATGCGAGGATATTGTCGGATAGAACTGGTGAGAATGGATGAATGGGCAGATTTGGTACGGATGGCTGGACAAGCATAGTTGATGCGAATGGTTGGACAAGCAGAGTTGTTGCGAATGGCTGGACAGATAGAGCTGGTATGGACGGATCTACAATGGCGCAGACTGGATGATGTGAGGAGATTGACATATGGATAGATCTACAACGGACGCAAGCAATGACGTGGACTGGACATCTTAAGAAGATTAACGACATTGCGTGAAGAGACTGACGGTGATGCTACTGCTGACGGTGACTATAGGCGTTGCGCGAAGACTGGTAAAAATATTTTTTCCTACTCTGATACCAAATTGAATATAATGAAATATAATTATTTTCTCTTGAAATACAATGAATGATAATATACATATATATACAGAAAATAAGAATCTACTTTTAGGAAAAATGCTCTTAAGAAAAGTATATTAGTTGCATACAACTAATATACACTTATTAATAATAACTCATAAAAATATTAAGAAATTGTCAAATTTACATATATTTATAAAATTTAAACTTAAATTTCTGAGTCCAATACTCATTATAGAAAATTCTTTTCAATGCCCAACTATAAAGTAATACGGTTAGGGCAAGATGTAACTATTTTTGTCTTACTTGAAAGTGCCTTTGTTTGTTCATCTCTTTTAAATTTATTGTTTCATTTATTGTTTTGGTTCCTTTGGTGTATGTGATGTACTTTGTGCTTGTTTTTTTGTTAGACTTATATTTCCAATGTTGTGTTTGATTTATAGCTTTACTATTTTTGTTTGAATCATTCTATTTGATCATATTTATTAATTTTGCCTTGTTTATCTTTTTGCGTTCGTTTTCTTGATATTTGTATTTTGATAGCATCTTGTGTGTATTTTAAAATTTTCTTTTTTTTGTTTTTTAATTTTTAATTTATATTATCTTAATCTATTTGATTATTTTGTTACCTAGCTTTCTTTATTTATTTTACTTATTATATATGCTTTTTATTTGTTCATTTTAATTGTTGGTGCTCATGTTAAGAATTAACCTTTACCTAGGCCATACCAGTTTAGTTGGTCTCTTAAAGTTGGTGAATGAGGATTTAAACTACAAATGAAATGTGTTATATGTGTGCCAAAAAGCCTAGCTATCTTTTTCTCATGCCATTATCATTAATGATTCCAATGATAGAGATCAGTGAGTGTATTAATGTTTTGATATTCAAGTGAAGATCCCGTTCTCTTTGAGAGGTCCAAAGTGATTTTTTGTTCTTATAAGTCAGGATCCAAGGATCAAGCCACATGTTTATTTAAGTGCCTGTGAAATCTGTGATGAAGATTAATTGCTATTTGATTGAAAAGCTAAATCAACTTTTTAAAGAGCTACATGAATGAAGAAAATAACTTATGCACGTCTTCCACTCCTATCATCGTGGTAGAGAGCAAATTGAAAATAGAAAAACAAAATCCCTAAACACTCGGGATTTATTCAAAGTTATCCTAAGATTAAATCAACCTAATTGAAAACTTAACTTTAACATTCTCCATTAAACCATTAACTCACGCATCTTTGAAAAAGTGTCTAGCTTGAGTGGTTTGATCATGATATCTACAACCTGCTCTTGATTAGGACAATAAATCAGTTCCACTACTTCTTGTTTTATGAGTTCACACAAAAAATGGAATCACATATCAATGTGTTTGCTGCGTCTGTGCATCACAAGATTTTTAGATAGTTTAATTGCTGAGCTATTGTCACAGTTCACTCTTGTAGGACCTCGTTAAGCATGTAAAAGTACTTCTAATATCCTTCTTATCCATATAGCTTGACAGGCGCAAGAGGCTCCTGCAATGAATTCTGCCTCAATAATGGATAGGGTGACCATTGGTTGTTTTTTAGAGGACCATGATACAACACCTGAACTTAACATGAATAGATAACTAGACGTGCTTTTCCTATCATCAGGATCTCCAACATAGTCACTATCTGTGTAAGAAATGAGTTCCTTGTTTCCTCTCTTCCTATAGAATATCCCAAAATCCAAAGTTCCTTTCAAATATCTTAACACCCTTTTTGCAGTTTCCAAATGAATTTCTGTAGGTGACTCCGTGTACCTGTTAATGAGATTCACTGTGAACATAATATCAGGTCGAGTAGAAGTCAAATACATAAGATTCCCACATAAAGATAGATTATAAGGATTTTACCTTCTCCATATACCTTGGTAAACAGAGTATGTTCATAAGGAAACTATTAGAAACCTTCACTTATAAAGTAGCTTTCTATGCGACTCTACCATGCTCGAGGTGCCTATTTAAGTCCATAAAGGACCTTCTTAAGTTTATACACCTTGTGTTCTTTTCCTTTAGTGACATAGCCTAGAGGCTACTCTACAAACACATCCTCACTTAACTCACCATGTAAGAAGACTGATTTCACATCCATTTGGTAGAGTGGCCATTCCTTCTGGGCTGCAAGAAAGATTACCATTTGACCAGTGTCTAACCGAGCTACAGGTGCAAAAACCTCAGCATAGTCTACACTATGTTGTTGACTATACCTCTTTGCAACTAACCTAGCCTTATACTTGTCAACCTCTCCATTCTCATTTAACTTCGTTTTGTAGACCCATTTCACCCTAATCCTTTTCCCTCATCTCGGTAGGTCTGTTAATTCCCAAGTGTCATTTCTTTCAATAACTTTGATTTCTGAGTCCATGGTTTACCTCCATCTAGCACTTTTGACTGTGTCAGTATACAATAGTGGATCACTATCCACAAACATAGCTAAATGAGCTATATCTTCCTCTGAAGAGAGATCTTTTCCATTGACATAATTCCTCATCCATATTGGAGGCTTTCTAGTTCCTTTTTCATTTGAATTGTTTGGGCTTTCTTCTGAGTTAGATGAAACATTATGTTCTACTTCTTTTACTGATGTTCCACTAAGAACATCAGTGCCTTCTGAGTTGTTTCTATCTGGTTCATTTTTTGTAGCAATTGATTCGTTTTCTCCCCATTATAGATTAGCTAAAATCTCCTCTTAATGTTTCTCATCCAAGTCCCAGCTCTTATCCTCCTCAAATACCACGCCCCTGCTTATCAGAATCCTTCTTGAGATTGGATCATATAGTCTGTATGCTTTAGATTCCTCACTAACTCCTAGTAAAACACAGCGCAAACTCTTGCTTTCAACTTGGTTCTTTTCTTGTTTGGGATATGGGCATAGGAAACACACCCAAATACCCTAAAGTGATCCACATAAGGTTTTGATCCGTTCCATGCCTCTTTAGTAGTCATATGTTTTATTGAAATTGTTGGACTTCTATTTAGAACATAAATAGTCCAATTTACTGTCTCAGGCCAGAAGGTTTTAGGAATTCTTTTTTCTGACAACATACTTCTAACTAGCTTCATAATCGTTATGTTTTTTCTTTCTGCTACACCGTTTTGCTGTGGTGTGTACGTTGTTGTCAACTGTCTATGAATTACATTTTCATTGCATAATTTCTCAAAATCTAGTGAGGTGAATTGTCCACCCCTGTATGTACAAAGACACTTAATGTATACTCTTGTTTCCTTTTCAACTATACTTTTGTAAATTTTGAAAAACTATAGAGCTTTTGTTTTTTCAGCTAGGAAGAATGCTCAAGTTTTTTGACTGAAATCATCAATAAAATTGAGCAGATACCTTTTTTTGTTGTTATAAACGGGAGTGATTGGTCCACAAATGTCAACGTGTATTAGCTGAAGATTTTGAGAAGCCCTCAATGCAACCCCTTTTGGAAACTGATCTCTATGATGTTTTCCCACTACACAATGCTCATACAGCTTTGTAAACTCTCTGATATGTGGTAGTCCCTTCACCATCCCTTTTTGTTGAAGAAGTTTCAAACCATTGTAGCTTAGATGTCCATAACGATAATGCCATAGTCGAGACAAATCTTCTATAAATGAGTTGAAGTATGTTTGCTCTACTGGTTGTGTTTCCACTGGTGTGTAGTTTTTCTGTTGTATGCCTGTTCTGCATTTTGTGTTTCCACTTCTGTAAGTGAGTTGGGGTATGTCTGCTCTGCTGGTTGTGTTTCCACTGGTGTAATTTGTCTAAAGCATGTTTGTTTTGTAGTTTGTGCTTCCACTGGTGTAGTTTGTCCCATCACAACAAACATTTTGTTTTTGATCATTTTAATATTCATGATAAGTCCCTTCTCAGGATGAAACAATTTGCATGTTCCACGTTTGATAATAATATCTATTCCTTTTTCCTACAATTGGCCGATGCTCAACAAGTTGCTCTTCAGTTCTGGAACATAAAATACTTCAATTACTACTTGTGTAAACCCATTTACCATCATCCGTATGTTGCCTTTTCCCATTATTGTCATTTGGGAATTGTTTCCCAACTTTACTGATTCTCTGAATTCTTCATTTATACTAGAGAATAATTCCTTCTTACCACACATGTGATTGATGCATCCTGAATCAAGAAACCATGTTTCTTCTTTGCTTGGTTTCTGCATATTCACATAAGCCATCAACAAAACCTATTCACTGATTTCTGCATAGTTGACTCTAGTTTGTTTCTCCTTCCTTGGACACTCATACTAAAAGTGTCCAAGCTCGTGGCAGTGATAACATTCCACATAAGACTTATCAAATGTTGATCTACCTTTTCTTGCTCTACCTCATCCTTTATAACCTCGTCTATGCCCTCCAGATTGGACACTTTTATTATGAATAGTCTTTAGAGCATGCTCCTCCACAGTATGGTCATTCATGCATTGTTCATGAATAAGTAAACTGCTTTGCAATTCATCAATGAACATAATGTCTAAATTGTGTGATTCCTCAATGGAGTAGACAACATAGTTGAAATTAGGGTTTATAGAGCACAAAATTTTCTCGATGATAGTGATATCTTCTATATTCTCTCCATGAATTCGCATCTTGTTGGCTATGGTGAGAATATGAAAGAAGTACTCGTTCACTGATTCTCCTATTTTCATATGAAGAATCTCAAATTCCTTTCGTAAAGTTTGAAACTGGGCACGTTTCACTTGCGTCGTTCGTTGATACTTTTGCTTGAGAGAATCCCAAATATCTTTGGCTGTTTCTTTATTTAGAATCATCTCCAAAATTGAGCGATCAATAGTCTGAAACAGATAATTTTTTGCCTTCAGATCTTTCAATCTTAAATCATCAATTATCTTCTTCTGTTCTTCAGTGGGTTCAATGCCTTCTGTTGCTACAGGAACCCCAACTTCAATTAAACCCCAAAATTCTTTTGATCGTAGGAAATTTTTCATTAGCATGCTCCAATGATCATAGTGACCATCTAATCTTGGGATTGCAGGTTGAACAAAACCTTCAGTTTTGACAAAAAAATCATGCAATTAGAAAGTTGTGGTTTCAAATAGGATTCAGATCTCACGAGAGTGCTTTGATACCAAATATGAAATTTGTGATAAGGATTAATTGTTATTTGATTGAAAAGCTAAATCACCTTTTTAAAGAGCTACGTGAATGAAGAAAAATACTTACGCACTTCTTCCACTCCTATCATCATGGTAAAGAGTAAATTGAAAACAGAAAAACGAAATCCCTAAACACTGGGATTTATTAATGTTATCCTAAGAGTAAATCAACCAAATTGAAAACTTAACTTTAACAGTGCCATCATGACCGGTCTTCCTGTAAACTTCTTTTTTGATAGTTTCTATTGCTCTAAGATGCCTTTTCCAAATGAAGGAGTCACCTTTTTTTTTTAATACTTCCAGAAAAGCTCGACTTCTTGGATAAATGGCTCTGAAAACTTTTACCCATAATTTGTAAGATATGATACAAGGCTGCTTTGGACAGGTTGTGACTTATGATTGACTTAAGAGTCTATGCTTGGGATTTGAAGTTCATTACAAATTTAAGCTAGGTAAGATTTATGGAGATTATGACTGCAGATTTCTATTGATTGATTTGTTGTCCTGACCAACTACAATAATTATTTAGGATCTCTTTGCTCTGTCTAGATTCATTTACATTTGCTTTGCTCTAAAAAAAAAAAGAAGAAAAAGTAGCATATAACAAATGAGAAATATCTAAGGTATGTCTGGAGTTGTTGATTTCATGGATGTGATTCTCTGTCCTGCTTGTACTATGAGTCTTGATAACCATTCTGAGACAATCAGAAATAGGTAGGGGATAGTGGATCTCCTTGACTTATAAAAAAATGGGATCCATGTACTCTTGAGATGCACCGGTGGATTAAACTATAAAATTTTATATATTTCAATAATTAATTAAATTTTAATTTCCATATTATTTGGTAAATTTGTTATATATAAAAAATTTAAATTATTTCAATATTTTTACCTATTTAATTTAAAAAATTCATGTTAGTTATAATTAAAAATTAATTTAACTAATATTAGTTAAAAAGAATTGAAAGTTTCTAGTGCTCTTAATTAAACACATATATAAAGATATCAAAATGCTCTATTAATTAAGGGCATGTTTGATGATCGTTAATGGAATTTGAGAGTAATGAATAAAAAAATTGAATAATGAATTAGAAATTATTAGAATTAGAAACATGAATTGAAATTAAATTAATTTTTGTTGTGTTTACTTATAATATGTAAAATAAGAATAAAACTTATTGTTTTACTAAAATACCTTCTAGTGCATGAGAACTTATCTTTAAATATATTGGCTACAAATACATATCAGTAAATTGAATGAGAGAAAAAAATAATTAAAAATAGTAAACAACAAAATAATTGAATACATAATAGGCTACGAAATTTTTACTATTATATTGAATTGTTGATTAAATTTATTTATTATATGAACAATATTTAAATATATATATTATTCTATTCATTTTTATTCCAAGTTATTGTTATGCTATTGATTTATGTAGTAATTATATATATATATATTTGTTTAATATAACATATATTTTTAACATAATAAACTATAATTTATAAAAATTTATAAGTTAGGTAGGAAGTCTATATTTGGTAAAAACCATTTGAATTATTTTTTGTTTTTCTTATTATTTGGTAAATTTAGTATACAACTTTTTTTCTTAATATATCAGTAAAGAAAGAAGAACAGTGATTCAGGTACGCTTTTTATAAACATTTCTTTTCACCTTTTTTTTTATATGTTTTTCGTATCTTTTAATTAATTCATTTTGTTATTGAAAAATTAGGAATGTAAATTAACATGGAGCGAGCTAACCCAAAACCAAAATTTCGGATTTAAATTGAGTTCGGATTAAATGTTTTAAATTCATGTATATTTTCGAGCCAAAACGGACAAAAAATTTAAATTAAAGGAAGCCTCAATTTTAGACTTATTTAGATAAGTTTGATTTAATTTTTTAAAATTTTAAATTAATTTAAATATTTTGAGTTTAAATTATATAAGAATTCAAAAAATATTGTTATAAAATTATCAAATTTAGGTATATTTATAAAATTTAAAATTAATTTAGACTTTCTAGCCAAACTCATTGTAGAAATGTTCCACTCAAAGCCCAACTCTAATGTGATTGTAGCGTCAAGATGTAACTACTTTTGTCTTACTTGAAAGTGCTTTTGTTTACTGATTTCTTTTAATTTGTTTGTTTTATATACTTCTTTGTTACTTTTGGTATATGTGATTTACTTTGTTTATTTGTGTGATTTATTTATCCTTTTCTAATTTGGTGTTTTTTTTTTACGTTTTCTCTTTGATATCATTTGAATGGTTTGTCTTATCTTTTGTAGTTGATTTATTTGTATATAAGATTTCTTTTGTTTCTAAGGTGCATGCTTTATTAATGTCTAATACCAACCCTAGTTTATTACAAAGTCTAAGAAAAGTAAAATTTGAATCTATTTCATCTAAAGCTTAATATAATGAAATTTTCTCAAAAAATATTGAAGAATTTTTTTTAGAGAAAATTCTAGAAAGATATAAGAAGGAGATTGTTTAAGAGAAGTAAGTAGAATGTGATAATAATATGTGGTTATAATTATTTCTTAATTTTATATTTATACGATATAAACTGCATGGTAAAGATCATAAATAACATCCCTTGTGTTTGCGTTAGGCATCTCTTAAAAGAAAAAGATGTCCTCGTCACTATCTATAACCTCCCACATGTCTTGACCTTGTAGGTAAGACTTTATACATGTTGCCCATATATTATAGTTTTTGTTGTTGAGCTTCTTGATTTCTCCAACTACTTAAAGATCATCCATCCTACCGACAAGGATTCAAGATAACTCCACTAAGAACGATCCCTGATCGTCACGTTCTGATACTAATTGTTGAGTAAAATTTAGAATACATAACTCTAAACTTACTAATATTTTATCCAAACAAGTAAACCAACTACTTGTATTATACCCACGATAAAAGAGACTATAACATTTTTCAAATACTACTCAAAATTTGAAAAAAAAATATAAACACTTAAAGAGAAAGTTCTTAATACACTTAAACTAAGAATACAAACACTTATTTGTTTTTGAAGAGATGCTTAACTCAAATGTAAGGTATGCTATTTATAGTCTTCTGATGAGTGCTCAAAAAGTACTAAAATTATAATGATTTTATGCACGTTAATTGATTAAAAATATATATATTTATATAAATTTATCTTTTTGGAATTATGAGTATTTTTATTATTTTTCAGGTATTTTTGCTTTAAAAAGTAACTTAAAGACTCAAAGAAAAATACTAGAGGCAATACATTGCAAATATATTCATAAATTAAATGAGGAAAGGTCAACAAATATGAAAAAATTTGGACAAAATGGTTCAAAAATTTCAAAAAGGAGGAAATCGCGCACACAGTCGTCCAGCTGCGCCAGCACAACGCCCAATCCATGCGCACCGCCGCACCCCACATCAGCAATGATGTCATCATTCATTACTCCACATTTTCACTATTTTTAATCATTTTTTCACCTACTTTTTCTTCATTTCCTCACTTATAAATACTTTCATTCTTTTCATAACAAAAAACACCTAAAAACACATCTTCTTTTCTTTTTCTTTCTTAGTTTTTAGCTTTTCTTAGTTATTTTTTTGTTTGTTTTAGAGTTCTTCTCTTTTTGAGAAGAACTAATTATGTTTTTATAATTTATTTGTTTTTTGATTCAATAAATGAAAGTGTAAATTTCGTTTGGAGGTTTTCCAGCAACAGAGTTAGCATCAAAGTACTGTAAGAATTTTATTTTCTTTGCAGTTATGTTTTATGCTTTATTCTTATATGTTATATTTAATTTGTCTGTTATTAAATTTAACTTTGATGGCTGTTTGTAAACATGATGTAATAATAACGTTGTTATGCTTATGAAAGATTATTTAGGTAAAAATCTCTAAAATAAATTGATTTTGTTTTATTCAAGATTTTATATTAAGAATGTTAGAGAGAAATATATTATTTTTTATTACAAACTTAAATCTGAAAATTAAATTTTAAGATTTAGTTATCCGATCTGATTTAGAGTAGTGCTCTTTTATTTGTTGGTACAATCGCCCGACAGTTAGAGTGAAACTCTATTTCAAAAGTTTTTATAAGAATTATTATTTGAAAATGTATTGACAACATGTTTTCAGTAGTAGTTTTAAAACTTGAAAGTTGGTACTCAGATAATTAAATTCTTAGGTTTAATTTAAACACTTTGAAATAATTTTAATCACTCAAATATAAAACTAAGAAATAGTTCTAGCCATATATTATTAACACATTTTACACACTTCACTTTTCTACATATTTTTAGGATTTTCTATTTGAAAAAAAACTTTCTTCAATATTTGAAAAACTTCCATTATATTGAGTTGGTGTTAATTTTTAACATTTATCAGTAGATCTAAACGGTAAGATTAAGAGAAATCGGTTTGATGGTTTTGGAACAAGGTTTAATTATTTCAAATTTTATGGATAGATGTTCCTGTCTTCTAATTCCTTAGAGGTCTTCTAAGGCTGTAAATACACTGATTATTTTCTTTGTACTTAGGAAACTGTGGATTATTTTTCAAATCATTAATTTATGACTGTCATGGATACTGGCTTTCCAGTTCCAAAAAGAGATTTTATTGTGTGCCAAAAAGGAGGGTTCAAACTACAAATAAAATATATGTGTGCCAAAAAGCCTAGCTATCTTTTTCTCATACCAGTACCACTAGTTGATATTCAAGTGAAGATCCCTTCTCTTTGAAAGGTCCATCTTGTTCTTATATGCCAGGGATCCAATGATCTTGATATTCAGGTGAAGATCCCCTTCTCTTTAAAAGGAGTTCTTGTTCTTATATGACAGGGATCCAATTATCAAGCCACATGTTTATTGAAGTGCCATCACCAATCTTCAAGTAAACTCATTTTTTGATAGTGTCTCTTTTGTCTAAGATGCCCTTTCCAAATAAAGGAGTCACTAGGTTTTTTTGAACCTTCAGAAAGGATTGACTTCTTAGATATTTGGCTCTAAAAACTTTTACCCGTAAATTGTTAGATTGATTCATGATGTCCCAGGCTGCTTTGGACTGCATTTCTATGTTAAAGTCCTCAAATTTCCTAAATCTCAATCCACCAAATTCTTTGGTTTGACAGATTCTCTCCCACGCTAATAAGTAGTGTTCAAAAGATGAATGTTCTTTCCACCAGAATCTTTTGATGATGGAGTCTGCTTTATTACAAATGCCTATATGTTGAAGGTACGCATTGAGTAGTAGGTAAGTTTTGAAGTACTGAGCTAATTAATGGTTTCCTTCCAGCTTGAGACAGTAGTTTGGATTTCCAGCTATCTGATTTTCCTTTAGATTGTTCAATAAGTTTGTTAAACTCAATTTTTTTCTTTTTTCCCAAAATGAAGGCTGTGGCATGAGATTCGGTACTTGGTGTTTAGTATTAAATATGTAACATATGTGTTTTAATAAACGTTAGCACTCTGTTATGATACAACGATGTTATAGGGATAGTTTAATGATGATCCGGATCTGACGAACTAAATAAAACGTACAATGTAATCAGTCAAAACACTTGTTATTATATCACAAGGTTTTAAGAGATCAAGACTTGATGGAATTATAAAGTCCCAATGCATCCTCGATCTTCACCTTATGTCGACGATTTAGGAAACCTATTTGAAAACTTAGAACAATTTGTATTTAACGACTTGTTTACGAATATACCTATGACGACTTACTTTCTGTATCAATTAAATGTAACATTTAATTAAATCATATATTTTGTAATTGTCATTAGCTCACTACAACAACTCCTATATATTTATAATATTGTATATATGTCATTTTAATGAGTAGAATACACGATTCAATTCAGATATTTAATTTCTTATTTCTGATAATCACTAAAATCCTTAATATATAATTCTCTACGAACACTTAGAATTAGAATTTGAAGTTCATTGCAAATTTGGGATTTGAAAGCTAGGCTAAGATTTCTGGAGAAGAAGAGTGCATAATTTATCTTTATTGATTTGTTATCCTGAACAACTGCGATAATTATTTAGGATGTCTTTTATCTTTCTTGATTCATTTACACTTGCTGTCAAAAAAGTACTATGTAATTAGCATATAGCAAATGAGAAATGGTTGAGGCATGTCTGGAGATTTTGATTCCATGGATGCGATTCCCTGTCTCTACTTTTAGTATGGGTCTTGATAAGCATTCTGAGGCAATCAAAAATTGGTAGGGGATAGTGGATCTTCTTGCCTAATAACTCTATTAGGGTTGATGTTTCCAAAAGGGGATCCATTTAATAAAATGGAAAAAGATACCGTTGAGATGCACTGATGGATTAATCTATAAAATTTATCTGAAAAACCCATATATTTCATCATTTGCAGGAGCAAAATCCCATTTGAGCATATCATATATATATATATATATATATATATATATATTTAATATCCAACTTAATCCCTATTAAAGCTCCTAAGCCTTTATTCTTTTTGGAATAGTTGATGCAATTTTCTATGCAAGGAGAGTGTTTTATGTTATTCATCTCCTTGGTATGAAGGCTGCTTGATGGGGGTGATATGTGATCTTTTAAATAGATCCTTAGCCTTTTAATCAGAATTTTAGATATAGTTTTGTAATTTACATTACATAAACTTATGGGTAAGTAATCAGTCACTTTCGTGGGAACTTGCTCCTACGTTAAGATGGTATACTCTCTACTTGTTATTGGTTTAATTATTTTTGTTATTGTTATAATAATAAAAAATTATATATTATATTTTAATAATTAATTTAATTTTAATTTCAATATTATTGGATAAATTTGTAGAAGAATGATTGTTGATATAACAATTTGAATTGTTACAATATCTTTACGTATTAAAATTTAAAAATTTAGGTTAATTATGTTTAAAGTAAATGATATAATTTTTAAAAACATCTAAAATATTTAAATCTTTATAATTATATTACGAGGTATAAAAAAATACCCAAAAATTAGAAAGTGTTAAATTCTTTAACAGAAGTAATGCACATGCGTTGCAAAGAATTAAATTTAAATTATTTTTTGTTGTGTATATTTGTAATATTGTGAAATCAGAATAAAAATTATAGTTTTACTAAAATATTTTGTAGTGCATTAGTAATTATCTTCAAAATAATAATAAAAAATAATAAATACATACATACAATCAAATAAAACGATTTATGTTACATAATTGATTGAGAATCATTAGTCGGCCACCATAAGAGGCTTGACTGGGCTCTAACATAGTAAAAAAAAATTAGAATTTTTTGTAGTAATGGTACAACTCATAATAATAAACTCAGTCCATTTTTCTTATATAAAACCCTAACTTCTACCCTATTAATTAATCAAATTTTCCACTTTCACGCTTTCAGTCATCCTTTCAATGCAGTCATCCTTTCCTTGAAGCAATGTTGTGCAGCTCTTTTGCAAAGTAGAGCAATGCAGCGAGGAACATTATTAAAACAGTTCAACAATATTGTGCATTAAGTAACTCTTTCTTCAATATTAATATTTCATTCATATTAATAATATTATTAATTTAGAAACATAAAGTATCTAAAAAAATTAGTATTAAATATAATTAAATTAATCAATCTTTTCTTCTTAATTTTTTTTTAAAATTTATTTATTGTCTCTTGAAACAACATATTGACTTCTTCGAGTAAGTCATTAAGAGCTTAATTTGTGAACTGAAAATTCGTTATTCAGTAGGAAAAAACTTGTAAAAATCAATTCAAAGTATATTTTATTTTTTATTATATATATTTATCGTTTGAGTTTTATTTTTATTTTTATTTATAATTTAAGTTTAATAATTTATTAATCATATTTAATATATATAAAATATTTTTATCAATGAAATCAAGTCAACTTAAAACTCTTCATTCATTTTTTAAAAAGACAGAAGATGAGGGAATAACAAGT
Organism: Hippophae tibetana; assembly: GCA_037013495.1. Lineage (NCBI taxonomy): Eukaryota > Viridiplantae > Streptophyta > Magnoliopsida > Rosales > Elaeagnaceae > Hippophae > Hippophae tibetana. The sequence goes on along the minus strand of CM072801.1, from coordinate 133,365,025 downwards.
TCCACAACTATTAAAGTTACTCAACAAAAGGATATATTCATTTAGTCTACTTAATATAAAAATACGCATTGATATTAATCAACAAAAAGACATAAATCTGCTCAGTATAAAGATACATCCATTGATTTCACTAAACAAAAAGAATCATACATTGAAATACCATTTTTTTCATTATAATGCATATCGTTAGAAATTCCAAAGAGTTAAATCGGAGAAGATCAATGTTAGTTCTTTAGAATGTGACAAGAGTTTATGCTATTCTGAATCATGAAGGAAAATTTCTTCAAGTTTCTGTACAAAAATAAAATAATTTAAAAAATCTTTCCAAACAAATTGATTAATTGATCAATGCACAATCTTCATAGCTAATATTAGAGAATTGGCTAAGACTTAAGACTTTAATAGATGCTATCAAATGGCTAGAAAAACAAGAATGTGCATTTAGAGACCATGATGAATCTAGTACTTTATGTAACATTGATAATTTTATTGAGTTGATAAATTTTTTGGGTTTAATAAATGAAATATTTCTAAAGTTGTATTAGACTTTGCTCTAGGAAATGCCAAATATATAGCTCCAAAGATTAAAAAAGAAATCTTAAATATTTTAGAAAATAATATTCGAAAAAGAATACACAATGAGATTTGAGGTGCTAAATTTTGTATTCTTGTAGATAAGACCATTGATGAATCTCATAAGGAACAAATGGCTATCATTTTAAGATTTGTGAATAATGATATATTTGTTTGGAACATTTTTTTTGATATTATTCACGTTGAAGAAATTGCTTCTAAAAAGCTAAAAAGTGAAATATGCGAAGCTTTTACAAGATAAAGTCATCATATTCAGGATATGAGAGGTCAGGAATACGATAGTGTTAGTAACATGCGTGGAGTGTGGAATAGATTACAAGTATTATTTAAAGTTGACAATCTATTTGCGTATTATATTCATTGTTTTGCTCATAGATTACAATAGCTTTCATTGTGGTATCTAAAGATTTCCATGATATTTGACTTTTGTTTTCAAAATTGAACTCACCGTTAGACTAGAAAAGTCTTTTAACACTACTATAAAAAGTACATATGGCCTCGGTTTTTAACCATGATTATAGGTTTATGGTCACAGTTATATGAACCGAGGCCTAAGTGAGAAAGACCATAGATAATGACCTATGGTCCCGGTTATTAAAAACCGAGGTCATAGGGTATACATAAATTTAAAAAAATATAATTAATAATTATAGTATTAAAAATCAATATAAATTACAATAAATTTATTTAAAATAATATTAAAAATCATATTATATTAAAATTAAAAGTATAATCACATTTAAGAGTTTATTATAAAATAAAACATAATAAAAACTTACTATTAGAAACTGACTTTTTACTATTAATTACAAGCATAAATATGTTACAAAAACGATTATAATGACAATTCCTACTTTTCTATTGATTGAAAAATCTCTCTCAAGTCTTTCTTGACTCCAACTTCTGCAAATGTATATTCGATTGCATCTTTTGTCAACTGAAATATTTCTCTTATACCTGAATCACCTGCAATATTAAGCAAGAATAATAATCAACTGAATTGTAATTATAGAAACACATTAAAAGTCCTCAAACATCCCAGTTCCATACATAATTTCCATTGCAGCCTACGTGGTTTCCCCACAGTCAATGCTCAAAAGAAGTCTGACATATATCTTATTCCTTCTAGTTCCATTACATGCATCATTTACAAGAGCATTCGAGAGACTGCCAACATCCAAATCATGTGGCATAAAGATTACCAACGCAGCGCACCAACACTAGTGCTTGTAATATTGTGAATAATTGATTCATCCTCATTTCCTAAATCTTTTGCTTTCTCAGGCCCAAAAAATTTAGACGAGGTAGCATTATCTCTTGAAACAAGAAGATACATCAAGTCTATGAACCCAGTCTTATAAATAAATATGAACACAAAACAAATATATTATTATAGTTTACAAAGTTCATGTTTTAATCACTCACAAGGGACAACTGAAGATGCAGAACATGGTTTCTGTTTGTTGGCTAATGGATCCCAAATATCTGAATGTTGTACATTTGACTACAGAAAGAGAAGGAAGCCAAATTTCAAAAGAAAGAACTTTGAAGCTTGATCAACCCTTACAATTTCTCTTTCTAGAGCATTCTTCAGAAGCCGTGAGTGTCTAGGCTTAAGAGCAACCCATTCTTGAAAGCTTGTAAGCAAGTAACAAAGTACAAGACTGAAGTGATACCTTGAAAGGGGCAAGTTCTTCAGGAGTTGTCAGATTATCTTTTGTTTCTAAATATGGAAACATTTGTTTCAACCGACCATATACTTTTTAGCTTTATAAATCTAACTATCAAAACCCATGCCTCTGAGCATTATACCAACCTATAGGAGGAAAGCAATAATTCATTATCAATCACCAAATGTTACACAACAACCAATTCCAAAAGACATCTCAAGCAATTACTATATGTTGATACCTTATGCATCTGAACTAAGCAAACATAACAACTATACCAAACTTGCTCAACTAGAAATTAAAAGAAATTAAACCCACACTCCTTAATTCACAACATAAAATAAAAGAAATTAAACAAGCCACATAACAAGTTACCTTAAATAGAAATTTTCAATCCAACAGAAACAAGCAGCAATCAGGATCCTACAAACCTATACAAACTCAAGTTAACCCTAAAATACAAAACAAAAGTAAAACACAAGAAAAATTACGCAACAGAACGAACCCTAGATCTTGAAAAAATCAAATCAAGTTAACTACAAAATCTAAGATCGAACTGGATTTTGGAAGCAATACATACCCAGATCTAGGTCGCGAGCAAAAACAATACAAACGTTCAACTGACGAGGTGTGAATAGGGGAAAAGGAAAAGAAAAAAATAGAGAGAAAAGGAAGAAGAGAGGGGAAAGGAAGCTGTTGGTACCGGTCGAACGAACGAGCGAGCATCTGGTACTAGACGCGATTGTTGGGGGAGAAAGGGAAATTTCGTGAGGGCTAGCTCGGGGAGAGGGATGAAAACGCGAGGGAAATAGATGGGGGAGAAAAGAAAAGAAAAGATAAGAAAAAGAGAGAGAGCTAACGATGGGAAATTAAAAAAAAGTATCAACACAAGGGGAAAAGAAAAAAAATGAGGGAATTTGTTTATATATATATATTATAAAAGAAATAAAATACATTAAAATAAATTAATAGAGAAAAATAAAAAAATTGTAAAGTAATTTTTGTATTTCTTTTAAATGAATGACATACAATATATTATTTGATTTTGATTTTAAAATTTTAGAAACTCTATTATTTTAATTATAATCACAGTGATTTAATAATTATGACTATATAAATTTATTTATATATATTTAAATATTTTTTGTAATTTAACCTATAACCACGGTTACTGATAAAATAGATGTTATATGTATATATTATAACTTTGATTTTTATTAAACTGTGACCAAAATCCTATGGTCTCGATCTTTAATAAAATTGAGGTTAAAATCCCAAGACCAAAGGCATGTATTGTGGTAGTGTAGAGACAGTTGATTATTTTTTTAAAATTTAATCATCATAGAAAATGTGCAAGTAAAGTTACAATGACGATCAAAAGTTATAAAAAAAATTTGTCAATTGTTTATAAAATAACTGTCATAAAAAGTTTTAAAATTGTAAATTTTAATGATGTACATTTTTTTTTGTTTTTATGACAATCGTGACCATAATGATAAATACTTATTTACTATGGTGCTAGATAGATTACAGTAGCTCTATTTTTTTAGAACATCATGGTAGTCTTACAGTGATAGTTAATTATCGCCCTTGAAACTCTTTTTTGGTGTAGAGCAATGATTAATCTTGTTTGTGCTTCTACTAAGCATTATTGTGAATTAAAATCTCTTCGAAAAATTGAACTAGAAAGTATGTTGAATTTTGGAGAACTTCAGACAAGTATCGGAGCAAATCAAATTCGTACTTTGCAGTGATCTGGAGCTACTAGATGGAGTTCTCATTTTGACTCTATCAATAGATTAATCAATATGTTTTGGTGCAAAATGGATGAAGAGTTTTACATAGAGGATGGTAATAATTTGAGTATATTGATATAAACTGTGTTTCATACACTAAAATGTTGATACGAAAATAACACGATTTATAAGACTTACATTCTTTAATCTATACAAATTAGTGTTCTATGTTTTCGATGTTTTTAAATAAATATTTGGTTAAAATAAAAAATATATAAATAATAAATTAAAATAGAGAACAATTTGAGATCAAAGATATGTAATTTTGATTATATTTATTTATAAATATTATAATGTTTTACATCAATAAAAAATCATATTATAAATCAAGCCAATAGAGATAAGAAAAAAAAAATAAAAGAATAACCAAGAAAACATTAATGTGCTGAAGACCTTTAAGATTAAAATATATATACAGTATGACATACATATTTAACAATTTTTTTTCATTTTCATTACTCTCAAATATAATACATTTGATTTCAATTTATATTGATTTTTATTACAGATTAATAAAAGCCGCAAGTGAGTAAATGATGGCTACATAAGTTCCCTCATGTCTTGCCAATGAACTCTACATCAAACAAGAGAGTTGCATCCGGAGGAATAATACATGAACCTGTTTCATGCAAACGCACGCATTTCAAAATCAGATTACATATATTAATTTTAAATTAAAATAGTATTTAAATTTTAAAGTAAGGTGATTACTCAGTAATCATATTTCTATCTTCATCTTATATTGAATATATTTATTTTTTCAAAGTAAATATTACATTAATTTTAAATTTTATTAACATAAAATAACACATCATTATATAGTCCAATAATAATAAATAATTTCACATATTATATATAATCACGACAAAAATACAATATAACACAATATTTCATGTTTAATGAGAATTAATGATCCCTAAGTGTTTTGTACATATAAATATAAATATTATGATTATATGCATAAATATGCCATTGTTGATATATTAGGAAAACAATTGGCATACTATTCCTACTTTAACGCTAAAACTTGCAAAAATAAATACAAATAAAGAACAAATGTTATTCTATTACTATATAAAAGTGTGAAGTAACTCATAATTTTTCCCCTACTTTATTTACATTTTTGAAGAAACTCATAATTTTTCCCCTACTTTTTTTACATTTTTGAAGAAAATAACAATGATGTTGTTGCTATTAATTATCTCAAAATTCTCTATAATATTAAGTCAAGCTTTACTTTGCATTTAAAAGTACTATAGATGTAGAACTATACAAAGTGATATTGTGCATTTTAATTTAAATAAAAAAATGTATTAATTTAAATGATATTAATATCAATTTTTGTTAACATTAGGTAAAACTATCATTCATATACATGCAAGATAAGATATATCATTAAGATCTCATACCACTCCATTACTTAAGTGAGTAACAACATGATAAAAATTAGAGAAGGTCTAAATCTCGTTCTATTGAAAAAGAGTCTTTGGTTGTGATTCTCTATTATGATATCTATGATATGATAAGATATTTCAAGATGCGTACTTATGTGAATATATACGAGGAGAAAAGTTAACCTAATCTATATTTCTTACCTATGTAGGATTGACTTGTTGTAGCATTGTGAACATCTATATGTAATTATCTTTTTAGGATAATTAGAGGATGTTTAATAGCCCTATATTTTTTTACTAAGATTATCTTATGATCATACTTATTTGACGACTCAACACTTACTACGTTTGGCCCATAAGACATTTTGCTGATTGGGACAATTCTTTGCTATCCACATGGAATGTACTAAATGACATCCAACATCAGTCCCTTAGACTTTCTGGCCTTTAAATGAGAAGGTCTAACAGTAATTCTTATAAGTCCTTGGGTTTGTGACCTTTTCAATCACACTAGCAACAATGGGCCACTTTCATGTGCTTTTTTTTCTTGTCCAAGTGAGGGATTTTGTGGTGTGTCTAGACATTCAAAACAAATACATAAACTTCTTGTCATTGGCAATGCTTATGGATTTCCAATCGGACTCCTAGTTAAAGAGTTCAAAGTTGACACTTATGAAGTCAACCCTGGGGTTGCAAGGTGTTTCACCTTTTGTATTGTCGATCATGACTACCATACTCTTCATGTACGGATAGAAAATGTCTTAGTGAAAGGAATTTTTTGAGCATTTGACATCTCATCCTTAATTGTCTTTCATATATCTTCCAAAAAAATTGAAGTTGTACTTGGATATTTTTCTTGCCACCATGGGTGGATTAGTAAGCCATAGGTGTGTGCTAAGACAAAGATGGCCCAAAGGGATCTGCATGGTGTTATGACCAAATGAACAACACAAATTGGTGATCGACGAAGTCTTTGCTAATGAAGTCTTAGCCAACGAAGTCCTAGCTGGAAAAGTTCTGACCAATGCATCCTGATCATCCTGGAAATTAATGTCTCGGATGGCGACGTCCTGACTAACGACATCCTTATTAGTGACATCCTAGTCGATCCATCTCCGACCAACGATCCTCTGGTTGGTGATTCCTGGCATGATCTATTGATGACATTTCTTCCTCTTTTCCAAAAGAATTTGTGTAAGAGTGGGCAGCTTTCATACTGTTCTTATAGGTGCCTCTATTCTTTTACACTTGGGTTTTTCTTTATAACCATGTTTCTTATTTGAATGAAGTAATGTGGATGTATAGAAATCTAGATACTTTTGAGAAGTTCAAGAAATGGAAGATCATCTTAACCACCTCAAGTTCTAGTATGACCAATATTCTGGTATATTTAATATATTTTGTTCTTGAATTGTGCCTAAACTTTTTCTAGAATGTTTTCATGTGATTGAACCTTTAGGGATGTTTTTTTGACAAAGAATGATGCACTGGGATGTATCACAATGGGTGTCTATTCCTTGGGATGACACATATTGTGGCACGACATATAAAGGCAATAAATAGGGCTATGTGGCATGTTAAATGGTTTGGGCCCTAAAAGCGTAGAGTTCACCTATTGAGATGTTTTTTATTCAATGTCTTAACAGGGTGCATGCCCTATTGGAATCCCGCAAACCTAAGTTTTCATTTTTGACGTGGTGTAAGAACCCAAAACGATTCATGGACCTAGGATTGCATGGCTCCCTTTCAAGGTCTATAGCCAATCAAGGGGCTATAGAAATCCAATTATATCATTCTCCATGTTAATTTTAATCTATAGTGCAAAGCCTATAGTTAGAGTGTGTGCCATATGTAGCTAATATGCCCAACTTCTATGGACTGTTCAGTGGCCTTGGTTCTAAAAGCGCATAACTTAGCTATCATCATACTTCTTAATCACCATTTTAGCAAGGGTACACGCTCTGGCTTTGTAATTGGACCTTATTTTCATAGTGGTTAGGTGGTCCAATAGACCCATTGATCGATGGTTTTCCTCTTAGATCATTGGTATGACATAAGTTATTTCCATCTAAAAATATTATGTGTCAACTTTATTCATTTTTACTTTATTTTATTTACACGTGATTTCATGTCTGGTCTTTGTGAAATTTTAATTTGGCATATGTTTATTAATTATCTATTCACCTCTCTAGCTAATTAGATTCATAACATAAAAACTTTCAATTAATATATGAACGGGTTACTAAATACACTTAGTGTTACATAGGACCGTATTATGGATCATGTGAGAGAGGGTTCATCTACAACCCGTGTTCCCTTCTTTGATGGGTCTAACGACCTATATTGGAAGGCCCGTACGAGCCTTTCTACGTTCTATAGATAAGAGTGTTTGAAACCCAGTTATGGTTAAGAACCACCTACGATTACCAAAGATAATGTTGTCACTCTTAAACCTAGGAAGGAATGGACCATTGAAGATAAAATTGGTAGTAATTGGAACCCAAAAGATATTAATGCTATCTTTACTACTGTGTCTTATGAAGAGTTCTTTCATATCTATAATGTTGATATTATTAAGCATGTTTAGGATATTTTAGAGGATGTCCATAAAGGCACCACCCAAGTTAAAAAAACCAAACTTTGAATGCTTGATACTCAATTTGGAAACCCAAGGATGAAAGAAGATGAGATCTTTTCTGAATTTAACGCTAAATTATACAATATCACTAATACCTCTGCCAATCTTGCAGAAAAATTTAATGATTTCAGGATAATTCGAAAGATTATTTTCTTATAACTAGACCGTTTTCATGAAAAGGTCATTGCTATTGATTAAAGGAAGGATGTGGACACCATCAAAATAGTGGAACTCATTAACTCACTCCAAGCCTTTTAGATGAGCTTTTGAAGACGTCTAAAGAACAAAAATATCGCTTTCAAAACCACCATGATTGATGATGGTGAGATTGAAAATGATAAGGACAATGAAGAATTGAAACTCTTAGCCAAAAGACTCAAGAAACTCTTCAACCAGAACAATTCATAAAGTAACTGGCAACCAAACTGTTCAAGAGATCAGAATCCAAGAGAACTCAAACCTATAAGCTTAGAAGGTAAGAAAACTAAACCCATTGGACCTAAATATTTTGAATGCAATGGGATTGATCATATTGCTTCTAAGTGTGCTAACAAAAAGAATAGATCTAGAAGGGCTTTTAATGCTACCCTTAGTGACTTAGAAAATGATAATGATGATCCTAATGACTCACAAAATTATGGCACTGATTGGTTGTGGACACTCCAATAAGTCTAACAATGATTCAGATTATGAGGAAAATGATTCTAAATTCCTACTTAATAAATTAATGTATATAATCTTGATGAATTGTTTATAGATTAATTGGCGGTAAGAGATAGAAGTATAAGTTACTTGTAGAAGTAACTAAACTAAATGACAAACTTAAGTGCTTTGAAATTACTTCCTCAATTATAGAAAAAGAGAAAATTGAACTGTTATTGTGCAGGAGTTGTGAGAATCAAAAGAAAGCTATAAAGAGACTGACTATTAAAGCTAAAAGGCTAAACAAAGTCTTTGAATATGAAAAACTTTTTGGAGATAAGAGATTGCTAGACTATGTAGATGAACACTCTACGACATCATCTTTAAATACAATTTAGTTTATAAACCTTTCAGCCCTTCTTCACATGTTAAACATTCACTTTAACATCAAAGACTTCCCTTGTAAGGGATTCTAACTATACTCCTATTGTTATTAATTATGCATAAATAATTGTTGTTCCTATAATAGAAAAAACTGCTAAGTCTGTACCCATGTCATCATTGTAATAGGAAATGTCATATAAGATCAAAATGTAGGCTTTTGATGAATACTCTTATATTTAATAATTTCTTCCATACTTCTAGTTATAGGACTCATTATTATTATCCACTTATGCATAGTATGTTCAATAATTCTACAAGAAAGCATGAAGTTGTACGTCTAAAGAGGCAAGTGAATTTCAAAACTTTTAAGTCTATAACTAATTATCATCATCCTACCATGCATGTTGCATCTTCATTTAGGATGAATGTGAAATCTAAAAGTAAATCCAAGAAAATTCCTATGACAACTAAGGCATTTGATTTCCAACCTAAAGATATAAAGAAACTAAAATTCAAAAAAGTATGGATTACCAAATTTAGTCTTTTTTTGGTCACTTGATCGTCCCTTAATGCTCACCTAGGTACTTTTTTTAAGTGCTTAATTAACCTTAAGTGAGCAACTTTAATTTGTTGATTTGTTTCATTTTTATTGATATTTCTTTAGTTTTTTTTAAAAGGGAAGGGAAAGTAGACTTGTTTTAACATTGACACGAATTTTAAATATTATTTTCATACAACTTCGCTTCTTTTGATTGAATTTACATTGCTTAATTGAGTATTTTAACTTGTGCATCTACATATTTTTCACATCTGGGGATCAATGTTGACATAAATCAATTCACATACTTACTGGACACATATGTATATCATGATTGAAGTTTATGATTGATATTGTGATTTTTTAGGCCTTGAGATAACCTTGACTGCAAAATTGTATTTAAGCTCTACCTTTCACTTTATAAAATGCTATTATAAAGAGACACCTAGTTTTGAGAAGTTTACCAACTCTTATGTATAAAGCTACCATAGTAAGTGGAGAAGGCAATTAATATGAAAGCCATTGTACTAGGTTTCTGACTCGTACATATTTCTTTAAAAAATAATAATATTAAAGGAAAAAAGAAAAATATAAAAGATTTTGCATGCACAAAAAAATAGTTACAAATGGTTATACAAAAAGAAAATAAATAATCAATCTTTCACACACACACAAAAATACAAGAGGAGAAAACAAAAAAGAAAAAAAGTTAATTAAGTTCTCTCTTAGTAAGTAAAATTTTATTATATATAAGTATTAATTCAATTACAATTTTTTCATGATAAGTTATACTAGTTTCTTTGAATCTTTCATAATTGATCATAAATGAACAAATTGATATCCTATTGTAGTTTTAACAAATATTTTATTTTTGATGATTATCGATATGTCACCATATGTGCTAGTATGTCTGTGTGTCTTTTCTACATATATTTTTGTTGTCAATGGATAGTTACATTTTGAATAAAATTAAGTTCATCTTTTGTGTGTACTGTTATAATCATGTTTATCTAATCTACTACCCTTAATTCAAATATATATATATATATATACACAAATTATTTGCACTTAGGTTACTCGATCTCTTGATTGATTAAGATGAGTAGAACGATCAAGAATCGAACTACCTTGTTTAAAAAATCCTCCATTTAATTTTCAATTGATCGAATACTAAATCGATCAAGGTTTAATGTTCGATTGATCGAGTACTAAATCGATCGAGAATCAATCTACCTATCTCAAGATTTATTTTTAATACCTTAGATCGATTGAATATTGGTTAAATTGATCAATTTTTTTGGCTTGATCAATTAAGCAGTTAGGGTCTCAGCTTTACCAAAATTGTTCACTCTAGCCAAATATTTCAATTATCATTTTGTCCCTATTATTTACTATTCTATGAATTGTTTAGTGGATAGAATTGTAATTGAACTTTAACCTAACATTACACTCTTTCTTATATAAAAAACCTAATGCTTCATATTTTAATTAACTATAAAAACATCAATCTTTTCATCTTAAGTTCTCTCTTTCAAGTTTCTTTGCAAAAATAATATCATATTTATATGGGATATCACACATCTTGGCTAAGCAAGTTATGACTAAGAGAATACAAACTGTATGGATTTCTACATATCGAATCTTTGATAGTAGAAGAGCTTAATGTTATTATAGCTACATCTTCCTAATTGACTAGGATTGATAATGGAAATTAGGCATGATAGTTGCTATAATTATTATATTGGTACCTTCCCTTAATTTTTGGAATAAGGTTATAATAACGTGTAAATTAATTCCGTAATTTTTAAATTTGATACCTATAATCCTATTATTTATGAAAATTAAACGCTATAAATATTCATTTTTAATACTTTTGATGGATTAAAAGTACTTATTTTAAAAAATTATAGGACTAAAGCATTCATTTTGAAAAATTACGGGACTTTTGATGTCTAATCCAATAGTTATAGAATTAATTTACTCATTTGGAAAAAATTACTATACCTTTAAAATCTTTTAGTCTATTGATAATATGTTAATGCTTATATGAATGAAGATATATCTTATGCATTAAAAAAAAAACACCTTGCAGCTACATGGTAAAAACACATGTGGCATCAAAAATTTATTGATAAATGAAAAAATATAAATCTAAATGTTCAAGTTATGATGCCAAGAGTACTGAGAAAATGGTCTCTTTATCGATACAAAAGTCAAATATATTTTTGAACTAAACTAGGGGATAATAAATTCGTGTTTTAACAAGAAAAATTTGAAAAAGTAATAGCAAGACACGTGTGTATGAGTATGAAAAAACATAAGGATGTTAATTAAATAAGTTGATAGATTACCTCCTTTACAACCAGCCCCTCTTTTGCCATACCCAAGTTCTGGTGGAAGCTTTAAGATTCGCTTACCTCCTAAAATTAGTAAGAGGAAAAAAAATGAACTCTAAAAAAAAAAAATAGTGTTGTGTTGAAAGCAAAAAATAAATAAATATAACAAATTTGATGCCGGCAGCAATATACCAGCAAGCATGGGAGGAACACCATCACCACCTATAATTCCTTGGTCCCAGCCTTTGATTACCTATTAATAATATCATTATCAAAATACAATTAATTACCCTCAGTTATTATATGTTATTTATTTATTAATTATGTAATAAATTATTAATAATTATTTATGTTAACATTATGATTATTTATATTTTATTAAATATTCAAAATTTTGTATCCTCATCGCTTAATATAGGTGACTGAATGCTTTCCTTAATTTGATGGAAATAAAATTCTTAAAACTTAAAGTCTATATTAATAATTTTAAATATATATTAATTCATATGGTATAGTTTTAATTTTATATCTAATTAATAACTAATATATTATTTTATTAACTTTGTTTCCTTATACTCGTTAATAATGTTCCTGTCATCTGTGTCCTATATTGTCCTCACTTCATTAATGAACAAACTAGTTAAATAGAGGACAAAATAGAAAAGAAAAAAAAACTGAGTCGCCTACCGTATATTTTTAAGCGACCTCGCCTACCTATCTGATCACTCATACGTATATATATATATATATATATATATATATATATATCCAATTGAAAATGAGTTAGCAGAATCTCAAACCCCTAAATATGAAACAACCTTAAAAGGAAATACAAATTTTAATTGTCCAACAAAGGAAAACATATGTATATATATATATATAATGAAAAGAAAGTAAACAATTCATCAAGAAGATTTTGTAATGGAAGAGAGGTAAAAAAAAAATTAATTTACTATACTAAATTACGAGTAACATTGATAAGAGATAAAATATATATATATATACATACATACCTCACCAACGCCAATGCGAAAGGTAAGAGGCTTCCCTCGATTATAGCTGCTATCAAATACCTTCCCATTCTCCAATTTCCCAACATAATGAGCCTGTATTGTGTAATTTCCAAGTAACTCTTTAATAGTTCATTTCTTTAATAATAGCTGAGTTAATAGTTTCGATGGTATTTTTAACTAATATGACTTTAAAATTGCAGAATCGAGACTTAATAAACCGTGTGTGTAACCTTAATATTGAGTCTAGATTTGGAGATAGGTGGTAATAGAATCACAAAGTACCTTAATAAGCTGTCCCTTGACAGCCTCAGCACCATAACCCACAACTTTGTCACAGAAGGCAAGACCTGAGGGAGTTACAGTTAATTCACATGACGAAGTTCCTTCTTCAACAACTGCCCAACTTGGTTGTATTTGATGAAAAAGCGCTTCAACAACTCCAAAACAAATACCCAACTTAATTGCTTCTCTTCTCTTCAATAAACATGGTTTTTTCTTCTCATTCGTAATTTGCTCTAGTTGTTGAGAATATTTTATCTGGGGATGCCTAGAGATTTTGATACAGCTTGGTGCTGCTTCTGACCTAACTTGATTTCCGTGTGGTCTATGAATATGGGAGTTGAGATTTGCGTCAGGGCATGTAGTAAGAGAAAATGCCATTGATGAGCTCATCTTCTTCACCAGCCAATTACTGAAACGGAACAGATAAGACTTCGGATTTTTTATTTTTTATTTTATTTTTCTACCTCTCAACCCAAGAATACATATATTCAAAGATGGACCCAATAGTACACTTAATGGGCCAATACCAGTTACTGTTAATCCAGGATATTACAAATTTACACCTTTTTTGATAAATTAAATAATTTTTCACAATTAGTAACAAATTATCCATTTTATATCAAAATATCTGATAAAAGACAAAAAAAAATGTTTTTTTTTATAACTCGATAAAGGTCAAACCCCACTAAATTTTAGACAATTACCACCGAAAACGATACCAAATCTCAATCACCAACAACTTCATTAGAATTACATGTATTATGTTACATGGTAATATAAAAACAAATATAATATATTATATAAAAAAATAGAAATAGATACACCATGTTACATACAAATATACATATAGAATTAACAGGTTACACACAAAGATACAAATAAATATAATATGTTATATCTCATTAATCATCGAAACTACCATGAATGTAATAAGTTACATATAAATATAAAAATAAATACATTATATTACATACAAAGATAAAGGTATATATAACATGTTATATATAAATATACATATAAAAATAATAGTTTACGTACAAAAATACAATTGGATGTAACATGTTATATTTGATGATCGCCAAAATTATCATGAATGTATATGGTTGTATACAAAGATACAAGTGGATATAACCTTTTGTATTATAATATATATAACATGTTACATATAAAGATACTTATGGGTATAATAGGTAACATATTGGTTATCAACGACGATCGTCGATACTCTTATAGGTCATCGATGATGATTATCAAAATTTTGATGGATCAATAATGATAATCATTGAAACTCTATCGTAGGTGGCTATCGAAAATGTACTGTAATCTAATCTTATTTTTATTTTATTAATTATGTTATAAGAATATTTTGATATTTATAAACTTTAGAATAAACTTTTACTAGTTTGAAAAAAATTATAAAAAAAAAACAAAGAGTAATCCCACTATATTATGTCAATATTCACAAATTTACAAGTATCAACTCAAAACAAATTATTTATTTTTCGTGCAAAGTAAGTACTATGAATTGTATGATGTCAAAAATCAAATGTCCATAACTTTGTTAAAAATTGATATGTATCTTAAATTTAAGATGTAATTCAAAATAATGTAGATTAATAGTATTAATAACTACAATCAATCCAATAAATTATATCAAATAAAAAACAATCAAGTTATTTAAGATGGTGATATATTTATAATGTGTACTGGTGCCTTAATTTGTTACAACAAATCAACAATATGTATCGTGATCGGTGGGAATCAGCACTCACTTCCACGAGAGTAATAGTATAATTATTTCAAATAATAAGAATATAGATGATAATAATAATAATAATAATAATAATAATAATAATACCACCATCGACACCAATGGTTACTTTCATTTATTTAGTATTTTCTTTACAATTTAAAGATGGAAAACTCTGTATACCTTCAAAACTCAAAACTAATTAGCAAAAAGAAAAAAAAAAGCTATCAATCTTTTTTTTTAAAGGTCTGTAACAAAGGCAGCAACGATAATCTCTGCCTCAAGAAGGTTTTTTTTTTTTGAAAATTTCCTCAAATTATGTGATATAGCACACAATGGGAAGAAAAAGTAGAGATTGTGTCATTAGAGTGTCATTTATGGTAGCATTGCAGAATGAGAAACAATCGGATAATCAAAACTTACGAGCCTAATCACTTGGAGTTCTTTCACTTACGTGAGCTGGTCTACTCTCAAATATTTGATAGTCATTTTAGCCTAGTAAAATTTAATACTCCAAATTCTTAATCACATTACATTTAGGCAGTCTCAAAGATTATTTTGATGTTTAACAGGCCATGCAGAGATATCCAAATCATAGAGCTATCCGAATATCATCTTAACAGACCAAATTCAAGGTTAATGCTCAAAAAAATTACATTCTATATGGAACTCAACGATAAGGTGATACCCCAATTAGTTGTTCCATGCTAGCTAGTTGATGCTGTAGAAATTCATAGACTGACTCAGTTGTCATGGCAGCTATTCGAACAATAACACCTGATCCCTGAGCAATTTCATAGATCATTGTCTGTATAATTAGGCCAGATTGTTCAAAATTATGATAGCATCATCAATATATGACCATTCACAAATTTAATGAAACTAAAAGCATCCTAGCACTAGAATTTGTCCATTTTTCGGGGACTGGAGGGAGAAGCATCAGTTAAATCTCAGTCCCACCATACAGCCAAATGAAATGTGCAAGGGAGATATGTGGATCCGGATATACTTGGGATATAAAGCAGTTACAAAACAGATGGAGTTCAGTTTGAATTAGTATTCCCGATTGTTAGGGATTGTTTTATGTTTTTAGTTTCTCTTTATGATTTCATTATTGTTTTATATAAATCAGTACAATGAATATATACAAGAAAATGAGAAGAATTTATTTCTTCAGTCTTATCTTCATGGTATCATAGCAGAATTTATTCTAATCCTGAACCAATGACTAAAAATAATAGAAGAGAAACAAAGCAGAATTTATTATAATCCTGAACCAATGACTAAAAATAATAGTAGAGAAACAAAGTCAATCCTCTCTGATAATTCCAATAGAGATACAGAGAGAGTGTCTACCATGAGTTCTGAAGTAAGTGATAATCCTTCATTCAACTCACAGTGGAACAACTTAACGGCAAAAGAAAGTTGGGAGGTACCTCACAGGCAAGACTAAACAGCCAACCTCGACCAACCCAGCCAACCTCTAGAAATGAAAATCAAAGAACTCCATGATCATTGCTTGGCTGGTACACTCCATAAAGCCTTAATAGGAAAAACTTATCTATTTCTTCCAGTGGCAAAAGACATGTGGGATGCCACTCGGGAAGCATGCTCTAATATCGAAAAAATTCTCATTTTTTTGAAATCAAAAGCCAATTGGGCAAATGAAGTAGGGGAATAGAGAAGTAACAGAAGGATTGTGGCAAGAGTTAGTATAGAAAGTCAAGACCTAACTCTCTCCAAAAGAACTCTCAAAGAGAAAGGATTGTCAAGACCTTATAATCAGCACTTTGCTGGCTTCCCTGGTCGATGTGGGACTCCTCAACACCCCCCCTCACATCGGACGGGGACACCGCAAAGACCGATTGACCATGAGGTTGAATGATCGGGATTGACCGTGTTAGGCACATCAATTGAACCCAAGGACCCGCTCTAATACCATGTAGAAATTCAAAACCTAACTCCCTCTAAAAGAGCTCTCAAAGAGAAAGGGTTGTCAGGACCTTATAACCAGCACTTTGCTGGCTTTCCTGGTCGATGTGGGACTCCTCAACAGTTAGAATTGAGATATAAATAGGCTTGAGAGTGTGTAGGTGACAAAGTTTGTTACAAGAAGCAGCTGGAAAGTAAGAGGGTTTTTGAGTTCCTCGTTGACCTAAACCAAGACCTCGATAACGTGAAAGGAAGGATTCTTGGTAGAGAAATTTTTTTAGAGGTATACAGAGAATAGCATAGAAATGTGATGATGGAGGACATCATGGGTGATGGTTCTACCTTAGCCTTTCATGGGCTTTGTACACGAGATGGATATGGGCCCTTGTGCTTTGTTTCAATTGGGTCCAATAAAACCCATGGACTGATTGGCTCATCTTGTAGCTCCCTCGGTTTTTTAGGATATGTTAGGCTTGTTGGGCAAGAAACAAGTGGGCTAATATCTCAAGAGCCCCAAATCGGTGTTGGATAGAACCAACAAAAAAGGCATCTTTGGTGTGAACATTGTCATAAAAATAAACACACAAAAAACATTTGTTAGAAAATATAAGGGAAACTTGTGAACTGAAAACCAAGGCAGAATAATAGAGATAGTGGTTATCAAGCTACTATTAACTACCATGCTAAGAATTTTCAAGGAGAAAAATCCACTTCCAATGGAAATTTCAACCCCAAACAAATGGAACCACTTTATAAAATGTTCTAAAGCTTTAACACATCTAGTCAATCTTCCACACATGTTGCCTTTAGTTAACTAGCTCAAAGGGTATCACCTCTCGGATTAAAACTCTGTGGATTGTTGACTCTAGTGTTTCAGATCACATGACTCATGATTATCATTTTTTTTCTTCATATTTATCTTGTTTTAAAAACTTGAAAGTAAAAATTAGAGATGACACTCTCACTCATTGTTAGAAAATGGAGTATTAAAGTTTTTGACTCTATAACTCTGGAATCGACTCTTTATGTTCCAAAGTTATCGTACAATTTATTATCCATTAGTCAACTAATAAAACGTTACAATTGCTCGGCTAATTTTTTTCCTTCATCCCGTGAATTTCAAGACCTATCATCGGGAACAACGATTGATAGTACTAAAAACATGAAGGATTCTACTACTTTAAAAAAGCCAATGTGAATGAATAGTGTCAACTTGTAGATTATAGTTTTGCATCTCTTCCTAAAGATAATGAAATTTTATTATAGCATTTTAGATTGGGTCACCCTAGTTTTAATTATTAAAACATTTATTTCCTTCTATTATTACGAATAAAAGGTTGTCTAATTTACAATGTGAAATTTATAAACTTGCAAAACATCAATGTATATCTTTTCCAAAATCCAAATATACATCATTTAAGTCATTTACTCTAATCCACATGATTTATGGGGACCATCTTGAACTCTGAACCATACCCATACAAAATGATTTGTAACCTTTATTGATGATCATAAAGGACAAAACTGATATTCATGTTGTATTTATTAAGTTACTCTATAACTCTAACATAATTTCAAACACAAATTTAAATTTTAGGTACTGATAATGGTACCGAATATTTCAATACTGCTTTGGGGAATTATCTTCAGGATCATAGGATATTTCACCAAATTTCATGTGTTTACAATTCCCCAACAAAATGGAGCTGCAAAATGAAAAAAATACACCTTCTAAAAGTTGCTCATGCGCTAATAATTACCACATATGAGCAAAATATTTTATGGGGTGATGCAATTTTGATATCTATCTATCTCATAAATAGGATGCCTAGTCACATCCTTTTATTCGAAACACCTCTCCACAATTTTAAAAAAAAAAGTTTTCCTACATCTCGTCTCATCTTTGATCTTTCTCTCAAAATATTTGATTCCACTGCCATTGTACATATTCACACTCATAACCAAAGTAAATTAGATCCTAAAGCTCTCAAGTGTATTTTTATTTAATATTCTCCTACTAAAAAGGGATACAAATACTATAACACATCTACAAAAAGAGGTTTTATTAGTCTTGATATCACATTCTTTGAAAACACACCTTATTATAAAAAAAACCCTCTATTTAGAGGAAGAATTTGAGTAAAGCTTTATTTTTTAACTTTGACCTATCCTTTCATGAGATTACTATTCCAAACACTAGTCTTAAAGATACCACGCCACATCATTCTAATGTGCTGTTTATAGAGAGTGACTTGACCTTAGGATGGGATGCTAGCAAACAAAAAGACAAGAAAATACTTGTTTATTCAAGGAGGTCAAACTCAAAATATAAGGAGAATCTCACACTTGATACACTCCTGGTGATAACTCAACCATACTTGAGTCTCCTTCCAACACCGGTAATTCTAAGCCTTTTATTGATAATTTGTCTATTGTTCTTAGAAAACAAATTCGATTTTATACTCTTCATCCTATCTCGAAATTTGTCTTACAATATTTTATCTCCTAGATTTCATGCTTTTACTGCTAACCTTGATAAGGTGAAAATTCCAAAGAATATTGATGAGACATGGGAGATTCTTGAGTGGAGAGAAACATCAATAGAAGAACTACGGGCTTTAAAAAAATGGAACTTGGAATATGGTGCATTTATTAAGAGACAAAAAACATGTTGATTGCAAATAAGTCTTTACAATAAAGTATAAAGCCGATGAAACAATTGAACATTACAAGGCTCGCTTGGTTGCGAAAGGGTTTACTCAAACCTATGGTATTGACTACACAAGATATTTATACCGGTAGCAAAATTAAATACAATTCGGATTCTATTATCATTAGCAACAAACCTAGACTAGACTCTTTAACAATTGGACATAAAGAATGCATTTCTTAATGATAAACTAGATGAAGAAAATTTTATGACACCACCATCGGGTTTTTGTAAACAAGGAGAAAAGAATATGGCATGCAAACTTAATAAATTCCTTTACGGCCTCAAACAGTCACCCAGAGCATTGCTTGACAGGTTTACAGAAATAATAAAAAGTCAAGGATATCAACAAAGACAGTCAGATCATGCTATGTTTTTTCAAACAATCTGGAGATGATTTGAAGACTATTCTAATTGTATATGTTGATGATATAATACTTGCAATAACTTTAGCTAAGATTGAGAAACTTAAGAAAAGTCTAGCTACTGAGTTTGAAGAGACCTAGACAGATGCGTTATTTTTTTGGATATGGAAATTGTTAGATCAAAAAGAGGTATTAGCGTCTCCCAACAAAAGTATGTTCTTGACCTTTTTGCAAAAAACGACATGCTTGGGAACAAACCATGTGACACTCCAACTGAAGCAAAAAAAACTGCAAAGGATAATAGAAAACTAGTTGATAAAGATAGGTATCAAAGACTGGTTGGGAAGTTAATTTACCTATCACACACAAGACTTGACATTCCATTTGCAATTAGTGTGATGAGTCAACATATCTATTCACCAAAGGAAGTTCACCTAAAGACTGTATAGAATTCTCAGATATCTCAAGAACTCTCCAGACAAATAGTTTTTCTTCAAGAAAACTAAAGGTAAAGAAATAGAAGATTTTACAGATACAGATTGGACAGGTTCTATAGAAGATAGAAGGTCTACTACTGGGTATTGTACTTTTGTCTAGAAAAATCTAGTAACTTAGAAAAGTAAGAAACAACGATAAAGTTGAATTTCGAGCAGTTGCACAAGGGATATGTGAAGGATTATGGTAGAAGAAGCTCTTGGAAGAATTACAGGTTGAAATAAAAGTTCCACTCAAAGTCAATTGTGATAACAAAACCACCATTAATATTTCTCTCAATCCAGTTCAACATGATCGAACCAAATATATATGTGGATAGACATTTCATAAAAAAAAAGTTGAAAACAAGATTATTTGTATGACCTATATTTCCACCAAAGAACAAATGGCAGATATCTTCACCAAAGAACTATCTTGACAAAATTTCGATGATTTTATCTACAAATTAGACATGATTAATATCTATGATTCAACTTGAAGGGGAATGTTGAAATCCCGATATACTTTGGATATTTTCAAGGGATATAAAACAGTTACAAAACAGCTCAAGTTTAGTTTGAATTAGTATTCATTATTGTTAGGGATTGTTTTCAGTTTTTATTTTCTCTTTATGATTTCATTATTGTATTATATAAATCAGTATAATGAATATGAATATACAAGAAAATGAGAAGAATTTATTTCTTCAATCCAATCTTAAAGATAGAAGAAAACTCCAAATACGAATGTTAAATTGACAATTACGTTTAAACTCCCATAACCTTTTCATTGGCTGAGGCCTAAGAAAAAGAAAATACCTTTGTACCAAACACACTTGCAGAAGCAATAAAGTCTGGCTTGCTCAAGCCATAATCCGAACTTGTTTTTAGTCTCTTTTCCAAGGGAGAGGAAGAAAATTGTAACTTTTCAGACATCATTGCCTTAACATCTTTTTGAACTTGGTTCTGAATGTGATACAGCTTGGGCCTATAGTAAAGAACTCAGCTATAAACTATTCAAATTATCTTCATCGCAGTTTAACACAAGTAACTCAGGAAGAAAAAAAAAATTCTGAATATAACACACTAAGGACATGTAGAGGAGAAGATATAAACTCCAAAATGGTTCCCAATGAATGAATTTCTCACCCCCATAATACAACCATTGCTATGACACGGTAATCTTGCATGCGCATTGCAATAGAAGTACCGCTTCCCTTCTCCAGAAGAACCTGCGCATTAAAGAGAAGGTATACTATAACATTAAAACTCTACATTCATGGAAAATTGTATTGCTGAAAATTTCCATGCAAATTTGACCCAAACTAATTCACAGATTCGTAAAAACACGATATGATTGATGAGTGTGCACAAACTGTATTTGGAGGACATCACAATGTTTTAAATGAGTAGTTCCAAGAATATTGAGAGTTGGCAAATAATGAAATATAAGGGAGTGAAAATGAGAGTTAAAAAAATGTTACTACTATTTTAATCAGAAGTTCATAAATGGGCAGTCCACATTAACTGAAATCAATAAGTTAAAACAAAAGAATTAGTCCATTAGGGAATCCAGAAAATTTATCTCAGAATACTCAAATGAGCTCTTAGAATACTTAAAGGAGCAGAAGTGATGCATTACGTGAGTCTGGCTAATGAAATCCAATTTTCCGGTTGAAATGATATGAAGAACCCAATACACATCTCATCATAAATAAAAAAGGAAACTGTAAAGTGTTACTTCTTTCAAAACTGGAAATTGAAAGCCACATAGGGTCAGAGAAATCAAGAACATACTTGAGAATCAACAAAAAAGTATACAAAACAATGAAATCATGTAGCAGGCAACAACATTGCTCAGTATTGGCAATATGAGTTGATTAAGTAACAAAAATACCTGGTCATAACGTAGCTCAGTTAAACTATTATTTTTATTGTTAAAAATATTATTAACTACTAAAAACATTTCAAAATAACCCCATCATGGAACTTAATTCATACTTCAGAATCAACAAAAAGGTATACAAACAATGAAATCATGTAGCAGGCAACAACATCGCTCAGTATTGGTGATATGAGTTGATTGAGTAACAAAAATTTCTGAACATAACTTAGCTCTGTTAAATTATTATTTTTATTGTTAAAAATATTATTAACCACAAAAAAAATTTCAAAATAACCCCATCATGGAATTTAAATCATCCTTGAGAATCAACGAAAAAGTATACAAAACAATGAAATCATGTAGCAAGCAACAACATTGCTCAGTATTGGTGATATGAGTTGATTGAGTAACAAAAATTACTGGACATAACATAGCTCTGTTAAATTATTATTTTTATTGTTAAAAATATTATTAACCAGTAAAAATATTTCAAAATAACCACCATGGAATTTAATTCATATAGATCTTAAAAATAAATTTCAACTGGTAGCAAGTTTACCAGAAGTCAAATATAGATGTGATGTTTAGAGTGCAATTACCGTATCAATAAAGATTGGCTCATTGTCTTCTAAGAATATGTGATTGGTGCTCTTATAAAGATCAAAATCCCATTCTTCTCCACTCTCATGACGCCCACTGGTAACCCAATCAACAATGACCAAATTTGAGTCATAATGCACCTTAAAGACTTGTTTCTGAGCGTATCTTGCAGTGGAAAAACACGTAACAGGATCTGGGATGATGGCCAAAAGAGCATTGCTTCCTACTTTTGCCTACTGCATGCCAAATTTAATTGATTTAATTTTCATCCGATAATCCTTAGGTATAGTTTCATTTTCAATCATAAATGCGCTAACTATACATATTTAATTTCTGTAACATTTTCAATTTGTGTTCAATGTGCGTTATGCCATTCTCAACGTTTATTTTATAATATAAATACTTTTGTATCTTTATATTTATGAAAGAATATTTATATCATAAAATAAATTTGAAAAAGTGTTTAACATATGTTATTTACTTGGAGGAATTTCTAATGAAACCGGTCAAAGACCGGTGAGACAGAAAGAAATTAATTTGTACTTCTCACTTCAAATAGTCAAAAATGAATAAATTATAATGTAACCGATTAAACATCATCCTGTGATTTTCACACATATTTTTTGTGTGGTTTGTAAGAAAATCAATCAAACAGTAGGTGTTAAAAAAATTAATATTGAAAATACCCAAATAGAAAAAGTCTAAACTCTAAACAACAAATGTTGTTCGGGCCTATATTACATGGACTCTTCATTTTTCATTAACTACCCGTGTCTAATGGACACAATATGGACATAAGTGTGAGTACTCGACACTCCAAATTGGTAGAAATTTTATAAAAATTGAAAAAAAAAAAATAGGATTCGGACACGTATCTAAAATTTAGGACATTCAATGTCTTAAAAGAATTTGTGTAATATAGGTTAAGGCAAGGCAATTACCTCCAAAACTTGCGCAGAGCACTTTGATTCCAAAGATTTGTAAACCTACAAATAGAATAAAAACCCATTTGAGATCTCAAAATATAATCACAATCCAAGGATAAAAAATAAAGTGGACACAATTCCAAAGGATAATAAAGGAGGATAATGTTAACCTTTGTCGAAGCTTGGGTTGTCACAACGGCAGTGCATCCACTACATATTGTAAACTTACATGAAATGGAGTCTCCCTGCATCCAACAAGATCCACTTCATAACACAGTTACAGACAAACACAGAAAATGTGAGAGAAAGATGAAACATACAGAGACAATTCCACCGCCATAGGTTAGGGTATAAATCCAAACGGCATCAGTTTTAGAACTACCCACCTAAACAATCAGCAAATGGAACATTTCAAAAGGGTCAATCCAGATTTCTTTTCTTTTCAACACTCGAAAGTATGATGCCAACTGTAGAGAGAATGTTATCGAAATTGAGAGATTAGAATAGAAAGAATACCTTGTTGGGCACAATGAATTTCAGAGGATATGTTGAGAAACACCTTGTTACAGTTGACTTGCCTTCTACTCTCTCAACAACCACTTCCCCCGTTTCCATCCCCCTTCGGACTTCACTATTATCAGCGTCTCTTCTAGTAGCTCTCTCCGCTAAATTGTTCATTTGTTAAATTCGAAACAAAAAACATTTATTTGTAATTTAATAAAGTTTATTTATTTTAATCCAATATTTATTTAATAGTTTATTTGATTAGATCATTTCAATGAAATAGATGAAATCTTCAAAATTTAAATTACAGTAATATTTAAACAAATACATTAAAAAGAATAGTTTTTTTTTTCAACTATGTCATATTTGTGTAATTTAAAAAAAACTTTATTTGATATAAATTGATGTGTTTACTTACTTATTTAATATATGATTTATTTATTCATATGATTTTATTTATAATTTTTAAAAAAATTATAAATTATTTTATAAAAAAAATGATAAATGATATATGTATTTTTACATATAAAAACAACATATATTTTTTCTTAAAAAATTAAAAATTAATTATATTATATCAAATATTTTATTATTCAAATTTTACATATCATGAAATTAAATTTCATTAAATACCTCTCAATTTAAGAACTCAAACACTTCAAGAAATTACTAAACTCTCCGGAATAGATTAAATTATTCTCTATTCTTTTAATAATCGTTATTAAGTGTTTTTTAATTTAAGCACAAAATAATTATTTTTATAAATTATCATTAAAAACAAACTATATTATTTTAAAAATAATGTTTTAATTTAAAATCATAATTTTCTTTAATTGACCCATTTTTTAAAACACAAATAATTAAATGATATTATTTATAATCTAAAAGATCAAATTATATAAATAACCTAATTTAAGATATTTTTATAAACACGTTATTAATTTAATAATTAAATACTAAATTATATCAATTAACTTATAATGTAATGGGCTCACTATATTATAGGAATATTTTTTAACTAAAAATTACATATATGTACTCAAAGTAGTACAATAATAGTTCCATTTAGTTTAAGGTATACAAATTATTTGATTTAATGTTTTAAATTGGGATTTCATAACATGTTTATTACATTGACTTATATTTTTATAATAGTATATTAGTAACCTTTATATTTAATTATAGGTAAATGATTCAAAATTATCTTGTGTTGGTTCTTAATGTGTCATGCTCTTTAGTTTTCATGTTTTTCATGCTCTTTTATATTTTCTCCTTTAGATATATTTTTAAGAAAACTAATGTGTGTTTTTCACACTTAATTAATTAAGTGATGTCTCATATATTTTTTTCTATCTTTTTGCTTGTTATGTTTTGTCACGTGTATTTTTATATTATATAGATCATTTATGAATCCTTATAACTTTTGACTTACATACATTATTGTAACTATACTCGTATGTTTAGTTGATATTACTACTA
The DNA here is from genome assembly GCA_037013495.1 of Hippophae tibetana. Taxonomy (NCBI): domain Eukaryota; kingdom Viridiplantae; phylum Streptophyta; class Magnoliopsida; order Rosales; family Elaeagnaceae; genus Hippophae; species Hippophae tibetana. The sequence continues at coordinate 133,339,114 of CM072801.1, read as the reverse complement.
ATTTAGATTATCACTAACATACAAATCCTAATACAGGTACTGGGTTTTAACAATATCAATATATGTGTTAAATGTATCATTGTTAATTATTATAAAAGCAAATTAGTACAAATAAAATTCAAAAACAAGCCAAAATAACGGTCAAAGTCTTCAATTGATCTTCAATTTTGCTTTTTAAAAGTTGATAACTTTTTATTTTATTGGTTAGCATATCTTAAGGGAGAGACTAAAAGATAATTTAATTATTCATAATTCAATTAAAAATAATAATTGATTCATATGTGTATCTAGGAATAGGTAGATTATATGACTCTCTAATCTTGACTGAATTTTTGAAAATTTTGCTACACCATTGTTGAAATAGTTTAGCAATTTTTTTATGTAATTCAAATTAACCAACTCAAATTTGATGTTATACTCTTAATTCATAACACCATGTTTAAAGAATAAACTTATAAAAAGTTTTTGGTTTCCTCGGAGAAAAAACAAATCTGTTAATGTTGAAATATAATTTTCTCAAATGATGAGGGTTATCACCTAATGAATTAAAAGAAAAATATTGTCACCATTATCATAAAATACAAAGTTGCATTAAGTATTATATTAATTTTAAATTATCATTTAATCATTTTGTTAATAAAAAAAAGTAACAAGACAAATGGGTGCATAAATGTTTAACTATTTTTTTTCCCAACTTTATTAGAAAAATGCCATTTTTACTTGAAAACAATAGTTGAAAAAAGTAATATATGTAATATTAAAAATGATATTATTATTATGCAATAATTTTTAAAAATAATAATAAAACTTAACGACAATATATAAAACAATGGTGTAGAGTGAGCCGATGTTATAACTTGTGATTTTAGTTCATTTTGGGTGCGGATATTTATAAAAATACTTGAGAATTTTTTAAATGAAAAAATGTAACTTTTTAGTACCTTGTTACCAAGCTCACCAACCACCTTACCACTTGCCACCACCCTTGGTGAGGTGATTAGGAAGGTAGCTGGCGAGGTGGAAATTTTGAGTTCTATAAATACCTTATCATTTCTTCTTATTTGGTATCCAAAAAATATAACATAGTATTATTAAATTGACATCTTGTTTTTCCTATTATTACATCACTAATACCTCGAGTGTTGTTCGATATTATTGATTCATAATTGTGTGAACAAAAGCATGCTTGTGAATGTTGAATACTCAAGACGGTGTTTACAAGTTGGTTTTATATGAGCCATGTGTTAGTTAGGAGTTGCTTGGATGTAATAGTTTGTTTGTGGAATCTCATTGTAAGAGTGAGCTAAGTTAAATACTTTAAGTTATCATATCTTTTGTTGTATGTAATAAGAGATAGATTGTTTGAGTTTAATGGTGGTTCTCCAAATCGGGAGTAGTTACACTTATGTTTACTGATCTGTGGTTTTTTATCACACTATATTGGGTGGTGTTAGCTTTGGAGGTGAGTCAGGTTCGTGTGTCGAACCAAGTTGTTGCAGAAGTAGCAAGAAAAATTAGCAAGCAGTCAAGACGAAGTTTCCAACTTATAAAGGTATTGGTGATTTTATTTTCAATCAGAGTTGTAACTATTTTATTGATTAGTGGATTGTTTGCTATTGAATAATTGCCTTAAGCAACCCGAGTATGTTACCACATAGATATGCTTTTATATACTGAAGTTTGTAATATGATTAGAAAACTTTTATTATTTATTGCATGCTTTCTATTTACTGATTATATGTACTACTGTTGTTATTATCAATTATGTGTTATCTATTAGATATTATGCATGACCAGATTACGTGTTAGTTTAATCTAAATGTCTATCTTGTATGATCCAACATGCTAGATGCAGACTTTGAAGAGAAAAATTATTTGTTATATGTTGTCGTATACTTTCTTTACTTTCTATATAACATTCATATAGCTTTCCAATCATTACTTATGTTGTAGTAAATTAATCTGATTGTTCCTTGATTAATTTATATTACTTGTGTTTGTTATATGCATATAAGTCTTCAAGGAGTATGTATCTCGTTAACCTGATTGTATCCCAAATGTCATTGGTTTGCTATGTTTAGATTGATCGCATGTTCTAAGAGTACAATCATTCTTTACCAAATATGTTCCCACATATGAAGTATTAAAGTGATTGAAAATCCTTTGTTTTTTAATATGCATTCTTATCTCACTTGTTATTAGTGGTATGACATCCATATGTTTGTTGCTAGTTTGGATATGAGCATGTGAGGTACACTATCACTAGTGTATTTATTGTAGTTAATTCTTACTTATTACTAGTTATTTTTAGTGTGTATTGAATTAAGCATGCAATTTTGTACTTTCACTGTGATAATTGCTTAATTTACATTGTGAAGGTTTGCTTGACAAAATTGATACAGAGCTCATAAAAAGATTCTATGGATTGATGTTTTCATCCCTCATCTAGATCCCAATTGCCTATTTAAATTGGAAAAGCAATTGACTTTTGTATGATTGTTTTTACGTATGGAAATCTTAAAAATAAATAATTATTTTTATTCGTGAATATATTGTAATACATATTCTTAAACAAATCAGAGCAAAATTTTTGTATTTACTTTTACATTTACTTATCATTATTATTATTATTTTGTTGTTAAGATTGAACTAACTTAATTTGACTTACTCTTAACCCAAGTTACAAAAGAAGAAATAAAAAGATTGTACTTATTTTTGTAAAATAAAGTTAACCATGTGGGTTTTTTATCAAGATAGGGTAATATTTTCTTCACTTAATTTTATTTAGTGTGGTTTTTTGACATATTTTCATGTAAATGTTTTATTTTATTGGAAAAAAATGATGATACTTTGGAAGCCTAGTTCATAAAATCAAGGAATTTAATTAAATATATTAATGCACTTTAAATAGAAACCTAAACAAACAAAAATTATTAAATAAGATGAATATTGTAATTATTAACATCGAAACGATCTATAAAAGTGTTGATGTTGTAATATGTATGTCCATTATAATTGTTTACATAATTAGAATGTCTTTTCAACAACATGTGTTTGATTATGTAGGAGTGGTTTATATGGTTAAACATGACCGTTCCACGTTCATTTCAACTTTTGGCTAACATAATTGGTATCTAGTTAGTTTTATGGTAGTAGCTTTGAACAACTTTGTCTGTCTTTGTAGTTTCTATGACTCATATCCTTATTCAAGATTAATGATCACTTACTTTTTTAGCATTATTAAATAAAAAGCAGTATCATATCATTTTATTAAAATAATTCAACATATGGGAATTTTATTTTCTTTAGAAAAAAAAGAAGAAATTTTGAATGTTTAAAATAATAGGGCATAAATTCTTCTATGATAAGTGTAAATCAATTGCACTCATTTTTGTGTGTTGGTTTTTCGTGTGCAAAACATGGTATCTAATTTATTCTTACTTTGTGTATTTGTTTTCCTTTGTGTAAGGTTGGTTACTGCAGATCAGTAATTCACATAAGTACATAGTTAGACGTACTTTGTATGTGAGTATATTTACACACACCATGGGATTAGTTTTCATGGTGTGTATGCTAGGTGGAGTGTCACGCTCACTCGCAAACATTGTCACTTTTTTTTATTCATTTTGAGTGCGGTTATTTATGAAATCTACTTGACAAATTTTAAAATGAAACAAAATGTGAATTTTTAGCACCTTGCTAATAAGCTCACCAAAAAGTTCACTAGCACCTTTGGTGAGGTGGTTAGCAAGGTTACTGGCAAGGTGACAATCTCAGTTTTATAAATACCCACACACTCTATTATTTCTTTATCTAGAAAAAATTAGCAGAAATCTATCAAATTGAAATCTCATTTTTTCTATTTTTAGATCACTAATACCTTGAGTGTTGTTTGGTATTAGCAATTTGTGATTGTGTGAGAAAAATTGTGCTTGTGAGTTGTGAGTACTCAAGATGATGTTTGCTAGTTAGAGTAAAATATTGTTCTTAAACTATGAGTGCGTAAGACTATTTTATCGATGTTGTGAAAAGTTCTTTGTGATAGTGAGCTAAGTTAAATGTTGAGTTCTTGCTATGTGCAATAAGAGATATGATGTTTGATTTTGATGGTGGTCCTCCAGAGTGTGAGTTGTTACACTTTTAGTTATTGGTCTATAGTTACTGATCATACTACATTTGGTGATGTGGGCTTTGGAGGAGAGTTGGATTCGTGAGTCGAACCAGGCCATTACGAAAGGAACAATAGATAGTTTTGATAGAGATATGGACTGATAAAGGTAATATTGGTTTATTTCTTTCATAATTGTAACTATTTTTATTATTTATTGAATTGTTTTCTATTGAGTGATTTCCTTAAGTAACTTGAGGATGTTATCATTGGTGTTGTGTATACTCTAATGTGTGGTTAGTACAATAAGAGTTTAAATAGTGTATGTTTCTACATGAAGAAATTTAAACTTTGATTATTTATTGCTAACTTTGTGACTCTTGAATATTGCTTCTGCTTTATACTTTCTATTTGTGATTATTTTTACTACATATGTGATTATTTGTCATGAATTTACCTCTCTATTGTTTATTTATTTGAGTTAAGTCATTAAGGAGTTAATATCTCCTTAACTTGATTATGTATAAGGTCTTGGGCTCATTCTTTGTAATCATGCATGATTAGATTATGTGTTAGTATAATCTATCTATTTACCTGTATGTGAATTTGGTGTAAGTCTTTAAGAAGTCTATATATCCTTACCCTGGAAGTGTACTAGGTGTCAAACTTTTTATTAGGATTTTCTATTCATGTTTGCTTGCATGATGTGAAAGTACAATCATCATTTATCAAATATGTTCTCACATAAGAGATATTGAAGTGATTGGAAATCCTTTTATCTTTTTGGTATGTATGCATGTATCACAAGTTGTGTATTGTTTGTCATGTATGCATGTTGCTAGTCTGAATAGGAGCCTGTGAGGCATACCATCACTAGTGTGTATTCTACAGATTTTTTTTTGTATATGCTAGTTATTTTTGTTATGTTGAATTGAGCATATTATTTTTTACTTCTATAAAATTAATTGCTTAATTCACGTTGTAAGGCCTACTTGACCAAATTGATATAGAGCTTGCGAAAAGATTCCATGGGTTGATGTTTTCACCCCTAATTTAGATCTTCATGGTATATTTGAGTTAGAAGAATAATTGACCTTCATGTAATTGTTCCTACATATAGAATCTTCATTTGGTATCAAAGTGGGTCATCCATGTTTGGGCTTAACTACCTCAGTGCTTGATCTTAGAGCTCTATATACGCATTTATACACCTTATATGTTTGTGCTATTTGTCACTTAAGTATGGACTATTGTTATTTTGTGATGTTGTATATATCTATGAACTTTTGTTGTCTCTTTGTTTCCTATTTTCTTGTTCATTCATATATTTTTACGTCTTCATTTCTTTGTCTTGCATAGTATGCTAATTATCCTACTTGATACTTTGTCTCAATGTTTGATCCTTTACTAGTATTGCCCATTACTAGTTGCTTTGACACGAACTTTTTGTGTGTTTTCCTTGTTTGTCGCTTATTTCTTCTTTTGTGGTTATTTGCATGAACATCATGTCACATCTTCTCATTATGCAGTGTCAAAAGTTTTAGAATTTTATTTCTATAGTCCTATCATTCATATGACATGTCATATAGAATGCATTTCATCTATTTTATCATGTTCTTCTTTCTTGTACCTAATATGTTGTGTGTTGATTTTATGTTAGTCTCTTGTTGATTTTTGTTCATCTTTTGTCTGTTATTCCTCCTCTTGTACTTTAGATGTATCATTTTAGAGAAAACTCAAGTGTGTTACTTTCTTATGTACACGAGTGTTTCTTTGTACTATGCTTGTTTAGGTTTTCTTATGCATTTGTACGTCATATAGTTTATCTACCTGTCTTTAGGACTCTTGATTTACATGCATTGATGTAACTAGACTTCCGTGTTTAGTTAGCATTCTTGGTGCTTAGGGTGTTGACCCTATCTAAGCATGTCTCTTGTTTTTGTGTTATACCTAAGCCTTTCTTTCATGCTCAATTGTTTTTGTAGTATCCTTTAATTCTTCTTTCTCTTGGAGGTGTTACTTGTGTTTCTCATTAGTCAATTAGTTTCTTTCCTCTTCTTAAATAGTGATGATATAAGTATTATTGATAATCTCTTTTAAGGTAACTATGTGTAGTTTGTTACATTTTCTCTCTCTAGAGGCAACACTTTTATGGGTTGTGCTGATAATATCTCTTGACATACATCCTTGTCTTTTTAGCTTTTGATCTCCTTTGATACCATCCTTTGCTCATTTATTGTATATGACTTTTTGACACCTTTTTTGTTTCTTCTCAAGATAATGTAGATGTTCTTCTATTTTGCTATCATTTTGCATGTAAAATGAATTTAGAAGGACCATCAATGATATATGATTAACATACTTTTGACTTAAATTGAAATATAGCTACCCTGGTATGTGTATTTATTGAACGTATATATGTACATGTCTAATTTTTTTGTATTTTATTTGAAATGAACTTTTTCTTGCACATGTCATAACTCTGTAAATTTGTATGACTATTTTGAGAAGATTGCATGGATCTTATGCTTTGACAATTTGTATATCTTTAACAAGCTCTAAAATCCACTTTTAGTGTCTCTCGAGGTAAAACTTTATGTACTACTTGGATAGAAAGAGGAATTAGGCCATCTTTGAATCGTTTGATCATTTCTTGCCACCAATGTTTTATTATCATCAGTGTCTCTTCTTGAGCCTTTACATTATCCCTTCATTTCTTTGCACTTATATACTTGATTATGCTAAATGATTATTCCAACTTTCCTAGCACACCTTCTTTTGAGTTTTTAATTTTGATTTTCTAAACTTTTTTGCCTTGGGATTGTTTGTGTTACTCTCGTGTTTAAAGAAAAAGAAAAGAAAAGAACAAAGGAAAAGAAAGAAACGAAATGAAAAAGAAGAAAAAGAAAAATATGGATTTTATCCAATGAATGCTGTCGTAAATGAAAAGGATCACATGCTTAGAAAAATTATGAGAAGTAAAACAAAAGAACCTTTATTTAAAGGTTTATTTATTTTGGTTGTAAGTTATGATCATCTAAATGTGTCCTTATACTTAAACTTTATTCTACTCAAATCTAAACCTATCGTTATAAGCTTTGAAAGTTCTATTAATTTCTTCTAAGCTTGCATTGACTTTAGTAGAGAGAAGCTAAAAGTGAACCTATGAAGTTTGGTTCAATTTGAGTCTATATTTCTATTTGCTTGGTTCACATAAACATATCCCGATAGCACATAAAGTAAATAAGTTTAACATAACATACACGAAGCATGTTATCAAATTTTTATTCATACTCATACATGAATACATCATGGATTGATATATATGTGGACATTTGTGATAATTGTATTGATTAATCTCTTTGGACCCTCTAATTCTTTAAATATGCTTAGTTTCCTTCCCTCTTTTCATTTTACTTGTTTCTACTATATGTATATGCTTCTATTTTATGGAAGTTTTGAGAGTATGATGCATTACATGTTTATTGCCTCACATGCATACATTTGGGGAAGAAGTGTGTGTTATTTGCATGGTGTTAGGGGAAGTCTTGTATTTGTTTGGAATCCTTTTTATTTGTTCTATTTACGAGTTTATATAACTTCATTGTGCTCTTATGATGCTATCTTATTCTTTACATCATTTTGTATGAACTATGCATAAATAGGACTATTAGCATGATTTGGTGTATGCATTATATGCAATCTTTTGTTTCACGTGTCTTCCTACGTGTTTACCTATATTTCGTTATAGTGATTTATTGCATGTTTATCGATTCTACTTAATATCTTGGTATTTGTCATTAGAATGCATGACACATGTTTTCTTTGGTAAATTGGGATGTTTTTTTCGTATATGAATGCATAGTATGGGGTGAGGTTACATGATTGAATACACCCAAGTGTTGTTGAGGGAAGATAGGTGAATCGTTAAGAGTGTGTTAACTTGGAAGATAATTGGACTCCTAATCAACTCTTTCTTAGGGATTCGTTAATAAATTTAAGCAACATTGATTATTGGGGGAAGGTTGTTGAGTCACTAAGAGTGTGCCAACTTGAAGATAGTCAAACTCCTAGTCAACGTCTTCTTACAGATTCGTTGACACATTTATGTGCCATTGGTGTTAGACTGTGTGTCCTATTGATGTGTTGTATAAACATTATGGAGCCACTTATGCCCTCCCACAACACGTATAAATGTGGGACTTCGTGTTATGTATCGATCACATTAGAAAGATGTTTTCTATCTGCATTACTCTTGACTTATTTATACATTCAGGTTGTTCGTTACATGATTTTAGGTTTCTATTGTCTCCATGTTAGTCTTTGTATTTCTCTTTTGACTGCATATGTTGCTCCTTTTTATGTTTACTTTAATCTTCTTTGCTGTGTTACATGAGTATTAGGATAATTGTATTTTTGTTTGATTTCCCTTCTTCATATAGGGGTGTAGTATGTTGCATACTCGTGTGCGCTTACTTTGACTTTCCATGTCAAAAAGGGGAAGAAGTGTGGACAACTTGTCTTTGTTTTTGCATTGTGTTTTCTTATTAACATGCTATTTTTTACATAAGATGGTGAGTGTAGTTTGCACTATATTATGTTTATCTAATATGCATACATTTAGGGGAAATGTTGCATATGTTCAGGAGGAGTTTGCATATTTATTTTGCATAAAGATTGTGTAGTTTGTATATTTGTGTTGCATATAGATTAGGTAATTTACATATTTGTATTGCATGTAGATTGTGTTTGTTTGTGCTACATAATTAATTGTACTTAGCCTATTGTGTATACATGTATAGGAGTAACACAATAGTATTTGGATAGACTACATGTTTTTCTAAATGATATGTTTATAAGATATGTGTTTGTTTTGTGTGTGCATGTTACAGGTGTAGAGTGAAGTCTTCATACTTCAAGCTTGTTGTGTGCATTGGTGTTGTGTTCCTTGTGATAGAGGATTGGATGAGTTGATTTATGAAGTTGAATTGAGCATTTAAGATGGATGCACTTGGAGTAGATGCGTCTTTTGGGTTTTGGTATGAATCATTGCGTTGTTCATGGAAACAAACAAATTTAAGATATTTTCATGATCATCTCACATTTGATGAGTTTATGTATTTAGTTGCACAGTGCTTTGACACAAAAAGTCAAAAAGATATAATGTAAGCCTTATTGTATTCGTGTCTGTGTGTTGGCTTCACTTGTACAAAATTCGGTGTCTATTTTATTCTTACTTTGTGTAATTGTCTTCATTTGTGTAAGGATGATTACTACGGATCAATAATTCACACATGTATATAGTTAGATATCCTTTGTATGTGAGCATGTTTACACACACCACAATATTGGTTTTCATAGTGTGTATGCTAGGTGGAGTGTCATGCTTGCTTGTCGATGTTGTCACTTGTTTTTATTCATTTTGGGTATGGGTATTTATGAAATTAACTCAACAACTTTTGAAAAGAAAAAATATTACTTTTTAACACCTCACCAACAAGCTCGCCACCACCTTGGCCGAGGTGATTGGCGAGATGGCAATTCAAGTTCTATAAATACCCCACTGTATCTTGTTTCTTTATCAAGAAAAATGAAATTGAGCTTTATCAAATTGACATATCGTTTTTCTATTTCTCGATTACTAATACCTTGAGTATTATTCGATATTAGTGATTTATGATTGTGTGAGCAAAATCATGCTTGTGAGTTGTGAGTACTGGAGACAATGTTTGTTAGTTAGAGTAAACTATCATTCTTAAGCTTTGAGTGCTTAAGACTATTTTATCGATGTTGTGAAAACTTTTTTGTAAGAATGAGCTAAGTTAAATGCTTTAAGTTCTCATATCTCTTATTGCGTGCAATAAGAGATATGATGTTTGAGTTTGAGTGTGGTCCTCGAGAGTGCGAGTTGTTAAATTTTTGGTTACTAGTTTGTGGTTACTGATCATACCATATTAGGTGGTGTGGGCTTTAGAGAATAGTTGGGTTTGTGAGTCAAACCAGGCCATTTCAAAAGTAGTAAGTAAAAGTAGCAATAGACAGTTCAGATAGAGGTCTCGACTAATAAATGTAATATTGGTTTTATTTCTTTCAAAGTTGTAACTGTTTTTATTATTTAGTGAATTATTTGCTACTGAGTGGTTGCTACTATATAGATAGAGTCTTTATATGGGTTTACCTTGTTATATCTGATGTTAAGTATGCTCTAATGTGTGGTTAATACAATAAAAGTTTAAATAGTGTATGTTTCTACATACTAATGTTTGAACTCTAATTAGAAAGATTTTATTATTTATTGCTAGCTTTCATACTCTTTAATATTGCTTCTGCTTTATATTGTCTATTTGTGATTATTTGTTAGGAGCTTATCTTTATGTTATGTATCTATTTAGGTTGAGTTCTTAAAGAGTCAGTATCTCTTTAACCTAATTGTGTATAAGATCTTAGACTCGTTCTTTGTAATCATACATGATTAGATTGTGTGTTAGTAGAATTTGCTTTTTTGTCTACATATGAGTTTGGTATGAGTCTTTATTTTCTTTCCCTAGAGGTGTACCAAGTGTCAAACTTTTTATTAAGGTTTACTATGTATATTTGATTGCATGCTATGAAAGTACAATCATCTTTTATCGAATATGTTCCTATATACGAGTTCTTAAACTGATTAAAAATCTTTTTAGCTTTTATGTATGAATGCATTTATCATAAGCTATGTGTTGTTTTCCATGTATGCATGTTTTAGTCTAGACTATAGCCTATGAGGCACCCCTTTGCTAGTATTGTTAGTGTGTATTCTATAGATTGTTGTCTTTGTATCTGCTAATTGTTTTTATTGTGTGTTTAATTGATCATGTTGTTTTGTACTTCTATTAAGTCAATTACTTAATTCACGTTGTGAGACCTGCTTGGGTGACTTCATATAAAGCTTGCGAAAAGATTCCACGGGTTGGTACTTCCACCCCTAATCTAGGTCCTAGTGTTATATCTGAGATAGATAATTAACCTTCGTATAATTGTTCTTACATATGAAATCTTCAATACGAAAAAAGTGTGAAAGTTAAACAATGTTTGAAAAAATGTTGGTATTAAACATGTTTAATTGGTTGAAATTTAACACTAAACATATTAAATTAATCGAAATTTAATTTAAGCGATATCTAATTAGATGATAGTTAATAAAGTATTTTTCAACTAGAGATTTATTTTAATAAAAATATATGAAGTACACATAAGATGTTTTAATTTTATTGTTGAAAATTTTGAGAATGCTATGAGTATTTTTTAAAACTTAAATACAACTAATGATTGTAAGTAGTTTTTGAAAAAAATACATAAAATTATATTTTAAAATTTATAATAATAAAATTATCTTTATATTATGTATTATGTATTGGACATAAAAAAAAAATATGTTACTTTATGATTATAAGTTTAAGTAGAAATATACATATTGGTTTTTCAAAAATTATTTCAGTTATGTTTTTAAAATTTAAGTATATGATTTTGGTGTTAAGCCAAAACGGGAATCTATTGTTGATTTTTTTTTTTTTTGGGCAGATTCTATACGATTTATTGTGGTGTGAAAGACACAGGTTAATTATTTATTTTAAAAATATATTATATATTTTATATCTCAAATTTTAAAATCCAAAACCAAAATAACTAAATTTTATTTTAAAAATAATAATTTTAATTATATATTTTAGAAAATTATGATTATAATAATATATTTTATCTGATAAAAAATAATAATTAATTAATATTATTTAAATTTTATTGAATATAAAAATATTAAGATAATATATCATATTTATTTTATTTTATTTTAATAATAAAATAATTAGTGATTTATTTTTAGTTCAAGTTAAAATAATATTATTTCTTTTTTCAATTCCATTTCATTCGATTAATATTCTCATTTTAATTTCATTGGTGAAACTAACTTACCGCTTTCAAACCGAAGTTTGCTTGTGTATTGACCCACAAGGTTATACCTTTATACCGAGTTGAGAATTGAGAAAGAGAAACTCGTTGAAAGTTCCCGTCAATTTTCTGTAACGATTTCGTCAAAGCTTTGGGTCTTCTTCCTCGAGAGAAAATTACAAAGAACTGAGGGGTTGGCTGATAATCCTAATTCTGATCGCATCAATCCCTCTTTGATCTGATATCCCCACGATTTTCTTCATTAGTTTCTGATATTTGATTAGTAAATTGCCATGGCTACGAGTGGAAACACGAACATCAATGCCAAATTGGTGAGAATTCTATCCCGGAATCCCGTTTTGTGCTTGCTTTTGTATTTGACTTTTCTCAAACTTTCCAATCTGGCTGCTTCATGTGCGAATTCTAACAAGGGTTTGCCTTGATTGTTAATTATTGTCTGAAACTCGATTTGATTTGGGTCAATTTCTGATGAGCTTTGTGTTCATGTGATTGCGATTCCCCAGCAGAACCCAAAATCTGGTAATCGGGTTTAACTATTAAGAATCTCTTTAAGCCACGGATTCTGCTGTCTTTTTTTCTTTTTTGGGAATCAACTTTCCTTCTGTGAAAAATTCACTTCAAACGCACCGATTTGATCTCGTGCCTTTGTTGATAGTCTGCTTTGTGTATATTACAATTTTTTTTTGTAAATTTTATACGCGAACATGCATAATTAGGTTGGGTTAATCTGCTGATGCTTCGATATTTGTCTATAACTTTTTTTTAAGTCTTTAAACCGCTTTGGTTACCATACAATCCAGTAAAGACCGTACCCTGATATAAGAAGTCCAATAGGTGCTATACTTGAAATGGTAATCCATAAAAAACGCCAATGTTTAGATCCCCTAAAACAAGATGATAGCCAAAAAGAACTACTAAATAGCTTACTAAGAGGGATATAACTGCTATGGATGCCTCATACTGAACAAACACATATTTCCTCTAGATGAAAGAAGGTTTTCTTTGAAAAGCAGTTTTGCCCCATCTGCTAGAGCTTGAAGAACTCCCAAGGAGCTGGCTGTTCGAGCTGACTGTATATGTATTTACGTATTTTACTTGTATATGTATGCTATTGATTTTGTATTTAGATGGTGCACCAAATAGTGATGTTTTTTTTATATAACATCTATTTTCTCATTGTTTTTGGTTCTCTTTGAATGCTTTTGGCCTCATAGTTTTTAGAAGTTTGCAGATGTACAAAAAGTTTGATACTTTTGTTTATGTGTTTGTTTTCCGTTTAGAAGTTTGGTGTTCTTGGAAACAGAAGAGAAATCTTCAGTTTTTCTGTTGTCAGTCAAGTAGTTTGGATTGATATAGTATCTGCTATTTGTCTCCATGGTTCCTCTTACTCTTATTTTTGGTTGATATTTTTATTCTTCTCATAATGTGGTTTATACTGGTATGGTACAACTGTACAAGTGTATTGATTGATAACCAAGCAAGCTTTCCGGTTTTTTGTCAACCATTTGGTTGCTCAAGCAATCAGCATAAAACTTGCTGCAACATGATGCTTGGCCAAGAAAGAGACGAACCAAACTGAAGTAGAAATTGGGTCTTGAAGGACTATTTTTGACTTGTTAATTTTATGGGTGGGATGACACCAAGGTCATTGAACTTTTGTCTTTATGACACTTAGTCTCTAAATTTTCAACTAGTACATTTAGGTTCTACTTTAAGGGGAGGTGGGGGACAAAACATACACGTTAGTCCAGATTTTAATGACTCAAGTGTCCCATCTTAGTAAAGTTTAGGGAATAAAGTGTCTCAAAGGCATAAGTTTAAGGACTTTTTTTTATACATGACGTCTTAAACGTTTATAGCGTGGGCACTAAAGTATACCAATTGAGAAATTAGGGACCAAAGTGTCCCAAAGACATAAATTTAGGGACCACAAGGGTACTTTTTCCTAATTTTACCGTGGGGTTTTAGTTGGCAAGCACAACTTCTCAATGATATGAACTTATTTTGCAAGGACTGAGACATTTTGAGATTTAAAAAAAGTCATATACGTTAGTAGTATCCTTCTGCAGGTGTTCATCATACGTGGTTTGGATTTATGTTACCGAAATTCTTTTTATTTTTCGCCCTTATCGCTATTTTCTTAACTCAATCAGAATGGCATTTTATTTTACTGCAGGTGCTTCTAGGGGATGTTGGAGCAGGAAAGTCAAGCCTTGTGTTACGCTTTGTGAAGGGGCAATTCGTTGAATTTCAGGTTAATGTTACTATGGCTTTTGGGGATATAGAATTTTAGACTAAGCAATTATATTTTTGTCAGGGGGCTTGACTTTTACTTTGTGATTGTACAGGAATCAACAATAGGGGCTGCTTTTTTCTCACAAACATTGGCTGTAAATGATGCAACTGTTAAATTTGAGATTTGGGACACAGCAGGTCAAGAGAGATATCATAGTTTGGCTCCAATGTATTATAGAGGAGCTGCTGCTGCAATAATTGTGTATGATATAACAAATCAAGTGAGTAAATCTTGAGGAGCTGTTGTGTGTGCTTTTGCATTTTCAGCTACTTTTCTCTCTTTCCCCTCTTTAGATGTAGAAACCATGAACAGCCTTACAATTATTTAGGCTTTACAAGGCTTTTTCTAGCCTTGATGTTTTTTCCCTTGAGGAGAGGTGCAAGCCTCAACTTTAAATAAAATCTAATATAAAAATAAAGAATACATAATATCAATAGATTGGGACTTAACAGTTGTAAAAACTTCAAATTTTTAGCACAATAAGGAAATACTTTCATAGATGCAAGGAGAGGTCCTAATATAAGCATAGTATTTAGATACAATAAATACAATGAAAAACAAATAAATTATACCCTATAAGAGAAGGGCTGATAGTTGAGGAGGCAAGCTAGAAGATCAATCTGATGGCAGGGACAGAGTTTTAGAGTTGCGAGCAACTTAATCTGTTACTTTGTTGGTGCCACGCTGAACATGTTGCATGTGTAGTTAATGGTTCAAATTTGTACTCATTTTTCCTTCATTTTTGTGACTGAAAAACAAAGTGTGGTTTTTCAATGGAAAATACAAAGAAAGTTTTGAGATATTATGTATTTTAAGATACTATACAATCAACCTGGGGTTGATATTGGGAAAGTTTCGTAGACCTCTCCTTAGGCTAAGAATGAGATTGCATAGTTCCCAAGGTATTTGAGCATCCTCACAAGGAAATTGACTAACAGCTTGGGGAATATAACAATTACTTAAGTAATCTTACATTTTTTCCCTTGGTTTTTGTACGCATTTGATGCTGATATGAATACATTAGTAATGTACTATCTGTTACCATAGGGCACAAATAGTTATTTAAGAAAAGGCTAATTACATTTAGAAATTTCGGCCACCTAACCCTAACCCTAAACCAATTGCCATGCCACAAGTGCTTCTAACCACTCTGATGCCACCTGGGCCTCCCTGCATTGCCTATTAAAGCTTTTATCTATTTAAATCAATCCAGTCATTCAATTGACTTTGACTTTTGTTTTCCCTCTGTATCATTTATTTGTCATGTGGGAGTTCAATTAAAGTCCTACTTGGGCCTCATTTTATAGGCTTAGGCCATGAATTTGATGTTTTAGAATGCAAATTAGAGGCTGTACCCTCAATAGCTTCAAGGCATATAAGCATTAAGGCACAAGAAAATGTATGGGTTTAAGAGTGGCGAGTGTGGCATAACTCAAATTGCATTGTAAAGGCCAACCTCAAGAGTCAAGACGTCTCAGGTGAGTAAACTCCCTGACACGTGCCTTCAGGCTAGCCTCAGAACGTTTTTTAAGTCACTTATGCTGTTAGTTGTAGTATTCTGGTGGTGTTCCTTCTGTTATCTCTCACCGTTGCCTGTTGGTGGCAGATTTATATGCTAGCCATTAGAAGTAACGTAAGCCTTGGTTCGTAAGAATTATCCTTTTGTCATGTATGAATCAAGTTACAAAATATTACATGAGAATTCAAATAGTTATCTAATCTTACATAAAACATAAAAGAAGTATCCAACCATCATTATAGTATCACCAGTAAATAGAATCATGAGACTAATGTTATTTATTCTTGCATGTTAATTTGAGATGTGGAGCTTTCACATCAGATCATGATGTTACGAAGTCATGAGTGCATGTTTGCCCTTTCTAGTTTGGTCTTAGTTCAAAGTTTTCGCAAGGAAACGTTATAAATTTCATGAAGTAGTGTGATTTTTTTTTCTTTTCAAAGAATATAAGTCAGGAGAGGTGTCTCTTCATTTTACATGGAAGCTTCCGGAACTAATTGGATACATTTATCGTTCTGAGTATTTGAACTTTTTCTCTCTTTTATTATGTTGCTTCAACTTATTTGTCTAATGAATTTTCGTGTATAGGAATATAGGATAGTGGCAAAGTAGTGTTCTTGTTTGGAGATGGTTTTATGTCACTATAAATGTGATCATACCTTGATAGTATTTGGAATGATGGTCCAGTTTGTATATTTAAACAAATTTGTTTTGGTGGCCTATTGTTGCTAGGGATGGGTTTCGACATTTTTCCTGCTTTTATATGCACTGTTTGCTTCTGCTTGTTTCTAGTGTTTCATTGATTGATTTTGTGTTGCATGTAATTACTAGTAGAAGCAGTCCACCGAGTTGGTACATATATCAGTAGTATTTATACTGCTGGCAACCTGGTGATTAGGTTAGATCTTTGTTGTCTATATTTAGCTACTTACCAATGAGTAATGATCTACTTATGTTGTTAATGAGGTTACATTGTTTATTTTGGTTATGAACTGTATATGTACACTACAAACTTTTGAATTTTTTTTTTGTCATTTCTTGCAGGGCTCATTTGAGCGGGCAAAAAAATGGGTCCAAGAACTTCAATCTCAAGGTTCCTTTCTCATCTCTTTTTGAATTGTTATCAGTTGACATATTTTAGCTATATAATTTTGTCCTTTTCAATATTGGTTCTACATAGTTCAGGAAGTATGGTTGGCCCTGTGTATGATATATTAAAATTTAAGGGGAAAAAATAATTGTTAGAGGAGCAAGATCATCTGGCTTTGCTATTCTTCAATTCTCTTCTCTTCAGTAATTTTTTTTTCCTTTTCTGTTTTTGCTATAAGGCAACCCAAGCATGGTTATGGCACTGGCAGGGAATAAAGCAGATCTTACAGA
Source organism: Hippophae tibetana (assembly GCA_037013495.1). Classification (NCBI taxonomy): domain Eukaryota; kingdom Viridiplantae; phylum Streptophyta; class Magnoliopsida; order Rosales; family Elaeagnaceae; genus Hippophae; species Hippophae tibetana. The sequence continues at coordinate 133,321,867 of CM072801.1, read as the reverse complement.
GGCAAGAAAAGTGGCATCAGAGGCAAGTTTATGGTTTTTGTATCTACTTGGTTGATATTTGGTTGGCTGTATGCACTCAAGAAAGTATAGGAATGGATCCTTAGTTGTCCATTACTATGGTTAGGTTGATTAGGACTAGAATGATGTTTGGGTTGCAATTTCTAATACCACCTGGCAAATAGATATTGCAATGCATGGTACCACTTTAGTAGTTAGCCATTGTGTTTATTTGTTGATATACTTTTATATGGGTAAGACCTAGATTGCCTGAATTTTTTTCCATGTCGCACCTAGTCTATGAACTTAAAGACATTGTCATGAATTACGTTTGTCATCAAGTATGTCTAGTTCCCCTCTTAGCTTCAAATTTTATCACATGAAGCAAACATTTTTCCTATGTCCCACAATTTAGACTATTGATACACTAGAATAAAAGGTCTATCTTTGTGTTCATAGCAACTGGGGGAAAAAGAGGGGGGAGAGAAACCAAGTGCAATAGAATTGTCAATCGGCACATTACCTTGTACAAGAAATGCATCCCCATTAATTCAAAAAGAACCTGCTATAACCATGTTTACTGGGGAGCTCAAGAAACATATACTATGTTGCAACAATCCTTTAACTTCCCTGATTTTTCATACGAAGCATAACAATTTTATTAAAGAGAAACAGAAGAGAAGAATTACTGGACTTGCTGTCCACCATAAAGAAGGAAACATAAATTTACTAAAGAAACTATCTAAGACTGAAATACACCTCCTAAAATTAGAATACAAGTTTCTGAATTGTAATTTGCAAGAATTTGTGAATAATCATTGAATTCATCAGAAAGAGATGCCATAATGAAGTTAATAATGAGAAATTTTCCCACAAGAATATATTTTTTTCTTTGCCGTCATAAGTTCTAGTAGCATTATACAAAACCCAAAGAAAGGATCCAACCCTGCATTTCCTGAACATTCTCGCTTTCCATTTCCTTCCATGAGCTTATTAATCCAGCTAGAACATTTTGCAAGATCCCAGAAGAGACCACTGTAATCCCACATTACTTTGTTGCTTAGACCAAAGAAAGTAATGGGACAATGCATACATGAAGAATGTCTTCCAAGCTACTTTGGCAAATCACACACCAATTAGGGAATAGGTAAAATTAGGAAAAATGGAATTAAATTTCCTCATTTGTGTTCACTTTGATTGGATCAAAGATAGGCAATGGGACAATTCATACATGATGATGTCTTCCAAGTTACTATTGCAAAACACACGCTAATTAAAGAATAGGCAAAATTTTGTAACTTCGATTGGATATGCTCATTTTTGTTCACTTTGAATCTGCCACTTCCACTCCTTAATTTTACTAGGATTGAGCTAATAGCACTGAAATATAGTGATCAAAAACCAGCATAAAATGAGAACCTCAAAATAAGATTTACTTGAATCCTTGGTTGATCTAGTCACTAGATTTTATTCAAATAAACTAAAGAGTTTATAGTTCATGCATCTAGAATTTTCTTATTTAATGAATACATTTTTAGTTTTCATTTAATTTTATAAATTCCTGAATATGTCCGTCCAACTGCTCTTTGAAGAGCAGCTTAACCTTTTCTAGTTTGACTGAAGGCATCAGTACGCGCAAGAGACAAAACTCACTAGTTGCATCATTTGCATAATTGAAACACAATATTGTAGCTATTCTGGCACTGCCTTGAATCTTCTTGCTATGAGTCTACAATTTAGACCAACTCTGATATTTGTTTAATTTATTTAGGTATGAATTGGATTTATTTCTGCTAAACAAAATTTAAACTAGATAAAATTTGTGTAGTCGATACTTGTAATTGGATTAGTTGTTAAATCCTTTAATTAACTGTTTTCAATCTGCTTTTAAAATAAAATAAAATAAAAATTTAAGTTGACTTATGGCGTTGCTGCTGTAATGCAGGAAGCTCAAGTATATGCTCAGGAGAATGGCCTCTTCTTCATAGAAACCTCTGCAAAAACTGCAACCAATGTCAATGACATTTTCTATGAGATAGGTAATTTTATTGCGAGAGAATCAAAGCCTGCTTTGCATACAGAACTACGTTCCATCAATTATCAGTCAAATCCATGATCAGCTGTTTATATAGTCGTCTTAGCAAGGAAAAAAAATTTAAAATTCTATTTGTTACTGCTTTTTATTGATTGTGGTGATTAATGTATGGTTTTTTTTATATACATAGATATATACATACATATATATATATAGTCACGTCTCTGTTTGGATGGAGCTCTATTATATCTTACAAATATATCCTGTCACAAATTCACAACCTACATAGCATGGTATTTTTTCATTAGATACATTTATGTGAGTTAGTTCGACTGTACTTACCAATATCACATCTTAAATTTGAGATATATAGACTTTTCATTTGGATGTTTTCTTTTCCACTATTTTTTCCTTGTGCTTAAACCTATTATCTAAGTGATTTAGCCATTTAGTGTTCGTTCTACATCTCTGTTATACTTCTTCAATAGAATTAGGAGGTAACACTGCGTTTACTTTTTCACTTAGTTATGTCAATTAGAGTAGTTTAGTTCCTTTATTGTTTTTTTAACAGTGAAGTCATTTTGTTACAGGACAATAACAAATAGTAATTTCTTTCATTATATGTTTATTATTTTCTCACATTTTTTAGCTACTATTGACATTTCAATTGTATAAACAATAATGACTACAAAGTTAATAAAAAAAATTAATAATATATCATTTGTTCTTATAATGTCATTTTTTTATAAACAAAATTACTAAATTAGTACAAAAAATACCAAATGAACTAAATTGTTCTAATTGACATAACTAACAGACATTTGGTGCATTTGTCTTTTTATTTAATTAGTTTTAATTATTATTTTAGTTAGTTACAGATTATAACTAATACTCCTCGTCTCTGGTTTTAACTCAGCAAAGAGATTACCTCGAGTTCAGCCTGCACAGAATTCCTCTGGAATGGTTCTTATGGACAGGCCTGCTGAAAGGGTTGCAAGTGCATCTTGCTGTTCGTGAAAGTTCCTTGGCGCATTCCGTCTTCTCTCTGCCTTTTTGTGTTCTTGTACTGCACATATTTAAAATGATGTAATAGATATCAAAACCTTGCATTTTGTACCTTTGATCCAAACTGTACATGGAACTTTGCATGCACTTTTTCAGGGAGTGAAAAGGAGAATGTGTTGCCTTGGAATGAAATGATGGTATGGAATGCCTAATTTGAATTTTCGTATTTTGAAGTTTATAGTGGATCATAGGATGCATATGTTAAAGCATCGATTAAAAAAATAAGATAGTAAATATAGGCTCGAGTTATATGAAAATTTACGATATAGTTATACACCTTTGTAACATGATTACAAGGATGGATACCTTTTTCAAAAATTTATATTGCGAAATAGCTCAATTCAAATTGTATCGTGAATTTTTAATATTACTCGAGGAAGAGTATGAGATGAGTGCCTTATGTTTTTAAGGCAGTCTAATGAATGTCATGTTTTGTACAGTACCTAATATTTGCTATGCAATAGGTATAAATATGATCATTGGTTTTTTTGGCACTTCATAAAGTATCTTAGGAGAATGAGACCTTATTAGTTTATTTTGATGATGATTTAATCCCTTTGGAATTTGGATGTACAACTGATTTTCAAACATGGACGATCGTAAATCTATATCAAAGTTGGTGTTTCCTATTGACGGTGAGGCTATACTGTGGAGAAGTATAAAACAATGTTTATATGATTCGACCATGAAAGCTGAATATATTGCGCCTTGTGAAATGATGAAAGAGGATGTGTGGCTCTATAGATTCTTGAAAGATTTTGAAGTTGTTTATATTAGGATGTATGCTCTAGTTTAAAGTTGTGTAGTGTTTTACGGAGAATCAATTTATATGCAATGATAAGACATTTGTTTTTATACAATGTATTGGGGATTTATAAGTATTTAATCGTATTAGTTTAACATTGTATAAACGACCAATTGATTTTAACAAGTATGTTTCTTATGAGTGAGATACTCACATATAGAGATATGCATTTCAAGGATAGTCGGAATAATTGTTATATGCTAAAAAGAACCTACCAAGTTTTTCATGAAACCAATTCTGGGGTAGGGATAATTATTACATTTTAAAATTGTGGTTAAAAAAATCGAAAATATAATATTTACATAAATATAACTATAAAGTAAAATATATTGAAATATTAAACACAACCATTTGAATAATCATAATGATTTTTTAATCAAAAATTTACGCTTTTGAATTTGGTTTATGGTTTTGATGATTTGAATATTTATCCCACCAGATCGATCCAAATTCAAATCCAAATCGTATTCTTTACTTAATAAAAAAATTGACTTTAGTATCTCTTTTTAAAAAAATATTGATTTTTAAAGAATGTTGATATAATAAACTTGAACAAGATATACATATGAAATTTACAGAATTAAGAAAAGATGTATATAACATACATAGAAAAAAAATATTATAGGTTATAAATATGATCCCTAGAAGAACTAGAAATATAACCACCTAGAAGATAAAATGCCCTTATTCCTAAAAAATAAGAAAATAAAAAATAAAGAAAAATCTAATGAAACAAATATAATTTTAATTTAATGGAATATAGGAAAAAATTAAAAAAACAATTCATGAATCACGAAAAAAGGAATATGGAAAAATTAGTTAGTTTATTAACACTAACTAATAAAGAATTAGAAGAACATCGAGATGAAAAACTTTGTATAAATAAAGAAGAAAATGATATGACAATAATCAGTGAGACTGATTCTGAATCAAAAATCATGACCTAAAAAAAGTCATATGCAACCAATTTCATTACCAATTCCTTACCAAAAAGGAACATATGATCCAAATTGGGAGGAAAGAAATTGACAAAGGTTAGGAGAATCTGAAACCACAAATAGAAAAAGATAGCCACCCAAAATGGAAGAAGAATTGCATTGTGGAACTAGAGGTAGTATCCCACCAGAATTCAAACTCCATGATAATTACAAATTTGGTATATTAGATCTAGGTTTTGTAAGAGATAAGAAAAAAGTTTTAGATAAATGAGCTAGTGTTATAAGTGTACTCATACAAACCTCTCAAACTACACAAACAAACCCTTCAATTTGTAGGGTATTAGTAGCTCATAAAATAACATGAAATGTTAAAGTTTGATTTTCAAATTTAACAGACCAACAACATCTATTAATGTAAGAGAATGCTCCCAGAGGAAGATAATACTTAGATATAGTGATAAATGAATATATAAGAAATTTATTAGAGAAGATAAAAGAAAAACTATCACTGAATCCAATGAAAATGAAATCAATGAAGCCAAATGATATCTAACAAATATGAAAGTTTGTAACATATGTTACCTAGATTCTTTTATTTGTGAATATGAAATATAGTACCATAAATTACCACCTTATATGCAAACAACTTATAAGGAAATATTTTTCTAGAAATTACTTAGAACATTACATATGACCCAAACAAAAAGTTAGAATCAAAGAAATAGAGAAACTATACAAGATACCTTATGAGGAAGATAATAAGCCTTAAAAGTAAGATAATTATTAAATGCCAAGAAAGGAAGGAATATAAACAAATAAGAAGAAATGATAAAATCTTTTGTGCTACAAGAGATTTTAAAATACCAAGAAAATATGGATATAACATAAAATCCTATAAGCAAAAATATAAACAATACAAGAGATTTAGAAAATATAAATTTAAAAAATAAGACTTTCAAAAATATAAAAAAAAATTAATAAGAAAACCTAGAGAAAGAGATATTTTAAAAGAAAGAGATATAGATCTCCTGAAAATAGGAATTATTGCCCTTTAGGAAATAAAAAATGTAGATGTTGGATATGTAACGAAGAAGGACATTATGCCAACGAATGTCCAAAAAGGGTTCAATATAAGAAAGAATTTAAAAAGAAACTTTCATAGAAAGCCAAAATCTTAGAGGAAGCTTTTAAGATGGAATTATAACCAATGGATGAATATGATATAGATGATACTTATAATATTTATCTATTAAAAGAAACTGAGGAAGAAATAAATGACTAAGAATATGAACACTCAGATTATGAGCACTCCTTATCAGAAGATGAATGATTTGTATAGTATTACGAATTCAAATAATACCTACATCAAAGTAGGACTAAAATTCAAAGGATATGTCAACTATCATCTACATGCATATATAGATATATGAGCTAGTATATGTGTAGCAAGTAAATATGTGTTTTTAGAAGAATAATAAAAACAAGCATCAAAAGATTTAATTGTAAAAATTGCTAATAATATTACAATAAATCTTAATAAAATTTTAAAAGATACAAATATAATGATAGGAAGAGAAAAGTTTCACATTCTTACCATATATCAACAGGAAACAAGAATTGATTTATTAATAGGAAATACTTTTCTAAAATTATATCAGCATTTTACACAATATTTAGACAAAATAAGTAACAACATTAGATGGTGATATCATTTATGTATCAAAAATTAGAATAACTTTGACTATATCGAACCCAATTTTTATGCAACAACATAAAAAGTAAAAACGTGGTGAGATAGAGCAATAAAAAATTTATTTAGAAAATATTTCATTAGATATAGAAGAGAAACAAACTTTTTTTAATGAAATAAGGTCAGATAAAACCCTAACAAGCATTAGAAAACTATTAAAAATAGTGAGCTCAGAAAATCTTTTAGATCCAAAAATAAATAAATCTAAGATAATTGTTAACATAAAATTATGAGACCCTAACAAGGTCATAAGAGTAGAACCAACTAGAAGACATGATTGAATTTGAAAAACAAATTCAAGAACTTTTGAAGAACTTTTGGAATTGAAAGTCATAAGACCAAGTAATTCAACTCATTCTAATCCAGTATTCCTAGTTGAAAAAGAAGCTAAAAAAAGAAAAAGAAAAAAAAGAATGGTAATAAGCTTAAAAGCATTGGATAAAAATAATAATTGATGATGGATACTTTATTTCAAAGAAAGAAGAATTATTATCATTAATAAAAGGAAAGAAATATTTCTTAAGTTTTGATTGCAAAAGTGGATTTTAGAAAATAAGACTAAACAAAGAATCTCAAAAATTAACGGTATTTAGTTGCCTCTAAGTACAATTCAAATGGACTGTTATACCATTTGGACTAAATCAAGCTCTATGTATTTTTCAACGATATATGAATAATATCTTTATAAATTATAAAATATTTGTTGTGTCTATATAGATAATATTTTGGTTTTCAACAAGGAATTAAATAAACATTATTTAGATATTATTAATATTTTACAAGAATCATGAAAGAAGACATTGTACTCTCAGAAATGAAAGCAATACTTACTCAACAAAATATTAAAGTATTTAGGATTATAAATTGAAGATGAAAAACATAATCTATAACCTCATATACTAAAACAAATTTAAGGTTTTTCTAGTGAATTAAAAGACAAAAAATAAGTGAAAAGATTTTTAGGATATTTGACATATGTAGAAGCATATATCAAAAAACTTGCATAAATGAGAAAACCTTTATAGCCAAAAATTGAAAAAAAGATCGTATATGGAAATGAATAGACAAAGCTACTTTGTATATGGATAAAGCAAAAGCAAAAGTAAAAAAAATTCCAACTTTATACCATCTAGAGTGAGATGATAAAATGAAAATTGAAACGGATGCTTCACAAGAATATTGGGTAGTAGTTTTGAAAGTAAGAGTATATGAAAAAAATGAGTATCTTTGCAGATATACCTCAAGATCTTTTCAAGGTCTAGAGTTAAATTATCATAGTAATAAAAAAGAATATTTAGTAATTAAAAGAGCTATTAAGAAATTTTCAATATATGTTATAAGTTCCAATTCATTATTAGAACATATAACAATAATTTTGGTTATTTCTTAAGAACTAATATTGCAAATGATTACAAACAAGGAAAATTAGTCAGGTGGTAACAGTAGTTCAACCACTACAATTTTAATGTTACATTTTCTAGAAAATAAGAATAGTTTAATAGATATTCTTACTAGAGAATTAGAACCTCTAATTATTTTTATGCTTTTAGGAATTGAACATCTTGATATTGAAATCAAGATAAAAGAAAAGGAGATATAAATCCTAATGGAATAACTCGAGTTGTTATACCTCGAGAAATATTTTATGGAGATAGGAAATAAACAGAAAAAGCTTAATTGTTCAAAATAACTCTTAGAGTCCAAAAACTCAAAAGAGAAATCTTCATTAAAAATTCAATCTAAAGAAGGTGAAAGTTATAAAGAAAGAATTCAAAATGAAAAGGAAGAAATAGTTCAAAAGAGAGTAAAATCTCTAAAATAAAAAAGCTCAATTAGGCAAATGAAGTAGAAAAAAGGTTTATGTGGTCTATAATGGCCCAAAGCCAGAAATCTATAACAACTGGGCAGAAACCAAAAAATCTTATCTAGGAATTAGTGGAGTAACTCATAAAGTTTTTACTAACAGAATAGAAGCTGAAGACAATTATGTTAATTACAAAACACCAAAACTAATAACTTCATAGGAGATAGTAATAAATTATTTTGTAGCATTACAATAACAATCAACAGGACCAAGAAGATTGAAAAATCAGGAAAAAATAGTAAGGCCTCCAATACTATTTAGAGAAACATCTCTCCTAGAAACATCAAAGACATTAAAGCATTCAATGCTATTCAAGGAGACATCTCCCAAAAATTTACCAATCATTGAAGATGAGAATGACCAATATAGAAATCTCAGCAAACCACAATGGTTGAGTCTCTACAACTCGGTTAGAAAATCTACTCAAGAACATATTGAAGATATGAAGTTCTACACTACAAACAAGGAATTTCCTTCAAGAAGTAAATTCAATATCTTGGAAGAAGCTTATCCAAAATTTGTATACAAAGCTTTCCATGCATGACTTATAAAAAACATATACCCAGGGATTAATTTAGATGAAATAAATTATTTCCCATAAAACTTCAAAAGAGAAATCAAGAACTTAAAAAAAATTAAAGTAAGTGATAAGCCTATTTATCTTAGATTTTTCAGTTCACTAATGGACTGGAATGAGGAAGGATGTATTAGTCCCTACTACTTCATCAAGATAAAGATTTCCAATACAAATAAAGAAGTTTCCAAACCAAGGGTACTTCCAGAAAAGGAATTCAACACAGAAGAACTTTTTCTGCTAAAGGGTAAAATGCTAGGCCAAATTTACTATGAACTCAAGAAAATTGATAACTCTAATGAGATCAAAGTAAATTATTCAACTAGTAAAGTCATCGTTATTTCTTATGGTAGCATGGCTATTTAAGAGGAAGATGAGGAAGAAATTACCAAATATGAAGCCAATTTTAACAGCAATAACATGAACATTGGTCAAGAAACAAGGAAGAAATTTTGACTCTATGCCAGAAAAGCCACCAAAGATCATAAATGCATCTATTGTATCAAAGATTAAGAAGACAAAGAAACATCGTCATCAAAAAAACTATTGGTAAGAAATGACAAAGAAGAATAAATAGAGGAACTGTCGGTAGAAGACGACAAAGAAAATAATTATGTAGTCTCACATCTTAATTGGTAGCATGTGTTGAGGAAAAAATTAGTGACTACCATGTAAAGTAGAAAAATAGATGAATTATTAAAGCAAGGAGAAAATAATAATTTTAATCTTGTAAACATGGATTCCTTATGCTATAAATGGAACCCTTATTTTCATTTCAAGACACATAGAAAAATAGAGCACTCTACTATGAAAAACACACAAACTCTAGCATAGAAATCCTCTCTATCTAGAAATCCCAAACCAGTAATGATATACCTAATAATTATGGGCGACATTGAATACTTTCAAGATTCTTAGTTGGCCTTAAGTTTGTAATAATTATTATCTTATGAATAAAATGGAGTTCAATTACTCTTTCTTAGTAAGTCAAAAATTGGACATCATCTATATACGGATGCAAAAGGCTCACCATTGCTAGAAATGTGTTTGAGATTTGAGCAAAGCTGAGGCATAACTGGTGTATCAAAAGAAGACAAACATAAGGGAAGATCGTGATGAACCCATTAAATTCAGGTATAATAATTATAAATTTAAGTCAATTAAGAATCTTGAATGTTTATATATTTGCTTACATCAAGTTATAATATTGACAAATAGAAAGAAAAAAAATTATTTTTAATTATAGGAATAAATAACTAGTTCCAACATTAAAATGAGAGATAAAAAATTAATTCTATTAGAAAATTTTGATAAAGGCTATATTTTAGCCTTAAATGATTATTTCAAAGATGAGTATTATGAAACTTGTCTTGAAAATTTTAAAAGGTTCAATTCCTTATTAGATGTCTATACATATTATATTAAAGTTATCACAAGCATCATAGATCATCCTGTTTCAAGGACATTAAGAGACTATTTTAGTAAAAAATATGTAAAAATAGAATAAGAGGAATTCAAAAACTTAATGTTTAGATAGTACTTCTAGTCTAACTCTTTTGCTACGTCAAGTGTCCAATTAACACCATATGATTCAACTACCATTAGATCCATAACTTCAAGTAAGGATATCAAATGAATTGTCCTATTCCATCACATGTCTCATTTAGTGAGTTTATAGAGTAAAGTTGTCTCATTACATTTAAATTTCATCCCATCTCATTTAAAGTTATCCCTAATATGTTTATAATTATTATAAATAATCATGGTTATTATAGATAATAGTGTTTAATTTTTTTATTGTTTTTTGTAATTTTACTTACTATTTAGGCCCAAATTGGGACAAATGTGATATCCTATTATAATATCATCTCATTAACACCCCAACCCAAAAAATAAGTGGGACAAGATGAGATAGACTCACAAAATTCATGGATTGTAATATGGACTAATAGAACATTTCGTCCCAATTGACACCTCTAACTCTAAGTTTCTTGTTACAATATAAAGTTATTGACCCCCAAAGTATAACCATAAAGCCCACTCCAACTCAATTTTCACATATAGTAGCATTAACATTTAACTTTATTGTCCTCCCTTTCAGTGGTTTCCACTTAGAAGCTACTAATGATGACACCTTGATTGATGGATAATTATAGTTGGCATTATTGTGTTCTCTCTATATATTTTGAAGCATATAAATAGTAGAAAATGGATTTTCATTTAGTTGTTCTTCGAATAAAACTTTGTTCCTTGTCTTCTAAATTTTTTGTTTCGGTGTTATAGACCGAGGTACCACATAGCCACGAGGTGCTTCCACACCGGGGTATCTTGAAGTGTATACCAACGAGGTATATTAAGGTAGATCCAAGACAGTGAATATGTGATGTTCAAAAGGAATGTGGGGTACTAAACAACAAGGTGTATTTACCATAGGGTACTTATACCGAGGTAGTAACTACTCGAGGTGCATACATTAACCAAGATTGGAAACGTCAAGAAATAAGAAGACATGAATTATAGAGGTATATAGGCATGACATCATCATGGGACGATAAACTAGCTTTTGTGTTAATATAAGTCAAATATGGTCATTCCAACGGGTGCCAACACGTGGAGGTAGAAGAACCTATATATATGAACCTATGTGACCCATTAAGGAGATCTGCTCATCTCTCTTAAATCTCTCTAAGTACCGTATAGTACTTACAATTATCCCAAACATTATCCATTATAAGAGCCAACATAGTTGCTTTTTGTAACCAAATACTATTGTAGATAGTCTAGGTAAGAAAGGTGTAAAGAACCGCATACAAAAATCCCATATACTATTTTAGTCTTCTCCATCAGATAACAATCCCAAAGGACAAACAAACCAAATAATTTGTGCATAGTCACACAAAAGAAACAAATGCATGCTACTATCAATTTCCTCATTACATATAAGATATATGTTTTTAGGAATTGAAAAGTGCTTTTGAAGGAAATCTCTAGTTTGTAATGTTAGGAAATCACGTTTTCTATATTAAATTGGATAACATATCTTTTCCTATTTAATTATAGTAGCTATTTAATTTAATGAATTAAAATTAAGTGGTTTAATTTTTGTAAACTCGTAGAATGCTCAAATTAACATAGGTTAATTGAATAGTGATCAATTTTGTCGTAATTAAGGAATTATGAAAACCCTAATTGAGTAATATAAAAAAAACATTTTGGTTATGGTCCCTTATATATTAAATCATAAAGAAATTTCTCTTCTCCACGTTTAGAAGAGAGACGATGGTTTCATTGAGAAATGAAGGTAATTTGGTTTAGGAAGATCATAAACCAACCCTCCTCCTCCCTCAACCGATTTGTGTTTATCCGTTCAAGATCTATTATCGTAGTATTTTTGCAATAAATGATGATCATTCTCAATGAACCCAAATATCTCACTCGAATCTACAAATCCTTAATAATTTAACATGATGTAAATCCTAAATGGTTGCATCTAGAATTTTGTTTATGGTTTTAGTATGATTTAATTCTAATAGGGAAGCAATTTGATATAACTTTCCATAGAATTACTTTGAACCAATTGTGAATTTTTGAATTCCAAAAACAATTCCAAAAATACCTATGAAAGGTATTAAAATGTGGAGCTTGAGATATTAAATAAGCATTATTATTCCCTTATTTAGGATGGGTGGTCATTTTAGCCTTATAATTATGTAATTTATGCAATTTAGTCTTGTAACTCTTTTAGTTAGTTCTATTAATCATGTAATTTAAAAATATGATAAATTAACTCAAAAAATTTAAAAATTGAGATTTTTTATTGGTAAATTGAAAATTAAATATTTTATTGATAAAAAATATTAAAAAAACTCCTCCTCATCCTACTCTCTCTTTCCTTTCTATTTTTTTCTCTATCTCTCCTCCCTCTTTCTCTCATCATTATTTTATTAATAAAATAAAAATAAAATTAAGGGAGAGAAAGATTGAGTAGGAGAGAGAGTGAATGGGAAAAGAAAGGAAGTGAGGTGGGTTTTTTTCTTTCTTAATTTTTTTAAAAAATTTTATTAAAAAAAATATTTTTTATTTTATCCTTGAAAAAAAATCTCAATATTTAAAATTTTGACTTAATTGATTATATTTTTAAATTACACGACTAATAGAATTCATCTAAAAAGTTATATTATTAAAGTATATAAATCATAAAATTACATGACTTGAAGGACCTAATATCTTATCTTCTATAAATAATAGAAGCATGAAATGAAAACGTGAATTGTGATCTACCTTAAAAAGTCATATTTGTACATTCTTTTATCTTAAAATGGACTCCCAATTAGTAATAAAACCCCTTAACTATTCTTTAACAATTATCTCTAGAAATGAACTGATGACGGTTATACTCATAATCATAACCATTTTGTACCATTTTCGTATATAATTGGATAATAAACGTCAATTATGAGTTGGTAATAATTTTTTCACAATTTAAACACGTTTCTTTTTTTTTAACATTTATTTAAAAATATATTTAGTTTTAAAAAATTAAATCTTAACATAATTCTTACTCTAATATATTATTTAAAATATTGACATTAATTTTTAATTTTTAACTAATTTAGTATATATTTTAAATAAAATAAAAGATATAAAAATAAAAATAAATAAAATTCTATCTAATTATTTTAAATATTATGTATTTTATTAGTGAAAGTGTATTTTTCTATATAATTATAAATATAAAAAAAAATATATTAAAATATATTTAGTTTCGATTAAACAAAATTTTAATATTAGAGTAATCATTCCTAATATAAGTCTTGTCCGTTATGATTCAATTATTTTCTCTTAAAATTTACTTGGGTAACTAACTCTAAAGTTAAATTCTCATTTGTTGGAGCTAGTGCTTGAAGTTGATGAACTTTTCCCTTTTAGTTCCACAAACCTCGCGATTCCATTTTCTAATTGCTACATCTATTTTCTTCATTTTAAAAGTAAGCATATGAGGCATGCAATTATCCCGAATTGGCGTAAAAGACCATGCTCCTTCCACCACTTCCTTTCATCTAACATCTTCTGCACATGCTTCAAAAAAAAAAAACTGAAGGGACGAGGGGTTTTAGAACCTTCACCTTCAGTATTAATAAAAAGTAGTGCACCATCTGATTCAAACTGTGGGAGGTGTTACACAATCGGGGTTCTTATGTTTAAGTAATTTTATTATTGTTTTGGTATTTTTTTTATCTTTTTATTTTTAACTTAAATATATTAAATATTTTTATTTAGATATTGATATTGATATTTATTAAATTTAACAATAATTTTAGATAATTAGAATATTTAAAAATATTAATTATTATTAAAATTAATCAAAATAAATTAAACAGTGTTCTGTCTAATCATCTTCTGTGACTTGATGCCACTGAATTTCCACTTGACCAAGTAAGCTAGAGACTTGTTAATTCACGCTAATGCCTTCTACAAGCAAACCAAGTAAACCAAAAAGGTAAATCCTCCGTCATCCATATTGAAATCGTGATAGATTCATATTGAAATCGTGATAGATTCATATTGAACGGCTCATGTTGTGGTACTTTTTTATCCAAAATCTATATTATATAGTTAAAATGAGAGTTGGTTTTTGATTTATTTAAAGTCATTTATTTAAGATATAATTTGTTTGATCATTTGGATAAAAAAAATTGTTTGACTTTTTTGTAATTTTGAAAAAAAATAATAATGAGGCAAGTAAGTATAAAATAAGGAGGATTTTTTTTATTTTTTAATAAAATATAAATATTTATTATTTAACAATCTTACCATTTTCTTTAAATAATTATATTGTTTATATATTCGGAATTTACACACTTTACACGTCTAAGTAGAATATATTTCATTGAGTTACAAATTCGTTTACATTTAATAATCGTATAAACAATAAGCAAAACAAAAAATATAAAATTTCTTTTATTTTTATTTTATTTTAGGATATATTTTTCAAAATTTAAAGTTTATTTGTAATATTAATTTATTATCTTGAAGACTATTAATTTTTTATTTTTATTTTTAATTGAATCTAAATATTTATTATTTAGTAGATTCTTATTAGGATAAAGAATTGATAAAATTGTACTGATTTTAGTAACAATAAAATAAAATGATTTTTTGTTTACTTTCATTTTATTTTAGGGTTTATTTCCTTAACTATAAAGCTTTTATTTACTGCATAATTATAGAGTTATTTAAATAATAGTTACAAACAAATATTTACTTCTATTTTATTTAGGATTTATTTTTCCTAAATATAAAAAAAGAATTTATCATCTTAAATTTTTGGGTTTTTTAATATAGAATAAAGACTAATTATTTAAAATACTTCTTACGGTACATTTTTTTTTTTTTTTGCAAAAAGAGGATTCAAAAAGGAAGGTTTTCTTATACACCTATTTTGTTTTAGGGTTTTATTTTTGTAAAAAATAATTTTTATTGAATCAAAATAAAATTAAATTAAAAATACATCAAATTATTATAATAATTATAATAACATATGTGTAATCTAATGAGTATATTTTTTTCATCATTCTTCTTTAGTTCTTTCTTGTCCTTGATTATTTTAATTGAAAATATAATAAATCTTCAGTAAAATTTGGTGTTTAATGGTTTTAGTTTTTAAATTTTTTGAACCGTAATGAAATTTCAAATAATAATATTAGATATAAATTTAGGTCTAAAAAATTAGACAAAATACACCAAAATATATTTAAAGTAATTATAAATCAAATTTAAGTAAGTAAATTATCACACAAGATCCAAAACCTACTTGCAATGAAAAAATTATAAAATAACTTTTATGATATTTATTCAAAACAAAAAAATAAATAACCATTAATCTATTTTTAAAAAAGTTAATATATGAATGAAACTTCTAGAAAATAAGAAAGGAGAAGAAGAATTTTTAAGAAGATAAATTATTTTAAGTTTTATTTTTCTTAATTACAGAGACTTTTTTCTCTAAATGAATATAAAACTATTTAAACAATATTACATAATATATATATAAATAGTTACAAATAAAATAATATTGAAATGAATAATAATTATAGATCAAAGACGTCAAAAAACACATGTTCCACTTAGTTATTTTATATAAGATATGTGTATTAATGATAGATGTTATCATTTTAATGTTTTCATGATAATTATTTGAATCAGAGTTATCCGATTGTAGAATATACATACGTGGGCCCTAGGTGAGTGAGAGTTCTTCGATTTTTAGCCAAAATTTAAAGAAATTTTTTCTCTAACAAATAGGAAGAATTTTAAAGGAATACTTTTTTTAAACTTAAGTCTCACACCTTCTCATAGCACCATTCATAAAATCAGGGACAATGCATGACTTGAGTTCCATTTGAATAATTATAATTTTCATAATATAATTAAAATTTATACTAAAAATTGATTTTTTTAAGAACGGTGGAGTTTGATAACATAATATTGTTAATTAACGTGACACAATCATATTTTTTTATTTTTCTAGATTAAATAAATAAAAGAATATTATAACAAATTTGAATTACAACACTTTGATAAAATGGTAAAGTTTAATTGTTATTGGAACTCAAAACTATTATTTCTTTTATTAATTAAAAAATATTATTAAAATAAAGATAAATTATGGTGATGTTATTATATTTTAAAATATAGGAATACTTTTGTTAAAAGAATTTCAAAGTGTGATTATACTATATATTGATATATTTAAACAAGTTTAAAAATTCTCAAAGCACACTAACACCATTTCCTAAAATATTCTTCTTAAATTGAGTAATATAAATTTTTTACTAATTATAATTAATATTCCATCTGAAGAAATCACCTAAAACTAATATTTGTATATATCATAATAATAATTAATGTGTAAATTTTTTATTTTATATATGTATAAATTTAATTATATTTATTAATAATAATACCAAATTAATAGGATTTTTTTTTTCACCGTATACGTTTATATTTGGGTGGAGAGAGAATATTTGGAGAGAATAAATTGTTTGTCGGTGTATGCTTTATTGGTTTTGTAAGATGATTTTCAATAGAGGCTTCTTATGTGTGGATTGCGTGTTTCTATTCAATAGGCTCCTTAAGGGCTAAATACGATAGCGACGTACCATAAAATACCACCTTTATAACCTGTTATAAACACATTAAAAAAAAAAAAAATCCCACTACATTTTAACCGCTTATAATTACTGAGTACATAATTGTTGGTTGGGATTTATGGATATAGAGGTTATTATGCTAAAAGCTGTGTTTTTTTTAGTTGTGTGCTCCATTTTTTCTTTGTCCTCAAATGAAAATAAGATTTTTTTTATAGTACAAGAAAATCCATGTTTATAATATGAAAGTTACTATTTTATCTTTACTTTAATAATTCATCTATTTTATTACTTTTTGGCTTATCAATTTCAACTATTGTTTTTCTTGACACATGTTACCAATTAAAGATATAGGTACTATCTCTTTATTTTTCTTTGTCATCTTCCGCCAATAATTCTTCCTTATTATTTTCTATCGATAGTCCTTTGGATGACATTGATAATGATAAATCTTCATCTTCTCAATCTTTGATGCAATAAATGCATTTGTGATCTTTGGTGGCTTTTCTGGCATAGAAACAAAATAATTTCATTGTTTCTTAACCAATTTTTAGGTTATTCCTGTTAAAATTTGTCTCAAATTTGGTGAGCGATATGTTACTATGAGAAGTGATGATGACTTTATTGAATGAGTAATTTACCTTGATCTTAGTATAATTATCAATTTTTTAGTTTATTTTAAATTTAGCCTAACATTTGACCTCTTAATACATAAAGTTCATTTGAATTGAATTCATTTTCTATAAACCCTTTGATTTTGGAATTTCTTTGTTTGTGTTGGAAATCCCTAGTTTGATAAAGTGATAGGGATTAATATATTCTTCCTTATTCCAATCTAGCAAAGAAGTGTAAAATCTGAGATAAATATGTTTGTCACTTGCTCTTATCTTCTTCATGAAGTTCTTGATTGTTTTTTTGAAAAATAATTTAATTCATAGTTAATTCCTGGATATATGTTTTTTATTAGTGATGCATGGAAAGCTTTATATACAAATATTGGATTAGCTCATTTCAAAATGTTGAATTTACTCTTTGTAGGGAATTCTTTTTCTATAGTAGAGAACTTCATATCTTTTATGTATTCTTGGGTAGATTTTATGATTAAGTTGTAGAGACTCAACCATTGTGGTTTGCTGAGATTTCTATATTGGTCTTTTTCATCTTCAATGACTAATGAAGTTTTTGGAGATGTTTCCCTGAATAGCACTAGATTCCTTACTATCTTTGATGTTTCTGGGATAGATGTTTCTCTAAATAGTATAGAAGTCTTATTATTTTTCCTAGAGTTGTCAACTTACTGGGTGTTATTGGTTGTTGTTATAGTACTATAGAGTAATTTCTTACTATCATCTCTAGAATTATTAGTTTTAGTACTTTGTAATTGACATAATTGTCTTCAGCCTTTATTCTATTGGTGAAGACTCTATGAGTTACTCCCTTAAACTAGAGAATAAATTTACTTACTTCTGCTTAGTTGTTATAGATTCTTGGTTTTGGGTTATTATAGAACACATAAGTCTTTTTATATTCTTTTTTTTCTGCTTTATCATCCCAATTGAGCCTTTTTATTTCAAAGATGTTACTTTCTTTTGAACCGTTAGGTTTTTCTTTTTATCTAGAATTATTTCTTTAAAAGTTTTAACTTGTTTAGATTAAATTTTTTTGATAAAGATTCATCTTTAGAGTTTGGACTCTAAGAGTTATTTTCAATAATCAAGTTCTCTTTGTTTATTTCCTACCTCTATAATAGAATTTTCAAAATATAAAAGTTTAAGTTGTTATTGACGGATTTTATCTTCTTTTTCTTTATCTTGATATCAAGAGATGATAATTCTCTAGTGAAAGCATCTATTGAATTATTCTTGTTTTCTAGGAGATGTTCGACATCAAAATCGTAGTGATTAAACCATTGTTATCATTTGAACAATCTTTTTTGTTTATAATCACCGACAATATTAGTTCTTAAGAAATAACCAAAATTCTTGTTATTAGTTCTAACAATGAATTTAGAACTTATGACATATATTACAAATTTCTTAATAGCTATTTAACAATTAAATATTATTTTTCATTACCGTGATAATTTATTTCTAGACCATAGAAAGATCCTAAAGTATACCTACAAAGATATTTATCTCTGTCATTTATTTTTGCTTTTAATACTACTTTCCGGTGTTATTATGAAGCATTTGTTTCAATTATCATTTTATCATGTAGACTTGGATGATATAAAATAATTAAATTTTTTACTTATGTTTTTACCTTATTCATATACAAAGTATCTTGTTTTGTCTACTAGTAGACATAATCTTTTTCTAATTTTCCTTGTAAGAGTTTTTTTATTTCTGCAAGTTTCTCTATATATGCTTTAGCATATCTTAAATATCCTATGAATCTTTCTAATTGATTTTTGTCTTTTAATTAACTAGGAAAACCTTGAATGTCAATTTGTATATGGAATTTTAGATTATTTTTTCTATCTTCGATTTTAAACCCTAAATACTTAATTTTATGTTGAGCAATTACTGTTTTTTTTCTATAAAGTACAATTCGTTATTTTTTGCATTCTTATAAAATATTAATAATGTTTATTTAATTTATTATTGAAAACCAAAATTTCGTTTATGTTCACATAGTAAATATTTTATAATTTCTTAAAGATGTTATCAATATATCTTTAAAAGATATATGGACTTTGTTTCAATCCAAATAGTGCAACAGTCTATTAGAACTATCCTTGAGGCAAATAAATATCGTTAATCCTTGAGATTTTTCATCTAATCTTATTTTTCAAAATCTACTTTTACAATCAAAAAATGAGAAATACTTCTTTTCTTTTATTAATGATAATAGTTCTTCTTTCTTAGGAATAAAATATTCATCATCAATGTTTTATTTATTTATTACTTTAAAGTTTATTATCATTCTTTTTTTCCTTTTATTTTTTTTAGCTTCTTTTTCGACTAAAAATTTCGAATTAAACTAGGGTGAATTACTTAGTACTATGACTTTTAGTTCCAAAAGCTCTTGAATTTGTTTTTCAAATTTAATCATGTTTTCTAGAGTACAAATTTTTGGTTTTACTCTTATAACCTTATTAAGATCTCTTAATCTTATGTTGACAATTATATTAGATTTATTAATTTTTGAATCTAAAAGATTTTCTAAGCTTACTATTTTTAATAATTTTTTGATATCTGCTAAGACTTTATCTCCTTTTATTTCAATGAGAAAAAAGTTTTGTTTCTCTTCTATATCTAAACAAATATTTTCTAGATAATGTTTTTATTGCTTTGTGTTCTCATCACATTTTCTCTTTTTATGTTGTTGCATAAAAGTTATGTTTGATACAGTCAAAACTTTTCTTATTTTTGATACATAAATGGTTTCACTGTCTAATGTTGTTAGACTTATTTTTTTAAAATATTGTGTAAAAGATTGATATAAGTTTAAAAACTTATTTCTTATTAATTAATCAACTCTTGTTTCTTGTTGATATATGGTAAAAATATGAAATTTTGTTCCTTTTATTATTACATTTATATCTCTTAAAATCTTATTAAGATTTATTATAGTATTATTAGCAATTATTACAATTAAATCATTTGGTACCTACTTGTAGTGTTATTTTGGGAATAAATATTTACTTGCTACATACATACTACTTTATGTATCTTTATATTCATGCAAATGATATATAGTATAGTCTTTAAATTTAAGTCCTACCTTAATATATATACTATTTGGATTTGTAATACTATACAAATCATCCATTTTTTGATGAAGAGTACCCATATTCTGAGTGTTCATATTTTGAGTCAGTTATTTCCTCTAATAAATTAATAATGTAAGTATCAATTATATATGATTCCTTAATTAGTTCTAGTTTCACCTTAAAAGATGCTTCTAAGATTTTTGTTTTCTATGAAAATTATTTTTAAATTCTTTCTTATGTTAAATCTTATTAGGGCATTCATTGGCATAATGTTATTCTTTATTGCAGATCAAACACATGCATTTCTTTTTCTTTGAAGGGTAATAATTCTTATTTTCTTGTTTTTAGGAGGTTTGTATATTTTTCTTCTAAAATATCTTTTTCTAAAAGATTGCCTATTAAATCTTCTTTTATATTTTTGAAAATATTATTTCCTGAATTTATATCTTTTAAATATCTTGTATTTTTTATATTTCGTTTTGTAGGGTTTTTTGTTACATCCATATTTCTTTGGAATTTTAAAATCTTTTGTAGCACACCAGGTTTATCATTTTCTCTTATTTGTTTATATTCTTGTTTGTCTTGATATTTAATAATTATCGAGCTTTTAAGGCTTCTTAATCTTCATTCTAGGGTGTTTGCACACATGGATCGACTTGAAGCCCGACCCATCAAATAACTTGTGTCTAATAGATAGCCTGAGGCACAAGATGAGTGATTCTAAAGGACCTTTTTGTGGTCGTGCCCATAACACGCCAATGGGAAAGACTCGTTCAAGGGAGCTTTGGTATCTATAGGGTCGACCACCAACCCGAGTAATGGGTGGTCAACCTTAAACCATAAATACATTTACATTTTAATTTTATGCCTCCTAACACCCTTAGATGTGTACACTCTATGTAATCAAAACTTGTACGTATAATACTCTACAAATAGATGGACTCCATAGATTCCTTCAAGCACTCTAACTTCTTTATTTTCTCTCTCTATAAATCAGACCAATCTTAACATTTTGGTGCCCATTATGGGGCTCACATTATAAGGTCAAACTTTAGCTTATGATCCCATATTTTCTAGGATTTACCCCGAATTCTAAGAGAGATTCAAGAGACCAAACACCTGCTCCACTTACTAGTTACCCCCAGAATCACGATCACATGTTCCTCATCACCATGGTAGGAACATGTGCTAAAGGTCAACTAAGACTAGCAAATAAGGAAGTAGTGGCACTACTGGATAACATCTCATCAACACACGATGAGGCTAGAAAGGAGACTAACCCTTTTCTAGAGTTGGCTTATCAACTTCTTGAGTTAAGAAGAGAGCTCGATGAGACCAGACAAGAAAATAGGTCACTACGCTCCCAATCAAGTGAGGGAGCCTGATGAGACAAAACTGGTATCAGGTTAGCTATACCGATCTTGAAGGTTCTTTGGTTTTATATTTGTAAAACTCTCGCAAGTGCACAAATCATTTTATAGAAAATGACAAGTATACTCCCAAGGTCGATCCAAAGAAGGAATATATGTAGTTTTTAATTTATTATTCAATCTTTTAAAAATGAAATTCAATTCTAAACATTTTGTGATGATATTTTGATATTTTGTGTTTCCTAATCTAATAACATAAAAAATAAACATAGATATAGATATATATTCAATAAATAATTATGCAAATTTTTATCATTTATAACAGTGGAGTATTTATGGATATAATAATTAAGTTAATTATGCTTACTCATATTATTTAGGTTATTAAAGATATAAATTGATATTTATTGATTATCTATTTTTTTATATAAATACCACTTTTGGTGGTGTTATATATTCTTTGTTAATTAAACAAATTAATTAACACCTATTAGTAAAGTTGATAATTAATTTGGTTAATTAAATTAATTATTTTTTCCAATATATTAAAAAGGAACCATTTAAATGTCTCATTTGATGGGGTTAGATATTTTAAACTTTATTCAAGGTGTTCAAATAAAACCTAAGAATTTAATTATCTAAGTACTAACCTTCAAGTTTTAAAACTATTATTGAAAATATGTAATCAATACATTTTTGAATAGTAGTTCTTATAAAAAATATTCTGAAATAGAGCTTTACTCTAACTACTGGGCAATTGTACCAACAAATAAAAAAGTAGTACTCTAAATCAGACCGGATAATTAAACATTAAAATATAATTTTTATATTTATGTTTGTAATGAAAAATAATATATTTCTCTATAATATTTTTAATATAAAATATTGAATGAAAATAAAATCAATTTATTTTATAAAAATATTTTCCCTATTTAATATTTCGCAAGTATAATCATGTTATTATTATATCATATTAACAAACATGCAATCATGTTAAATTTAATTATAGACAAATTAAATATAACATATAAGAATAAAACATAAAAATAACTGTAAAAAATTCATTTTAAAATTATATCTCAAAAGAATCCTTACATAACTTTGATGCTAATTCATTTTCTAAAAAACCTCTAAATGAGTATGCATTTCTATTTATTGAATCAAAAATTAGTGATCTACAAAAAGATAACTAATTCTTCTCACTTTAAAACTAAAAAAAACTAAAAACTAAAATCTAAGCTTTCTAGAGGGAGAAAGAGAGAGAAATGTATGAATTTTGGGATGATTTTTTACAATGGGGGAGAGAGACCTTTATAGGTGAGGAAAAGGCTTAAAGAGTGGAAAATATCTTAAAAATTGATTTTGGATGCATTTGGACTGGCTGGAAAGTGTGTGGGGGTGAGAGTTGCAATAAAGAGGCACTAGCGTGCGCGTGGCATGCGAGATAGGCACAGGTGTGCTCTGGCTACCCACATGCACGCGAGACTCGACATTTTTGACATTTTGACTATTTTAACCCATTTTGTCTAATTTTTCCATTTTTTTTGACTTTTTTCATTTGTTTTTCAACATATTTGTGATGTATTTTCTCTAGTATTTTTTTTAAGTTTTGAAATTATTTTTGAATGAAAATACTTGGAAAATCATACAATACCCTTGATTCTGAAAAAGGTAAATTTATATAAAAATATGATAAAATCATAAAAATATAAATCTATTTAATTAATTCAAATATATTAAATTATGGTAATTTTAGTGCTTTTAAGGCACTCATCAGAACCCTTAATGAATGAGCCACCAACCTAATTATTAAAAATAGACTAGAGCATGTCGTGCCCAATTCTAACCTGGGCGAACGGGAAGTTGAGGAGGACCCCCTTTCTAGCTCAGCTAGGTCTAGTAATGAGTAGTGGTTATAGAAGAAAAAACTTTTCAAGAGTTAGCAAAAGCTAACAAAAATCAAGACCAAAGCTTAAAAGTGGCCAATGAAAGCATGAAAAAAACAAGGCCCCTTATAATATGGATAGGGACTATGAGTAACTATTTATCTATCCATTCTCTAATGAGATAGATAATGATGAACCACTAGCCAAGTTCAATGCCTCTAAGTACCCTAATTATCTAGGAACTAAAGTCCCTATAATGCAAGTGAAACACTTCAAGACGACCATCGCCCCTATGAGCCTTACATGGGGAAAAAAGATGCCATGATGTGTAAATTATTTGCCACTACCTTTTGTGATGTTACCCAAAAGTGATTCAATAACCTGGCACTCTGTACCATAACCTCATTCTTATAGTTTTCCAGGTTGTTCGTCACCAACTACACCTATAACAAGCCACTAAGGAAAGAGTTGCACTACATCTTCTCAATTATTCAAGAAAGGGGTGGATCTACTAAAGAGTATATGAAACTATTTAGAGAAGAAAATTTAGAATTCTCCAACTGTCCTAGCTCTATTGTTATAGAATCCTTTAGGTGAGGTCTCTTAAATAACTCTTACTTGTTCGTAGAACTAACAAAGACAGTCCATAAAACTTTGGAGAAAGCATATAGGGAGGTAAGGAAATTTATCAATCTTGAAAGAGAGTTAAGTTTGGTTAAGGGAGGCCAGGCTAAGGTGGAAATTGTGCTAGAGAAGGAAAAAAAAAGTCATCATAGGGAAAGTAAAAGCAACAAGGTCAACAAAAATAAGCGTTTTATACCAAACAATAGAGCGAGTGGACAATGGTCAAGGAATAGAAGACCTTGGAAGAGGTCACTCTCTTCTTTTAGAGGGATACCCTTGAGAGTGAATCTAGCTCAAGTCGTATTGAGGATGGAGGAAGAGCCAAATGTCATATGGCCCCCAAAAATGAAATCTCCTCTTAGAGACATATCTAAATGGTATGCCTTTTGCAAGGATGTGGACCATAAGATGAGAGATTATAGGCACCTCAAAAAGGAAATAGAGGAGCTATTGAGCATAGGGTATTTGAAAGACCTCATAAAAGGCAATAGTGAAAGAAGAGTCCATCGGAATGTACGAGAAGCACTGAAACCATCCATTCCATCAAAAAGTAAGAGATACCCCCATAATGAGCCCAAAATCATAACTATACATACCATATATGAAGGGCCCAGAATCAATAAGGTCTTTGAAAACTCATGCAAGATGTTTGCTAGAGAGTTATGCCATACTTCATATGTATACACCTTGGAAAAGGTGAAGTCCTTTGTGAAGGTCACTTTCATTAAGAAAGATAAGACCTTATTCCATCACGAAGGCCCCTTGGTGATCACCTTGAGAATTGGATCCTGCTACTTTTTTTGCATCATGGTTGGCATAGGGAGCTCAATTGATCTTCCTTTTCTGTCTACCATAAGAGCTCTAGGGGTAAGAGAAATGACATTGTAAGGACAAAGCTACGCCTAGTGGGATTCAAAAGTAGCATCACCTATGAAGTGTTACCTATGATGGCCCAAGGATCAACAATGATGACTAATTTCATGGTCATTGATGTCCCAAATCACTACACCACCATTTTGGGTAAGCCATGGATACACAAGATGAAGGCAGTCCCATCCAAATTCCATCAAGTGATCAAATTCATGATTGAGGAGGACACATATGAGATAAATAGAGACCAAGAAAAAGCTAGAAGTTGTTACAATGCCACCATGAAAAAGGTCACATCCAAGTAGTAATCATAGTAGGGTCTCTCCCAAAAGAGGTCAAGAGTTAAATCTCTAGCAAGGTATATCAATCTAAATAAGGTATGGGACTTGCCAATAAGAGATAAGGGTAAGGACCATCCTTTAAATATAAGTGTGAACCTCATAGTAGAAATGAAGGCTAAACCTATCTAATAAAGAAAGATAAAATTCTTGAGGGATAATAATAAGGTGATTAAAAATTAGGTCACTACCCTCAAAGAGATAGGAGTTATAAGGAAGGTCAATTACCCTAATTGATTATCAAATGTGGTACCAGTGAAAAAGGTGCATGGATCACCCTACATGTGTGTGGCCTTTACAGACTTAAATGAGGCATGTCCCAAAGATTGTTTCCCCTTCTTAAGTATCAATTAGCTGGTAAATTAGGCAACTAATCATGACTTATGAGCCCTCTTTCTCATATATGGCATCGAGTTGCCTTATATGTGTCATAATAGGAAAGTGACCCATATAGTGGTCAAATTGCTCTGGTGTAATACTCTAATACAAAGCCACCCCATCCATATCGATAGTAAGATTGTTGATAACACTCATCCTTTTTCTTGAATCCCCTACAAAGTGAATGGGTACTTGAGGAGTCAAGTTTAGAAGAAATGAGGTATGTTAGCCTAGAAAAGGTGGCGAAGGCTCGAAAACATTTAGTAACTCAAGCCTAGGCATGTGCTTACCCATGATAATTTTCTTTTTTTCTTTTGGAGCTGGTGGAGAGGCCCTCATGTCTAGAGGACTTTATCCTCTTCTTACCTTTAGAAGAACCTCTCCCTTATACGATATGCATAGTTTTTTGAGATCTCGTCCCCTGAGAAGAAACCCTAGTCTTAAGTCGTGCTAGGAAAGTATCAGTATCGAACTCTATAGTATCTATAAAGATAAAAGGCGTTGAGGTGTTAGTATTATGGGGTCGAGCCATAAAAAGAAGATGGGGTAAAAAGAAATTTTGAAATCTAAGGTCCAATTCACCATCGTCAAGGACCATCTCAAACCTACCTCTCATCATCTCGTATGCAAAAAATCAAAGGGTATTTGATAGATGCTTCCACAATGTTTTACCAGACAGATAGTTCTAGATATCAGCCACACAATGTTTCATATACAAACTTAAGGTCATCATGAAGGAGCCCATGTTCCCTATTACGATCTTATTGTCATTCCATGTGCTCTTTATCAACCTCGTGTCATTGATAAGAGATTTCAATTGGCCTGAGACGTAGAAGAAATATTGATGAACGAAAACCGGCATCGCCGATTCCCGCAAATACTTTGGTTTTAATATTTATAAAACTCTCGCAAGTGCACGAATCATTTCGTAGAAAATGATAAGTATACTCCCAAGGTCGATCTAAGGAAGGAATGTATGTGGTTTTTAACTTATTATTCAATCTTTTAAAAACGAAATTAAATCCTAAACATCCTGTCACGATAGTTTGGTTTTGTGTGTTCCTAATCTAATAACATAAAATAAAACATATATACAGATTAATTAAATATAATCTAAAATCATAAAAATAAACATAGATACAAATTCAATAAATAATTATCTAGAAATAAACATATATACGGATTCAATAAATGTTCATGCAAATTTTTATCATTTATATTAGCGGAGTATTTATGGATATAATAACTAAATTAATTATGCTTGCTCATATTAACTAGGTTATTAAAGATATAAATTGACATTTTATTGATTCTCTCTTTTTTATATAAATACCACCTTTGGTGGGGTTAGATATTCTTTGTTAACTAAACAAATCAATTAACACCTATGGGTGGGGTTGATAACTAATATGCTTAATTAAATTAATTCCTTTTTCTAAGAGATTGAAAATGAACCATTTAAATGCCACCTTTGGTGGGGTTAGACAGTTTAAACTTTATTCAAGGTGTCCAAATTAAACCTAAGAATTTAATTATCCGAGTACTAACTTTCAAGTTTTAAAACCACTATTGAAAACATGTTGTCAATACATTTTCACATAATAATTCTTATAAAAACTTTTGAAATAGAGTTTCACTCTAACTACCGGGCGATTGTACCAACAAATAAAAGAGCACTACTCTAAATTAGACCGGATAACTAAACCTTAAAATCTAATTTTCGGGTTTAAGTTTGTAATGAAAAATAATATATTTCTCTCTAACATTCTTAATATAAAATCTTGAATAAAAACAAAATCAATTTATTTTAGAAATTTTCACCTATTTAATATTTCGCAAGCATAACAACGTCGTTATTACATCATTTTTACTAAACAGCTAGCATAGTTAAATTTAACCACAGACAAGTTGAATATAACATGTAAGAATAAAGCATAAAAATAACTGTAAAGAAAATAAAATCCTTACAGAACTTCGACGCTATTCCCGTTGCTAGAAAACCTCCGAGCGGAATTTGCACTTCCATATATTGAATCAAAAATCTAAATTATTACAAAAACATTACAAGTTCCTCTCAAAAAGAGAAGAACACTAAACCTAAGAGAATTGAACTAAAAACTAAGAGAAAAACTAAGAAAAGCTTAGAAACTTAGAAAGAAACAAAGAGAAACTAAAAACTAAGAAATGAGAGAAAGAAAGAAGAGAGAAGTGAGTTTTTGAAGGTGTGTTTTGAAGTGAATGGAAGGGGGGTATTTATAGGTGAGGATGGAGAGAAAAAATGAGTAAAAAAATGTTAAAAAAATATTAAAAAATGTAAAAACGCGTATTGGACTTGCTGATGTCATCAATGACGTCAGCATGACGTCACAGGGGCGGCTGCACGTGAAAAATGGGGCGAAAACGCGTTGGGCGCGCGGATGGGCGGCTGCTGGGCGCTGCGCGCAGCTCGGCGCGCGTGAACAGTGCCAGCGCGCTGCGTTGCGCGCAGCTGGGCATGCCAGCGCGAGCGGGCGCGCGCGGGATGGGGCGCGCTGGGGCGCGCGCGGCTGGGCGCTGGGGCGCGCGCGGCTGGGCGCTGGGGCGCTGGGCTGCGCGCACGGCCGGGCTGCGACGCGCGATTTCCGTCTTTTTGACATTTTTGACCTTTTCGACCCATTTCGTCCGATTTTTCCATGTTTGTTGACCTTTTCTCACTTATTTATTGATATATTTGTGATGTATTGCTTCAAATATTCCTCTTTAAGTCTTTACATTGCGTTTTTAAGCCAAAATACCTGAAAAACAATAAAAATACCCGTGATTCCGAAAAAGACAAATTTATATAAATATATGATAAAACATATAAATATATGTATTTTTAATCAATTAAGGTACATAAAATCATGGTTATTTTAGTGCTTTTTGAGCACTCATCACAACCCCCAACCAGCTTCTTGCTAGTCTCTTAGCAAGAGAAGCGATAAAAGCTAAAAATTAAACTATCCTAAATCACTTTCGTGGATTGAAACGGTTGCATTTAGCCTATGCAACAAGCCGTTAAACCCCTAGGTTGCCCTAGTGGACGAGTTTGAGTCTCGTGAGGGTTTTCAGTAATGATACCCACAAACATTGAACTAAATGTAAAGATAAAAACAATCAAATCAAAAATTAAAATTACAACACAATCAAAAATTAATTTAAGAGTAAAAGAACACAACATATCACAAAAATATCTCATACTTTTTAATCTCTTTTAAGATCATAATTGAAATCTCAAGCATAAGTTATTTTAATCTCTTTAAACAATCATGATTTTATTATAATAATTAGTCGAAAATCATTTTCATATTTCATTTCAAAAATGTATCAATTTAATTTTACCCAATTTCAGTGTCATGAATCAGTATTCGCTTCGACTCTATTCCTCACAAGTCAATACTCTCAAAGCACTGAATCCTATGGGTTCAAACACTCATACTAATTTATATGCGAAAGAGTTGATGTATAGAAATGAACTAATATGTTCGCATATGTATAAAGAATAAAGGCTCAAAGTGTTATTTTAACATTGATCTCATGAAAGGAATCGAATGTATAAATTATAAAGATATCATATACAAAAATTATTTTCATGCATAAATCAAACTCATTAAGAAAGAATTTCAAGATATATGCTTTAACAAATGAAGAAATTGCAATGACTTTTTAGGGAATTACTTCCTATATCTTTCTTTTGTAATTAGCCTTTACTCACAACTTTGTAGGCAATGTGGGTCATAGTATGTAGATGATACTATTTTTTTATCTCTCTATTTTTTATTTTTTTTTTTATTTTTTTTTTAGAGAGTCAACCCATGTACAGATTGTACATTTTTTTGGATTTTGGTGAGTGGTTAATTTTTTTGGCTTTTCTGTTTGATCTTGGTTTAGGTAACCCCAGATATGTCTTTTTGTTTTTGTAACAGTCATGCATAAATGAGATATAAGCATATACTATCAATTTCTACTCAAATCATTTAATCTAAGCAAAAATAATAATCAAAAATATATGATACTCTATTAAGATGAGAAAAAAAATTCATACATTCAATGCTAATACCTATAGAGATCATCTAAACTTTTTGAATAAATAAGAAATGTGTTTGGAGTAGAAAAAATATATATTTCACTCTGAATAAAAGAAATTAGGCTCAAATTATATCTCACAAGGGTAGTCTCTACTAAAAAAAATTCATAAACACCGATTTTGGGTTTAATATAATTTCCACATTTTATCAAGAAATACTAGTTATGACAAAAACTAACTAATTATCAAAAATAATTACAAAATATTTCATGATATGTTTTCAAAAATTAATCTAACAGTACCAAAGACTTTAACTATTTACTTAAATTTGATTTAAAGATATGATACATTTTTGTGATAATTTTTTTTTTTATATATAGCATGGTAACTTTTCACCACCCCCAACCTAGAACTTACATTGTCCTCAATGTAACAACTGCAAATTAAAGATAAAGAGAAAAGAGGAGAAAGATTACCTATTTCTTGAGAATGTGTAAGTAGTAATGAAGAAATGCAGGTGCATCCATCATATTCATCATTAAAGTGTATACAGACAGATCGCTGTGAACTTCTAACATCTCAACAAATATTTTAGTTTTAACAATTTTAAAAATTATTCACATACAAGTAAACTAAAATAAACAATAAAATTAAGTAAATAAAACAAATAACAAAAAAATTACCTAACATGATGGGTTGCCTCCCATCCAGCGCTTAGTTTAACGTCTTAGCAAGACGTATCTTTTTGGTGCTAAGGGTTACTCAGCCAAATGCAATCCATTTCAGCAATGTTGTTTGGTTCTTCCACATAAGGCTTGACACGATGGCCATTAACTTTGAACGTTTTTTGTGTCTTGGAGTCCAATAGTTCTACTACTCCATGTTCAGATACCTGAACTATTTTGAATGGTCCATCCCATCTTGATCTTAGCTTTCCTGGAAACAATCTCAAACGAGAGTTAAATAAAAGAACTTTCATTCCAGGGTGAAGAGTCTTAGGAACTAGCCTCTTGTCATGATAGCGCTTAGTACGCTCCTTGTATAATTTGGCATTCTCATAGGCTTCATTCCTAATTTCTTCTAACTCATGAAGCTGGAGTACTCGTTTTTCACCTGCTTTATCTAAATCCATGTTTAGCTCTTTAATTGCCCAATAAGCCTTGTGTTCAAGTTCAACTGGAAGGTGGCACGCTTTCCCAAAGATTAACCGGTAAGGGCTCATCCCAATAGGTGTTTTGTAAGCGGTGCGGTATGCCCATAAGGCATCATTTAACTTAAATGCCCAATCCTTCCTTGAAGGACGCACAGTGCGTTCCAGTATTCCCTTGATTTGCCTATTACTTACTTCCACTAATCCGGAAGTTTGAGGATGATATGGAGTAGCTACCTTATGTGTGATGTTGTACTTGTTTAGTACTCCATCAAAGAGTTTGTTACAAAAATGGCTACCTCCATCACTTATTATAGCTCTAGGCGTTCCGAACCTACTGAATATGAAATCTTTCAAGAATTTCACAACAACATTAGCATCATTGGTTTTGGTGGGGATAGCTTCTACCCACTTGGACACATAATCCACAGCAACCAAAATGTATTGAAAACCATTAGATGGGGGAAAAGGACCCATAAAGTCAATCCCCCATACGTCAAAGAGTTCAACAACTAAATTAGATGTCAAAGGCATTTCATCTCTTTTGCTTATGTTTCCTGTTCTTTGACATCTATCACATTGTGCACAAAACATATGAGCATCTTTAAAAAGAGTGGGCCAAAAGAATCCAGACTGTAATATCTTACGGGCTGTCTTTTCTCCTCCAAAATGACCCCCACAATGAAGTTCATGACAAAAAGTCAGAATGCTCTTATGTTCTTCTTCAGGTACACATCTCCGGATGACTTGATCTTGACCAATCTTGTATAAATAAGGGTCATCCCAGAAATAGTCCTTAATAGTTTTAAAAAACCTTTTCTTCTCCTGATATGAAGTGTTAGGTCGCAAAACACCAGTGGCAAGATAGTTTACAATATCAGCGTACCATGGGTTCGGACCTATGAAAAATAACTGTTCATCAGGAAAGGTTTCAACTATATCGTCATTACTCTCATCTTTAAGAGAATTAAAGTCAGAAATCAACCTAGACAAATGGTCAGCTACTAAGTTTTCACTGCCTTTCTTATCCTTGATTTCTAGGTCAAATTCTTGTAAGAGTAAGACCCACCTGATTAACCTTGGCTTGGCATTTGGTTTACTTAATAGGTATCTTAAAGCAGCATGATCAGAATGCACAATCACTTTAGATCCTACTAAATAAGACCGAAATTTGTCTAAAGAGAATACTATAGCCAAGAATTCCTTTTCAGTGGTGGTGTAATTCATCTGGGCATCATTGAGTGTTTTGCTAGCATAGTAGATGACATGTAAACGCTTTTCCACTCTTTGTCCCAGGACTGCTCCTATTGCATAATCAGAAGCGTCACACATTATTTCAAAGGGTAAAGACCAGTTTGGTGCCATTATAACAGGGGTAGATGTGAGTTTATCTTTCAAGGTATTAAAGGAGGTAAGGCAGTCATTGTTGAAATCAAAATCAGCATCTTTGGATAGCAAGTTACATAATGGACGACTTATTTTAGAGAAATCTTTAATAAATCGTCTGTAGAATCCTGCATGTCCCAAGAAGCTTCTTATCCCCTTCACAGATGTAGGGGGAGGTAGTTTGGATATCAATTCAACTTTTGCCTTATCAACTTCAATACCCTTGTTTGAAATTATATGTCCTAAAACTATCCCTTGTTGAACCATAAAATGACTTTTCTCCCAACTAAGGGTTAGATTGCATTCAATGCATCTTTCTAAAACCAAAGTCAATTTATGTAAGCAATCATCAAATGAGTTCCCAAAGACAGAGAAATCGTCCATGAAAATCTCAATGAATTTTTCCACCATGTCCGAGAAAATGGATATCATGCATCTCTGGAACGTGGCAGGGGCATTGCATAACCCAAATGGCATTCTGCGAAAAGCAAATGTCCCAAAAGGACATGTAAATGTGGTCTTTTCCTGATCTTCTGGTGCTATGGGTACTTGATAATATCCAGACAGTCCATCCAAAAAACAGTAAAATTCGTGCCCAGCTAATCTTTCCAACATTTGATCAATGAATGGAAGAGGAAAGTGATCCTTTTTCGTATATAAATTTAGTTTCCTAAAATCTATACACATTCTCCATCCAGTGATTATTCTAGTGGGCACTAATTCACTTTTGTCATTCTTAACAACTGTTATCCCAGATTTCTTTGGTACCACATGCACTGGACTAACCCACTTACTATCTGCAATAGGGTAGATAATCCCTTCTTCTAATAATTTAAGAATTTCCTTCTTAACTACCTCTTGCATGTTTGGGTTTAGTCTTCTTTGGGCCTCTCGTACAGGTTTAGCACCGTCCTCCAAGTTGATCTTGTGCATACACATTGTTGGACTAATGCCTCTTATATCCCCTATACTCCAACCTATAGATTTCTTAAACTGTTTAAGCACTTTGATGAGTTCCTTTTCTTGTGGTTTGGTCAAGGTTGAAGAAATTATCACTGGATAAGTTTCCCCTTCTCCCAAAAACACATATTTTAAGTGCTCAGGTAAGTCTTTGAGTTCAAGTTCAGGTGGATTGGCCTCTTTAATAGATGAAGAACTGGGTAGATTTAAAAGTGTACTAGATTTTGTCATCACTTCATTATTGTCTAGTTGTTCAAGGTACCCCTTTATTTCCTCATCTACATCTTCTTCAACCTTTTCAAGTGTAAGAACGGTTTCAAGCTTGTCTTCTATTCTGGTTCGGAAAAAGGTGTTTTGGACAAGATTATCCAAAGGATCAACATCGAATATTTCATCGATGGCAGAAATAGAAGGGAAAGGTGAAGAATCAAAAACTTTAAAATGAACAGTCTCTCCTAAGACTGTCATTGTCAAATTTCCATCTTGGACATCAATAATAGTTTTAGTAGTTGCCATAAATGGTCTACCAAGCAATATTGTGTGCTCTCTGTCCAATGCTGGATTTTCTTGCATATCCAGAACCACAAAGTCAACAGGTATTATCAGTTTGTCTACCTGTACCAAAACATCCTCAACTATTCCCTCTGGATATTTAAGAGATCTATCTGCAAGTTGAAGGGACATAGTTGTGGGTTTTAAATCCCCTAGATTGAGTTGTAAGAATATAGAGTAGGGCATCAAATTTATACTAGCACCTAAATCAAGCATTGCTTTAGCAACCTTCTTATCCCCCATAGTTATGTTTATAATAAAACTTCCAGGGTCTTTCAACTTAGGGGGTAGTTTGTGCTGAAGTACAGCGCTAGAAATTTCTGATACTACTACTCGTTCATTCTGTTCATACCTCCTTTTCTTAGTGTTCAATTCTTTGAAAAACTTGGCATATGAGGGCACATTCATGATCACTTCTAATAGTGGTAAATTGATATTTACTTTAGAGAGCATATTAAAAAGATCATTGAATTGCTTATCTTGTTTGGATTCTTTCAACCGGTGGGGAAAAGGTACTTGTATCTGGTGTGGTTCTGTTGTCTTTTGAATTTTGGGGGTGTCAGATGACCCCCCAATGAGTTTTTCAGAAGGCTTGTTAAGTTTAACACTTGTCTCTCCTTTTTGCGAGATTAGAATATCGCCTTCTTTGTTACCGGAACTACAAGGTAGATTGTTAGAGATTTCAGGTAAACTGGTATTGACTACCTTACCACTTCGAAGGGTTCTAACATCCTTTGCTTGTTCTGGTTGACTGGGCAACTTTCCTGGTTCTTTCTTTTGCATTTGTTCAGCCAGTTGCCCAACTTTAGATTCAATCCTTTTAACCGAAGCCTCCATGGTGTTCAACCTTTGATTAGTCATCAATTGGTTGTCACGACTAACTTGAATAAAAGCATTCAAGCTATCTTCTAAGGTTGGCTTAAAAGATTGGCTTGGTGGGTAAGGGTGGTTGTTATCTGACCTTAGTGTTGGATATTGGGTGTAGGCTGGGTGATTATAGGTGTTTGGATGATATCTTTGAAAAGATTGAACTTCCTCTATGGCATCGACACTAGAATCACAAGTATTTGAACAATTATGAGTACCATGCCCAATTGAACAACACACTTCACATACCTCTTGATTTGAAATTTGGTGGGAAGTGAGGAATTTCACTTGTTTAGTCAATTCAGCAAGTTGCAAGGTTATCTCATTATCAGAGCCGACTTCATTGACCTTTGCTTTCCTTCTACCACCTCTTTGTTGGGAATTAGAACCCAACAGCTCATAAAGATTATAGGTTTCCTCTGCGGTCTTTTCTCCTACAGCACCTCCAGCAGCATTATCAACCATGTATTGACTCTGTAGTGTCAATCCATCATAAAATAATTGGTTTTGTAGCTGTAAGGGAAAGCTATGATTTTGACATTGAATGAAAAGGAGTTTGAATCGTTCCCAAGCTTCATGAAAGGGCTCTTCATTCATTTGAGAAAATGTTGCTATCTTTGTTCTTAGATCAACAGTCTTTTGATGGGAATAGAACCTACCCATAAAAATTTCATAGACTGCCTCCCAAGTTTTAAGAGAACCTGACTGTAGAGTAATGAACCATGACCAAGCTTTATCTTTGAGAGTGTAAGGAAAACACCTCATCCTAAGTTGATCTTCATTAATTGCATGTAGTGGAAAGGTTTGGACAATAGCATAGAATTCTCGAATGAAATGCAAAGGGTCTTCATTAGGGATACCGTAAAAGGAAGGCAACAAAGAATAATGAATCTTTTTCAATTCATAATTCCTTGCAGCCTCTTGTAATTGGATACCGGAAGTTACATTGCCAATGATTGGCATTGTATATTCTTTCATCTTTTTCCGCCTATCTTCAGCATCTCCCATGGTTGTTTGTAGTTGAAAATGATCCTCCTCCTATTGTGTATCAACATTTTGCTTTTAGTAGATATCTCTAAGAAATATGTATAACTTGATAAAACGTAAAAGCAAAAAGTGCAAGGAACCTAATATTTTTTTTTTTTTTTTTTTAAATTTAAGCGAATGGACAGAATTTTTGAAACAAACGAATTTTATTTCATCTGAATTTTTATTACACGCAAACTAAAACAAAGGAAAATACAATAATGGGTGACCTCCCATACAAGACTAAAATTTATCGTCTTTTAGTAAGACGTTGCTTGGAGATTGCAGAATGAAAAACTCAATGTCTCCTCTTCATTGAATTCATTTAAGTTTCAAATTAGTCTTTGCCTTTTTGCAAATGTTCAACTAACTGTTCAACTTGAACTTCCACCTTTTTGATAGAAGCTTCCACAGAGTCCAATCGTTGATTGGTTTTAGATTGATTATCCCTACAGACTTGAATAAAAGAATTCAAGTTGTCCTCCAGGGTTGGTTTATTGGGAATGCTTCTTGGAATAGGTGGGTGGAATTGCTGACCTGCCTGGTTTGAGCCTTGAGTGAAAGGAGGGTTGTTTTGCCTCCAAGAGAAATTTGGATGACTTCTCCACCCAGGATTATAGGTATTTGAGTTGGGATCAAACCTTGGTCTCTGTTGATATGCTCCCAACACATTGACCTGTTCAGGTCCAGTTGTTTCTCCTTGATATGGACAGGCTTCAGTACCATGTCCCATGTTGCTATACAAACCATATTGATCATTATTGGTGTTGGTTTGTGTAGCGAGAAGGGCAACTTGCTTAGTCAGTTGAACAAGTTGTTGTTGAACTTCATTACTGGAGTCGATTTCATGAACTCCAGCTTTTCTCACTCGGGAGCTTTTCTGTTGGGAATTAGCACCCAACATCTCAAAGAGGTTATACGTCTCTGAGGCAGTCTTTTCTCCTATTGCTCCTCCTGCAGCGTTGTCGACAATGAACTGACATTGTTGTGTAAGTCCATCGTAAAAGAATTGGTTCTGCAACTGCAGGGGAAAGCTATGATGGGGACACTGAGTGAGAAACATCTTGAACCTATCCCAAGCTTCATGGAATGGTTCTCCATCCATCTGAGAGAAAGTAGCAATCTTTCCTCTCAACTCTGATGTTTTTTGATGGGAATAGAATTTTCCCATGAATTTATTGTAAATGTTACCCCATGTCATCAGAGAACCTGGGGGAAGTGACATCAACCAAGCTTTGGCCTTATCCTTTAGAGTGTAGGGAAAACATCTCATCCTAAGTTGATCCTCGTTTAGAATACCGAGGGGGAATGTTTGGACCGTAGCATAGAAATCTCTCATAAAGGAAAGAGAATCTTCATTAGGTAACCCATAAAAGGAAGGAAGCATAGAAAAATGAATATTTTTAAGGTCGTAATTCCGAGCAGCCTCCCCCAACTGGATAGCGGCAGTTGCCGTGCCTATTACCGGTCTTGCAAACTCTTTCATTGTGGTTTCCCTAATATGTTGGTTTTCCTCCATTTCTTTTGGTTCTAGTAAAGGATTAAGACTTGGTTCTATGTTTGGCTCAAAAACAGGTTGATGGGTAGAATCCAGTTTTGTTGACACTTGTTTAAATTTATGAAATTTATTTACATATGGTGTAAGGGGGTTTCCTAAGGATCTCCTACCACGCATAGACTATTGTAAACGTAAATTTAAAACTCCTGTCAACAAAATAAAAAAATTTAGATAAAATTTACATGTTATTTTATACAAAACACTAAACAAAACTAGTTAAACCCTAAAAAAAAAAGAAATTTTTTTTTTTTTTTTTTATATTTTTTTTTTATTTTTTTTTTGTAACATAATTAGTATTAACCAAGAGTGCTCCCAGGAAAGAATGGTGGTGCAAACGGCTCCTTAAATACCATTCTCCTAGCCAGAGCAACGTTCCCAGGAAAGACTAGTGGCACAAAGGCTTTCAAGAACTAGTCTCCTAGACAGAACTCCCTTAGATTTTTACTTTTCATGTTATTTAGTTAATTAGGTATAAATTCAAGTAATGTTTTTTTTTTGGTTTTTTTTTTACTATTTATGAACGGTAAATTTTTTTACTTCAAATTTCAAATTTCTAAATTATTTTACAAAAAAAAAAATTATTATTTTTTTTATTTTTTATTTTTTATTTTTTTTTATTTTTTTATTTTTTATTTTTTTTTATTATGAATTTTGAAATTTGATTAAAATATCACAATTATTTACAGCACAAAAATGTTTTTAAAATTTTGATAAATAATTTAAAAACGCTATTCCTTCCCCGGCAACGGCGCCAAAAACTTGATGAACGAAAACCGGCATCGCCGATTCCCGCAAATACTTTGGTTTTAATATTTATAAAACTCTCGCAAGTGCACGAATCATTTCGTAGAAAATGATAAGTATACTCCCAAGGTCGATCTAAGGAAGGAATGTATGTGGTTTTTAACTTATTATTCAATCTTTTAAAAACGAAATTAAATCCTAAACATCCTGTCACGATAGTTTGGTTTTGTGTGTTCCTAATCTAATAACATAAAATAAAACATATATACAGATTAATTAAATATAATCTAAAATCATAAAAATAAACATAGATACAAATTCAATAAATAATTATCTAGAAATAAACATATATACGGATTCAATAAATGTTCATGCAAATTTTTATCATTTATATTAGCGGAGTATTTATGGATATAATAACTAAATTAATTATGCTTGCTCATATTAACTAGGTTATTAAAGATATAAATTGACATTTTATTGATTCTCTCTTTTTTATATAAATACCACCTTTGGTGGGGTTAGATATTCTTTGTTAACTAAACAAATCAATTAACACCTATGGGTGGGGTTGATAACTAATATGCTTAATTAAATTAATTCCTTTTTCTAAGAGATTGAAAATGAACCATTTAAATGCCACCTTTGGTGGGGTTAGACAGTTTAAACTTTATTCAAGGTGTCCAAATTAAACCTAAGAATTTAATTATCCGAGTACTAACTTTCAAGTTTTAAAACCACTATTGAAAACATGTTGTCAATACATTTTCACATAATAATTCTTATAAAAACTTTTGAAATAGAGTTTCACTCTAACTACCGGGCGATTGTACCAACAAATAAAAGAGCACTACTCTAAATTAGACCGGATAACTAAACCTTAAAATCTAATTTTCGGGTTTAAGTTTGTAATGAAAAATAATATATTTCTCTCTAACATTCTTAATATAAAATCTTGAATAAAAACAAAATCAATTTATTTTAGAAATTTTCACCTATTTAATATTTCGCAAGCATAACAACGTCGTTATTACATCATTTTTACTAAACAGCTAGCATAGTTAAATTTAACCACAGACAAGTTGAATATAACATGTAAGAATAAAGCATAAAAATAACTGTAAAGAAAATAAAATCCTTACAGAACTTCGACGCTATTCCCGTTGCTAGAAAACCTCCGAGCGGAATTTGCACTTCCATATATTGAATCAAAAATCTAAATTATTACAAAAACATTACAAGTTCCTCTCAAAAAGAGAAGAACACTAAACCTAAGAGAATTGAACTAAAAACTAAGAGAAAAACTAAGAAAAGCTTAGAAACTTAGAAAGAAACAAAGAGAAACTAAAAACTAAGAAATGAGAGAAAGAAAGAAGAGAGAAGTGAGTTTTTGAAGGTGTGTTTTGAAGTGAATGGAAGGGGGGTATTTATAGGTGAGGATGGAGAGAAAAAATGAGTAAAAAAATGTTAAAAAAATATTAAAAAATGTAAAAACGCGTATTGGACTTGCTGATGTCATCAATGACGTCAGCATGACGTCACAGGGGCGGCTGCACGTGAAAAATGGGGCGAAAACGCGTTGGGCGCGCGGATGGGCGGCTGCTGGGCGCTGCGCGCGCGCGCTGGGGCTGTCGCTGCGCGCAGCTCGGCGCGCGTGAACAGTGCCAGCGTGCTGCGTTGCGCGCAGCTGGGCATGCCAGCGCGAGCGGGCGCGCGCGGGATGGGGCGCTGGGGCGCGCTGGGGCGCGCGCGGCTGGGCGCTGGGGCGCTGGGCTGCGCGCACGGCCGGGCTACGACGCGCGATTTCCGTCTTTTTGACATTTTTGACCTTTTCGACCCATTTCGTCCGATTTTTCCATGTTTGTTGACCTTTTCTCACTTATTTATTGATATATTTGTGATGTATTGCTTCAAATATTCCTCTTTAAGTCTTTACATTGCGTTTTTAAGCCAAAATACCTGAAAAACAATAAAAATACCCGTGATTCCGAAAAAGACAAATTTATATAAATATATGATAAAACATATAAATATATGTATTTTTAATCAATTAAGGTACATAAAATCATGGTTATTTTAGTGCTTTTTGAGCACTCATCAAATATTCCTTCCAATTCTTCTCATTCTTAGGAAGGGCCACATTTATAACCCGAGCCTACTTCATAGACATGTATACCCTTCTCGGGTTTGTTGGGTTCTTCTATAAGATGTAGAATTCATTAAATTTGAGCATTTCCATATCCACCCTAAGCTCTTTGAATATTACTGTAAGGTAGAGTAGGTACCTCCAGCCAATAATCATCAGTTCACTTGGCATAAGCTGAGCCTTAGCCAAAAATCTCTTTATGAAAGGGTACATAAGAAACTTGACCCCTAACCATAGAGCCTTCTTATGAAAGACTGTCCACCTAGTTGGAGATGGGTCGTTATCACGAGCCCATAACAATGGAATCATTATTTGGATCGAGGAGGCGATGTTATATGTTTTCCTCAACCTTTCCTCATCATGTGGTGATAGACCACTGGTATTGACTTTGGATGACCAGCCTTTAGTACCACCTGTGGGTTCCTAAGCCCTATATTCCTCGTTTTCTTTCTCCATACACTAGCCACTAAGATTTGAGTTTGGGGTACTTTCAACATAATAGTTGGTATGACCTGAGGATGAGAGGTGCAGGTAGAGGGTTGAGGTTGAGATTGACACTCTTCGCTTGAAGATTTTGTCTTAATATAAATTTGTCTTTTTCGGAATCACGGGTATTTTTATTGTTTTTCAGGTATTTTGGCCTAAAAACGCAACTTAAAGACTCAAAGAGGAATACTTTAAGCAATACATCACAAATATATTAATAAATAAATGGGGAAAGGTCAACAAACATGGAAAAATTGGACAAAATGGGTCAAAAATGTCAAAAAGGAGAAAATCGTGCACATCTGCCCAGCAGCGCGCCCAGCCCAGCGCCCAAGCCCGCACAGGTACTGTTCACCTGCGCCGAGCTGCGTGCAGCGACAGCCCCCCTGCGCGTGCGCCAACGCCTTTTCACTCCATTTTTCATGTGCAACCGCCCCCATGACGTCATGTTGACGTCATTAATGACCTCAGCATTTCCATTACGCGTTTTTACATTTTTTTAACATTTTTTTACTCATTTTTTCTCTCCATTCTCACCTATAAATACCCCCTTCCCTTCACTTCAAAACACACTTCTCTCTTCTTTCTTTCTCTCATTTCTTAGTTTTTGAGTTTTTCTTAGTTTCTTTCTTAGTTTCTAAGCTTTTCTTAGTTTTTAGTTCAATTCTCTTAGTTTTAGAGTTCTTCTCTTTTTGAGAGGAACTTGTAATGTTTTTGTAATTTATTAGCTTTTTGATTCAATAAATGGAAGTGCAAATTCCGCTTGGAGGTTTTCCAGCAACGGGAATAGCGTCGAAGTTCTGTAAGGATTTTATTTTCTTTACAGTTATTTTTTATGCTTTATTCTTACATGTTATATTTAATTTGTCTGTGATTAAATTTAACTGTGCTGGCTATTTATAATCATGATGTAATAATAACGTTGTTATTCTTGCGAAATATTAAATAGGTGAAAATCTCTAAAATGAATTGATTTTATTTTTATTCATGATTTTATATTAAGAATGTTAGAGAGAAATATATTATTTTTCATTACAAACTTAAACCTGAAAATTAGATTTTAAGGTTTAGGTATCCGGTCTAATTTAGAGTAGTGCTCTTTTATTTGTTGGTACAATCGCCCGGTAGTTAGAGTGAAACTCTATTTCAAAAGTTTTTATAAGAATTATTATGTGAAAATGTATTGACAACATGTTTTCAATAGTGGTTTTAAAACTTGAAAGTTAGTACTCGGATAATTAAATTCTTATGTTTAATTTGGACACCTTGAATAAAGTTTAAACTGTCTAACCCCACCAAAGGTGGCATTTGAATGGTTCATTTTCAATCTCTTAGGAAAAGGAAATAATTTAATTAACCAAATTAGTTAT
Source organism: Hippophae tibetana (assembly GCA_037013495.1). Classification (NCBI taxonomy): domain Eukaryota; kingdom Viridiplantae; phylum Streptophyta; class Magnoliopsida; order Rosales; family Elaeagnaceae; genus Hippophae; species Hippophae tibetana. Next base: position 133,279,218 of record CM072801.1, on the reverse strand, counting down.
CAACCACACCCATAGGTGTTAATTGATTTGTTTAGTTAACAAAGAATATCTAACCCCACCAAAGGTGGTATTTATATAAAAAAGAGAGAATCAATAAAATATCAATTTATATCTTTAATAACCTAGATAATATGAGCAAGCATAATTAATTTAGTTATTATATCCATAAATACTCCACTAATATAAATGATAAAATTTGCATAAATATTTATTGAATCTGTATTTATATTTATTTTTAGATAAATATTTATTGAATTTGTATCTATGTTTATTTTTATGTTATTAGATTATATTTAATTAATCTGTATATATGTTTATTTTTATGTTATTAGATTAGGAACACAAAAACCAAACTATCGTGACAGGATGTTTAGGATTTAATTTCGTTTTTAAAAGTTTGAATAATAAATTAAAAACCACATACATTCCTTCCTTAGATCGACCTTGGGAGTATACTAATCATTTTCTACGAAATGATTCGTGCACTTGCGATAGTTTTATAAATATTAAAACCAAAGTATTGGCAAGAATTGGCGATGCCGGTTTTCGCTCATCAAATAACTTGTACTGTAAAAACCCAAGCAAATAAACTATGTGTTGAGTTGATTTCTTACCACCAAACTGAAAACCTTTTTATAGTTCGAGTTATGGCAACAAAGCATTTTTTCTGTTTACTTTTGTTTGATGTGTAAGAAATTATGAAAAGGCTCAACCTAAGCACCTTCTTATATAGAGACCCATATTTCTCTCTACAATTAGTTATCACATATTTACTAGGGGAGCTAAATGGTTCAGATCCGATAACTAAGAATTTCTCTTCCACCATCGTATAGAGCTCGAGTTGAAAGAGTAAGAAGACTAAATGTTTGGACGCATAGATCGACTTAGACCCTAACCTATTGAACAACCCGAGTCTAGCAGACAGCCTGAGCCATAAGACGAGTCATTCCAAAGGACCTTCCTATGGTCAGGCCATCAACACACCAGTAGAAAATACTCGTCTAAGGGAGCTTTTGTATCTATAAGGTCAGCTACCAACTCGAGCTATGGATGGTTGACCTTAGACCATAAATATGTTTACTTTATACCCCCTGATACTTTTATATGTGTATACTTTATGTAATCAAAATATGTACACATAATGCTTTATAAGTTGATGGACTCCTTAAGGGATCCACAGATTCCATCAATCATTTTGATTTTTCTCTAGTTTCTATCTTTGTAAATCAGACCAATCCCAACACATTTTCTTATATGTTGCTTATAAGAGGGTGGTAATTTATAATAATACATTTCATATTCACAAATAACAGAATCTATATAACACATGTTAGAAATTTTCATATTTGTTAAATGTTATTTGGCTTCATTAATTTTATTTTCACTAGATTTAGTGATAGTTCTTTCTCTATCTGTTCCAATAAATTTCGTGTATATTTAATTTACTATTATATCTAAATATTATCTTCCTATGAGAGTATTCTCTTACATTAATAAATGTTGTTGATATGTTAAATTTAAAAGCCAAACTTTAACTTTCCCTATCATTTTGGGAGTTACTAAAACTCTAAAAGTTGAATGGATTGTTTGCATAGTTTGAGAGGTTTATATAAGAACACTTATACTACTAGCCCACTCATCTAAGGTTTTTTCCTATCTTTTATTCAATATAGATCTAAAAGATCAGATTTATATTTTTCATGGATTTTAAATTCAAGTGGGATACTGCTTCTAAGTAATGGTTCATATTAGGAATGCCAAATTCTTCATACCTTTGTCTATTTCTTTCTTTCCTATAAGGTTCATATGTTTCTTCTTGGTGAGGTACTCAAACATAAATTGGTTGCATATGACCTTTTAGAGTCATAACTTCTAGGTAAGAATCAATTTCATTAATTACTATCAATCATCTTCCTCTTTGTTTGTATAAAGTTTCTCATCATAATGTTTTTCTAGTTCTTTATATGTTAAAGTTAAGATAGTTGCTAATTTTTGTATATCCTTTTTTCAAGATTTATAAATTCTTCTTCTAATTCTTTTCTATATTCTGGGAAAAACTTATTGATTATTGCAATGAGACCTTTTTGTCTATAAAAAATGAAGCACATGCTTATATTTCAAGCTCACTAATATGTTGGTCCAATAAAGACATAAACCACATCCAAGTTTCACCATTTTCAAGTTCAACCCAAGTAAGGAAAATTGGAAATAAACTTCCATTAGCAACCAATCTAGCAGCAACCATTAAGACACCTTTACCTTTAAAAAACATCCATCCATACCAAGGAAATACCTGTATCCACTTAAATACCTTTGTTTTGGAACAAATAAGATAATGCTGCATCCACTTAAATACCTTTGTTCTTTAATTGCTATTTCGATGGTGGAAGTAATGTGTTTTTCATGGCAGTATTACAATAACTCATCGCCCTGTCTTATTCTTCCTTGATTTCTTTAATCCCTTCAATAATGGGATATTTAATAAGATGATGGTACGTGGAAGGTACTTCCTTCATTTTATAAATCCATGGTAGACCCAAAATTGCATTATAAGATGTAATGGTGTTTAAAACCATAAATTTGTGAGAATTATGGCTCATTCCATGGAGATTGATAAGCATATAGTCCCTACTAACATGGTTACACTACCATTGAAACCCACTAACAACATTTTTTATTGTGTAATCTCTTTAGGGTTCATCCTCGTATCTAATAAGGCACACAAGTATAGTAAATTCGAAGAACTACCATTGTAACCTAATATTCTACTCACTTCATAATGTGCTTTCTTGATTGTGATGACTAGAAGGTCATCATGAGGTGGGATAATTTCTTATCCATCAAAAGTGATAGGGTAAATAGGCCTTTTAGGTCTCAAACTATATACTAATCGATTTATGTCTCTGGATTCCCGGGTATACCTTTTCCTAGAATTGTTGGAATGGCCGACTAGAGTAGGTCTACTGTGTATGGTATGAACTATTTGAACATCTCATGTTGGAGCATGATTAGTATTGTTTTCATCCATAGGGGATAGTTTGGGGGGTGTTTTGTCTCTTTGAATAGGGTTGTTACCTTATGGGTTTCCTTCTTGTGGACCTCCTGCTCTATCAATAATATCTCGTAGATATCCTTCCGAAAGCAAATATTCAATCTCTTATTTAAGATGTTGACAATCTTTGGTCCAGTGTCTCGTGTCATTGTGGAACACAATATTTGTTAGGATTTTTGAGCAAAACCTTCATGTGTGGTGTCTAATTAACATTATTAAGATGCTCAATTTTTTGCACTACCTCTGTCAATGAGACCCGCAAAATTGGACCTCAAAAAGAGGATAATGCTCGACCCTAGGTCCTTGAGCCTACCCTCGGTGTGATCATGGGTTTAAAATGTAGAGGTTTCAAACATCTCTCCCCTAAAGACCTCCTATTATCTTCCTTTTTTCTCAAGGTCGGTTTATTCACACTTCTATTAATCACTACTTTAGTGGATTTCATTTCCCTGTCCACGTTTACAAATTTTTGGGTTTATTCGTAGACCACATCCAAAGATCAAGGTGTGTTTTTTGTTATCTCGATGAAAAGGTAAGTATCATGCTTGATTCCTTTACAAAAAGCCTCAATTGTTATAGAGTCAGGACATTGAGAAATTCCCATATTTTCCATCTTAAACCTCCTCATATAAGCTTCAAATGTCTCTTCCTTTTCTTGGACTATCTAAAATAGGTGATGAGATTCCTTTCTTATGGGTTTGTTGCATGCATAATTGGTAATAAATACCTTGACGAGAGCATTAAAGCTATTTATGCTTTTGGGAGACAATTCCACAAACCATTGTTGCGTGGTTTCTTGAAGAGTATCAACGAATAACTTACAATACATCACTTTTCTTTTGTTCTCTTGAAAGCTTACGGTAGCCATGGTCATCTTAAATTGGAGAACATGAGCCATCGAGTCTTTTGTTCCCTTATAAATAGAGCACTTAAGAGCATTAAATTTTGGTGAGGTAAGGTGAATTCTAAGGTATCTAAAAAAGGCGATGTTGACAACTGATTACAAACAGTTTCAATGTTTCCCTAAGGCCTAAGCTTCTCCTGTCTTTTAATTTTGTCATTCATTTTGGCCCACATCTTCCCCTCTATATCGTTTAATTTTTGGTTCAAGACATCATTAGAGTTAAACAGGGGATTTGGAAGGGATGCATGCTACCTTGTGTGCTTATTAATTGATGGATTCATTTGGGAAGGCCCTAGTGTAAAATTGGGGTTACCCAGGGATATTGCTTTACAACACCTGCATGTTGTTGTGGGTAAGGAGTATATGATACACGTACCCTTCTAGATGGACGATTATTCAATATCGGTGGGCTAGGTGTATGAAATGAGCTCTCTGCCTATGAATATTCTTCCCGTTCCAATTGGGACCTTAACTTGTTATTCTCCTTTTGAGTTTCGACAAAGCTTGTTGCAACTCATTTATCTATCTCTCAAGACTCTCAAGACTCTTCATCATTGCATCCTTTTTGAGGAAAACACTTTTAGAACTATAATTCAACGAATTAGTGGGATGTTGAGTTGGATTTATTCTAGTGGGCTGGGTCACATCAAGACGAGGTGAGATTTGGTGACTTTTGTTGACTAAGGGATGAGTGCTACCTAGTTCGTGATCTGATAATGGTCTAATAGAAGAAGAGACATACATATGGTCATTGATATCAAATTCTTAAGATGGATAAGAAATATTATTAACCTGTTCGGTAGGTACTAACGGGCTATTCATTTTGTGTGGTGTAGAGGTCCCTAAAACATAAGTTAAATTCTCCTAAGGATAAGATATAAGGTCTCAAATACTAATTGTAGACAAGAAATATTTAAGTCCCCACATACGTCGCTAATTGTTTGGAGATAATTTTATGTGGTTAGGGATTCTAGTGATTTTTAGTGAGTATAAAATATTGATAAAATGAACAGATCCTGTATTCTTCCCATTGAAAAGGTATATATAGCACCTAGATAGATGTATGAGTTACATAGGTAGAAGCTATCATATAAGCAACCATAATATGTATTAAAATACATACAATATAATTTTTCTTAACTAAGTCGCTATATGATATAGAGCTCTAGACTTATCAGGTCTTCATCTTCATCACCTCGTTATACATCGAGATCGCTCTATGGCATAGAGCTCCAAACTCATCAGGTTTTCATCTTCATCAGCTTACTATACATTGAGGTTGCTCTATGGCGCAGAGCTCTAGACTTATCAGGTCTTCATCTTTATCACCCCACTACATAATAGCGAGGTGACATAGTTTGCTAGGTCGCGTACCTGTATCATGTACAATACCGAACAAAAAATATTTTCAAAAAATGCATTACTCATTAACATTAACGCACAATATCAAACATATGATCATGAATTTGATACAAAACAAAACACACAATATTATACTCATATAAAACACACAATAGTAGAAGAATGTTTAAAGAAAATAATACTAAAATGATATATACTTCAAGATTGAATTTCAAATACCAACAAATATAAATCCTATAAAGAATAACTCTAAAAGACATAGAAAACAATTACATACAAACATAATATACATAAAAATCAATACCAAATATAGAATATATACATATATTGTAAAACAAAATAAATATATATTCAATACAAGCAGAATACTTAATGACCATAGGTTTGTAAAACATGCAAAATAAATATAGAATACATACATATATTGTGAACCAATATAGGTTTGTAAAAACCAGATTATATAAGTGTGCTTAAAAACTAGATTAAAAACCAAATGCAGATAAAAAGCAAAATATGTCTGAAATACTAAGAAATGAGTCAGATTATACCTTTTATTTTAGAACGATGTGTCGTGTTAGGGCTTTGATGAAACATTGTATTATCGCGTGAGGATGGGTCGCGTAGGGGATATTGTAAAATGATGAGTTTACGTGAGGTGTGAGGATGAGAATGGTTCATTAGATATAGACGTAAAGGTGAGTGAGTTTGTGACTAGAACAATACGTCCGATGAGGTTGAGAGATAAGGTGATAAGGTTGCATATGTGAGGAAGATGAGGATTACGTGGAAGTGATATACATTAAGTGGGAGTTTATCATTTTGCCCCTGGACTTAGACGGTGATATAACATCAACAAATATTGGAGGACATTTTTGATATTATTCAAACCTCATGGTTATTTATAATATTTTTCTCTACTAATTTTTTTAAAAATTATATAAAATAACAACTTTAAAATGTATAAAAACAAAAAAAATAAAATACAATAATATTAAATAAGATTTAATTAACGAGAGTTTAATTGATAAGAGTTCAACCTGAAGTTATCCAATTAAACAACGTTTAATTTAAAGTTTTTAGAATGAATTTTTCTTGTAAAAATATATAAATTGTTGTGATTTTTCGATTATTAATTTTAAGAGATGTATATTGTTTATTATTTTGAGAAGTTATTTTCCTCCAAAGACATAAGGTGTAAGGAGATGTAAACAAAAAAAAAATAATGGTGGGAGATGTATGGGTGCCATGTAATATAGAATTTTCCTTGAATTATGATCTCTACGTGCTAATGAATTCTATAAAGGTACAATTTTTTTTAAGGTATACGTCATTCTTGGTTATAATAAAAATTACCTATAAATTAGGTCAAAAGGGCTGAACTCGAACTCTTAATTAAAAACGAGAGACGACCTAATTATGAGGCTTTCCTCCTTTGGTCCCCCAGACGACCTCTAGCTCCCCGTTTCGATTTGTGCCCTCTACCCTTGTGCTTTATTGGTTGCTGCAATCGACATCTCCATCATCAACGTTCAGTGGACTCGCGAATTGCTGCTCAGAGAACACAAAAGATGCCTCGTTAATTCGGACGCTTCTGTCGTGAGGATTTTGTTCAAGCATTCAATTGTTTCGTTTTTCGGCTGACATTTTTGTTCTTCTCCAAGGTTGGCTGTCTGGTCTTAGACCATTGCTTTCCCCTTTTTTCTCGATTCAACCATTGGGTAATTCCTGATTTTCAGAGTTGAGTAGGTTTTAGTGTTTATTTGACTTGTTAAACTACAAAGCAAGTTCTTATTGCGATTATTGTGGCAGCCAACTGAATTTACATAAAAAGGAATTCCGTTTTGTTTCAATTTTTTTGTGTTTCTGAGAGCTGATTTTTAAGCTTTGTTCATTTCTGTATTTATCTTTAGTAAATGGGCATGTGAGATTTCTGGCTGGTTGAAATCTCGTAGCTAAGTTTGACCACAGACCCACTTGGGCATTTCAGAGAGGAAGTAATGAATACGAATTCTTTGCTCGTGTCACTTCATTTGTGGCATGAGGCTTGCCAACTTGTTATATCCTCTATTGATTGCTTGAAGGGTTCGCGTTTAACTTTGGTTCGGAAGGTGGTTCAGCTAGTGGTTACTCTTTGACATGATCGATCCGCATCAATTACTGTTTGATAATAAAAAAAACTTTGGCTCAGAAGGGTTTTCGTTTAACTTTGGTTTACGGATTTTTTGTTTGTCGGGACGTTGATTGGGATATCAACCTTAGACGTTTGGATAACGATCAGCTTCTATTTCAGAGCTGTAAGCTTTACAGTTTTTTTTCATTCATTCATTCTCTCTCTCTCTCTCTCTCTCTTTGAACTTCAGAGTTTTGATGGTTGTTAATCTGTGTTCATTCTGCTATACTATTTATGTTGGTTTTGGGATACTCTTAGTTTGATTTATTTTACTTTTTAAAATTATATATGCTTCTTGACTTGAAATATCAGTCTAATAGCCAGCAGTTTTTTTTTAATTTCAGATTTATTGGCAGGTTTGAAAGGAAGTGACCTTCCAATGAAGATCAATTTGGAATTTTTCAATTTAATCGTTGTCTTTAGTTTCATGATGCTTTGAAATTTTTGATATTTGGATTGATTTGAGGGTTGACAAAGTGTGAAAAAATATACACTCGGGGATAACTATTTGAAGGCTTAAGAGTTGTTTGAATTGTTATTAGATGGATTCAAGAGCAGAAATTGATAGTGACACTGATAACAAAGGCAGTATGTGGGTTTTAGATCAAAAGCTTGATCAACCTATGGATGAAGAGGCAGGGAGGTTACGAAATATGTACAGAGAAAAGGTATTATATAAACAACTTGTTTTAAGTTTTCGGTCAAATCCATGACGTAATGCGTTTACTTGCAGTTGAGCATTATTCATCTGTCTTAGTTTCATTGTACATTGCTAGATTGAACTGTCATGAATTTAGAGAGCTTTTAACCTGAAACTTTAAATTAAAAAGTCTATTAGCTTTCACTATCTTAAGCGTGATACATGTTGCTCATATTTTGGCTCATAAAGTTGACCATGTATATGAAGTGTAGTTAAATCATGATTGAAGAATTAATATGTATATCCTAACTACAAGGGATGGAGTTTTATAAAGAATATGCTATCATATATCAAGATTAACTTTTTGAGCGAATTCCTTGTTTACACTTTGTATTTCTGGAACTAATTTTATCTATATAAATATAATATGATATTCCTAATCCCTGAAAGGAAACATGTTTAGAATGTAGCATTAATTGGAGTAATCTCATTATATTAGCCTTTTGTTTTGTCTCTTTTGCTGACACAATTTAACTCCTCAGAAATTTTCTGCTTTATTGCTAATGCGGCTTGCGTTCCAAAGTCTCGGAGTGGTTTATGGTGACTTGGGTACTTCTCCATTGTATGTGTTCTACAATACATTTCCCCATGAAATCAATGATCCAGAGGATGTAATTGGTGCTTTATCATTGATTATATATTCTCTTACTCTCATCCCACTTCTCAAGTATGTGTTCGTTGTATGTAAGGCAAATGACAATGGTCAAGGTAAAATTGATCTTTTCACTTGAATTATGCTTCACTTAATGACTTTTTTATTGGATCTAGTGTTTTTTTTGAAGTCATGCATCCATATAAAATTAAGTATCCTATGTTTTTTATTAGATTGTATGGAGAACATGTAGAGACTATGTGTGGGCTTTGTTTTGATTTCCTTGCTGTTGTAATGTTAGGGAATTACCCGTTTGTGCCTTTAAAGGTTTCCTTGGAGTTAGAGGGTACACTATTACTCTAGCAATCAAGAAATTTGCATTTTTAAAGTTAATAGAAGATAAGTAAATTGTAATTCTACAAATGCTTAAAGTTGTTTCAATTGACAAAAAATGAAGTTATCAGAAAGGACACATATATGATTGCGTTGATTGATTTTCGTTTAGAATTTAATCAATTTTAAGAAAAAGGACAAAAATGTATATTTTAAAAAGAATTATGAGACTAACACATGCATTTTAAAAGATGTTGGACTAAATTACAACTTGTGTGAAACATTTATTTTGATAAGAAACATATATTATATTAACATATGCAATAATTAAAAAAGTACAAAGTAAACAATTAATCCAACAACTAAAACTAAAAACTCCAACAATTAACCGCATCAATTACAAAGCTCCAACAACTAACCACAAAATACAAGCTCCCTAATTATAACTTGTGATAAATTGCAAATAATCTTTCAATTCTTTAGAGATTCATGCCTAGAAGAAGCTAAAGCTAAAAACTTTATCCCGCAAAAAATTATTATTGAATGGTTTTATGTTGATTGTTGATGAAAACAAAAATAAAGTTTTAATCTAAAAAGCCCCAAATAGGTCATAAAAGACATTAGAGAGATTAGTTACTATGTATTGATCCATATCAAACTGATCTTAACAGATTAGATAAGATGAAATCAAGTAATCGGATATGTTCAAATGTAAGTTCTCCAATTCGAGCAAATGAGCGGATTGGATTGAATGAGCTCAAATTCAATGATTTTGGATCAATGAACACCCTATATATTTTTCTCTTACAAAAATATATAGGTTAAACTACCAATTTAGTATCTTATTTTTTTCTTAGTTAACCGATTTAGTCCTTTATCTTTTCATTTGATCAATTTGACACCTATTAAAAAAATATTAGTTCTTTATCTTCTTTTTTTTGAACAATTTGTTAACTTATCTTTTCTAATTTGTCAAATTTAAAAATAAATGAATAAATTGGTTAAGTTAAACTGATAAAGTACCAAATTAGTAATTTTCTCTAATAAATGATTTCTAGAAAAATAGGTCTTTAATGTTAGGAAGATAGTTCCAGCTGATCACAACTCTAGCTAAGGAATTAGACATTGTGATTTTGCATAATCAAGTCCTGGTTTTTTTCTCCTTTTATTTTATTTATACGTTAGTCATTTGATTTTTTTTAAATTGAGAGTTGATATTGTCTTTTGCATTTTTTTCTCTCTTTTCCCTTTGAGTCCGATATTGTTCACTTTCTTGAAAAATAATAGAAGAGTGACTAATGAGTTTTTATGTTGATATTAATATTCTTCAGAAAGGTAAAAGCTTGAAGCATAATATTTGGAATATAATTTGAGTTGAGTATAAAAAAAATAAGCAGGTGTGGATTTACGGAATTAGTTACTGATGGATATGAATTATGGACACAAGAAGAGTCACTAAAAAGAATGTAATTGCTGTTTTTCAAACCTGAGCTATTTTTTCTTGTTTCAGCAAATCCAGAGGCTGTATATGCAATTGACCCTAGAAAAGGATACAGATTTTTCCATTAATGTACCCTTATATTCTGAAAAACACCATTATTATTGTATTGATTTTCACAATTTATTATACCCCCTTTTGTGAGATTAGAATGAATATCTGTCCTGAAAGAAAGTATTTATGATATTCAAGTTGGACATACTTCTTACAGCAGCAGCCCCCACCCCAATATAAGTATATTCATTTTATTCAAAAACCAGTTATGTGCAGCTAATAATTATAATGTTTGATATCACATTTGTGTTTTGGGAAACAATATAATTGTTACAATTACAATCATTTATGTAGTTATGCTTGTTACTGCCTTTACATCAACAGATCACCTAGTTGATTTTTTGTACTCGTAGATTGGTTCATGGAACCTTTTCCTTGCAGGTGGAACCTTTGCCCTTTATTCCTTGCTGTGTCGACATGCTAATGTAAAAATTATTCCAAACCAGCACCGAACTGATGAAGAGTTGACAACATACAGTCGTTCCACATTCCATGAACATTCGTTTGCTGCAAAAACTAAGAGATGGTTGGAGGGACGTGCTTCCAGGAAGACCAGTCTTCTTCTTCTTGTTCTTGTTGGCACTTGCATGGTGATTGGAGATGGGATTCTTACGCCAGCTATATCTGGTTAGTGTTGCATCATTGTGGAGTGTTTAGATTCTAGTCTATATCTTAGAGTACTTATCTTTTTTTTTTTTTTATATATATTTTGATTGCCAATTAATTTAGACTTCAACCTTCCTGCTCAGTCACCAAAGTACCAAACCAAAAGAAAAAAATCTTCCTGTTTAGACTTCATCTAGTATGCTTTTACATGCATAACTAGTAGTAAAGATTGTAGCTGATCTGATGCAGGACACTTCAGTTGAATTGGGATTTTTATTTATAAGTTATTATTTTTCTACAAAGTATTATGTTTTAAGCTATGTTACCTTGACTCAACACTTTGTCACACTGTACCGGTGTCGACACGACACGACACTGACACCGGTACAGGGTATGTGTCAAGCATGCCTTTATGCAATCAGACTCGGCTGCAGCAAGAGGAGATAGAAAAGGAAGAAGAAGAAAATAGGAGCAGATGCAGACAGCTAGAAGCCTAGCGGCTGGAAAAAGAAACCAACCAGAGGGCTTAACAATAATTAGGGAAGAATATGGGTTGGGTTTTTTATATACTAGCCCAATGTTTTGTTTCTTCTTTATTTTTTGAACATCAGAGCCCACTATCTTCTAAGTTTGCTCACATCACATTTATTTATTATATTTAATATTTCAAACAAACCAACAACAATACCTATAATGCCTTTAAATCTAAAACAAATTATTCCTTCTTTCTTTTCCGTAGCCATAGGAACTAAGCAACAACATAATATTTTTCTATTGACTTATTTTCTTCAATTTTTTTGTTAATAAATTGCCTACAGTTGCAAAACATTATTATTTAGATAATATATGATTATTTTTTATAAACATATAATATATTATAGGGTGAAGTGCCATTTGGTCCACTTGCTTTTAAGTTTGGTGTCAAGTGGTCCATTTGGTTGTAAATGGTGTCAATTAGTCATTTTGTTTGTACAAAAAGGGTCAAAAAAGACAATTTATTATTTAATTATTATTTTAATAATTTATGAGAATAAATGCTTTTTAAAATTTGTTTGTAAGGCTATTTTAGTCATTTTAATGTATTCCCTTTTAATAAAAAACCTACTTTAATCCAATTAAAGGTCACCATTTTCTCAAAAAAAAATAAAAAATCATAAACACTATTCCCATTTTTTATTGCTAAAATAACTCCCTCAGGTCATCATTTTCTTCAAAATCGAGGCTATAGAGGCGAAGATCATCGTTTGAGGGCTAGATGATGGTGTTAGGTTAGGGCTTCATTTTCTAACAACACTGTATAATGGGGGGTCAACTTATTTTAGGGTTTTGTTGGATAATATTACTGGATAATGGGGGTTAGTCATTTTGGAAGTTCTTGGGCTGTATGGGTCTTCTTTGTTAGGTTTGGGTGTTCTCATAGTACTGTTTCGTTTTTTTTTTAAATTTGTATTTTCAAAAATAACCCTCAAAATATTGCTTGGATTTAAATTTATATTATTTTAATATAAGATATCTTAGTTTGTCCTTAATCGTTACGTTTTGTATATTTAAAAGGACTAAATGACACATTTTTAAAACAAGTGGATTAAATGAAACCTACATACTAGGAAAAAGGACTATTTTGGCCCCCTTCCTATATTATGTATGTTATATTTATTATTCTAATTTTCTGTGTCCATGTGTCGTGTCTAAGAATTAGATACATATCATGTTTCTTAAAATTTTAAAATTTACGAGTTTGATCCCTGGATATGTATTCGTATCTCACACTCGACACTGAGTCCTTGTAACATAGTTTTAGGTTGAATTCCTAGGATATAAGGATCACAACTCCTTTTTTGAGTAAAATCTCATTATTTTCATTGGAACTATATTAGGAATAGAATTTTCAATCTATAAGAATTGGGAGTTGTTTTATAATTTTTTATTTTTTTATTTTATAAATATGTAAGTGTAGCAGCCTTGCATGAACAAGTTTTCAACAAATTTTATCATTTCAAATATTAGTTCACTATTAAAGTTGTCAATTTTATTTTGAGTATTTTCCCATGTTATTTGCTAGCTAAAGATCTAATCTTAGAAATCCAACATGAAATAGAATTCAGCCTAGAAAAAGATTAATATGTAAAAAAAAATCCTAATTAAACTAGAATTGTCCTGCATTAGTTCCCCTTTTACTTTAAAAAGAACTTGTCCCAAAGATTTGAAGATATTGAGAAGTCGACTTTGGAGGATGATACTCATATACATATGCAACACCTTATCCATCGGTTTTTATCGGCAACAACTTTATACTGGCACCCTTTAAGTTTTCCTTGACCTCTTCACATATTTGTTGTAGCTTCCTAGCAAGGACTTTTGTAGCTTGTCTGATAAGGGAGTCTAGGAATTTGAGTTAGTTAGGCCAGATCTAGTGTTGTTTGTTGTCATTTATATAGGACAAGCAAAGGCAATTAGTCAGCTATCATGTGTTCTCTCTTAGTCCTAGATGACGATAAAATCTCCCAAGGATGCCGAATCCTGATGTTATGCTTCATGAGTCAAAAAGAGAGATTGTTCATCATGGAGTTGTTGGTAGTATTTGGGGTTTTTGTTTTAAAAAATGGGTTTGGTTGCCTTCTTATGGTATCATCTAAGTGTGAGATATTAAAAATGTAGAGGTAGTTGAGTCTGTAGTTGGTGATTATTCAATTTCAATTAAAATTAGACCAAAAGAAGTCAAGGATTGGTGGTTGACGGTTAGGAGTTTATGCTCCTTGTGAGAGAAGAGAAAGGAAATTCTTTTGGGAGGAGTTGGATGGTCTTTATGGCTTTTGTAGTCCAAATTAGTATGTGTTGGGAGGGGAGGGGGGAGATTTTAATGTGGTTAAATTTCTTTCAAAAAAATTAATGGTGAGAAAGAAACTAAAAGAATGAAGGATTTTAATTTATTTATAATGGAGACTTGGCTAGAAGAAAATGTTTGCAATAATAGAAGCTTTACTTGGTCTAATTTTAGGTCAAATCTTATTTTTTGTAAGCTTGATGGATTTTTATTTTTACCCTAGTGGGAAACTTTGATTGGGTTTAATGTTAGACAAGAGATTTGTCAAAGGGTTATTTATGATCACTGTCCAATTATGTTGAGTATAGAAACCAAGCATTGGGGTTCAGTTCCTTTTATGTTTGAGACTGTTTGGTTTGAGCATAGAGATTTCATTAATAAAGCTCAACAATGGTGTGACTACAAGTTTATGAAAAAGAGAATATTTGAAAGCAAATTTAAAAAGGTGGAATAAGAACGATTTTGGTGATTTAATAGAAAGAAGGAAAATATTTGTAGAAAAGAATCTTCTTCTTAGATAGGCATCAATAAGATGAATTTTCAATGAGTCTTTAAAAGCAGAAATAGTTAGCCTAAAAGTTCAATTAGAAGAGCTAATAGTTAATAAATAAATCTTCTGGATACAAAAGTCAAGAGTTACTTGGATCAATTAAGGTGATGCAAATGTAAAATTCTTTCATTAAATGGCTAACAAAATGAAGAATAGAAACATGATGAAAAAATTGTAAATGAAGATGGTAATGTAGTAGCGGAATATCACCTAATAGAAGTGGAAATAGTGAACGCAAAAGTCAAGAGTTACTTGGATCAAACAAGGTGAGGCGAAGGCAAAATTCTGTCATAAAATGGCCAATAGGATGAAGAATAAAAATATGATTGAAAAAATTGTAAAGGAAGATGGTAATATAGTAGCGGAAGATTACCTAATAGAAGTGGAGGTAGTGAACTTTTTTAAGAAGTTTTATTCTAATATTGAGGGGTCAAGACAACGACTGCTTGGGTTAGATTGTGGTTGCAAATGATAGGGCAAGGTGGTTAGATAGGTCTTTTGAAAAAGATGAAGTTAGAAAAGCAATCTTTGAGTGTTTAAAGGGTAAAGCATCTGGTCTAGATGGTTTTAACTTTGTTTTTTCGTAAGTGTTTGGAGATGGTCAAAGAGGAGTTGTTGGAGGTGTTTCAAGAATTTTTTGATGATGACATAATTTATAAAAAATTAATATCACTTTTATTCGCTTAATCTCGTAGAAAGACAACGCTTTGAAAGGGGGGACTTTAGAACAATAGGTTTGGTTACTAGTTTATATATGATTACCAAGATTTTATTTCCAATATTAAGAGAGATACTTGAATCTACTATCTTAATTGAGCAAGTAGCTTTTATAAAAGATAGACATTTTAGATGCAGTTTTAGTAGTAGATGAGAATTTAGAGGAGTACAAGAGGAATAATAGAGAAGTTTTGGTTTTTAAGATAAATTTTGAAAAAGCTTATGATCATGTAGATTGGAATTTTTTGGATTTTGTGTTGATAGAGAAAGGGTTTGGGGAAAGATAAAGAATGTAGATCAAAGGTTGTCAGAGCTCTGTCAATTTCTTAGTAATTATTAATGGAAGATGAAGACGATTCTTTGAGGATTCAAGAGGTTTAAGGCAAGGAGATCTACTTTCTTCCCTTTTTTAATCTTGGTAGTTGATTGTTTGAGCCGGTTAATAGAAAGAGTGAATATATATCACTTGATAGATTGCCTTTGTGTTAGGAGAGATAGAGTTGAACTCTTCTGCAATGTGTTAGGTTTGAAAATAAATTTGTCTAAAAGTTGCATCTTGGGTATTAATTGCACGGAAGAAAAAATGATAGCTTTAGCTAATTTACCTCTAGAAGGCAATCCAAGGTTAGTAAAATTTTGGTCACTAATTGTTGAAAGATTTGAAAGAAAACTTGTGGGTTGGATGAGAGCTTTTTTCTTCGGATGGGGTCGGTTAACATTAATTAGTTCTTTATTGTCTAGTCTTCCTAATTATTTGTCATTTTTAAAATACTTGTGGGAATGGCTAAAAGATTAGAGAAAATAATGAGATTTTTTTTGGGAAGGAGTTAATGATGGGAGAGATCATTTGGTTAATTGGGCGACCAATGCAAAATTGAAAGAAAAAGAGTTAGGAATTGGTAATATTATCAATAGAAATAAGGCCTTGTGGCTTTGGAGATTCCTGTTAGAGGAACTCTCTTTAGCATATGGTAGTTAAAAGTAGATATGGGTTGAATGAGAATGGGTGGGATGCAGACCGGGGTCTTCATGAGGTTGTTGTAGTTCTTGGTTGTCAATTGTTAAAGAATAAGATTATTTCTTTTCAAGTTTGAGGTACAAAGTAAGATGGAAACAAAATTTGTTTTTGGGAGGATTCTTGGATGGAAGGCAATTGTTTCCTTGATTTCCAAGGTACATTCAATAGAAGGTTGGAATTTCAGGTTTAGAATTTTTTTGAATGATTAGGAAGTTGAAGATTGTACAAGAATGTTGTTAGAATTAGAAGGGGTTGAGATAAACAGTAGATTGCAATGATAAAAGGATATGGACTAATGATTTATTTGGATGTTTTTCTTGTAAATCTTATTTTGAGGCTCGTGTAGATTATCCTAATAAACAAGTTTTGATCATTATGAAGCATCAGCGTGGATAGGTCCAATTCCAAGCATAATCAAAGTTTTTAAAGTGGTTCATTTTCCTTGGCAATGTGAACATAAATGATCGGGTACAATTAATATTTTTGAAGTCTTGCCTCTTCCCTAATTGGTGTGTGCTTGATAAAAATAACTCCGAAAATATTGATCACTTGTTCTTACAATATCCAGTAACAGATTCTTTGGTCCAAGTTAACAAGGAATATGGAAATACTTTGAGTAATACCAATATCATGTCTGTTTTTATTTATGGAGACTTGTTATTTTTTTTTTTACATATTTGGGAATAATAATATGGTTTTGAAGGCTAGGGTGTTGGTGATCTGTTGGGTTGGAGCAATTTTTTGTGTCTTATGCATGGAGAGAAATAGTAGAATCTTTGAAAATAGTGAGAATGATTTTAATTTTTTGTGGGAGAAAGGTCTTGTTTTGGCATCTTTTTGGCTTCAGTTCCTAAGGAGTTGAGGGATTGTTCTCAGTTTATCATAAAGCTTTAATTGGGGAGCTTGTATATTCTAGTTAGGTTTTTTGCAAGTGGATTATTGATCCATTATGTATGTTTATACCTATTACATATTTTAATATAATATAATGTTTCTTATAAAAAACTTTTATTTATTTATTTAATGTTATATTTTCATTTTAATCCCTTAAAGTAATGATTAACATGCTTTTAACTTGTCAGTTTTATCAGCTGTGGGTGGAATCAAGGTTAAGAGCCCTGATATGAACCCAGGTATTGTCAAACTCCTGGCGCAAAACAATATTTTGTATTTACTCCCCTAGCAAACATTTATGCTTTTTTTAGTATAGTATGTCACAGTCACCTTTGTGTTTCATCTGGATCAGATGTGGTCATAGTTGTTGCAGTTGTTATATTAGTGGGCTTGTTTAGCATGCAACACTATGGTACAGACAGAGTTGGTTGGCTCTTTGCTCCAGTTGTGCTGCTATGGTTCCTCTTAATTGGTGGTATTGGCATGTTCAACATCTGGAAATATGGCAGCAGCGTTTTGAAAGCTTTCTCACCTGTATATATATTCCGGTATTTTAGAAGAAACGGAAAAAATGGCTGGACATCTCTTGGAGGCATAATGCTCAGTATAACGGGTAAATTATTCAATTCCTTAGTTTCAATTTTCCTACGATTCAGTAGTATTATTCACAATCTGTTGAATTTGGATTATGATGAAAAACAATTCATTTTTTATTGCAGGGACAGAGGCACTATTTGCTGATCTAGCCCATTTTCCAGTTTCTGCGGTTCAGATTGCTTTTACTCTAGTTGTATTTCCTTGCCTCCTTTTAGCATACTCCGGACAAGCCGCATATCTAATGAATCACACAAAGCATGTGAAAGATGCATTCTATTATTCTATTCCAGGTTTGGATTCATCTATCTCAACAAAAAGTATTGCCGATCTTTGGAATACATGTTTGTTAGTCCTAACTATTTTGAGCTTATTATTATTATTATTATTATCTATTTGTGATCGTGTAGATCTATGTTAAATGGACTTTTGGTGCTAGAGTCGGTTTTGCTAAGCAAGTATATCCTTGGGGCCTCTTGGTGGACTGTTCCATTATTATATTGTTGGAAAATATAGAACATACTCTTATGTTTTCCATATTTTGTTTTGTCTAATTAGAGTTTATTGTGCCATTAAGATTTTAATTAAACTATAATTAACGTGCTCTTCTCCCATAACTAGTGAAATAAGAGTGGTCAACATTCTCATTTTTTCTCTAGCCTTTTGATTTCTCAATGTGGTGGTGGTTTTTATATTAGATTAGGAGTTTTGTTAGATTTAGGGTTTGATTGTTGCTATGCGATTACTCCGCAATCATTAATGAGAACAGTTCGAGTCATTTTATCTTTCTCGTCATGCGCTATATTTTCTTTGATTTTACAACACATATTAGAGTGGGTTCTTTCTTGAACCCAAAAATCTACCTTCCCATGTCTTCTCCTTCCTTAATTGCATCTAGTAATCTCTCTCCTGAATTGCCTGCTTAATTTTGTCAAAGTTCATAAGAATCATGGGCTACCCAATTCCAAAGGGCTAACCCAATAAGTGGAGACACCTGTAATTCTTATAAAATTTAAAGATGGTATTGTCTTTAATACGTGGGACTTTTACCTCTAATAACCAAAGTGTGGGTCTTTCTCTTGCAAAGTCCATCACTTCGTATATCTAATTTATATTTTATTTATGAGATCACTTTTTTTCTTCTTTTTGCAAGGTGTGTTTATTTATTTATTTTTCGGGTGAGGGAGGGTTAAGTTTTTTGGCCTAGAAGCTCTGATACCACATCATATCATATACAACAACAAAAGCATTAAGCGCATGTCATAGCAAAATAAAAAATAAGACAAAAACCTTAATTGTTAGTAAATTGCTATGCCAAAATATATGGACTTTTTTCCTTTTCGAAATTACATTTCACAACTCACACACATTAGGATGAAATCCTAATGTCTTGTTTGTGCACCTCACAAAGAGGAATTTCTTTGGAACATGCATCTATAAGGATAACTTAAGAGCAACTTCCAAAAGATGTCAATTTTTGCACTCAGCAATGCAACACCATTTTGCTGTGGTATATGAATGTAAGAAGATTCACGAATAACACCATTATTATGACACGAGCAATTGTAGAATTTAAAAACTCCAAATCCCTTTTAGATTTGCATCGTAATACGTTTTTAGCGGAACCTTTCTCTGCTTTCTGTGAAAAAAAGAAGTCAAAAAAGTTGTTGGCCTCCATACCCAACATCCCAAATCCTAAACTTTAGCATTTACAAACATAGTTGTCATCACTGGTTACCATTACTGCCGTAGACTTTATCATCACCATTTTTTGGTCACTCACCTCCTATTTGCGGTTTCATTGGGCCAAAATTTCATACGGTATTAGAGCTTTAATCCATCTATTGGGCCAAAAAGTTGTTAGCCTTTCTTTACAAAAAAAAACATGGGTCTTGCAACGAAAGACTAGTGACCCAAAAGAATATAATCATTTATATTTAAAAGAGAAATGCACCCAGGGTCCTTTAATAGTGTTAGTGTTAGTTAGAGCGGTTTAGTCCATTTTTTTAGCACTTTAGTCATTTTTTATGAAAAAGTGTCAATGGACAAATAATCAAATTTTATTTATTTTTATTATAATTTTTATTAATTTTGTACTCGTCTATTGTTAAAAGCAAAAGGACTACTGTTACAAAAAATAACAAATGGACTGACACTTCTTTTTGACATAACTAAGGGACTTATGATATCATTCATTCTATTTAAAAAAATATGAAGTATTGGGATGTTGACCACACTTTGAGGCAAAGTTAAATGTAAAAAAAGAAAGTTACACATTGATTATGAATGTAGTGTTAATATATACCATAGGCCTTACCCATTGGGTTAGCCTTTTGAGATTGAATTGGTCTATGGTGTTAATTGTATTTATAATAGGGAAAAGTTCTTAATTATTTCATTACTTTATTTGGATATTTATATAAAGGGTGATCGGTTCTTGAGGTCACTTATGTTATGTTATTGGGGTAATTTGGTCATGTAACTTTTGCATGGGACATAGATCACTAAAAATTTAAAATTATGACACTTAGGTTACTTTGTTAAGAGGTAAGGAATATTATATTATTAAAATCTTTTACCCATTAAATGAGCATACTTAAGTGAGTGTAAAATTGTTTTTTAATATGTTTCCCTTCATTGTAACCGGTCGTTACCCCATTGAAATGTTTCCTTTCATTAAAATTGTCTTTTAACATGTTTTCCTCCATTAAATTCCATATTTCAGCTAATGAAATATGTAATGTGGCAGATTTCTCATCAACCATACCTGAACAAGATATGTATGCCCACAATAAAATATATTTATGGGTAAAATTCTCACTTTTAGGTTTCCATCGGAACCTTACAAGTCCATTGTCTTCATCTACCAATGGTCCCAACTATATATGGACTAGTTCATTAAAACTATTTTGATCCCAAATTTTATCATCTGTTAGAAGCATATCTTTTCATTTCTTTGGTACACGAAGAAAAGTACGCATGAAGGAAGTTGAAAAGGAATTAACCTTTTTCTACTATTTATTTTTTTTAAAATACCAATTCTACCCTTGAGCTTTTACACGCGTGAACTTCATGCATTAAATATAAATTATTTTAATCAGTTTACATTAGTGTTTGGAGAGCTAAGTGACTTATTTGTCCTATTTTTAAAGTTTTAGTGACCTATGTGTCCCATGCTAATGATTAAAGTGTGCAATGACATAAAATGAATAACTAATAGGGTAGTTTATCCTTATACAAATATGTTAATCTTATTTAAGGTAGGATAATAAATACAAACATAAGTACGAATGTTTATAGAATAATAATGAAAAAATAAAAATCCATAGAATTTATTCTAGGAATAAATGTAATAAATGTACATTTCAATTTTTCCCCTTAAACTAGAGCATAGATATCACATATGTTTAACTTGGATTGTGATGTATGGAAGGAACTTTTTGTAACAACATGAGTCATAATATCAACTAATTGATCACCACTCTTCATGTACGAGACTTTAATAGTGTCATGTATGGAAGGAACTTCTTGTAACAACATGAGTTATAATGTCAGCATCCAAATTGTCTTTGATATAGTTTCTGTCAAGTTGAATGTGCTTAGTTCGTTTATATTGCACCGGATTATTTGCAATAGACTTCTTAAGACCAAAACCAAGCTCTCTTAACAAAAACTTTAACCAAAAAATCTTCGTAATACAATGATGAAGAGCACAATACTTGGCTTCTGCACTGGACAACTTTACCATGTTCTGTTTTTTACTCTTTTAAGTCACCAAATTTCCTCATAAATGTAAGGTATCTTGAAATAGATTTTCTATTCATCTTGGAACCCACGAAGTTAGAATTGTTGTAACCCGTAATTTTTAGATGTCCATGTTTTGAGAATAAAATACCCTTGCCTGTTAAGGGTTTCAAATAGGCCAAAATTCGGTTTATAGCTTTCATATGCCAATCACTCAAATTGTGCTTGAATTGATGTGCCACACTTATAGCATAAGAAAAATCAGGTCGAGTATGAGTTAGATAAATCAATTTTCTTACAAATCTTTGTTCTCTCTCCTTATTTGTTGGAATTTGATCATGATAAATAACTAAATCATGATTCACCACGATAGGTGTGTCTACAGGAGTACAAGTAGAATTACCAGTTTTAGTTAAGAGATCTAATATATATATTCGTTGAGAGAGAAAGAGTCCTTGCTTAGATTTAAAAATTTCAGTACCTGAGAAACATTTCAAATTTTCCATATCCTTCATTTCAAATTCTTTGATCAAGTAATTGCGTAATCTTTTTATCTTACCAACATTACTACCTATAATGATCATATCATCAACATAAATTAGAAGTAAGGTAATATCATCATCATTTCTTTTATAAAAAAAGAGTGATCTGTTTGGGCATGTTTTCCTTCATTGATCGATTCAATTTGTCAAACCATGCTCTGGGTGCTTGTTTTAACCCATATATAGCTTTCTTTAACCTGTGCACCTTCCCATCTTCAATTGGAACCCAAAAGGAGGATCCATATGCACCTCCTCTGACAAATTTCTATGGAGAAATGGATTTTTTATATTGAGTTGAAGTAATGGCCAGTCTAGATTCATAGTAATAGAAAATATAATTCAAGCAGTATACATCTTGGTCACTGGATCAAATGTCTCCTAATAATCAATCCCATAAGTTTGAGCATATACCTTAGCTATTTTGTTCTTATTTCTCTCCCATGTTCCATCAAAATGGAACTTGATAGTGAATATCTACTTACAATCCACCCTCTTTTTTCCCTTTGATAATTCAAGCAACTCGCAAGTATAGTTCTTATGGAGGGCATTTATTTCTTTTAACATAGTTGCTTTCCACTTGGGATCTTTAAGAGTTCCCTGAAAATGACTAGGGATAGATACAGAAGAAATCTGAAGTGCAAAAGCTAGGTGAGTTTTAGATAAATGGTGATTAGAAACAAAGTTAGATATAGGATAATATTAGATGAAGGTTTAGAGAAACTCAATTTATCAAGTTGTTTACAAGTTCTAAGAGGATACCTCTTACCTTAATCATTAACCATTGGATTTAAGATAGGCATGATAAAGTGTGAAAAAAAGAGAATTTCCTCAAATGAATTTTATAATTAAGACTACGAGCAAGCATTCGGTTTATAAGGAAAGCAGCAGTCATGGCAATCGCAGTCCAAAAACGTTTAGGAACAACTTAATTTTTGTCCATCTCGGTGTTATAGTCTTTGAAAACATCCTTTATTATCAAAAACCCTATCCTTAGGGGAGCATGATATAAAAAAGAGGATAGAATTTTTTATCAATATTTGAACCTTGATCTCACTTCAAAACCTATTTTTCATGATTAGACTCCATAACTTAAATAGAGAATCCATGCTAAATATAAAATTTGTGCAATAAACATACCTTCCCATGATACATTGCCATGTATAAAGAGTAACTTGCACTTACGAGAAGAAATAGGAAAATAAAATAATAAAGAGAAATTATTTACGCACAAAAGTCAAAGATAAAAGGCATGGAGAACTTCACATTTAAAGCACTAAAAGAGTTAGAATCGGTGATAAATCCAAATTTCTATGGGCCTACATTGGATCCAGTTAACTTTGAATCCCCTAAATCTACTGAGTTACCTATTGCTAGTAGAGAACAAACCTGATCATGTTTTCTTCATTCAATCTCTAGATTTGTTTCATATAAAATTGTATTCTAGATTTTGTGTCTTTACTTCTAACCTTGACAAAACAATAATTTCAAAGACTATTCATGAAGTCTTAGACATCCCACAATGGAGAGAAGTTGTCATAGAAGAGATAACGGTACTTGAAAAAAAATGAAACATAGATATAATATAGCTACCAAAAGGAAAGCCTCTAGCTGGGTATAAGTGGATTTTCACAATAAAATATGTTGATGGGACAATAGAGTACGACAAAGCTCGTTTGGTTGCAAAAGGGTTTACACAAACTTATAGAACTACCTATGCTAAAATTTTTGCACTTGTGGCTAAATTGAATACATTCAAGGTCTTTTTATTTCCAGTAGTAAATTTAGATTAGTTACTTTGCCAACTATACATAAAAAATGCTTTTCTAAGTGGAGAATTAGAAGAAATCTTCATGACCATGCACTCAAGGTTCTATAAAGAGAAAAAGCCGTGTAAAATAAAAAAAAATTACTCTATGGCCTTAAACAATTGCATAGAGTTTGATTTGTTAGATTTGTAAAGGTAATGAGAAAACAAGGGTACCAAGATGAACAATCAAATCATACATTTTTTTCGACATTCTAAAAGTGGGAGAAAAACAATTATGATAGTGTATGTTGATGATATATAATCACGATTGAACACAATTTGGAAGAAATTTATAGACTAAAGAAAACCCTTAGGTACAAAGTTCGAAGTCTAGGATCTAGAATAAATAAGGTGCTTCTTAGGATCAAAAAGAGGAATTGGTGTATTTCAGTTAAAGTACACCCTTGATCTCACCGAAATTGGCATGCTCAAACCAAGTGACACTCCAATTTAGGTTGGGAAGAAAAATAAAGATATGGGAAAACCCCAGTGGATAGTAGGAAATCTGATCTGTTTGTCTTACAACAAATCTGACATCGCATTTGTAGTTAGTATTGTAAATCAGCACATGCACTCATGAAAGGAAGTCCACTCGGTCGTTGTTTATAGAGTTTACAGGCATCTTAAAGGGTCATCAGGTAGAAGATTGTATCTCAAGAGGAGTGTATCCCATAACGGGATATTGTTCCTTTGTTTTTGGGAACTAGTAACTCAGAGAAATAAGAAACATAATGTAATAGTCAGGATCAGTATTGAAGTAGAGTTTAGAGTAATTACATAAGGAATTTGTGAAGTTTTGTAGTTAAAAAAAACTCCTAAATGAACTTGAGGTTGCAGAATCTCCAATTAAACTTTACTTTGATAACAAAGTCGCTATCAACATCTTTGTTAATCTAGTTCAACATTGACAGGACCAAGCATGTAGAAATGTATAGACACTTCATCAAAAAGAAGATTGAAGATGAGACTATTTGCATGATTTGTGTCCCCACGATAGAACAAGAAGTAGATATATTCACGAAATTTCTTCTTCGACCAAAACTTTAATGAGTTTATCTACAAATTGGATGTTATTAACATTTATGATTCAACTTTAGGGGGAATGTTTAAATCCTTAACTTATTTTGTAATGCCTGATTTTTTTGTATTAATTTATTCCAACAATTTGGAAATAATTAGGAGATAATTGAAATAGCAGAGAATATTGTCTTGATTAGCTTCATTTTTAGTCTTTCATTTGTATTATAAATTAGAGCTTAAATCCTTATCCAAAATGTATTGTGAAATACAAACGAACAAATGTTCTACAATCCATTTTAGTTTACAGTTGTGTAAAGAAAACTGTTTTAGTTGGATTTCTCTTTTGAGTAATTGCTTATGCACATTTTGTATTTTTGAAACTATTTATACCTGGTATGGTACTTGGCATGTCCTTAAGTACAAGAGTTTAAGTTCTTGTGACAAAAAAAAGGGATAATGGCTTTTTCATGTTATATAATTTTAAAAAACATCGAAGAGATAATCTACCAAACCTCTAATACTTTTGTAAATTTAATAAGTAATGCAGATTAGTAAATTCAATCCTATGCATATTAAAATGAAAAACTGCATGCATATAAAAATAAAATTACACAAGAATACAGTGAGATGTAAGCATATTAACCGTCGACTCCATGCTTGTCTTTCATGGAGTTGCACATGCGATTAATCAATAATACAACCGCTACCAAAATTTCTTTTATTTGATAGCAAAATGGACACTTTGCCCTCTATTAATGTCACCTTAGCTGTAAATGCGGAAAAATTATCCCATTTTTCATCTCAAGAAATTGATTTTAAGTGTAACTTTTATGAAGTGTAGAGACCTATCCTTTACCACTTAAAAACAGGGTACACTTAAAAGCCAAAGGACCTACGCCTTCAAAAATTAAATGTAATGGAACTTAAGGTTACCTTTTATAAAGTTAAGGGACTTGCCAAGTTCCAGACAAAATTTCGTTGTGCTTTGGGGTTGTAACTACTGTTCTGGTGTTGTGCATGAAAGGAATTGTTGTGTTTAGTGATTAGAGATAGAGATGATCGTAAATTTCTTTAAGTGTTCAGGATTGCGGTTAGGATCAGAGTTTGGTTTGGTCATTTGTCTGTTTCTTTAAATTTGCAAATTGAAATTGGTTTAAATGTACTAGTGCTATGTTTTTTGTTTACTTGTCCAAAGTTTGTGTTTTCGTCATTCTTAATAAAATCTTGTGAAAAAGGAGAGTGCAAAAGTTTGACCGCTGAAATTATGTTGTTGTATGCGTGTATTTAGTGAGTTTTTTCATGAAATGTTCATGCTGAAATTACTTTTTCTCCTATTACAGTAAGCATATATTGGCCAGTGTTCATTGTTGCAACAGCAGCAGCTGTGGTTGCAAGCCAGGCTACAATATCAGCAACTTTTTCCATAATTAAGCAGGCTCTTGCGCATGGCTGCTTTCCAAGAGTCAAAGTTGTTCATACATCAAAGCAGTTCCTTGGTCAGATTTATTGTCCAGATATCAATTGGATCCTTATGATTCTTTGCATAGCCGTGACTGCTGGATTCAAAAATCAAAGCCAAATTGGAAATGCTTATGGTACGTTCATCCTATTTTAAATGGAATGAAACCTTTGAATTTCATTCTGATGTAGGTATATAGAGAGAGTTTTTGGGGCAAGAAATTAAGGTTTAGGTAGAAGAGAAATAGATTAGGTGGCCGTTAGACCTTTAAATAAATAGTCAATACTTGGCTCCAAGTGATCCAAATAAATGTTTATAAAATTCTCTGTATAATTGCCTAAAAGGTTTAGGTAGAAGAGAAATAGATTAGGTAGAAATAATCACCAACATTCAATGATCAATAACCAAAATTTGAGAATTACAATGGCCGTTAGACCTTTAAATAAATAGTCAATACTTGGCTCCAAGTGATCCAAATAAATGTTTATAAAATTCTCTGTATAATTGCTTAAAAACAAAAGCATTTTGAAAAGGACTAATACATTTAGGAAAAAGAGTGGACCATCAAAATAAATGGTCATCTTTAACCAATTATAAAAAGGATTAGTAAACGAACTTAAGATTCTGGAATCATTATAAACTCCCATATTCATAAAATCCTATTTCATTCTCTATCAAAATCTTGAAATTAAGTTAAAATTTTCGTTGTGTTTGTTATATATTAATACGGTTTACAAAACACCGAGATCATAAGCCCTAGAAATAGGCCAATTTTTGAGTAAGTTTTTTAGGCTGATTTATGTTCACAGTAATTGTAAAAAGTGGGACCAATTGTGTACATTATTGTCACGTTTATATGGTAGCCTTGACCAGTTCTTGTGGCCACAGTTTTGAAGAAAATGGTGGAAAATTTCTGTGACCATCACTATCGTAGTAGTGCTGTTATCTATTTAACTTTTGCATGTGAAACTATTTGTTGTCTATTAAACTTGATTGACAATTGCATAATATTTATGTTACAACAGGAACGGCAGTTGTGGTAGTCATGCTGGCAACAACATTGCTTATGACTCTGATAATGATATTAGTTTGGCGTTGTCATTGGATTCTTGTTCTGTTCTTCACTGGTTTCTCCTTGCTTGTGGAGTGCACATACTTTTCTGCTGTACTTTTCAAGGTTGATCAAGGGGGGTGGGTTCCCCTTGTTATTGCCGCAGCCTTTCTTCTCATCATGTACCTTTGGCATTATGGTTCAGTGAAACGTTATGAGTTTGAGATGCACAGTAAGGTATCCATGGCATGGATTCTGGGGCTTGGCCCTAGTTTAGGACTTGTTCGGGTTCCAGGGATTGGATTGGTGTACACAGAGCTAGCAAGGGGGGTGCCCCATATATTTTCTCATTTCATCACCAACTTACCAGCCATTCATTCCGTTGTTGTCTTTGTCTGTGTGAAGTATCTTCCTGTGTTCACTGTTCCAGAAGAAGAGAGATTCCTTATAAAGCGAATTGGACCAAAGAATTTTCACATGTTCCGTTGTGTTGCAAGATATGGCTATAAAGATCTCCATAGAAAAGACGATGATTTTGAGAAAAAGCTCTTTGATAGCCTTTTTATGTTTGTCAGGCTCGAGTCCATGATGGAAGGTTGTTCTGATTCAGAAGAATATAGCCTCTATGGGCAACAGACAGAACAGTCAAGAGAAAATCTGTTGACCAGTGGATATAATAACAATAACAATAATGTCAACACCACTTCCTCAAATTTGGACCTTACTATTTCATCATCGGATTCAATCGTACCTATTAAATCTCCAATTAATGTAAATAATACAGTTGGGTCTTCAGGTCATGGAAGCAATCAAACTGAAGTTGGTGAGTTAGAGTTTTTGAGCAATTGTAGGGATGCTGGGGTGGTACACATATTGGGGAATACCATAGTGAGAGCAAGGAGGGATTCAAAGTTTTACAAGAAGATAGCAGTGGATTATATATATGCATTTCTTAGGAAGATTTGTAGGGAGCATAGTGCCATATTCAATGTTCCTCATGAGAGTATGTTGAATGTTGGACAGGTATTTTATGTATAATGTTTACATCTCTACTTATTTTGTATAATAAAAATTAATAACAATAAAACTTTGTAAATGCTGGTCATTTTTTTTTTTTGTAATATTGTAAGTTTAAGTTGTGCAAATGACAGAGCATCTGATTCTGGGGAATAAGTCGAAATTGTCAAGTTTCTCTGTGTTTTTCCTTTTTTTTTTGGGAGATCAGTTCTCATCTTTCCTTATGTCAGCTTTATCCACGTTTGTTATTTGGAAAGCGCTAAATCCACGTAATAAAGAAATGTGACATGATAATACAGTTGGTCTTACAAAGTATTATCTAATGAAATTGTGCTTTTGTGATTGTGGTATATAACGAAAAATTATTTGTGATATATATATATCAATGGCTTTTTGACTAGCAGACAAGGGAACTAGAGCCCATGTACCGTTAGCAACCAACGCATCATATTCCTGTTGCATTGAAGCTTGCCACTTTGGATATAAACTTTAGGTTTTGTGATACCTGCTTTTCCTCTAGTCACCACATAATGCGTTTTGACAGATGGATGTACTTCAATAGATGGTAAAGATGGTACAATAGGTGAGGGTAAAATGATAGATATAGTAGTAAGAGGAAGTTTTGGTGTAGGAGATGGAGATTTAAGAGGTAAGATAGAAGAATATGGAGGGGAACTAATGAACTCAGAGGAATAATATGTGGAACAAGAATAGGACAATCAAAAGATAGAGAAGCATAAGAGAATGAAGACTAAGAAGCAAAATGATAGACATGTTCATTGAAGACAACATGTCTACTAGTATAGACACTACCAATGGAGGCATCTAAACATAGATATCCACTATGTTGAGCAGCATAACCTATAAAGACATAAGAGATAGATTGAGGTTGTAGCTTATTCTGATTATAGGCTCAAAGACATGGAAAATATTGATTGTCAAATTTTCTCATGGAGTCATAGATAGGAAGCTTATTAAACAATTCCTCAAAAGGTGAAAGATCATTGAAAACCTTGGAAGGAAGTTTATTAATCAAATAGACGGTAGTGTTTATAGCTTATGGCTTCTAGCCATGAAGCATGGCCAAGCCCTTCTAAACAATACATTGATGTCTGCTCTTTACTAATCTATTTTGTTTGGATATGTAAGGGTAAGAAAATTGATGAATTAAACCAATTTTAGTAACCAAGCAACAAATTCACCACCAGAGTTTGTTTGAATGTTTTTTTACATTAGTGTTAAATTGTAGCTTAATCATAGCAAGAAAATATTCCAAAATTGAAATACATTGATCCTTGGTTTTAAGAAAAAACAGTAAAGTAAAATGGTTAAATTCATCAATAATAGATAGAAAATATAAATCACCATTACAAGAGATAATTGGTGGGCACCAATAATCAAGAAAAAGTAAAGAAAATGAAGATACACTTTTCTCAATTGTAGGTGAAAAAGGTAATTTGTGAGATTTAGATGTTTGACAATATTCACATAACAAGCTATTTTTGGAAGAAACATCTAAACTATGCTTATTAACAACACGAAAAATTGTTGAAAATGACGGATAACCCATACAAGATTCCCACTGAACAAGATAAGAAACTTGTGCAAAAGGAGTTGTAGAAGCAAACAAAGCACTCATAGAGCCATTTAGGTGATAAAGACATCCCTTATTTTGGCCTTGCATGAGTGTCATCCTCATGGTAATGTCCTTGACATAGAAAAAGTTAGAATAAAACTCAACAAAAACATAATTATTAGCATATAATTTATGCACAAATAAAAGATTAAAGGTAGTAAAAGGAGTATCGAGAATGTTCTTTAAAGTAAGAAAACATTGACTCTAAGATGAAGATAAATTATCATTACCAATATAGTGAATAGGAAGAACATTACCATTACTAAGGGAAATACCATCATATCCATTATAGAGTGTGGAATTAGGTATATTTGAAGGATCTGATGCTAAATGATGATTGGCACCTATGTCGAGAAGCCACACATTGTCTGGTGGAGATGAAGATCCTATATTGGTTGTATAAGCAGTTGGAGAATTATAAGATACTTTGATACATTTGTATGTTTTATTGAGCAAATCTCTCGTAACAAAGTAATAAGCTACTTGATAACCAACTTTGTCACATATTTGATAGATATGCCTCTCACCATTACTATGTTTATGACTGGAGTTGGAATTATTGTTGTTCGATGGATGAACATTGGATGAAGAAGCATTAGATGCAAAAAATCAAGCTAGTGGTGCACTAAAATTGATGATTATATGTTTAGATCCTTGAGAAATTTTTGTAGATTCCAAAACTTAGCAAGAGGTTGATTGTTTTTAGATTTTGTTGTATAGAAAGATTTATTGGTAGAGGCATAATAAGCATGAAACACTCATTCCTTATTAGATCCAAATTATTGAACAATCATCTTTTCATATGTTTCCAATTGGCTATGAAAAAAGATAAAATTAGGTTTGTCATTCATCATATTAATGGATGGATGTGACCAAAGGATTATAACTAGGATTGTAGCTTAAACTAGCCAAAGCATACAGAATAAGATCATGTTCTGAAATTGACTCCTATGGTAGCGAGATAATGTGAAAAAGTGTGAATTTTAGAAATGTATTTAGAAGCTGTTAATCCTTCATTACACAAAGATTACAACAGACTTCATAAATCAAGAATTCTTGATTGAATACTAAAAGAAAAAGGTTTCCTCTAAGGACTTCCATTGTTCATAGGCAATGCCTTTGCAAGAAACAATTGAATTCATTTCACTGGAAACCAGAGGATATATTCAGCTCTTAACTAGACTATTAAGTCTATTCCAATTAGAAAAACAAGGATTAAGAATTGATCTACCTAGGTCAAGAAATTGAGCACTAGTTACAATTGATCCATCGATAAATCCTTCTAAACTATACGCAATGATCAGATTCTCCATTTGCTCACGCCAAATCAGGTAATTTTTATGATCTAATTTAATGGATAGGCTCACATTCACAGGTGAAGTCGAAGCAAAATTTTGAATCAGAAAGTCAAATGAAGATGAAGTATAGTTTGTTGAAACAAATGGTGTAGATGAATCATGCACTAATTGTGCTTATTAAAATAGGCATATGAACATCATCTCAATATTACAAGGCGATGTTTTTATAGGAATAACTAAATTTTTTGAGTAGAAATTCGAGTAGCAATGAAGCAAATCCTAAGATCTTCTATTACTCTGATACCATACTAGCAAATGACTAAGAAGCTATTAAAAGTTCTTATCATTTCATGTATATCTACACAGCAACACCACCACTTATATAGACTAAAACATTACTTGATCAATAGGGAAAACTAACTAGATAGATAGCTCTAGAAGTGTGAACAAGAAGCACTAATGAAAGTGGGAACATAAAATCATAACTACATTAGTGTGAAGACACAAAAAATCATAACAAACAAACTAACTATATTGCAAGTCATACTAGTCTAACAATCTTCACCTAGCTTTCAAAAATTGTTCATCATGTTCTTATCGAGTTCCATATTTCCTCAATGGTCACTATAGCAAAGTAAATTGAGGTCATGTTTTTTCTCTTTTTAGTTTTCTTCTTTCCAAGAGCTCTGGTTCTCTAACTAGTTCTTGCTTCTTCATGCAGTTTTTTTATCTCTTTAAATCTTGTTTTCCATGTATGATCCTTTTTGTTCTTATGTTGGTTCTCAACTTCTTTACTGTTTCCAATTTTTATTTAATCGATTTTCTCACCGTTTATGAGCTTCATTTGACTATTCGAAGGATCTCTTTTGATTTTGATCTTTCAACATCAATTCTTTTTCGTGTTGTTGCTCCTTTGGTTTGATCATTAAGATTTGTGTTTCCTTGTGTGGAAATATTATGATCTGGTTTGGTAAGGATGGTCTGTTCAATAGTAAGGAAAAATTAAATCTTACACTTAAGATTGAAGACTTAACTAAGGAAAAGCAGGATGCTTTTGACTTAGCTTTTGACTTAACCATTGTTATTTGTGCTGTAATTGACCTTTGTTAGTATCAATGATCTAATATAGTTTTTTTAGCACGTTTGGGCTAAGAAGCGAGGCCTTAACCTTAAGTTAATTAATCACACTAACTTCTTGTTTTATTTTGAAGATATTGAGGATTTGGAAATGTCTTGTAGCACGCGCCATGGAAATTAAACAATATTTTGTTGATTGTGAGGAAATCTGGATTAGGTGTGGCTCTCAGATAAGTGGATGCTCTCAAGGGCTCACTTCATGAAAGTAATATGGATTTTTGACTTGAAGATATATGATTTACTTTTATTTATGTTGTGTTAGTTGGAATGACATCTTGTATTTCATGAATTGAGTCTGTTTTTGTTCTATTTTGGTGTTTTGGCTTTGTTCTTTTATTATTGTTGTCTTTTAAATGTTCTTTTGTTTCTGGCTGTGTTTGATTTTCTTTGATTTTTGGCCTGAATATGAATTGTTACCTAGTTTGTTAATATACTATTTCAATCAAAGGGTATTGTTGAGTAGTAGGATTCTATGAGGCAATGTTTATGGTTGTGGTAAAAACTTCCCTTCATATAACTCTATAATTTGGTATTAGAGATGAGTGGTGGATCGAAACCGTTTGTTTTTCACCAATCTAAATCCAATCTTATTCAAATCAGATTTAAAGATTTTTAATTTGTAATTGATACAATTAAAGTAATCAATTCATACAAAGCGACCTTTTGGATCAAATAAGGTCGGATTGTGCTTGAAACTCATATATGAATTATTATCATAAATGACACATAATATGTACAATATGTACAATATTTTAAATGAAAATGATATGTCTTTGGCAAAACTTATTCTTTATACTCACAACTAAGAGAATCATAAGAATAAGAAGTATACTTGAAAGACTTATTAACATATTATTTATATTTAAAATTTATATTTTATTATTTAAATTAAAATACTAATGTTATATGATTGTATTGTGTATAATATTTAGGGATGGAAGTAGTTCAATTTTGGTTTATTTTTGTTTAAAATGCTAACCAAATCGATATATATCGATTTTCCAAATCAAAATAGAAATAGATTTATAAAATGTTGGTTAGAAAATATTATACCAACATATTTATTTGAGTTTGATAGGTTCAATTTGTGGTTTAGGCCAACTGACTTTTTAGGTAAATTTAAATTATTTTGACTTTACGTTAATATTAAATTAATAAAAAAAATATTTATTGTTTAATCAAAAATTGATGAGTACTTAAAAATCACTAAAATTACCATGATTTAATATAATTTAATTGATTAAATAAATTTATATTTGTATGCTTTTATCATATATTTATATAAATTTTTCTTTTCAGAATCACGAGTATTTTTATTGTTTTTCAAGTATTTTTGTTCAAAAATAACTTAAAAACTCGAAGAAAAATATTAGTAGCAATACATCAAAATATTTTGAGAAAAAATGAGTAAAAGTAAAAAAGATGGAAAAATTGGACAAAATAGGTCAAAACGGTGAAAAATGCCCTTCCACACGGAGTCGCCCATTCATGTCGAAGTCCCGCACGCACTAGCACACCCCTACACCGAGTCCCACGAGCACGTGCACTCCCAATACACGCCCGCACGTGCCAGCACACCCTTACACCGTGTCCCACGAGCACGGGCATTCCCAACACACGCCCGCGCGTGCGCAGCCAACACACACCCAACAACAAATCCACGCTCGCCATCACATGCCTGCACCTATCCTATGTTCCCCAAACACCTATATACCGCAAATCATGCATCCCACACGCGTATCAAGTTGTCCAAACGCATCCAAAATCAATTTTTGAAATATTCTCTCTTTCTTTGGCCTTTTTCTCACCTATAAAATGACCATCTGCCCAATTGTAAAAAACACACAATTTTATCATCTCTTTCTCTCTCTACTTCAAAAGGTTTTTATAAGAACTATTATTCGAAAATTTATTGACAACAAATTTTCAGTAATGGTTTTAAAACTTGAAAGTTAGTACTCGGATAATTAAATTCTTAGTTTAAATTTGGATACGTTGAATAAAGTTTAAAATTTCTAACTCCACCAAAGGTGACATTTAAATGGTTCATTTTTAATTTCTTAGAAAAATGTATTATTTTAATTAACCAAATTCATTATCGACCTCACCCATAAGTGTTAATTGATTTGTTTAATTAATAAAGAATATCTAACTCCAACAAATGTGATATTCATATAAAAAATAGAGAATCAATAAATATCAATTATTCCTTTAATAACCTAAATAATATGAGCAAACATAATTAACTTAATTATTATATCCATAAAAACTCTACTGTTATAAATGATAAAAAATGTATAACTGTTTATTGAATCATATCTATGTTTATTTTTTTGTTATTAGATTAGGAAACACAAAAATCAAAATATCTTAACAGGATGTTTAGGGTTTAATTTTTTTTAAAGTTTAAATAATAAATTAAAAACCATATATATTCATTCCTTAGATCAACCTTAGGAGTATATTTTTCATTTTCTATAAAATGATTTGTGCACTTACGAGACTTTTACAAATATAAAACCAAAGTATTTGCAAAATCGACATTGCTGGTTTTGTTCATCAACAATTTAGTTAAAAAATTGTATATTAAAATTTAAACTATAATTGTACATTAATTTTTAATTAGATAAACACTTTTGAAAATGAATAAATATTTGAGAGTTTAAGAACAAAAATAATTTAGATTTTCATTAGTTATAATAATTTTTTTAGATTTTTATTAGTTATAGTAATTTTTTTGAAAATAAACATACTAGAAGATTAACATAGTTGTTTTACTTTCTTAATTGATATAAAGGTTTACCTAAAATTAAATAATTATAAACATAGAAACACACACACACATATATACATACATAAATACATACATACACACACTATAAATGTAAAATTAAAACATAAATGTGTATTAGTAACATAAAAGTTTGTTCGATTACATGTCATTTTGTAAACTTTAAAACCTTAACCGATTAGATATAAGTCAATTTTTGCATTTCCAAGATAGAAACCAATCTGTTTAGACCTATAAAACATAAAACTTGATTTAGTTTGGCACAATTTTGATCGGTTAGGTTAATTTATAGGTGATTATATTCACTCGTTATAATATTTAAGTATAATACACTACAAAATAAAATAAGTATTTATTTGTTATTTTAGTAGTAATTCGGTCTTGATTGGATTGTAAAAGATTATAAATTTATCAATCCAAATTCTAACCAATTGTATATTTTTAAATCTAAATCTAATCTATTTATAACTTTGAAAATGATCTGATATCTCAAATCATATTAGATTTCTCAGTTTAAGTATATTGATTGAATTATTTATTCACTCTTATTTGGGATAAGGTGTAGTGCTCAAATTTCCATTGATATCCTTGTACACTTTTAGTGTAGCTTTTTTAGTCTTCAACAATGAATTCTCATTTTTTAAACAAAAGAAGAAGATGAAATAAGGGATAATATTTTTTTAGTTAAAATTAACACACATATATCTTAATTTTTTTTTCACATAAATATTTTTGAATAAAGTTTATAATGGACATTTTGAGAATACATCGGTAAATTAATTAGTTCCTTTAAACAAATTTAACAAATATTTTGAATTTAAATAAGAATGCTTTTATAAAATCATTGTCATAAAATGTATTAAGACCTGAATAATTTAAAAGATGATACTCTAATGATAGAATTGCATGGAGACTAATGAGGGACATGGCCACCCAAAGCTTTGACAAAACACTTTTAATAATACTCAAATTATTTATAAATAAGTTTCAATATGTTTTATGTCTCTAACACTTAAGATTGGTAGCAAGTCTACCCCTAATGTTTGAGTTACAAAAATATCTCTAAAGCTTAATCTCGTGTTAGATAACTATTAGTTTAGATATTTTTGTTAACAAAGTTAGATTTTTTAAAACACCTGATACACACATGTTATTTTTGTGAGGAGAAGATTAATATTTCAAAAATTCAATT
The DNA here is from genome assembly GCA_037013495.1 of Hippophae tibetana. Lineage (NCBI taxonomy): Eukaryota > Viridiplantae > Streptophyta > Magnoliopsida > Rosales > Elaeagnaceae > Hippophae > Hippophae tibetana. The sequence goes on along the minus strand of CM072801.1, from coordinate 133,242,656 downwards.
CTTTAATTTTTTAAAAGATATTAGGGCATAATTAGGTCACAAAATTTATTTCCATATCAAATCAGACTTCTATTCACTCTTTTAGAAATCTCAAAACCCTAATTTTCTTCAACCCAACATGGAAGGTGTTCATCAATGAGGGTGAATTTGTGGGGAAATCACTCCATTGTTAACAACACAAGATAATGTTGCAATAATGTTTCTTCTAATTTTTCTACTTGGTATATTTTTGAACATTTTGTTTTATTTTGTTTTTCTAATTGAAAGTCAGCAAGTGCTTGCCATTATTTTGAATGGTATGATATTGAAATTTGTCTAAGAGAAAAGCATGTCATTCCTGGACTATTGAGAAGGATCAGACACATGGAAGTAGAGAAGTGAGCATGAAGAAAAGATGAGAGAGGGAGAAATAAAGAGAGAAGAACATAAAAAAATAATCAAACTTCTTCAAGCTAGAAATAAGAAAATTTGGATTTTCATAATTATTGTCACTTAGTTGATTCCATTAATAGATTTTTTTTGGGCTTATGAAAGGAATGCTAAAGGAACTCAAATGGCTTTACCTTGATTAGGGATTAGGTATTTCTAATTGAATGTGATATTATGATATTGCCATTGAATAAAGCCTATAAAGAGGCCATTATATTCAACATTCAAGGTATGCTACTCTATGCCATCTTAATTCCTCTTAGATTTTTTTAGTTAAATAATCTAAGGAACTAACTTAAGTATATAAGTGGATATGACACTCTCGGTGTCGATTCTCTTGATTGTTTGCTCATTTATTTTAGGATTTAGATAAACAAGCTTAGTGGTGAACACAACAAGGGCAGAAATTAGATTCAACATATAATGTGTCCGTGTGAAAGAAATTTGGTGTTATAACTGACTCAAGCGATGAATAAATCAAGAACATTCATCGTGTTATCACCTTTATCCCTTTATAGATCACGTTTGATATGTTGAAATCTCAATATGAGCTCTCAATATGTTTGTGGAAACTTCTCACCATCGTCATGCATGAACAAGCCAACTAACTCTTGAGATTCGATGCTAAATCCCCATATGCTCCAGGATGACAAAGTCCTGGGGAAGATCCCAACTTCCCAACCTCTGTACCACCAACTATGGTTGTCCAGATTGTGGGAGAATGAGAAGATTCAAGCAAGACACTCTCTAAAGTGCCTGGGAAATAACTTAACCCCAAAATGAGTCATGTTTCAATGAATGATCCATAAAACAAGACTAGAGTTCTTGTCTTATCAGAAAAGGAACCTTCCTACCTCAAAAGTCCAAAATTCACTAGATAGGTTCTTGTGACAAAGTAAAGATGTGTTTCCAAGGATGTCTTACCTCCTTCCCACAAGAAATATCTAGATGGAACCTAGAAACACAATTACACTTGTGACACACTTGGATGACATGGACACCTAGGATGAGCTTGATTAGCCTACTTTGGCAAAAGCCACCCATAATAGGCATATGTTCACCCACTTAGAAGAAGTAATCCAACATGTAGTACAACTAGGCAGCTAGCCAGTAGGCCAGCCATGCAAAGCATGCCAAGTAGATCAGCATCTCAAGAAGAGAAATCAAGTAGACAATCATCTCATAATGATTAACCAGAAATACTAGCTAGGTAAAGCAATAGGGTAGACTAGCCAGGTAAACAAATAACGTAGCCTAGCTAGGCATATGAGCCTAATCTACTAGACATCAATTGGTATTTATCTTCTACAACTCTAGATAAGTAGAGGTTCATATGGGATCAACACTTAACAGTATAGGTCGCACCCCAAAAGGCTACATTGTCTAGATCGTCACCATAAGGTTGTGCATTCTAGAATGTAACCTTCTAGGCCACATAGTTCAAGCTGTTGTTACTTAATCCATGCTAGATATAATGGATTTCCATCTTCTAGGGAATTCTATCTAGACAAGCTTCTAAGTTGCACCACCTAGCTCGCCATTCTCTGAACAATGGATCCAAGTTGTCGCCATCTAGGCTACACTAAATTAGAAGAAAAATCTTGTTATGACACTAGAGATAAGACCAATATTGGATCTAGAACACAAGTTTCTGCAAACATTGTAGATGAAAGAACTTCTCAAAAGGGTCACCACCCCTAAATTTGTTCAAGTTAAGCATGTTTAACTATGAAGTTCTTGAAAAATTATTGACTAATCCTCCTATAAATTAATTGGTGATTAAAAGGTGAATATCAAAGCTTCTTTCCTTTCAGTTGGCAAGGTTCCATATGTGAGGAAACTCATAATTGGATCCATCTAATTAGGGTTCGACTCAACAATAAGCATTTATGTGTCCTATGCTTTAATGCTACATTTGGTAAGATGGTGAATGTGTTTTCCTCTTGTGGAATATGGCTCAAGGTCTAAGAGCTCATGGCACATAATAGCTTTGAAGTTAAGATTTGATATTCTTATAGGTTAGGCCCTTGTATCTGGAAGTCACCTAGCACATGTTTTATAACTAGCTAGAAGTTGGTAAAATAGTCTATCTATTTAGCTCCTAGGGTTTTTGCTAAGTTGAGTTAGGGATGAGGACTTAGTATTCTGCTTCATTGTATTAAGCTTTGAACATATAGGCCCAGCTCCACTACCATATTTTTTTTTTGGATAATCTATTGATGTGTAGGGTCCATTTACCCTTTTTTTCTTATTAGATGGTTCTTCTATAGGGTTTTCAACCAAAAAATCAGCCAATACCTAGCCTTTAATGGTTGTATGGGGAACATACTCAATGTCACATTCACAGTGCTCAATGGACCATTTTTGTAGTCAGCCAAAAACCTTAGGCTTAGAAAGTACTTGTCTAAGTTGGATATCTATAAGGACAACTATATTGTTCGGAACTATGGATGTAACTTTGTGGCTGCTACTATGAGTGCATGGGACATCTTTCTTGATTTATGAGTACCATTTTTTTGCATTATGGAGGGACTTTCTCACATAGTATATAGGAATTTTGACATCACTATCCTTATTCACTAAGGCTATATTGATATTGTTTATAAGGCTACCAGATATAAGGTGGGGACATTACTTGGTTGTAGACTGTGCAGCTATAAGCTACACAAATATCCCTTTAATCCTTTGACTCACAATCTTTGTTAAAAAAAATTAAATTTTCCATGCAACACTTTGAAGAAAGGTGCACATTTTTTGGTTGCACGAAAGATGAAATGATTCAAACAATCCACTTTTCCCATTAGTCTCTAGAATTATTTGATAGTCCAAGGTGGTTACATGTCTATCAATTCTTTTATCTTCTTATGGTTGGCCTAAATTTCTCTTTGGATGACTATAAATCCTAAGAACTTGCCTAAGCTTACCCCAAATACACACTTGTTTAGGTTTAATTTCATTCCATCTATCATAAAATCTCTAAGGTCTCACTCATAGGAGTGATGTGATCTTTGGTATACTTTCTTTTAAAAATCATATCATCTACCTAAACCTCCATTGAGTGTCCAATAAGGTACGAAAACATTTTGTTGACTAACCTTTGATATGTAGCACTATCATTTTTCAAACCAAAAGGCATAACTTTGTAAACAAAACAACCCCTGGTCAGTCACGAAACTTGTCTTTTCTAGATCAAGGACATACATATAGATTTGATTATATGCGGAGTATGCATCCATAAAGGAGAAAGTGATGTGTTTTTTCATAGCATCCACAAGCTGGTTTATGAGAGGTAGTGGGAAAATATCTTTTAGACTGACCTTGTTCAAGTAAGTGAAATTCACACATATCTACCATTGTTAGTTGGTTTCTTGACCAAGACAACATTGGCCAACCATTCAAGATAATATATTTTTATTATGTAACTAGGTTTGAGAAGTTTGTCAACCTCTATTTTAATGGTAGAATATCTCTCTTGATTATATGACATTCTCTTTTGTCTAATGGATTTTGACTTCAGATCCACATTAAGATGGTGTACTATTTCTTGGATGGATTATGGGCATACCTTTATAGGACCATGAAAACATGAATTTATTTTGTTTGAGGAACTCATCCAACTTCTCTTGTTTATCTTACAATAATGATGTGCCTACGCGTACGATTTTATGAGGCTTTGAGTCAGACATGACCAAGAGACACGATTGTTTTGCTGGTTTAAATATGGAACATTCCCTTATCAGGTATCAAGTTCCTAGTCAAGCATGATGGGGGATAATATTCTATGAGATGGTAACAATTCAAGCTCACCATGCATGATTAGAAGGTGGTTAATTAATAAAGGCTACGGTGTAAGAGTCTTTTTTGCTACCATTTCTAGTCAAACTGTATCTTGGTCAACAACACCTATCCTAGGTGGCACTTCATATCCAATGGTACTTGACCTGATCAACACTTCCTAGCTAGCCATGTCCTAGCCAACGATGCTTGGAGGGCAGCATTTCTTAGTAGATAATGTCTTTTTTTGATAATATTTGGTATGGGACGTGGGTCTCATCATGGACGATCATCTTATTAGTCAGACCCTAGAAGGCTACGAGCTTAGTCCCGTGCACTATAGGCATTAGAATATATTGTAAGGATGTTATCTAGGATGAGAACTAGTCCACAAGCTATTGGCTCTAATAGGTGCTCTAGAATGGCCTAGATTGTGTTTTCCATCAAATCCATATGGGTTCTGATTTGGAATCTCCCCCTCTGGACTTTTCAGGCATGTTATACATAGGCTGGTCTAGGTGCAGGCTACAATATCTACATTTTTGGAAGGTTGTGAAAAATTTGAAAAGACTAGAAGATGGATGGTCTATTGATTGGCAGATTGGACCACTTGATTGTTAATCAAGTTCTAAAAGGGTAGATTTAATTGATTGATCCATGACATCTTTTAAAAGTCCAAAGAGTCATGTTGGTGATAATAGTGGACTAGACGAGTGTTAGGCCTTCTTTTGGAGAACTTTTTTGAGAGTTTGATCGAACACAAATTGTGTACAATGAATATGCAAGTATACGTATTGTAACAAATAATATAATGATAAGAAAAGATTGTTCCCACAGAGGTTATGTTATTAGAAACTAATTTTTAAAACTAAAAAATATAAGAAAGCAAAATTAAAAGAACTAAAAATAAATAGCAATAATTAATTAGATTAGATTTGGTAGCTAAGAAGATGTATGAGAAAATATCCAAGAATACTTAATCCCCCAATATTTTAAATATGTGAATTACTAAAATTCCCCCCAATATAATTATCAATTAATTATATGATCAATTGAATCTAACGTAGCATGTATTCATCTATCAAGTAAACTACACATCATATAATAATTAATCTAATCACACTCTCATGTCAATTAAATTGCATACTACTCATTAAGTTAATTAATTATGGATCACATACAAAAGAATCATACATCTCTACCTAAAAACTATGCATGTTATTTAATCAAGACAAACAATTAAATAATTCTCTCAAATATATTTAATTTCTTCTATATATCAATTGTTGGCCAAATAATTAATAGCATAACAATAAAATTAAATAATATAATTAAATTATAATTATAATTTGGGTAAAATATTATATTATCATATGTTAAAAATTGGGTTCATAAGACCACTATATTAAAAAATTAACTAGATATAATTTTGTTCATAAAGCTCATATTTTTTATAAATAAAGCCATAAAAATTGATAAATAAAAGAGAAGAAGAAAAAAAATCAATCTCTTGAACTGTAATACCAATCTCTTCTTGAATCTTTACCAAAATTGTATCTATTTTTGAATTTTTCCTCTGTCTTTCTCTCTTATTGGCTCCAAAAACTAATAAAAATTATGTTAATTTCGACTCCTTAGGGTTTATGGGGCAATTATGAGGTTAACTTAAGCTTGAGTGGAATCCAGACCATCAGATCAGCTTCAGATCAAGGGTTGAGATAAAAAAAGAAAAAATTAACAATGCTAGCCAATAGGAATGCGACATGTGGCACATGGATTTTATTGGGAAAATCAACACGCTATGCGTGGCATGGGAGGAATGGTTTGGGCAACGCATGCTAAGTTAGTGCCACATGGTGTGACATGATTCATGGTTATGGATGGCGTGGCACGACGGTGGAAGGAATGGACGAATAGATTTACGATATGTAACAAGACTTTTGACCATGAAACCAACTCAGAATGAATGCCATGCTGACACATGGCATGGTGCTGCATCTCTTATGTGGTATCCACATTGCTTGCCCAATCAGCTTTTCTACTTATGTGGCGTCCACGTGGTAACTTCTGATTGGTCATACATTAAAAATTCATAAAAAATCCCAAAAAATTCTAAAAATTATATTTTTTCTCCTTTTCATTAGAAAATTTATATTTTAATATTTTTAACCCCAAAAATAATACTTATTGAATAAAACGAGTAAATATTAAGTAGAAAAATGCATTGATGACTTTGCTTTCATAGAGTGATCAGAGTTCTATAATTTAATGATTGTTTCAGCCAAGTAAAACACACTTGTTTCTCACAGATGGGTCTAGATATTGTTGCTAATTTTTCTAAACCATAAATAGGACTGTCCTCCTTGGATTCGCAAGATGAAACAAACTGTTAGGACATTGAACCACCATGGTAAATGATCTTTGACCCTTCGATGTTTTTGTCAGTAACAAGATGATTAAGATTAGAGAAGATCTTTGGTTTCATTTTATGATTTTGAGACAAAATCTTGTTTGATTGTGATTCTCTATTATGCAAAAGAAGATCTATTTCATGTTATGTTCTAGTTTGTTGTGAATGTGTACATATGTGAGTAAATATAGAGGATAAAGAGTTAGCCTGATAACTATTTATTATAGAAATAAGATCGACTTGTTCTAGTATCGTAAACATATATCCGTAATTATTCTTCAAGATGATTAAGAGATAATTATTGGACATTTATCTCTCATTTGATATTATTTTATGGTCATGTTTATCTAATGACTCAATGTTTATTGGGTTTGTTCCATAAGACTCTTTACTAATTGAGATTACTCTTTATTTAGCAAGTATGATGTACTAAATTATACCTAATATTATTTTTGAGGCTAGGATTTCTTTATTTATAATAGTTATAAAATGTGTTGCATTTATAGGTTTTTATTTTTATTTTTTATTTTATTAACAGATCTAATAGAAAATGTTCACGTAACATTTAATTTCATTTCACACGTGTCATTTTATACTAACTTTAAACATAAATTAGACGAGAATCCTTAATGTAATGTTGTATAAATATAAACACTTTGTTTTACATAGTTGTATGTGTATACAACAATGTTGCATACTTAACGAAAAAAATAGAAACTTATGTAAGGAAATTTTACAAGATATTTATCAAATTGAAGAGGATATATGTATAAAGTAATAAATGTAAAATATATGTTAAATAAGATGTGTCAAAAATAAAACTCAAATGGTACGAGGATAAGAATCATTCTTGTCATGTTATAAATACAAATTCAAATGAAACTAAATACTGTTTGCTTACTAAAAAGCTGTGGATAAATTTGCAACTAGCCTAAAACGTGGGTGACATGTAGTTTTTTTTTTTTCAAATGAATTTTAGCTTTATATATTTGAAAAATGACATAATGCTATCTTCTATTGTTTTTTTCCTTCGATTTTAGTGTTTTTTATCCCAGCTGTTACGCTTGTTTTTTTTTTTCTTTTTCTAATGGCTTAATTCACTTTGTCACTTAATGAAATTAAAGTACCGCCTGCTGCGCGTTTGGTACTTTAATAACAATCTTATTAAACAAAATACATATATTTAAATTCATATTATTAAACTAATACATTAATAATTTTTCTATTTAACAAAAGATACATTAATGAGTAATTAAAAAATTAATTTATAAAAAGTAATTTTAGCTTTATTTTAAAAAAAAAAATTATATATCTCATTATTTTTATTTATTTCAATACAAAAATGTCACATATAACCTTAAAAATTATTGTCAAACTTTACTATCCTCTCTATCCTACCCTAATATTACTTTATTTTTTTATCGTCAATCAAACCAACTCATTCGGTCTAATTTCACTAATTCCATCATTCTTTTCTATCACTTTATATTTTATCAAACCTAAAATAAAAGTAACTTTAATCAAAATGATCAAAAAAGAATAAGAGTCAAAAAGATCAAAAGGAATAAGCTTTGACAGTAATCAGGATCATTGACAAAGAAAATGCTTTAAATAAATTGATGTTTTTCTAACTTTAATTTCGATAAAAAAATATATTTTTGAATTATTTTACATCAAATAGTAAATGATAATGATGAGTGAAAAAATATGATGCCAGAAGTAAAATAAAGATGATGGTGAGGATAAACAGTCAAAATATATATGGTTATTTTTGTAATGAAAGGAAAAAAAATACAAAAGAATATAATTTGTGATATTCTTTACTAATTGTTGCATCGTATAATCCATCATACAGACATCATTGAAATGCAATGAAGCATCTGTTAAAAGCAGCAATGATCACTTTAACCTCCAAATGAACATTAATATACCGATGAGATAGAGCATAATTAAGAGTAGTTTGATAGCTAATGGCTTCTGCAACTTTAGCAGAGTGATAAAAGACTTTGCCCACACAATGTATAATCTACCATAATGGTAAAAAACTGCATACCATGGTTTAGTTATACCATCTTGCCATGCAACATCAAAACTCATCTTAATGGCTCTAATGAGAGGTGCCTGCCAAGTTGCAATATTAGTAGCCAGGTTTTCACCTCATAATAAAACTTGAAATTCCTCTATTCTAAGAATGATTTCACGTATAATTCTATCAGCAGAAACTAGTTGCACTGAGTCCAAAACAATCTTACCAAGTTACTTGCATCCCAAGTCTTAAGAAAACATGGAACCAGAAAGGGATTCACTTCAATACAAAAATTATACTACAAAAAATGTGAGAATTTAAAAGAAAAAGGCCATGTAAAACATTCAAATATTTCCTTTAAGAGAAAAAAGAGAAGTAACATTCAATTATTCAAAGAGTTGGTATCACTTAGGTTCAGATTTGCGAAGATATCATCCGGAATCGAGTCCAACCTGCAAAAATACTTCTGAGCTAATGTCCCAAAACTAGAACTACACCAGTTAAGCCACTTGGTAATTCTCTGTAATTAACTGCGTTCTTTGAGAAAATTTGGGAGGAGACCCACCTCTCAGGGGTAGGATGTTCATAACCTAAAAAAAGGAGGGACAAAACAATGGATTGATAATAGTAACAAAATTAATAGTAAAAGTAGCATCTTATATATAGACAGCCTTTATACCGACTGAAAAGCTTCTGAAAAACAAACCAAAATGAGTCCAATTCTTCTATGCCACTGCATGTAACACCAATGTACCACCAATATGTAACAAACACATGGGACAAAAGTGGCTGAAATGCTAAACCCTTGTTGCATAAAAGGTGGTACATAAAATGGCACACCAAGGGCAAAGGTGGTCTCATTCCGAAGCACAACGGAAATAACAAATAAATAAATATGGTCATCAACAAAAGGAGGGAGAAAAAAAAAACAGCATAGAGACAAATCAAACCTTTAGGTCACTGAAGGTATTAGTAGCACCAAAGCGCACAGAAATTGGAAAAAATGCAGAGGAATCCGTAGGAGGAACAACAAACTCCATCGAACCACTGCCAGGATTTAACCAGCATGTGTTAGCCACTAGCATATGTCAAATATCTATCAGACTTCAAATCAAGAAAATTAAATGTCATCCGTGAATGCAGACCTGCGGTTCGAATTATCAATAAGAAGTATGGACCACTCCATAACCGAATTCCTCGAGTCATACCTGCAGTTTATAAGACACATTCATCTATGCAATAAGAATAGCAAAAATAGCAGTGGAGAAAAGATAAACAAAAATTCCATAGAAGTGAATAATGAAATATAAGATACCATGACATGGAAACTATAAATGATACACATTTAAAACTATCCATAAAAAATGAAGATTCTACTCTGTTTAATATCAAACAAAAAAAAAAGTTTTACAGTAGCACTATCCCTAAGAGAAATGCATACACACCACCGCTTGTATCGTGCCACATAGCAGAATTATTTTGAAAAATGAAAAAGTGGTTCTTTTTTCTAGATAATACCGACACGTGGCATAAGATAAGTGGTGCGTGATCAAATGTGTCTACAAAGCTGTGAGTCATTACCATTCCTCCTATCCCTATATGACAATTACTGGACACATTTTAGTTTATCAAGCAAAGGTTTCAAAACCTTAAAGAAAGCAACCGCTTCCAATAAGACAAGTCCATAAACAATAAACTAATAAAGCATTCATAAAATGATATATCAAAGAAGAACCCAAAAATTCCGAACATATTAAATCCATACTTTTATCTCACCTAGGAAGAGTAAGACATTAACAAAAGGGGAGGGAGAGGGGGGAGAGAGAGATAGAAGAGAAAGAAACAGAGGATGAGTTTAGATAAAACCACAACTACTGCAGGGTGTTTCCATCTATCATCCCTTCCCATGTTTTTTATTGGTGGGATGAGTGGTTCCCTTTTGGAATTGGATCAACATTAATCTTAAGCACTCATTTGCTATGGAAAGAAAATATAAATGTATTCGCATAAGTATGGTAGGCTATGTTACATGACCTCCACAAAAAAATTATAAATATTACTATAAGTATAACAGAGATACAGTTACTTACCTTACCATCCAAAGAATGGCAATAACACAAACTAGCAACAACAATAGTATGATTTTTTTTAAAAATAAATTTAATAAATTCTTTTCACCTCCATTCACCATCAATCTGCCTTACACTTGGAGCCTCTCGCAGTGCTGGAAGAGGTACTGAGATAAAAACATTTTGCAGATCAAACATTGATGAAGCTTCATATTCAATAGAGACATAAGTCTCGTTCCCAGAAACAGATGGCCAGCAGTTGACTGTAACCAGATAAGACTCAGATAAATGACCTGATGATAGTCAAGAGAATTCTCTAAAATGAAATTTTGAACTCACTTGTCAATGGGACCATTGATTCATCTGTACTCTGCATTCGCCACTTTAAAAGACCAATACCTGCCACATCACCGGCTTGGCCTGTAGGGAAAGGCCTATTGGGATCTTTGAGGCCTAAAATGTTTTCATTTGCAAACAATTCTTTGTTCATGTTAGGATGTGTTTTGAAAGCAATGCCTGGATTTCCACCAGTTTCAATCTGAAATAATACAGAATACACATAAGGACAAATGCAAGCTTTTCTAACACTTCACCCAAAAGAATGAAATAAATTTACAAACTACCAATCATACCTGCACTTGGATATGTGCATCTTCTTGGTTAAGAATTTGCAATGATAAGGTCCCCTGGACATCGAAATTACTGACTCCACCGTCACGTTTAAGTGTTACATTGAGTTTCTCTTCAACAGTCAAAGTAATAGGATCAGTTGGAGGTGGAGCAGCTGATTTGGATTGCCCTGCTGCTTTCAGCTGCACATCTTCAAGGATAACCTCCCCTTCTGCTTTCAGAGACTCCAAGAACTGGTTAGTCCTTTGTGATTTGCCTAACTGCATACCAAGACCTTTAGGAGGAACAGTGGCAGCTGATGTTGGACGACCTGTACATGACAGTGAGCATGATCAAAACAAGTTAATTTAAACCATACATAATTATCCATCCATAAAAATACATGTAAAAAAGAGGCTAATTTCATGTTTACAGAAGTGATAAAACTTAGGAATGCTTTAATATTACAGTTGCCAGTACCCAAATAAATATGTTTCTTACAAGGTCTAATACATTTAGCATGCACAAAAGCTAGAAAAATAGCTTGATACTATATTACATGGACTCTTTCCCAAGTGAAGGATGTGGGTAGTGATCCGGTCCAACATGTCTTTTCATAAATTTAAAGACACAGGAACGCAGCTATAGAGTGTGCAAAATTCAGAGATATATTACAATATATATTAATTACAATGCCAGCTTTTTATATTAATTTACATATTTATTAGTTATAGTTTACATTGTAAAATACTTTGCCATCACTTATTATTTTTGCCTGCATATACTTATCTAGTCATATTTCTCTTCTTTTTTTCTTTGCCAGTGTAGTCTATCTTCATGTTATATTTATATATTTTGAGTTATGGAATTGATAGAATTGTACAAAATCCTGAATTGGTATGTTAAAACCACTCAGACCAGCCTTTGAAATATGTAGCCCAGTAACCCACTAAGCCCAACATTCCTTTGACACTGAGCAGAGTCACACTGAAGTTAAATAAAAGCAGAGTAGCTTGGCTTTCAGTTTCCCAGGGGTCTTTTTGTTCTTCAGGAGTAGTCTACTTACTCCCATTGTATGTAATGGCTGAGTTACAGTGGTGTGTCGAGACATAACTTACATCCATACCAACATTGTGTCGTAGTGACATAGTTACTTTGACCAAAAATGAAAAGTCAACGTATCACAGGCTTGATATAGCATTACACAGATCAATTTAATCTACAACTCAAGTATCGTACATGTTGATACAGGAATCATGCAAGGTATAAAGCAAACCTTTAGGCTTGGTAGAGAATGAATCAATATCAGTGCTCAATCCAAAACCACTTCCACTTCCAAAACCACTGCCGGTACTAGATATACTCATTTCACTAAAGGCACTCTCTATCCTTCCAGATCCCATTGACTGTAATGACATAAATCCTCCTTTCTCACCTCTATTCTTCTCAATCTGCAAAGATTTGAAAAAGAAATATAAAACAAAAATATGTCAAGCAACAGGTTATTACAGAAGAGTAGGGGACTTGACACAATCCTAAACAAAAATACCTTGCTTTTGTCAATCTCACTAGCTTTGCGCTTCATAACATCCTTGGTCTCGTTGATCTTGCTCTGCATGACTAGCTTGTGCAGCTTCTCTTCATGACTCTCCATTTCACAGTATTGCTTAACCTGAGCAACCGTCACATTTTCCTTATTCCCAAGAGAGATGACTTCATCAAAGGCAGAAATCAGCTCGAAAGCTGTTTTGCATATGCCATCTTCATCAAGGGACATAGAATACTCTGGTACCTAGAAGCACTTAAGGAATTAACTTTGTGCATTATAGTATAAGTTATATCAACTTTAGAAATGCTACTAAGGAAGAGGAACATGTATGATAAACATAGTATGGCTGTTCCAATTTGCAGGAGAAGGTAACATAATGCCACATGTTCTTATGTCATTACTATGTGACTAATTGTTTTCATTTGAAAGTCTAAGCGCAAACATACACAATAATATTAGATAATAATAAATAAATAAATAAAAAGCAACAGCCTGTCCGGATATATAAGATCTTCCAACAGTTAATACTAAAGTGGATCAAACCAAAAATAAATGATCACCAGCAGTAACAATTAAGAAAAAATAAGAGACAAGAAAAATAAAATTATAAAGGAGCCCAAAGGGGATACAAGCTTTGAGAGCAGCCGTAGAGTCTCCAAATCTTCCAGAATATTACTCTGCTTGTTTGTTACAAGCAGCAAGTATAAAGCTTCAATGGGCTGGTAAACATAGCGAACATTTTCAGCCTCCACATAAGTATGTTGTTTTCCAGTGCCAATCAACTTTGGGAAAGCAGCAAGTAGACCTTCAATCCTTGTACGACTCAATTCCACAAATTGCCTAGAAACAAGCACTGCCAAAAAGAAGGAAAATAAGCATCAGTAAAATGTTCCAATCATGACAATACGAATTCATAACAATTTCATTAATGGTGACACAAGTAAATGCGTAAGACAAGTAAAGGAAAATACTAAAGGAAAAAGTGCATAGATGATTACTTTACTTTAAGTTGGTACACTTTAGTCGTTTTGCAATTACATTTGTTGACATTTTAGTCATTTTCAATCAATTTTGATATTTTAGTCACTTTATTTTTCACTATTTTAAAACTTTTTCAAACATTTTCCTCTTCAAACATCTACCAACCCCCTGCTAGTAAGGTTCAATTCGATCTATCTTAAGTTTTTCTAACAATAAAATGATCCAAAAAATCAAAATTGACAAGAAATGACTAAAATGTCCAAAAATGCAACAGCAAGATGATTAAAGTGTACCAATTTTAAGAAAGATAACTAATGGGCTCAATTTGTGAGAGTAAATTGACCAAAGTGTCATGCTACCCAATATTAAATATAGGTCCTAGGAATTATGTAATCCATAGAATATAAATATGCTTTTTTTGTCTTGGTGCAAGAAATATTGTATGAAAAACAGCATCATTTGGATTAATTGGGTAGAAGAAGTTGATTTTATGATTGAACATAACTCATTGGGCTGATGTTATCGCCTATCACATCAAATGAAGAATCTAAGTTATTCTAAATCTCTTTGAAGACTACCTAGCTCCATGAATGACAAACCCTTCAAAAAACCTCAACTCCAACAGAAAGATGCCACTTAGTCAAATGCCTTTATAAATTTAATATGGTGGGATGGAAAAAGTAAATAAATAACATATGATGCAGCACATCTATTTCTTGTGGACATTTATGTAACTTAATTATTCTTGTGTAATTCACTTGTATGCTCAAAATTCCAACAAATGAAATAAATAAAAACAGAACTTTTTCTTCATGTCCAAAAAATGCCAAAGTTATTGTTATTAATTGCACGGCTGTACATTTGTACAACTATGTGTAGTTGAATCTAAAATGTGAAAAGTTGAACTTTAGCTAGTTTGTAGGTATATATGACAATTCCACTATTTGTTTTTTAAATTTCTGTTCAGATTTATGCTCTTTGATAGCTTTCTTTTCGTTAGGACTTCTATTTATGTTTTTCTTATTGGGAAGGACTATTGTTTCTTTAATCTCTTCATAATTACCTTAGAAGAAGGTATAGAATTCTATTTGTATTAGATTTATCCTTCGGAAAAGCATAAGAGCTCATATGTTAACCTTTTCCTAACAGCTCATAATCGATAAAATCCCCTAGCGTTAAGCCAAGTTAAGTTCCCTTTGCTAAGTTTTCGCTTGATAGTTGCTGGTTGTGCCACAAGACAAGGGAAAAGCTCAAGCTTTATTTTATTTACATTTTTTCTCTACACACATAATAGGAGTAAGAGAAAAGAGCCTACCCTTCCCAGACTTGCTAAGCACGGAAGCAGCAAGAACAACCTGATCAGAGAAAAGAAGGGATAAAAATCAGATGCAGAACTACCGGGTAGAAATACTCACATCATTTTTTTTATGACACTTTTGAAGAAAATTTGAAGAGAATTTGTATAGTATAATAAAAGGCAATAAATTAATTGTGTCAACTTCCAATCACCCAAATAATAGAAGCTAAGTCAGATGCAGCTGAATGTGAAGTCACACAAAATTCAAAAATAGGTCAATCACTGTCAGACCACCTAGTTTAACCGAGAACAGTTCAAAAGAGGGAAGCAAACATGAATAAGATATGGAAAAGATGATAAGTGGAGAACTTTACCATATTGAATGATGGAATTAAACGAAACCAAAGAGCACCAGCTAAATGGAAACGGCAAAGGTTGACAGCCCCTATAAAACAGAAAATTGTAATGTTCTATAACAATTAGAAATCATAGAGGAAATAAAACGAGCACACATGATTAGCATCAGAAAGAAGTGGAATGGAAAGTGAAGCAACAATTTCTTCAATCATCATTCCATATCCGTGTCACATACACCCACAAGTAGACTAAATCCTACATTCTTAGACATATAAACCTCTTCTGGGTGCATATTTTTCACATCAGATCTCTACCATCCATACAGGATAATAATATAAATTGGGCTAAATGAAATTGAATCTTTGAAACAAAGAGCTATCTTTGACTGCAACCCAAAATTTTCTAATTATCATGGTCACATCCCATAAACTCCCTACAAAATTCATATAGAAAAATTAAATTGATAAATTATCTGTTTAAAGGCAAATATCTAATCAGATAAAATAATTTTCAAAGTTCACTTAAAATTTCATGAGCATATCACTGCGCAATAAATATCCCCAGTAACTACACAAACAAATATCCAAACAAAAGCATAAGAGACAAAACGAAATCAAACAGAGAGACGTATAGATCAAGGATCATACACCTAGATCTGCATAAACCCTAATGTCACATGAGATGGAGCAACAGCTCAACTCCACGTTTGGCTAACAAGAGATTTTAAGTAGATCAGAAACATCCAAACATGAAAAAGGAAATGTTCATTCATATATAGCGAACATCTCAAAAGTAAAAAGTAAAAAAATGAACCAGATTCAAGTTACAGAGATTCGTCAATACATTTACACTAGATTTTCTTTCATTTTCACATAAAATCAAATGTCAGGACAAATTTTAAACAAAAGTAAGGGATCGGATCTGACTTCAGAGAAGAGGGTTTACCTCTGATCTAAAATTGCAGTTTCACTTGTTTAGTGAAGCAATGGATTAGGAAAATACTATTGGTATTGTGTCTGACGGGAGGATACTGGAACTCAATTTTGGGTCGGAATTTACAGAATTTGTTTTTTTTTTTTATATCTGAAGGACAGATAATTAGATATGAGAAATGAGAATAGAGGGTAATCCAAACTTTATGGTCGTAAACTAGTTTTATGGTTTAATACATTTTTCACCCAAAAAACTATATATATTTGTGGTAAAAAATAAATAATTTTTTTGTAATCTGTCCGATCATTAGATGGTGGCTGGCGATGGCCAATGCCAAAACTCTATGACGCTTGCAATTGTCACTAGTAATAGCAACCAAAATGATACATTTTTCTAATTATACATTTGTACATTTCTTTTCTAAAATGTGAACGTATGCATGTTTTATGTAGACATTGTAAGTAGATACATTGTTATTTTAAAGTAATATACATTTTTACATTAATATTTTAGAACAAAGCAACTTACTTTGTTGCATTATTTAATTAAATTAATTACATATAAACCATGAATAAAAATTAATAAGTATAATATTTTGTTGGAGTACAAAGATAAGGAGATAAAACAACTAATCATATTATGGGCATAAAAACCCATAGAGTTTGTGGAAATGACTTATTAAGTCAAATGCTCCTAATTTTGTGGAAATATACTACATGTAGAATGTTAATTCATGATGTAACATTTCATTTGTTCAAATTTTTATCACATGTTGTATTAGAACAATTTGTTTAACTTGTGTGTTCATCATGTATTTTATTCAATATGATTATTTTTTCCAACATTCATGCATGCATATATTGTTTTTTTAAATTAATGTTTAAGTGTAAATTATTGTTTATACCTTCCTTCTTTTGTAAATTAATTTATAAATATACATTGATTTTTTAAAGTAATGTATAGATATACATTATATATGGTCGATGATGATTATCGATTTCAATAATATCATATTATGTTAAGGGTATTTTTATCTTTGGTTAAAATATGTTTAATGTCCTCAACTTTTTAGGCGAGTTACAAATTTGTTCTAACTTTTGATTTGTTAAAAAATGTCACTTATGTAATGGCTTTGTTACATTTGATGACTTCTATCTATTTTTTGTTTCATTCAGTTATCACAGGTAATACAAAATAACATATGTCACATAATTAATAACCTTATGAAAGTAGAATGTTTAATCACTTCAAATTAAGTATTTGTCTTATTTTGAGATAAATATTGTTAAAAAAATTAATCTTATGTTTAACTATTACAATGTAAGTGAAAAGACTCGAACCACCTGTAAATAAATTGAGAAAGAACTTGATCAATTGAGGATACATGACAATACACCTAGGAATGGCAAGAGAGAGCTAGATCAATCAAGAAGGGTATTGATCGATCGAGTACTCTCAGATTGAACAATGACATAGTTAGATCAATTGTGTAGGGTCGCAATCGACCAAGCGGAGTAGATTTTGACATATTAATCATGATTTAAAGTCCAATTTTTAATTAGGACCTATTTTAGCATATTTAAACACTTATTAAGAAGCCATAAAATACACACAATTAACAATGAAAATTCACAGAGAATTCACAAGAACATAGATGATCTTAAAAGGAACAAAGAGAAAATAAGTAGAGCAAAGTTAATGAAACAATTGAATAACTATCAATGGAGTTGAAGGAGTGATTTTTCGTCAAAGTTTGGTTTAATTCATTTCTTTATTATTATTATAAATTTTATGCACTCAAATTTGTAACGATGGTTTGTAAAGCTATGAATGGTTATGTTCTTATTTGTGATTTTTGATGAACTTAATCATAAACCATGTGATTGATTTTATTTAATTAAATGAATTTCTCTATTATTAGTTAATATAATAATTACGATCTTAATGCTTTAATTATTTGGTCAATAATTATATTATTTAAGATTCATATTCTAGCTTAACAAAGTAGGTTTTCAAGTTAATTATGTAATTATTATCGCATGAATTGAAATAGTACAACAATATGATTGATGAATTTGACATGTTATATGTGATTATAATTGATGTGAGAATATAATAGCTTGACAATATGATTATTTGTACATGACCAAAAGAATGATTGACAAATATTCATAGATATATAAGAATATGCAGCCAATTAATTAGGTGGAGAAATTGTTTAACGATATTTGGTATTACATATGGAGTGGTAAAGAATTCATCCAATGTTCCCAAACATTGTGACTACCGCATATTGATACTTAATTATAAAAGATAAATATTCTCTATGGGATAATACTTATATGTGTATGATTTTAAAGTGTCAAACAAAATATTAACCCTAGCAATACAAAATAATTTTTAGCCCCAAAAGAGGTTCAAGTAATCAAAACATTTGTTTTGCTCATAAAAATGCAATTGAAATCCATTAGGCTCACTCGATAGGAGGATATAGTAATTGAATTTACACCATATTAATTTAAAATGAGTTTTTAGAATGAAAATAAATTTGAGTTTTATGAATTTACCTACGAAAAATTCAAAATGCTTTTTAGGATTTATGCGTAGTTAAAATAATCATAGCTTTCTTTCATAAAATAATAATTATGACTTTCAAAATTATCTCATAAAATTTAAGAGAAGATTTGAAATAATTGAGTCATTCTCAAAAATTCTATCTTTTGAATTAGGCTATAAAACTCACATTTATAAAAATTATAGTTCAAAATTAACGTCTAAGATACAAGAAAGATTTAAAAATATGTTAAAATATTATATTACAAATAACATAAATAATAACATTGTTACGATCGAATGTAGAGTACATACTTGTATATGCAAACAATCAATATCTATTGATGCTCTAACTGTATACATGTCAAATGGTTAAAGATTTGATGTGTATGGATTATGAGAACATCCACACTCAATTACTCAACTTATTAACTGTAATAACTTTTGTTCTATTTATAATAGAATTGTCTCGTAAAAATCCTAAACGTAAAAGGTCATTTAAGCTTATATATCTAAATAAAATGCATACATTTATAATATTTGGCTAGTTATATCATTTTATCCTTATATGCTTTATAAATTATTTGATATAATTTAGAGCTTTTAATAATTGTATTAGTCTATATTAAATGTTTTAAATATCCTCTCACTTAGATAACATAGTCATGTATTGAATACTCAATAATGCAATGAGAGATGCATATATTATACATAATCAAGCATCATAGATTTTAAGCTGCATATAATATACATAATCAAGCATCATAGATTTTAAGCATGACGTCAATAATTCACTTATGACTAAACACAAGAGTTGTCTGGGTATTAATAATATGTATAGTTGATAATGAAATATTATGTCTCTCAATTTTGTCACACTTTAACCAAAATATACGGTGATAATAAAGCATGTAATGATGATAACATAATACTAGATCACATACCACACATTGTATGTAAGAATATCAATATATAAATGGATTTTGAAAAAGCAAATCCCAAGTCAAAAACATGCTATAAACTAAGATCGAGTTAAATTGTAATGAGTAAATTTAATAATAATTAGTTTCATGGATACAAGCATGTAATCTCTACCATTGAAAAAAAATTGAGGTAAAATGGCTACAATATATTACCAAAGTTTTTCAATATAATGCTAGCTATTCATAAACCATAAATAATTTTACAATCATATTTCACAACAAAATCACTCATAATCGTCTAATAATATGCCTTAATAATTGATGTCATATTAGCCAACTATATTCAGAATGTTGGTTCACCGATATTCTTGTAATATGTCCCATACTGTTTAGCTATTACAATACTAATTCAGTTTGTCATAGAATACTAGAATATATATATGTATAAAAAATAAATACATAAAATGCTAATATTAATGCAAATAAGTATCCAAAATAATCATAAACTAATCCAATAGGTAAGCATGAAAGTAACTTATTATGTAAAATATGGAAATGATATTATTACATAAGTAATAACTCTTTATCACATGACACAAGTAGTAACTCTTTATCACGTCAAGGTATTATATCCTCCCAAAATATATTTATCTTTATTTTCAAGTCATGTGAAATTGGGTCATAACATAACATAAAATATGACAATAAATAACTATCACGTGTACAACAATATAGTCAAAATAGCAAATCATTTAGCAGTCAATCACTTAATACATTCACTAGGAATGTAAGCTCTAAATATATATATGAGCTAATTTGAAATGAATATATCTATATATAATAGTATGTTACATTATTGTAGTATAATTGCATTATTAAAGTTATCTATTTTGAAAAAAATATTTAAATCAACATGTAATTTAAACATAATTTATTATTAGGTTATAAATCTAGCATTTTTAGTATCTTATATTTTCTTTTAATGTTTTAATTTTCATATTTAATATTACTTTTAAAGAAAATAAACAATATATATACGGTACATAATTATAACAAAAAGATGAGTAGCTAACAATATAGATAAAAATAAAAAAAACTGTGAAAAAAAATGTTTTTGCTTTATAATATATTCTAGTATTTGTTTGAATATTAAGTAAAAATTATATCATGATAGTGAATGTTATTATTAATAAAATCGTAATCTTTTATTAATTATTTCATAGTGTTATTAATTATTTTAAAATTTGATGAATAAATAGTAGTTCGAGAAATAATTTAATTGCTTTG
Organism: Hippophae tibetana; assembly: GCA_037013495.1. NCBI lineage: Eukaryota > Viridiplantae > Streptophyta > Magnoliopsida > Rosales > Elaeagnaceae > Hippophae > Hippophae tibetana. The sequence continues at coordinate 133,221,459 of CM072801.1, read as the reverse complement.
AAATTTTTTATTTTAGAATAAAAAGGACTTTAAATATAACTTTTCTTTTTGATTATTTTTATTTTAAAATTTTGAAAACTTGATGTTAAAATTTTGTAAAAAGGTTTGTAAAAGTAATATTAAAACAAAGAATTACTTAATTTGTTACTTTAATCAAGAATAAAGATACAATAATAAAAAAAATTATGAACATGATAATTATAAAGAGTGACATACAACTAAAATACGATGTCAACATTAACATGAATAATTTGACACAATATTAACAAGAATTCATTTAATAAACAAGTTAAATATAATTGAACAACACAAATAAACTTATTTAATTAATATTTTATTATTATTTAAGAACTAATATGATATAAACACGATAAGTACAACCTAATCGAGTTTAATTCGACATGTATATTAGTTTGAAATTTTCTTTAGTTATTATGATATAATCTTGAGTAAAAAGTTAATGTATAAACATGATAAGTAAAACTTAATGTATTATCGATATCGATGAAAATTTATGTAAAAATAAAAAAATGAAAAATTATCTAAAATTATTGATGTTTAAGATAATGCCTTAAGATAGAGAAAATTAAATAATATTGCATATAATAGAGTAGTCTTCTCAATTTATTAATATCTACATGTCAAATAAAAGAGTATTTTGAGTAAAAATTAGTTACTCCAATATTAAAAAATTATGATATAATTACCTCCAAAAGGATTTTTTATGGATTTCAAAGCACATGTTGTCTTGATTAAAGTAATATTAGTACCATGACATATAGTTAAAGGTTATTGATTTAAATATAATGATTAAGATGTCATGAGTATGTTGCATGATCTCTTCCTACTATTTTTCTAGAAATAGAAAACTATGGATTAATTAAATAATTTATAAATTGTTATGAATGATTTCTAAAAATTCCATAAGCATTATGTACAATCATGTTTTGTGAGATCACCTTTATTCATATAAATGCTTACTAAAGATAAACTTATACCCATAGTTTTCTCATCTAATTCTGACATATCATGATATCCTTCATGATGTCTCATTAGATATTCCTTTCCAATAGCATCTATTATTGGACTAGCGGTTCTACACTTAAAGTCTTCATCCTGTGTGGTATATGTATAGTTAACTTCACAAGTGAATAGACTTAAATGTTAGTTAGTTTAGAACTAGATGTTATGTTCCTTTTTATCTTTATCATTGTCATCGCCACTCCTTGCACTATCATACTTATCATTATCTCTTTATTCTTTTTCGTCACCTAATGACCCAACAAGACAACTTTCACGAGAAAAAAATGTGTTTGTGGCTCATCTTGTGGTTTGGCAATAAGACTTACCCCTATCTCGTTTCAATTTATAGGTTCAAACCACATCAAAATATTGTTTGATGTAAAAAATATTTAAAATAATTTTATTTGCTTACAACCTTTCAATAAAAATTCAAAAAATTCAAAAATTAATTGTATAAATTTAAAAAAAAATTTGATAACATCATAGATAATATCCCATTTGCTTTTTTGCAAAAATTATACTACAAAAAATGATATATTTATATTGTAGATAATATCCACGATACTAAAAAATATTTCGATAATTTAGTTAAAATGGAACTATATAGTCATGTTCATATCAAACTTTATCAATATTGGTTATTATCGACGATATATCATGATATATGCTATTTTTTTAATAAACAAGGATCACTAATATTGTAACACCACGAAAATAAGTTCTTAAGTTAACCCAGAAAAGATAATTATTGTTAATAATAAATGAAAATATTGTAATACATAATAAAAGTTGACATAAAGAATTAAAAAATCACAAGTTTGAATCTTAAGACTAAGTAGTGCTTATTTTCATAAGGAAAAACTTAAAAAAAAAGTTTAAACTTTGGAAGGGGAACCCTTAAGGGCTAGAAAATGTGCTAAATCCTTGTGCATGTGTAACCTAAAAATGGTGAATAAATATTTGAACAAGTGATACCACTCATAAAGCAAACCTCACTATACATGAAATAGTAAGAATTCACAAACAATCATTATACCATGCAACATTCAAGATTGTACATAAACAAGAAAATGAATATGTAATATATGGTCATTACTATATCAAAATTCTTCTTAATTCAATTTATCTTTATCATTTTATTTTATAGAATGTTGTGACTTTTGATACAACGATAGAGCCAATACAATATGTCACCCATTGGCTGCACAATTCAAATAAATGATCTGTCGATGATCGACACACATTAAGTGAGCCATAAATCAAAGATTAAATCTAAAATATCCAAACCAAATGATAAGGACTCAGATGCCCATGGTACCCAATAAGTTAGAAGCACCTCCCATGCAACCCAAATCAATCACAATATACTCACAATCAAAACCCAATTATAATGATTGTAAATTTTAAGTCTATTTGTACTTTTAAGTTTGTGTGTTAGCTTTTCATGTGTAAAACACATAGTCTGTTTATTTTACTTAATATTTTGTCTTCCTTTATGTAAGATTAGTTATTCTGGATTAATAATGCATACACACGTATAATTAAAAACATTGTGATTGAAAGCATGTTTTTCACACACCACATGATTAATTATTTAGTACGCTAGGCCGTGAGTGGTAGAGTTTGGCTCAATTCAGGTGTGAGTATTTATGAAAATTACTTGACAATTTTTTGGAGCAAAAAAATATGATTTTTGACACCTCGCCACACCTTTCTACAAGGTCATGGTGAGGTGGTCAGCAAGAACCATAGTGGGGTGGTCCAACCATTGGTATACTTCTATAAATACCTTCATTCTTTATGTGCTTTTCATTTAGAAAATATGAAATGAAGCTCTGTCAAATTGACATCTTATTTGTCTATATGGATTTACCTCGTTATGTTTGGTGTTATGTATACTCTATTGTTTGGCTAGTGCATTATGAGTTTAAATTGTGTATGTCTTTACATACTGAGATTTAAACTCTAATTAGAAAGCTTTTAATATTTACTATTTGTTTTCTGATTCCTAATAATATATTTACTGTTTATTTGCTACTTGTTTGTGCTTATTTGTACTGTTGTTATGATTATCAGTTAAGTGTTTATCTTTCTATTGTATGCATATTTGGGTAGAGTTTTAAGGGGTCAATATCTCTTTAACCTAATTGTGTATCAGGTCTTGAACCCCTTCATTGTTGTTACACATGATTAGATCGTTCTATTAGTATAATATGAGTTTCTATCTTGTACATGCAAACATACTAGATCCAAACTCTGATTAGAACGCTTATTTATTTTGTGTAGCTGCATAATTTATTTCTTTTACTTGTAGTATGCCTATAGATTTATGTTTATTGCTTTTGTAGTATTAAATTAATTTGTCTGCTTCCTAATTAATTTATATTGTTTTTATTGTTTATCTACATGTGAATTTGTTGTGAATATCTAACGAGTTAGTATTTTTTTTACTTTAATTGTGTACCATGTCAGACTCTTTCTCTTAATAAATTATGTTTTGTTTGATTACATATTGTGAAAATACAATCATCATTTACTGAATATATTCATATATATGAGGTCTTAAAGTGATTAAAAATTCTTTATTACTTTTCAATATGTATAATTGTTTCACATGTTGTATGTTATTTGTTATGTTTATGTATGTTATTAGTCTAAATAGGAACCTACAAAGCACATCATCACTAATGTATTTACCGCAAATTATTCTTCCTTAATGTGTTTTATTTTTATTGTATATTAAATTAAACATGTTTTATATTTTCATCATATTATTTGTTTAATTCACATTTGTAATACTTCATTGGCCGAATTAGTATAAAACTCATAAAAATATTTTATGAATTGACGTCTCCATCTTCATCTAGGTCCTAATTACCCATTTAAGTCAGAATAAATTATAAATTAACCTTCGTGCAATTGTTATTACGTATGCATATTTTTATAAACATATAGAATTAGATTAGTCTAGATATAGTAAATTAAGACAAGTGAAAAGAAAAATACTTGTATAAGGAAGTTGTATTCCAGTAAATTTATTGCATTTATTTTGCAATGAACTCAATCAACAATAAACCATGAGCAATTAATAATTACTACATGTCGAAGTACTTGGCCAAATCATCTCTTAACAAACTTGATAAATTCCACTGTAAGGAAATGTGTTCTCACATTTTTCATTCAAATTTTAGCAAACGCAATACAAAACTGTACCACTTTAAATAACCACTACACAGGCAATCATTATGTCCAAAAATGTGTTCTTCGACTTATGACTATTTTGTCAGATTAGCCATGTAAGAGACTATTTTCAGATGATCAAAACAATATCCGCTCTTGATAAATATCCAATGCCTGCATTACTTTCTCTATGAATAATTTACGATGCAATCTGTACCTGCATTAGCCAGACTAATCATTAGTATGTGTATAGCGAGTCTCAATCTTTAATGATTTTAAAACATTAAATGCTTTGAAAACAAATATCTATATATAAATTATACATACTTGATTGCAGCTTCAAGCCTCCTACTAGCTTGCGGTATGGAGTCTGTCGGGAGTAAAATGATTAAAGAAATCAATTTAGGCTCCCCATTTATAGCACGTAACTTCAACCTTTTTACATCAACTCGTTTAGGTGAAAGATATGCCTATTTTTCTCAATTTTCTATAACTTTTCATCAGTTTAGAGTATTGAGTATCTATACTCACATCCATGTTGAGTCGTTTAGACACGGATACTCAGTAAAAACTAAAGAGTCCATATAACATAAACTTCAACCATATATACAAAAAAATTTGGAAGGTCACTCTTAGTCTTCCACAAGACCATAATGAAGAGTGGAAGCCATAAAAAGTTTCAGCTAAAGATGTTTCATCGTCAGTGCCATAAGCCATGTCAACACTAAGTTTTGAAGTCATACTTCAACCACAAATGCAGATTCTGAACATAAGACCACTGAGATAGGATGAATATGCAACTTAGGCTCATGCAAATGGTTAAGAGTACTTACAAAGTCAGTTCCCTATGGTAAACTGAAAGTTAATTAGGAATTCAAAAGCTAATGGATTAATAGAAGGCGACCAAGCACGATAGAAACCATTTCAGTGACATTTTTCATATTATTACGAGTTAGCAAAAATGCCAGATCAATGAAGATTATGATGCATGCCGTGTTTTTCTCAAGAGTGAGGGCAGTCAACATACCTAGGATTTTCTGGTCTTGTTTAGAGGTAGTAGGAAATTCTGCAAGCATCTGCTTACATTCTTCCTGCAAATCTTTCACAGCCTTTCTTTCCATGCTTGGGGTTGGAGGCAAATCACCATTTGACCAAGTAGGCAGTGTTCTAGCTGCTGCTATGACTGCTCCATCAACAAATGTATCGCCACCTTTGGACAACCGGCCTGCAAAAGATTTTATATGGATCATTTCCATAGCAAAAGCTAGATTTAGATAGATGAAGAAAGGAAATTCTGAAAGTTCTTACTGTTATGAAAGTAGTCTTGAGGAAGGCCAGAAATATTGAAAACTGACAAGAAAGAGTCCAAATGAATTTGACCATTGCCAGAGAAAGGAATAACATCCCATGGATTCTGTATATCTCAAGTTAGAAATTATATATGCGCATGCACATAGTCATATTAAATTCCGAAATAATTTATATAAATGTCGCACCCATGTAACTAAAAAGGAATACATCATTGTTTAATAGATACACCTTAATAACTTTAGATAAATAAATAAAGGGGGCGTGCCACAATTGTTTTTAATTAATGATAACTTTTTCTGTGGCGAACTATTGCACTCACTCTTGCAATTAGTATTTGATGGCCAATCAAACGAATGATAGTTTTGTCCCACTAATTATACTTAAGTGGTATAATTATTACTCGATAAAGTTAAAAAATATGTTTGTAATTTTCCCATGGTAGATTTGTTAACTTACCCTATTATTACCTATACACCACTATAGAGATAGTTTAGTATTTTCACTTTTTTCTTATTTTATATTACTCTTGTACCCATATATTTAAAGATTTGAAAACAATAGATCTTTTCCCTAAAAAAGAATCAATTTTCAAAAAGTATTATTCTCTTCTATTTTTCCTTTACGTTTTGTTCTACTAAGGAACTCTATATGATGGTTAGAATACATTTATGCAAGGTTACCTATTTTTTCTTTTGTACAATGAGATACACTGATATTTCAAATTTTATATTCTCAATTTGTTAGGGCTCGTTTTATAATGAGTTATGTTTTGTATTTTGGTTTTTATGTGTTAAAAAGTATTTTTTTCTAGTTCTTTTGTCAAAGAAACAAAACCTATTTGGTAACAAGTTATGTCCATGTTTTCTAAACAATGAAACAAAAATAATAAAATGTGATTTGTAGAATACAGGTGGACTCGTTATCTCTTCGAGTAGGGTTTTAAGTTTTATAGTATGAATTATGTTTTAAAAAACAAAAGTTCACAAACTTTTTTTTAAAGTTGTAAAATTAGGTTATAAGGTGGAGCACATTTTCAATTAAAAGAAAAAATTGAAAAAGGATGGGGTGACACCAAAGTCGTTAAGCTTATCTTTAAGACACTTTAGTCTTTAAATTTTCAACTAAGTCCTACTTTTTAGAAGAAAAAAATGTACAATATAGTCCTTAAACTTGAAGATTTTAAGGCCTAAAGTGTCCCATTTTAATAATATTTAGAAACCAATTTTTGTACATTACGTTCTAGTCTTTTAAAGTATAAGAATTAAAATGTACCAGTTGAAAATTTAGGGATTAAAATGTCTCAAAAACATAATTCAAGGACCACAAGAGTAATTTTTCTATTGCAAAATATAGTTAATTACTAAACACCACTAATTTCAAAAACTTGAGTTTGAACATAGGAAAAAAAAATAAAACACGTTACATAACAAGCTTAAAAATTAATTTTTTTTTGTTTGGGGAACAAGTTTTGAGCATTTTTTGATGGTCCTTTTACCATTGTATGAGACTTGGTTGATCATAAATTGAGATCGTAATTTCTTTTCATCCTTTTTTTTTTATCTTTCCCCTGTACATGGGTTTATCTGATCAAATTTCTCATGTACAAGTTTTGTAGTCACAATATAATAAACACAAAAATCTTCAACGAGATTTCAGTTTGCAGTAGCACTTACAACCCTGATTTTCTTTTTTCTTCCCCCTCCACACAAAAAAAAAATCTTTGTTTTCTACCATTATGCAATTGAATCAAGTGTACTCCCCTTCTGATTTCACCAAATTACTTCAACTTTCCCTTAATTGTCTTCCTACTCTTTCCCAACCAAGTGTTCCACATCAAAGAAAGAATGTAACAGTTCCACAAACCATTAGACCCATTAAGCAAGCTCTACCCTAATAGACATGCATATCAACCAAAGGAATTACAAAGCATTTGTTAAGCAAGTTTAGTTACGATATTTTAACTACTGGAAGGACTTATATCATGTAATGACTTGCAATTCTAGACAGCATTACGTGTAGCAACTTGTGTAAAAGAAGCTGGAGGAATTAGACTAGTGATCAAGATTATCCAAAACAAGAAAGTGGTACAAGAAAAGGAGGGAAAAAATTTAAAAGTACGCAATTTTTTCACTTATGGTGAATAGTACATACCACTGATGAGGAAAAGCCATATCTTTGCATGACCATGTTATTCTTCTGTCCGCTCATGTAATTGATAGTCAACTGAAAATAGTTATGAAAGTAGCCTGTCATCACCATACATCTGCAGCATCTATTTTGCTTTCTTAAGGTTTGTTCTTCAAATATCAAAATGTCTAAAAGCTTCTAGGAGATTACCAACATTCTAGGTACATTGAATATTCTACTAGCCACCTTAATGCCTTGAGTATAATGTATGTATGAGTGTTTCAAATGAAACATTACATCCTCTGAAACATAAACGTTTAGGTTCATAAAACGTATTTACAATTCAATAAGACTGGAAATGAATTTGTGCAACTGTACAAAACCTAGAGGTGACCAAATAATTCAATCAATCGATTTAAATTGAAAAATTTGATCCGATCCGTCAGATTTAAATCGAATTTTATTGATAAATTTTGTAATCAAATTGGATTTAGATTAAAAATTATAAAATCCGTTTGGGTTCAGATTGATAGATATTATAATCTATTATATTCGATCCAGACCGAATTACTATTAAATTATAAATAAATGCATACTTTAGCTTATAATATATTATATTTATACATGACATAATTACACTATATTATTATTTTAGCTTAAAAAATAAATATAAATATAAATATTAAATCTTAATAATAATTTAATAATTATTCATACATATTTCTTATTATTTTTATTTTATTAGTTGTGATTATAAATAATTAATTTTGTTAAAATTGTTCAAATTTAAAATTTAAATATTGTGTATATCGTGTTTTATATATAACAATAATTCATAAATAAATTTCATTATCAATCTGACCTTATCCGATCCAAAAAATACAATTTGTTCAAATTTAGATTGATTGGATCATCAGATTAGATTCAAATTAATAAAAAATAGATAATTTTGATCCGCTGTTAAACCTAGACAAGATGGTGTATCAATACTGAATAAAATGATCTATAAAAAGTATAATGCATACTTCAAATTTTTTATCCCTATAATAATACCATATTTTAAAGTAATTAACATATTTTCAACTTTATTATATATATTAATTAGTTATATATCTTATTTGGAACTCTTGTTTTAATTTTCTCTTTTTTTTTCCATAAATATTAAGCATAGTTTTATCTTATTTTCATTGTGTGATTATCCTAGTAGATTTTTTATTTAATTCTTTCCGTAAATTTTTTATTTATTGTGTTTTCCTATACGTTGATTTTAATTTATTTATGTGATATATTTAAGCCTAACTTTTATGAAAAGCATTATAAATATTAGCTATACATTTTATTTGGCCCTTTTAATTTAAAATTTTACTTGATTAAAATAGAAAATAAATAATAACAAAAATGTTAGAAACAAACAATGAGTTAAATTTGAGGTTCAAAAAGTGTATTTTTTCTATTTAATTTATTTTTCACTCGTATAAATTAAATATTTTAATGAGAAATGGGTCACCAGTGATAGCACAATCCACGAGGTGAATGACGGTACCCTTTAGTGTCATCGATGGTGACAACGCAAGAGCTTTTCGATCTCGCTTTCACGATGCATAACTCTGTAATAGTGGATCTGTGACTCAGGCATCGACGATGCAAGTGGAGGGCTTCAAACTGTGAAGATGCTTGAGAAGTAATGATGGCACCAAGTGTCCAGGATGATCAACGGTGGAGGCGGGACGTGGGAATGGCAGGTTTATGATTCCTTCGCATATTTAGAATATATGATTTTGTTTAAGAAAACAAAATCTGATAGCTTTAATACCAAACCAATGGGAATTGAGAAGGAATAAGAGAGAGAAGTAGATAAAAGGGAGAGAATTTAGACGAATACAGGGGTTAGCGGATTGAACAAATAGAAATCGAACAATTTGGGAAGAAATAATATTCAATTCATAACCTTATTTTGAATCTAAGATTACTTGGTTTAAACAATTTTCTTTGGTTTGACCACTGAATCAATATTATAATGTTTGGTTCATGATTGGAATGAAATGGAATGAAAAACATTATATATCACTTTAATACCTCTATATTCAGTAAAATTTAAATAATATTATTTAATTAGTATTTTTTCGTCAAACAAAATACATTATTGAAATCGTTATTTTTTTAAATAATTATTACTTAAAAAGAAAATATATTATTAAAATTATTATTTTTCTAAATAGGGTTTAGGGTTTCGAGGTTCAGGATTTAGGGTTTAGGGTTATATTTGTGGGTGAAGGTTTAAGGTTAAAATTATTATTTTTCTAAATAGAGTTTAAGGTTTTAGGATTTAAGATTTAGGATTTAAGATTTAGGATTTAGAGTTTTAGGATTTGGGATTTAAGGTTATATTTGTGGGTTAAGGTTTATGATTAAAATTATTATTTTTCTAAATATGGTTTTGGTTTTCGTAAAGCATATCATTTTTATTTTGGAAATTCTTTGGCTAATAATTATGATTTACCAAACTCAGTTTCAACATTTTCTTGTGTTTTTGTTTTGTAGTTAATTTCAGCATTTGAAAAGCATGAGAATGATGATGGTGTCATCACCCCTACATTGCCTTCACACAAGTCGTCCATCATACATGATGGATCCTGTACTTAATAAAAAACCAGTTCACGACCAACTAGAGAACTCACCAGTAAAACAAGTGGCTCTAACCGTGCCCACCACCGATGACTTGACACTTCTGGTTTAAACCTCTTGAATGTGAGAGCTAGTAATTTTATCATGTGCCTTTCTCTCCTTCCTCAAAACTAGTTCTTCTAGTATCTCACAGAGCTCCTAACCATCACAAACATTTCTGCCCGGATAGCAGTGGTGCTTCTGGCCAAGCTCATGGCTGCAAAAATTACGAACTGTGTTATCTTCAAAGGCACGAGGTGGGAGTTTGGTTGTATAATAAATCTATGAAAATAGAGTTATTATATAATTTTAATGCTTAATATTTACTTATTTAATTAAATAAATGATATTTTTAGACATAAATATTTAAATTTGATAATTTTAGGCCAAAGTTCGATAAGAGAATATAGGAATTTTTTAGAATTTTTATGATGTTTTTAACCAAAGTGGATGCATATAGAAGATTTCTGGGATCCACTTAGATTTTAAGAGGACACGTGGCAACAACAATGATGCATTGTCAGACCAATAACCGCACGTTGCGTGTCATCACATCTTCAAAGTTTGATAGCCCAATGCCCGTTTCGACACGTGTTAGATGCGCGTTCAATTCAACTTTTCTCTATCCCACGTCATCCAAAAGCACACTCTTGCGAAATAGGGAGCGTCGCGTGACACCAACTCAACATTTCCACTCCACATCATCACTAATGACTGTTGCTCCCCACCACGTGTCAAGCACACATTCGCTCCGCCTCTGTGACATATGTTGCCCATCCATAATCAAATTTGTTCTTAATCCTCTTTTTCATCTCAGCTTTTGATTTGAAACTGATCCAACGAGCCATTTTTCAAGGATTTTATCCCCAAAACCCTATAGAACCCGAGAAGAGCATTTCTAGAGCACTTTTACAGTGGTTTTCACCATTTTTGATCAAGGAGGCAAAGGTTTAAGATTCTTTGAGCAAAAAAAGCAACTTTAGAGCATTTTTGAAGGGATTCTTCATAAAGATTTCACTATTCATCTCTATTAAGTGTAATCATTATGTTTCTTGTAATTTTTTCCATTGTAATTATTGTTTTAAAAAATGGGTTTTATGGAGTAGATATTTTGTTATAGGGACTTGATTGAAGCAATGATATGAGCATAATTTCTTAATGTTTATTTTAATGTTATTTAAATATTTAGATTATTCAATTTGGTGTACTTAATGATCGCATTGGTCATTTAATTAAGTGATTTATTAATTTTATATACAATGGAAAAATTAGTATAAAATGATGGATATACATTAAATTGACATTACTATAATGTGCCAAGAAATTTTCATTATTATTTGTATAATCTTAATTGAGTCTTTTATGTTTCATTGACCCGTGTATGCTTAGATGGCCTTAGAAATGAAGACTATGTATATTTGGATGGGTAGTAATTAATGGAATAGGACTTGATTAATAATCCAATCATTTATTTAATATTAATGAGATATAGAAAATCATGGTATTAGGATGGGGGAAATTGAATTCCTAAGTTTGTTTAATTTAAGTCGTGAATCTATTTTTATTTCTTTAATTAATTTAGTTTCTTTAGTTTAATCTGTTAATCATTTTCGATAGTTCAAATAGAAAGGAAAGGTATATATTTTGATACTTAATCCTAATATATGCCAAATAAGTTCTTCATGAGTATGACGACCCCATTCTTAAAAATACTTATCCTCGTATGTGACCCGTATATTTGCAAATTTGCAACACTGTAACCCTGGTACTTCCAGTGTCAATGAACACATCTGCCAAATGTGGTGTCGACACAATTTATGCCATTCATATTGCTACTGTTAAAAGTGTTTTTTTTTTATGAAAGTGTATCACCTACTTAGCTCAATAAAGAATTAAACTCACCCAAACCCTTCTAGTGGACCCAATTTCCTTTTTAAGATTCTAAATCACTACAGCCCCAATCTTCTCTTCTTCCTTAATACCTTGATAGTTTAAACGAGTTGTTGGATCAGTTGAGAAATCCCGAAGGGGGGGGGAATTAGATAATGGGTTTAATGAATAAGTGCAATTCACATGCTAATCTCCAGTTATCTGAAATAACTTGGATCAATTTGTTCATAATTGATCCAAATTTTGTAAGGTTGGGGACCATATTGACCGATAAAAAAATAAGGGGACTAAATCAGTTTAGAAAGGACGGGGACCAAAGATTGGTAATTTAGCCATAGTTTTAAATGCATGATAAAAAGAAGACTTTCATAACAAATTCTAATGAGATAATTACTATAGATGCGTCTATCCATATTTGAAAGTTTAAACGCTACATAACTAATTTAATCTATTCCTTTTGTTGAAACACAGAGTTCAACATGTAGAAGTAGAATTTCACATAAACATATAACCAAGCAAAAAAGTTGTCAATATAAATTTTATTACGTGTAAAAGATACCTCATCCCCTTTTTGAATCCGCTGTCCTGCATTGATCATCACTTCTAGCATACGATCTTTAAAACGCCAATGGAAAAAGCAGTTTGGCTGGTACGAATGATTTAGCATATCTGTAAAGTTCGATGAAGTTTTTAAAACATAGACGCAAATTAAACTAAACTATCAAGTTCACAGGAATGTCTTCTTCAGATGTCAAGTATGTTGATGGCTGAAGTCCAGAATAATATAGGAAAAACAACATACAAAGAGTATCCAGCAGCAGCACTAAGGCACTTCTAAAATTGTTGGAAAATAAAAATATGATATTATAAATATAAGTGTACTTCTCCCAATGTGATCAATGAAAATAGAATGAGTTTATTTTGCTTACTAGTTTCCCACTTAATCAATTGAACAATTTTGCATCAAAGATTAATGCCCAAGTTCAACTTAGGAGTGAAATTCTTCTGGTGTAAGGTATAAAAAGTCGGTAATATGATAAAACAAAAGATGTGAAATGCATATTGAAAATGTAAAGTATCCTAATGATGCAATATAGGAAGAGAAGGAATATTCGGATAGAGAAAATTGGGAATAGATATTTATTTAGAATGATAACTTCAGTTTTAGGTCAGGAGACTATAGTTGGTGGAGAAATCAATAATTTATTTATACAATTTTGTTGAATACAATCATAAAACAATGAAAATATTAGCAATCCCCGGTAATTACAAAAATAATGAAACTCAAAAAATTTTAAAATCTGAAAATAAGACAACTAAATAAACTTTCTAAATATCATTTATCCTAATTTTTATTTTACTCCTATAGTGAAATATTTATCTCTGGCTTGGAAAAGGAAAAAGTATTCAAAGTTGGCAAGTAGCACGTAAACCATGAAAGCAATAGGAAGAATCAAAACTTGCAGTAGTCTTTTATCACCATCATCTAAAACTCACGTAGTTTTTGTCTTTTGGATTTCTTCTGTGTTTATTCCTAATCTTTTTCAGAAAGCCCTTGAAGATCCAATGTAAAGATCTATCATAGTAGAAAAAATGAATGCACTCGAGAAGAACTGCATTGGGAGCCAATCAAGTTACCTAAGAGAAACAATATTGTGGGTTGTAATGCGTAAATGGGTGTCTACTAAGAAGTTTCATTCAGATGAGACACTATAGAGGAATAAGGTCATAATAATGGCTAAAAGGATATGCTTAGATTTATGGGATTACATTGCATATAGTGACCAAGGTGAAAATTGTTCAAATTACTCTTTATTGTTGTGAATCTAAATTGGTCATTATTGATGTTTGATGTGAAAAATGTCTCTCTATGAAGATTTGAAAAAAGTAGGTGTATCTTGATCCTCTTTTTGGATTCCCAAAAGAAGGAGAAAAGGTATGCAAGTTGAAAAAATTCATATACAGGTTGAAATAATCACCTAGGATATGGTTTAAAAGGTTGAGTTGCCAAATGGAGTATAATTTTAAACAAATTCAAACATATCACAGTAGTGATATTACCTTCTACTTTATGTTAATAACATGATTGTTTTAGGTAAAATATTGGTTAGTTAGAAAGGTTACCTAACTATTTAACAAAAGAATTTGAAAAGAAGTTTAGGGATATTTGAAGTACTTGGATATTGAAACTTCTTAATCTAAGTAAAGATTTTTTTCCTCTCTCTCTCAATGGTTTGGTTGAAACTAGTATTTATGTTGAGGCCTTTATTATAGATAATGCTACTGAGGTGAATTATCTCTTTACTATTTTTCCTAATTAGATTCCAACTAATAAACAGAGATATCAAAGATTAGTAAGAAAAATGGTTTATTTGACTCATATACTTGGTTCGTTATATGCAGCTAGTGTGGTGATTCATTACGTGCATAATCCAAAAGATCAAACACATGGACGCTATGAACCAGATCTTGGCATAGCTATAATCCTCCCATTTAGAGGTATTTTATTCTCTAAACATAAACATCTAAACAACATAAGTTACATTGATTCTAACTTTGCAAATTATGAGGTGAATAGAAAGTGTGCTTCATGACAAACAACATTTGTCGGAGGCAATAAGCTAACTTAGAGTAAGAAACAAAATATAGTATCGTTGTCTAGCTCTTCACCATGCTATTATATAGGTGTCTTGGTTAAAGATTCTATCAAGTGAACTTAGTTTTGGTCCTAAATAAATGAGCAATATCCAGGTGTAGATATTCGATCATTAGGAGTCCAGCCCAATCAACATCAATATAAACTTCCAATGTTCAATTGATTGTTTTCCTGAACATAAGCCCCTTTCCAGGATCATTTTTCAAGTACCTTAGAATATGGGGTTTATTGCCTCCAAGTGATCTACTGATGGGTTGCCAAGAAACTAGCTAACAACACTGACTGCAAAACTTATACCTGGACGTGTATGAGTCAGATATATTAACTTACCCATCAAACGTTGATACCGCCCCTTGTTAACTGCTAATTCATAAATTCGAGGCATTAGTTTTGGTGTTAGGATCTATGGGTGTTTCAACAGGTTTACACCCACTCATGTCGGTCTCACGTAAGAGATCTAAAACATACTTGTATTGAGAGACTGAAATTCCTTTGCTTCTCCATGCCACCTCTATCCCCAAGAAATATTTCAAATGTCTCAAGTCTTTAATCTCGAATTCCGTAGATAATAGCATCTTAAGCCTTCTCATATCTCCTCCATGATTCCCTGTAAGAACTATATCATCAACATATACAATCAAAACTATGATTCTTCCATCTGTGAAGTGTTTGACAAATAGAGTGTGATCTGCCTGTGTCTGAGAATATCCATCCTATTTGAGGACCTTGGTGGTCCTGTCGAACTATGCTCTAAGTGACTGTTTAAGTCCACATAATGTCTTTCTCAACTTGCAAACCTTCCCTTGTGTATCCTTAATCTCAAAGCCAGAAGGTATATCCATGTAAACTTCCTCGATCAAATCTCCATTTAAGAATGCGTTCTTGACATCAAGTTGAAGCAATGGCCAATCCTGATTATCTGCAATAGACAACAAGACACGAATTGTGTTAAGTTTCGCTACAAGAGCAAAAGTCTCCTGATAATCAATTCCATATGATTGGGTGAACCCTTTAACCACCAGTCGGGCTTTGTATCTATCTACACTTTCATCTGCCTTCTATTTGATTGAGAATATCCATTTATAGCCCACTGGTTTCTTTCCAAGTGGTAGCTCTATTAACATCCATATACCATTCTTTTCAAAGGCAATGTATTCTTCTAATGTAGACTTGCACCACTCAAGGACCTTTGGAGCCTCGTTGACAAAATTAGGAATCTTGATTTTGTCTAAAAATGTTACAAATGCTTGAAATTTTGGGACAGATTTGCGTAAGAGATGTAAATGCATGATCAAACACCTTTTCTTTGTGTAATAGGAAGATCTAACTCCAGGTCATGACCTAATTGTGGACTAGAATTTGCTTCTTGGTTCAACTTGGCTCATAAGAGTTTCTTGACTTTGTTGATTCCGTATGGACAAATAAGGATTTTTCTTTCTTCCATAGACTTTTATGGCATCATTAGGAAGAAGATATCTAGGGTAGACAATGGGAGATCGATCATGCTTGGTTTTTGATGGAGAATTATGTTGAATCATTAGTGTTTGTAAATCTAAAATTGGAACCAGATTTGGAGTATCGGAGGAAAAGGACAAAGTGGAAGGCAAATGAGATGGTGAACTCGATTCAATGAGTGATGACCAATCCCAATTCTACAATTCATTTGTATGATTCTCCACACGAATTGCAGAATTAGAGTAGAATGAAATTTCTTCAAAGAAAATAACGTCCATGGAATTGTAGAACTTGCGGGTGATGGGAGAGAAACATTTGTAGCTCTTTTGGTTGGCTGAGTATCCAAGAAAGACGCATTTAATTGCACGGGCATTAAATTTACCACGATATTATGAATGGATATGGACAAAGGCAATGCAATCAAAAAGTTTGAAAGGAATTTGTGACATAAGTCGTGAGGTAGGATATTGACCCTGAAAAGTTTGCAAAGGTGAGTGAAATTTGAGGACCCGAGAAGGCATTCAATGATCATATATTTTGCAGTAAGAATGGCTTCACTCTAGAATTTTTTAGGAACATTGGCTTGAAAAAGCAAAGATCGAGCAACCTCAAGTATATGACGGTTTTTACGTTCGACTACACCGTTTTGTTAGTGTGTCAACACAAGAGCTTTGTTAAACAATACCATGTGATTTGAGATATCTACCAAGATTGGAACTAAAGAAATTTCTAACATTATCAGTTTTTAGGATTTGAATATTAGCTTTGAATTGAGTTTAAAGTATGGCATTAAAAAGTGAAAATATGTGCTTGGTTTCAGATTTTTCTTTCATAAGAAATGTCCAACACAATCAAGTATGATCATCAACTAACAATAAAAACCATCAAGCACCAGTAATACTAGGAATACGACATGGCCCCCAAATGTCACCGTGAATGAGGGAAAATGGTGACTTGGTTTGTATATGCATGGTGAATAAGTGTTTCGAGTATGCTTTGCTAACTGAAAAACTTCACAATGAAATAAATTTGGATTTTTATTAATGAAAAAGGATGGAAACAAACGTTTCAAGTACAGAAAATTTGGATAACCTAGACAAAAGTGTCACATCATGATTTCACTTTCCTTATTAGTATGACTATCAAGATGAGGAGGGGAATTTGGCTACATGCATTGCTGAATTACTAGAGCTATGTGTGGAGTTATTCCAGTTGCTACTAAATGTGGTGTTGATATTTGCCTTTTGTATAAGTTGCTGGAGAAGTTCTAACTATTCCTTAGTGGATGGGACAAAATTACCAGATTAAGTTACTTAAGTAATTGTGGCATTTCTTTTTGCCTCGTGATCTCGATTCGGCTTCCAATCATAAGGTTTTCCATGTAATTTCCAACAAGTTTCCTTCAAATGCCCAAGCTTCCGACAATAATCACACCACAGGCAACCTTTCTTTATTAGATTATTATCGGTATTTTGAAAATTGCTTCAAGCACCAAATGCACTAGAATCTGGTGGATTGTCTTTGATTGTTGCAAACACTGGGACTTTAGGAATCGTGGGAGGATTAGATTGTCCTAACATAACACATTTTTCGCTCTCCTTTTTGCACACCTTAGAAAATGCCTCACGTAGACTTAGTAGTGGTTTTGTTCCAAGAATTCTACCCATTACTTCATCAAGAGATTTATCGAGTCCCATCAAGAATTTGAAGACACGCTTAGTCTTCACGATCTTCTGAACACTTCCATTCATGTGTCTCAAACAAGTCTAGTGATGAGTGCTCAAAAAGCACTAAAATTATCATGATTTTATTCACTTTAATTGATTAAAAAGATATATTTTATATGATTTTATCATGTTTTAATATAAATCCATCTTTTCGGAATCATAGATATTTTTTTAGGTATTTTCACTTAAAAAAATAACTTAAAGACTCAGAAAAATACTGGAGGCAATACATCACAAATATATTTATAAAATAAATTAAGAAAAGTCAAAAAAAGATGGAAAAATGGGTCAAAAAAGATGAAATCGCGCACGTAGCTGCCTAGTGGTGCCGACCAACGCGCGCAACGTGCCCAACAGCGTCGAGCAGCCCGCACCGCAACCTCCAGTCGCGCCGAGCAAAGCGCGCGCATTACCTAATCACGCCGAAGTTATCGCGCACACAACGCCCAATCCGCATGCGCCTCTACCCCATTCCGTGCACGCCGCCGCACCCCACCTACCAATGACGTCAGCGATGATGTCATCATTCACCTAACACGCGTTTGCTACATTTTTTCTCACACTTTTTCTTCCTCTTCTCACCTATAAATATCATCCTTCTCTTCAAACCAAAAATCTTCTTCTTCTCTCTTTCTTTCTCTCCATTGCTTAGTTTTTAGTTTTTCATAGTTTTAGAGTTTTTTTTCTTTTTGAGAAAAACTAATTATGTTTTTGTAATTTATTAGTTTTTTTATTCAATAAATGAAAATGTAATTCCGTTTGGAGGTTTTCCAGCAATAAAATTAGCATCAAAGTATTATAAGGATTTTATTTTTTTTGAAGTTATTTAAAAAAAATGAATAAAAAAATTTAATTGTTTTTTTTTCAAATTTTGTTTTCAATTTTTATTTTAATTTTTCTTTTATTTTATTTTCTTTTAATTTTCGTTTAATTTTTAATTTAATTTAATTTTTTTTTGTTTAACATTTTTTTTATCTTAATTTTCATTTAACTTAATTAACCTATATCTTTATTAACTTAATTAACTTAAATTTTTACTTAACTTAATTTTAATAGCATGAAAAGTAAAGACCTAAGAGAGTTATGTTTAGGAGACTAGTTCTTGGAAGCCTTTGTGCCACTAGTTTTTCTTGAAAACGGTGCTCTGTTTAGGAGAATGGTTTTTAAGGAGCCTTTGCCCCACCATTCTTTCGTGGAAGCATTCTTACTTAAAAAAAATAAAAAAATAAATACTAAAACTATCTCCAAAATTTAAAGTTTTAATTACAATCTAAGAAGTTAGTTGCTTTGTTAGTTCTAGGTACAACTGTGTTTTGATGCCCTAATTATTTGATTTGCACCTAAACGTAAGTTATCTAAAACCCACAAGTATGTACCCAGTTTTAAGTACAGAAAAATTTGAAAATCCATAGGGTATGACTGAAAAAGTATAGGTAGACAACTTTGTCTTACCTGTAGGTTTGATTGACTCAATGATTTAGGGATGAGTTTACTTAAAATAAAATTCCCAAATTACGTCTTGCTAAGACTTTAAACTAAGTGCAGGATAGGAGGCAACCTATTATTTTAGGTAATTTTCTTTTATTTGTTTTATTTATTTAATTTCTATTTTTTATTTTAGTTTAATTACATTTGAATAATTTTAAAATTGTTAAAACTAAAAATATTTGTTAAGATGTCAGAAATTCAGAGCGATCTGTCTGTGTGCACTTTAATGAACATGATGAATGCACCTGTATTTCTCTATTACTACTTCCACATTCTCAGGAAATAGGTAATCTTTCTTCTTCTTTTTTCTTTATCTTTAATTTATAATTGTTACATTGGAGACAATGTAAGTTCTAGGTTAGGAGTGATGAAAAGTTACAATCCTTAATTTCAAAAAAATAAAAATTAACAATTTTAAAAAAATAAAAATAAAAAAATAATTTTTATTTTATTTTTATGTTCACATTTTCATTTTTATTGTGTTTGGTTTTATTTTCTTTGCGTGATTTAGTATTTTTTGGAAATTTAGAATTAGTTTTAAAAAAACATATCTCACAAAAATTTATCATTTCTTTAAATTAAATTTAAGTAAATAGTTAAGTCTTTTAGACTGTTAGATTAATTTTTGAAAATATATCATTAAATATTTTTTATTTTTTATTTTTTATGGTAATTAGTTAGTTTTTGTAATAACTAGTATTTCTTGATAAAATGTGAAAATTATATTAAACCCAAAATCGGTGTTGATGAGCAAAACTGACATCGTCGATCCTACAAATACTTTGGTTTTATATTTATAAAACTCTCGCAAGTGCACAAATCATTTCATAGAAAATTATAAGTATACTCCAAAGGTTGATCTAAAGAAAAAATATATGTAGTTTTTAATTTATTATTCAAATTTTTAAAAACGAAATTAAATCTTAAATATCTTGTTACGATATTTTGGGTTTTGTGTTTCTAATCTAACAACATAAGAATAAATATAGATACAGATTAAATAAACATTTATACAAATTTTATCATTTATAATAGTAGAGTATTTATGGATATAATAACTAAGTTAATTATGTTGACTCATATTATTTAGGTTATTAAAGATATAAATTGATATTTATTGATTCTCTCTTTTATATATGAATACCACGTTTGGTGGGTTAGATATTTTTTGTTAACTAAACAAATTAATTAACACCTATGGGTAAGGTTGATAACTAATTTGGTTAATTAAATTAATTCTTTTTTTCTAAGAGATTGAAAATGAACCATTTAAATGACACCTTTGGTGGGGTTAGACAGTTTAAACTTTATTCAAGGTGTCCAAATTAAACCTAAGAATTTAATTATCCGAGTACTAACTTTTAAGTTTTAAAACCACTAATGAAAACATGTTATAAATACATTTTCAAATAATAATTCATATAAAAACTTTTGAATTAGAGTTTCACTCTAACTACCGGGTGATGTACCAACAAATAAAAGAACACTACTCTAAATCAGACTGAATAACTAAACCTTAAAATCTAATTTTTAGATTTAAGTTTGTAATGAAAAATAATATATTTTTCTCTAATATTTTTAATATAAAATCTTGAATAAAAACAAAATCAATTCATTTTAGAGATTTTTATCTATTTAATATTTCGCAAGCATAACAACGTTATTATTATATCATGTTTACAAACAACCAACAATGTTAAATTTAATCACAGACAAATTAAATATAACATACAAGAATAAAATATAAGAAATAACTACAAAGAAAATAAAATCCTTACAATACTTTAATGCTAATTCTATGGTTAGAAAACCTCCAAACGGAATTGCATTTCTATTTATTGAATAAAAAAGCTAATAAATTACAAAAACATAATTAGTTCTTCCCAAAAAGAGAAACTCTAAAACTAAAAGAAACTAAAAACTAAGAAATGGAGAGAAAGAAAGAGAGAAGATGATTTTTGGTGTGGAGAGAATGAGGATATTTATAAGTGAGAAGAGGAAGAAAAAGTGGGAGAAAAAATGGTAAAAAATGTAGCAAAGACGTGTTAGGTGAATGATGTCGTCATCGTTGACGTCATTTGTAGGTGGGGTGCAGCGGCACGCACGGAATGGGGTAGAGGCGCGCAGAGGCAAGCACGGACTATGCGTTGTGTGCGCGACGACTTCGGCGTGATTGTGTGATGCACACACGTTGCTTGGCACGACTGGACGTTGCGGCACACACTGCTGGGCAGCTACGTGCGTGATTTCATCCTTTTTGACCCATTTTGTCCAATTTTTCTCATTTATTTTATGAATATATTTGTGATGTAGCCTTCAGTATTTTTCTGAGTCTTTAAGTTATTTTTTTAAGTGAAAATACCTGAAAAACAATAAAAATACCTATGATTCCGAAAAGACAGATTTATATATAAAACATGATAAAATCATATAAATATATATCTTTTTAATCAATTAAAGTGAATAAATCATGGTAATTTTAGTGCTTTTTGAACACTCATCATCTAACTGTTGCTAATGACGAGTAAGGGTTATGAAATAGACCATCACATAGTTTTCGCCTTAACGAAGGTCTTAGTGAGAACTTTCCAAATAGAAAAGCTTGGTAGTATTCTCACTACTAAAGAACGTTTCACATGCTACTTTCCATATTTCTTTTAGTGTGGTATACAACAAGAAATTTTCTCCTATCTCGATTGTCAAAGAACTAATTAACCAAGACATAACGAATTGTTTTCTGCTCACCAGTGAGATATTCATCCTTACTTCGCTCGCTTATGATCATCATTGATTGAGACCATTGAAGGTAGTTGTGGCCATTAAGTTTATGGGTGATGATAGGGATGAAATTTTCTGTGGTGACTAGTGTTAGCCGAGGAGCAGTAGGAATATTGGATGAGAGATTAAATGTAGATGAATCCCCAGATATTTGCTCGGGGCCTGCCATGACGAGATGATTTTGGAAATAGAAGAAAATGGCTAAGAGTAGCGGTTTTGAAAGAAAGTGTAGGGTTTCTGAGCCTAAAGCTTTGATACCATGATGCTTTATGAGATTTGCGGAAATAACTTCTTGTATTACTTCTTAGAATTGGTTACATATATATACAAATGACAATCTGTTCTTATGATCTTAATTGTTTCCTATAAATTAAGATCTATACAAAATCTCAACTAATATACAACTGGATATCTCTAGGGAATAAAATCAGAATGTCCACCAGAATTTTAAGAAACTAATCTCCTAAAAATCAGGATTACAGCTAATCACACCCCTAGATTGATTTCCTACAAAAAATAGTACAAACTTATATAAAAAACATAGAATATCTATCTAATCTAACGTCCCCCATAAATTAAAAGTAGTGGAAGAACCATCAATTTGACTTGAATAGAACAAAAACAAGCCTCATGTAGAGGTTTGGTAAAGGCATCTGCCAACTGATCCTCAGTAAGAGCATGTTGCACATACAAGGTTCTTGCATGAACCTGATCACGAAGGAAATACCAATCCAACTCAACAAGTTTTCATTCAAGTATGTTGCACAGAGTTGACAAAGAGATGCTTGGTATTGACATTGTCATAGAACATGATAGAAGTATGTGGCACTGGTAAGAACACATGTAGTTTCTGAAGAAATGAAGAAAGCCAAATCATTTCTAGAACAGCAAGTGCTTAAGCACAATTACCCGCTCTTAACACTAGGCGTAAAACCACTTTCTACTTGCTAGAGAACAAGAGACTAAAATGTTCCCCAAAAAAAAATGTAATATTGCACCTATCATCGGTGCTACTAGCCCAAACAGAATCAAAAAATTATATCAAACCAAGAGTGGTATTTTGGATAAATACACTGTTAAAGATGATTTATGAGTGTGTGTATTAGGTGTCTAACACTAGGTGTCTTAGTGGTGTGAGTTGTGTATTAGGTGTCTTAGTGGTGTATTAGGTGTATGTCACCTAAGATTGTCTCTATCTTTGTATATAAATAGGTAGTGTCTTTGAATGATAATAATAAAAGAGAATTCTGATTTTACATACACCATTATGCAATGTGGCCTTAAGGTAGCATATCACATGTTTCAGAGCTTCCCAATGAGCTATTGCTAGGTCATGTAGAAATTGACATAATTTGCTCACCATATAAGCAATATCAAGCCTGGTAAACATAGTACTAAAGATCCCCAACAAGGCTTCTAAATTCAATGGCATTATCCAAAAGTTAGACCCTCAAACCAAGATAATGAATGTCCAACATACATAAGAGACAGACGATTTTGAAGAATCAAGACCACTTCTTAGAAGTATCTCAAATATATACTTGTACTGACTTCAATGAATAGCCTTAGAATCTCTTAGTATTTGAATATGAAGAAAATAGCTCAAGTTTCCTAAATTTTTATGCGAGAAACAAGATTTAGCATGAGTGTAGTTCCTGAATATAGGTCATGTCACATCTAATGAGGATGATGTCATCCATATATGTCTTCCACAAATATGGAGGAATTAGCCTCGAAACTTATGAAACCCAAATTTAGCAAAGAGTAAGAAAGCTCTTGAAATCAAGCTCAAAGAGCTTATTTAAGCCCATATATTGTTTTGTTCAATTTTCACACCAAGTTAGAAGAGCTAATGTCATCCAAACCTTGGGGTTCATACATGTAAACTTCTCTAAAATCCTATTAAAAAAAGCATTGTTAATATCAAGTTGTTTCAAAGTCCAACTTGATGAAAAAGCAAAAATAAGAATCACTCACAGTTTGAGGCTAAAAAGTCTTAGAATAATCAACGTCATATTTTTGTTTGTAACCTTTTACCACCACACGGGACTTGTATTCATCCAAAGTGCAATCACTCTTCAATTTGACCTTATAAAGCTATTTAGAAGAAATAGGCTAGCAGTTTTTGGGTTTAGGAACCAAAGTCCATGGGTTGTTCCTCACTAATACCCCAAATTTCAATTTCTTAACATGTTCCATTTTGGTACCCCCTTTGCCTCAAACATAGCATTTTTTTTGTAAGAAAAAAAAGAAATTCAATAAAATAAAGCATGAATACAAACCCACCAAACTATCAAGAGAACAAAAACCCCCTAAAATAGAAAACAAATGAGAAAAAATACAAAACATTAGCCCCAACCTTAACTACAAGAATGCAACCTAAGGAGCCAAACCCATCCCTTTGTAGCTACCTTAATGTCACGACCTTAGTTTTTCAAGTAGCGATCGTGCGGCACTTAACACCATCCATTGCACTAAGCCTGCCTTTGAATCCGAATAAAACTCCAAAGAGACTAGAAAGAGAGTTTGCAAAGAATGTTTTGTATTGCTCTAGAGAGAGTTTATCTTACAAGATGCTAAGAATTCCCAAGATGATTACAAACGAAGAACAATTGGTCTATTTATAGTGTGGCTTCTAAGCTTAAGAATATGCCACCACTTTCTAGATAATTCTAAGCCTAGAATATATAAGAGTGTTCTAGGTTTATGTACAATGTGCCACAAGGCTCTAGGACCTTCTAGCCAACTCTAGAGTTTTCTAGGTTTGTCTAGTTCCTTCATGCACGTTCCGGGATGTTCCGTAAGCTTCCAGCGGCTTCTACATTCTTCCCGAACCATCCGGCACGTTCTAGAACATTCCAGCCCATTCTAGCACCCTCCAGCGTGCTCTAGAACATTCTAGGGTCTTCAAGCTTGAGTTGAGTCCATCCAACTCTAGCCCTTTCTAGACTTCTCTAGGCAACTCTAGAACTTTCTATGTAGAATAGTCTAGATCCTTTAAGCAACCACCATTTATTTTGGATTTTTAGGGACATTCTGAGCAGGACGTGACATTAAGCTATCATATTTAAAAACCTCTAAAGGGATCACATATTTCTCTCCACCGATGTCAATCCAACTTGGTAAGAATAAAAAAGAGATAAGAAACACCAAAGAGAAACATATACCATATGACACAACTAACAAGACATTAACAAGCAAATAAAACTAAGAAAACCAAACCACAGACAACTAATAGAAGTGAAAAAAGTTTAAAGTAGAAACATAGCATTGAACCCAATGACACAAATCACACTAGCTAGAATAAGCCAACTTAGCTTCCAAGTCCAAACAATGCAAGTCAGCATCTTTTCCCGTGGTAACTTCTAAATTGTTGTACTCAAAGCTCAGATAGATTCGGTTCATAAGTCAAAATATTCAGCCCTATCAACCTGCATACCAAAACTTCAAAGAAAAGATAGGCCGTAACTCTACTAGATTGGACCTAGAGGAAATGAAGCATACATATGTCCAACACTAGGCTAGAGTTTTGAATCCGTAGAAAAGCACTCTCTGGGAGATGATGACGAAGGATCCAAAAAATATAGCATTGAGAAAAAAATGTCAAAAGAAAACAGGTAGATAAAGAAAGAGAAATCTGGTTTGGCTTATGGAATATTGGAAAGAAATCATCAAGAAACAAAGGAGATAAGAAAAGAATTGGTATAAATGATAAGAGATTGCATTCAACACCGTTTTTGAGCTCCAAATTGCAACACCACCTCTAATATTTTGCAAACTAAATCTAAGGCCTAAAACATGCATAAGTGAAGAATTATTAGGAAAGAGTGAACAAAGATAAGAAATCGATGAAAATTGCAAGAAATTTGGTGAAATATGGTGGAGGAAAGAGAAAGAAAGGGCTAAGAGAACCCTAACACAGCTTTCACAATAGACTCTCATTCGGTTTCTCTATTTTTCCCTCAACATAACATGTTGGTTCAGGTAAAATGACAAAGATAGAAAATGTAAACTGTGGAAAAGGTATGAAAATCTTCACTTTGCACAGAAGTAGAAAAAATTGGAATAAGACAAGAAGAGTGAATTGGTGAACCCAACACAAACAACTAACTAGATGTAGTTGAAGAAATAGGAATTGGTAGACAACACAAGCAACTCTAATAAAGTTGATATAGTGGAAAAAAGGTACAACAAGTGGATAGATAGATAGTGATAGAATAGGAAAAAGTAAAGAGAAAGTAGCCTCAGAGAGAACATCTGAATTACCATAGGAGGCATAAGGAAACATATTCTCATGAAATCACATGGGAACCTAGGGTTCAATTTATGGGAATTATAACTTCTAGTGCATGGGAAAAAAGTAGAACCAAATACTCAGAAAACTGTATTCGAGTATTCTATCATACAACAACTGATAAGGAGATTGAAATTCCAAAATCTTGGAAAGCATTCTGTTAATGGTGAAGAGAATTGTTCGAAATACACGAATCCAAAAAATTGATCGTAAAGAGATTTGTAGTAAGAGAGTTGGATCTTTCCCAAGCCCTCTTCAATGCCTATATTAATCATATCATTTCGTTCAGATATATAAATGCAAGTGACTCTATGGATAAGTCTTTAAGATTGCCATGGTTGAGTAAGGAAAACAAATTCCCCTCCCACACTGTGAGAATTGCCTCTCAACCATAACTAGAAACATAAAAAACATTGTTTCAACCTAATTCTAAGTAGTTAGGAAATAAATCCATATGAATCGACAAAAATCATCAACAATAAGCAAGCAATACTTGGCACCAGTTGTAGCTACAACAAGTGATGTCCATAAATTCATGTAAACTAAATCAAGTGCATGTGATCCTTTGATATGTTTAGATTCAAATGGGAGTTTATGAGACTTGGCTAACGGACATATGTTTTAGGGACTATTATTAGAATTTGTACATTTCTCTAACATAGACTGTTGATACAATTTATTCATCAAAGGTATGGAAGGATGTGCTAGTCTATTCTACCATACATTAGTTGTCTCGGTAGAAGTAAAACTAATTGGATGTATAGAGGGCAAGGAAGGGAAACAAACAACATTACCATCATGTAGCATAGCACCAAAAATAGAAACTCCATTGAGACAGTACAAACCATCACGAGCTAGTCCTTGAGAAGAACTCTCTATGTGGACTCCTTTTTAACATAAAAGGAATCAATAGTAAATTCAACAACAATGTTATTATCAGCACATAAACGTTGAATTGAAATGAGATTATTCGGGACTTTTAATGTATGCAATACAATAGTTAGGGAAAAAAGTTCACCATCTAAACAAACAACACTACTTCCATGATGGTTGATAGGTAAAGAGGGAGCCATTACCTACTGTAACAGTATCAAAACCTATATAAGGTGCAACATATTGTAGATTGCTTGAATTTCCAATGTCTATCAACCATTATTTTTAAATAGATGATGAAGCATTGATAGAAGTTTGAAACACTTGTTTGCAGCATAACCTATTTTGTTGCATATTTGACATTCTACACAACAACCTAATGAACTAGGTGGCTTCTAGCTTTTGTTAAGAGTTTAGAATTTATGTTAGAAGAAGAAGTATTTTGAACATTTTGTAGCAAGAAGTCATGAATGTTTTAGTTGGGGAGTCAATGAGGCTTAGCTAATGCACATGAAGTGCTAGGTCCTAATCATGTTTGCTAGTTTTGCTTGAAACAAGTTGTTAGGACCATAAAACTGAGTTTGATGTTGTAACATCCTCTCATGTGTAATAAGTAGATTTTGAAATTCATCAAAACTAAGAGAACCAAAATGCATAAAGAGAGATGAAACAAAGTATGATAATTAGGATCTAAACCTTGAATTGTACACAAAATCAAATCTTGATCTGGTATGATCTCTCCTATGGGTTACTAAGTGATTAGCAATGGACTTAATCTACAAAAGATAATCTTCAATAGACATTATTCTTACGTATAGATTGAAGCTGAAAACACATATCTATTACTCGAGCTATAGAAAATTCTAAACATGTCCAAAACTCTAGTATTGAGAAGCTATACCATGTTTTACTAGATGTGCATTTTATAAAACTGATGCAAAAATCCAACTCTTCACAATTCCATTCAGGCAAGTCCAAAAAGAATAATAGATAAAGTATCAATGATTATCTCCATTCCATAGGCAAACGAAAGAAGTTGCTCGCACTAGAGCAAGTAAATAGATTGATAGAGTTTTAGGGAAAAAAACTCATGTTCAAAGGAGGAATAGTGATCGAAGACATAAAAGCATATTTTATAGCATATGACATAGGATGCGATTCAAAAGCTGCTGTGAAATTTCCAAAACCATGACCAAATCTTGGTGTAGCCATCAAAGAATTCTTGTAAGAGCTCGATGGTTCTAACACCATAATGTAAAACGTGTAGATGAAGGTTGACAAAGAATTAATTGTATATTTTGTATATTCACATGAGTAAAATACACATTATTTATAGAGGTAGCTTAACAGGAGAGTAGGTACAAGTAGTAGCTACTAGATAGCTAACCTCCTACTAGTAGGTCATAACAGAAAAAAGAGAGTACAACTTATATCAAAAAGATAGAATAGCTATCTAATCTAGCAATATATGTATATAAATACATCAATTGAGGCCAATATTAAAATTAAGCTCTTCATAATCAATTGATTAAGAAAAAACGAATTAGAATTATCATTGAAGGCAAGACATCACAATAAAACCTATTCCACATAGAGAGCCTATTGAATTGGAATGAGCCATCTTCTGGAGATAAGATGGGATCAATTTACAATAGAGAAAATGACCTTGAGGGGACATGGATTCCATTCAATATCAATTTGTTCTTCAAAAATGATGCATAGATAATGCATATAATCTGGCCATCATTATTGACAATTCTATAGGGCTTACCAATAGGATTTATATAAGGTAGAAGTTGCATTAATTTGCTATTATCTTGATTAAGCTGTCAAACTATATAAAAGATCTACAAAGTTGATTTAACATGAAAAACCAAATGGAAAAATTAATGCATGGTACTACTAGCACAGATGAGGTGACAAGAGCTTACCTGCATAAGGGACTAGCATATTTGCATCTTGAACTAGAGCACCAATTCTCATTTTCATGTTTATACATCGTGATTGTGCAATACTTACAGCCCAAACAAATCTCTCAGGATCATGTACAAGGCGTCTAAGTTTTAGAGGTACACCATTGTGCTGATTACCATTGGGAGCAAAGACATAGATGCACATCATATGGAAACAAAAAGACTTAGATGATTCGAGATTGTAGGAAATATAAGCCAAAATCTTGCAAATGATAGCATTAAACTAGGACAGAATTAGATACCCAGTTCTTTTCCCAAAATTCTAAGGCTCGGTGTTGCTGTTCTCTCATAGTTGAAGCAAGATCGGCATCCTGCAACTCCAAAAGCTCCTCCTATAGCATAAATGGAGATGTATAAATTTCAAACTTAGTCAGATATAATGCTTTTTTATCTCCAAAGCAAGACGCTGAGAATAAACACTGCATTCATCAAACTGAAACTACATAAGAGTACCAAAAATATCAGTACTTTGGAACTAGATTTGCAGTTTCCAAAAACGTTTTGGCTCAAAATCCTCAGAGTTTTAACTTTATAGATGCAAGCTCAATGGCACTGTAGCAACTGTAAGCACAAAATCTACTAGAACCACTATGCGTGCTCTCATCCGTTTATAACAGTCCTTTCCCAAGAGTTCACAGACACGCTTGGAATATACTGTTATGGGTGGTACATGGTTCAAGCTTTTTACATAGATGGAAAAGGTGAAGCAAAATGTTTGCAATGCATAGCTCAAAGGCTAAGATTCCCTACTAGCCTATGAAAAAAAAAGAATCTTCAAGTTTCAAAAACAAATATTAATGTTGAAGCTGAAACTGCACAGTATTGTCTTAAAAATGAATGTTGAAACTGGTTGTCAAGATCGCTACTGAGTAATTTAAGGCATAGATTAAACTCTTTACTGACTATTGGCTAAGGAGTTCTTCATCAGACCACATTTTAGGGACTATGGTACACATCATACCCCTCCTGGGAAAATGACACCTATCCTACAACTATGCCAAAATGTGCACTTTAGTTATCCAATTTTCTAAATGACTGCCGTACTAAAACTTAATAATAATAATAAATAATAATAAAATTACAATTTAGTCCATCATGCTGAGACATTACAATCTTTAACATGATTAACATGTTACTTTCACATGGGTGTCTATTTTAGTAATTTAGTCTCCTCATCTACAATAAAAAAACCAAATGACCCTAAAACTAATCAGAAAAACGATTGGTGAGCCACCTCAATAGTTCTATTGAGTGCTGGTGGTTGTTGATGCTTTTTTTTTTCTTTCCTTCTTTCTCTCCGTGGGAGGAATGGTGAGTTGACAAGGGGTCGATGGTTTAGAGAGCTTTTCGAACTATTTTTCTTCTTTCTCTTCGTGGGAGAGAGGGGGGTTGGTTAAATCCATAGGGCACCAGAAAGAAGTGGGGACTTGTATCTCCCTTTCAAGTTCAAATCCCTGAATAAGATACAAGAAACGGGGTCCTGTATCTCACTTCAAATTCAAGACAATCCTATCTTTTGTAAAAATATATAGCACACGATGAAACAATATATTGCATCAGAACTCTTTTTTTTTCTGAAGAATATTGCATCAGAACTCATATGCACGGGAGAGAAACTAAATTTGAGAATAAAAAATTAAAAAAGAAACAGAAATACAAAGGATAAACTCTTTAAAAAAAAATTTATTAATTGCAGAACTGTTCTCCAATGACACTATAAAACAGCTTTTAATAAGAGACATTCTAAAACAGCTGATACACCACCTTCCAGAAAAGGGTACAAGCTAGATCTGTCAATCTACAGCATCAGCAACAAAGAAAAAGGTGTCTGACCCAAAATACAGGAGACTGAGCTATATTCAATGCCCAAAACACTAAATGCAAATAAATTTCTGAAGAGAATTCCTATTTCTAACATGATGTACCAAAACGAATTTGGTGCTTTTACGGTGCAAGAGACATACTAAATTACTAAATAGACACTCGTGTATATGTCACATGATTTAGTTCGGTTAAGATTTTAATATCAGTTGGTGACATGGACTTAATGTACAGTTTCTGCAAAAGTTTTGGTACTCTTATTTAGATATTTGTATGACTAAAGTGCACATTTTTATAAAATTGTGGGATTGTAAGAGTCACCCCCATTCCCTGGGGTAAAAAAGAAGCTTTTAGTTCTGCCACAAGTCCTTTCTATTTCTTTTTTCTGTTTGCACTTTCCCTTCCCACTTGCTTTTCTTCCTAATTTTGAAGGAGAAACTGTATCTATAAATGCATGCCTCATATTTGTAAAGAATAAATGTACTAGTAGTATGTAACCAGAGCTACAGCCTTAAAATAATGAAAGTCACAAAACAAATAGCCCATGGATATCAAGCATCCAGGAATAGGAAATGACTGTATCAGCTACCTCCTCTATTATTTGGTTCACTATCACTGCTGTCGTTTTCTGCTAGATCTTAAGAAATCTATTTAATTCCTATTTTCTGATAGTTAACTGTCCAATACATTCTAAGACAATCTTGCTTCTAGTTTGAAAAGATAAATGTGGGTTAACATGAGGATAAAACTATTATAGAGTGAATCCAACAAATAACTGATGGAAAGTAGTGCTGAGGTCAATGAATACTATAGGAAATGCATGGAGATGAACAATTAGGCCTCAGGACTTGGTAGCAATTAGCTTATATTTACATAGTAATACATTCTTCATCAACACACCTCGGTTGCTAGAAGCAAACTGGTACAATCATCTGCACTAGGTAAAAAGTCACCATACAGCTGCCAAAAGTTATTCTCCCGATCAAATGCAAATAGTAGAAGACAGGCTAACCTCAAGTCCCACTCTGTCTGCAACAAAACATCGTCCAACCATCCAGTTAGACATCATCAGCTGAATGCCGATGAAATGTAGAAGTTACGTGAATGTCACATTGGCTAATTAACAGATCAATTGTGAATTGTGAATTGAAGAAAATGGTAAGCATAAAAGAAACTTTGATGCAAAATTGAGAAAAATAGAAGAATAAAGAAAAACAAAAAGAAAAAACTAACCTATGCAGGCATTATAACCAAACTAACAGATAAAGTAAATACCTCTGGACTTGTTGAGTTAATAATGTCAAAAATTGGATGTCCCACAGGTATTATATCGGGGAAAAACATCCAGGGGAGCTTCTGGCTTATGGTTAGCATCAATTCCATTGGAATCTCCATAATTACCTACATAATGAAGCCCAAAAGATCTTTGTAACAACAAAAGAACTAGAAATTGAATGAAGAACAAGAATAGAGTGATTTGACAAATACTAGAATTTTAAAAATCATACAAAAAGCATCTTATGTTATAATGTAATAATATGCAATTGCAGATATAATAACCACTATGCAGTATCAGTAGACCACTGCAAGAAAGTAGATTGTGAGAATGACAACAATCACTACCTCACAAACAAATTTAGCAACTCACCCTTGCTCGGCGAAGGGGCTCAACATCTTTGGAAGCATAAACACCAAACCCATCAGGTCCCTCTTTAAATTCAACTCCATAAGCCCGCATGCTTCGAGCATACCCAATCTTATAAAAATCAGGATCTGCAGGCTCCAACTAAAAAATAAATCAAATATTTAAAAAAAAAGAATATGGAAACCCATTTTATCAATAAATCCAAAAAAAATAAAAATAGGGTTGAGTTATACCAATATGTACGATCTGAGTTTAAGTTAGTCTTATTTCAAAATATGTTCCAGTCACTATTCATGTTACTGTTCGCTTTTCTAATTTTCACTTCCACGCAAATGGCATATACCCGTGTGTGAACTCCAGCCAAACTGATAAATTCCACACGTTACAAGTCTGTGTGGAATTTACTTACCGGTATGAGAAAATTCTACACAATCATTTGATTTCCCCATTCCACACTGATGTGAAAATCTACACATCTAACTCTATCATAAAAAAATCGCTTAACTCACCCTCCTTTATAAAATATGCTAAAACTAAATTTGGGGTTATTTCCCTAAAATAAACCACTTGCAAAAGCATTTGTACGCAGAACAGAAGAGACAACTGCATTATGAGGTAAATTCTTTAAGATAATATTTGCTCTAGTTTTAATGAAAAAACAAAAAATAAAAAAAAGAATATCAATCAAAGTCATTTCATTGCATTGAATAGCAAAAGGAGCACCAGATTTTTTGCTTTTAAACAGGAAGTTAAGTTTAATATACTTGTAGAGCATGTAGAGCAGCAGATAAAGCAAAAGGGAAAATAAAAAAGAGTTATTTTACCTCCGAAGGTGAATCTTTGGATCGAGGAGATTCAAGCAATGGAAATACAGGAGCCTCGGCGGTTGCTTTGATGGGTTGTAATCCATTTCTAGTGCCACTGGTGAAGGAATATATGGGTCGGAAATTACCCTTTAACTGCTTCACAAATACAGAAAACTTAATGAAACGGTAAACAAAAATGCATGTAATATAGTCTTATCAGTGAAAGATTGTAGAAGCTGAGACCTGGTGAGACTTGGGGATGAGACGAAGAGATTGATTTTGCAGAGAGATGGAAAAAGATGGAATTGCCATTACAGACACCGAAGAAAAGTTCCAGCAAAGTTGTTCAAGGACAACGTTATCCACTTCACTTCTTTCTTTCTTTCTTTTTCTTTTTCTTTTTCTTTTTCTTTTTTTTTCTCCCCCTCTTCACTACTCTCGTATTCGGGCCCCATATTTTTAAAATATTTTAAGTATTTATTACTAAATATTTTGTATCACTCTATTATGCTATTATGATTATGCAGTGGGAGTTATATGCAGCGGAATATTTGACATAGGATTTCCTGTAGTGTGTCTCATAAATATATGTTGACTTAACCTTAATGTCATATATAAATAAAATTATTTATAATTAAAGATGATGTAAGTGTATTGTACAATGTAACAAGTTAAATATAATATCATAATGTCACGTAGTATATACATGCTAGCCGAACATCTCTTAATCATATAAAAAAGTATAATCAATGGTCAACCTGGTGGTTACTTTGATTCAATTGTAAGTGAAACACTATTGACTGTAACTTTATGTTTTTAGTAACTAGTGTGTACGCCTTTGAAGAAACCTTCTTTCTGTGGATCTATATTTTAAGGTGTTATGTGTACACATTATCTTGATGAGGCCAATGATGGTTGTCTTTCATTCTTTACATAAATGACGACTTATATGGAATTTCGTAACATATATAAGAATCAGTTAAATTCTAAGGGTTAAAATCATGGTTAACTTATATCGTAATTAATCATTATATATATAAAGATATAATTATCAATAAATTATATTTTCAATTTATATTGTAAATATGAAACGCAGAAAGAATTGTAATTGTAGGATAATAATAAATAAGTTACTATTAGATTAAATATTTGAAGAGATATGTACTTATAATTTAAAACTATGCATATGTGATTTTGCATTAGTAATTTTTGCATCCACCTTAGATTCACACATAGGATATTTTTCTTGTTATTATGTACAAAAAATACATTTTAGTAATCAATTAGTTTATTGTATAATTATATTTATATTTAATTTAAGATATTATTATGTAATTGTTAATATTCTTATTCGAATTTTTATTGTTATCTTAAGTATGATTAAATACATATGTTAAATGTTATTAACAGATACAATATTACCTAATTTAATTGTCATATTTTTAGATCTTAATGTAATAAATGAGTTAAATATAATATGTGTGTCTATAAGTTATTCGCGATTTAGATTGATTAATAATTGTATTGTTAATTAATTACACAATAAGAAAATGTGGAATGTTTAAATCGGACTTAGACTTCTGAAACTAAAGTTAAGATATCAAAAAATGTTTTTAAATTATGAAAGTGATTTATAACTTAAAAAATTAATTTTCATTCATGACATGATTAATAAAATTGTAGATTAGTGAGTACATTTCATAATCATTTATCTATTATCATTCTTTAGTAATCTATTTTAAAAAAAACAACTAAAAACCCCATTTTTTTAATTTTAATTAATTTATTAACGAATTATAAATTAAGAATAAACATTGTTAACAATACTCAACATTTATACGTGATTACA
The DNA here is from genome assembly GCA_037013495.1 of Hippophae tibetana. NCBI lineage: Eukaryota > Viridiplantae > Streptophyta > Magnoliopsida > Rosales > Elaeagnaceae > Hippophae > Hippophae tibetana. The sequence continues at coordinate 133,185,899 of CM072801.1, read as the reverse complement.
TATACTTGTACGTGCTCGAAAGCCTTGATATATGTCTAAATTAAAATTTACTTATTCACTTAGGGACTAAATAAAGCTTACGGAGTAACCATGAGGAAGAATCATCATCATCAATTAGATCATCACATACATTAGGTAATTTGTTTAAGAAATGACTAATATTGGATAATGTATCAAGCATGTTATCATCTTCTAAAACATATGGTATAACTCTTTTCTCAATATGCATGACATCTAAGATGTGACGAATATGTAGGTATTTCCAATAAGGCAATTCCTAAAATATTGATTTTTATTCCAATAATTATGATCTACTGATTGAGTGACATTTTCATTTTCAACCCTTTTATTAGTTAACCTCTTTCATTTCCCTCCATAGTGGGTATTCTTTTTTTCATATTTCCATATTGTTTGAATGTCATACCATTCAATTGCTTTAATATCTCAACACCTCGTAAAGGTTCCAGTGCAAGATCATGATCTTTTTCACCATCAAAATGCTTCTTTTGGTATCTAAACTTGTATCCATATGGTAAAAGTCTTTTATATCTTCTATAAGACATCTTTCATTCATGAACAAGATAAGTTGCAAAAGTTTCTTTACTACAAATAGGGCATCCCATATAACATTTTGTTGCATGTCTTGATAAGTTCTCATAGGCAAGAAAATCATTAATTATCCATAAAAGGCCCCCTTAAATTAAAGTACTCTTATTTATAGGCATCATAAACATTTACCTACAACGTCTTTAAATCATCTATTAGAGACTGCAAATACACATCAATATCAACTTCAGGTTGTTTTGGTCTTAAGATCAATAATGTTAGCATCATGAATTTTCTTTTCATATACAACTAGGAAGAAAGGTTGTATATTACCATAATTATTGACCAACAAGTATATTTACTACTAAGAGAACTATGTGGATTCCATCAACTGTAATGGGAAGACGAAGATTGCACTAATCAAATGCAAATTGAAAGGATAAATTATCTACTACTTTCCAATTTGGAGAATTAGAAGGATGATTTAGCATCTCATCAATAGATCGATTATCTGAATTCCAAGTCAACATCTTTTATGTCTCTTTACTTTTGAACAACCTTTGAAAGCGAGGAATAGGAGGAAAGTACAAAATATTTTTTACAGGTACTCCTTTCTTAGGTGTTATCTCATTTGTAGCATGTTTCCATCTTAATTCTTTACACTTCAAACAATCATCTAATGTTTCATATTCTTTTTTTATAAAGAATGCAATCATTTGGACAAGCATGAATCATATGATATTTCATGTCAAATCGACTAAGAGATTTCTTCACTTCATACATTAAAGATAGCAACTAATTAACTTCAGGAAACGTATCTATTAATACAATTAGTATTCTGTGAATCCCTTGTTAAAAAACCTATTTTTTGCCTTCATGTTGTTCAAATTAACTAATCCTGACATTTTAGTGTATTTCTTGCACTCTAAATACAATGGTTTTCCGACATCTTCTAGAGGTTTTTTAAAGGTTTTAGAATCATCCTCATGTAGTTCATCTTCAATAGCATGTAACATATTTTTTTATCTGTTGCATGAAGTGCCTATTCTAATCAGATGTATATAATCTATTCACATCCTTATTTATCTTTTCTTCATGAGTATTATCAATATCTTATTCATGATAATACCAACATTTATAACTCAAAAGAATATCACTATGGATAAGGTGATACTTAACCTTATCAACATCACGAAATTTCTCATTTTTACATTTAACCCATAGGCATTAAATCATATTAATTTCATTATTACTATTTCTGCGGGCAAATTTCAAGAAAATTTCAACTCCAAAAATATAGTCATGCTCAATTCTACACTTTGACATCCAAGATTGGTCCATTTTCTATTGATGATATTAAACATATTAATAAAATATGTATCTAATAAAATATAAATGTATTAATCACCAATATATTTTAGCTATTATTATATATAAAGTTGTAAATTATTAGAAACCCATCAAAACATCATATAAAAATAAATATATAAAATCCAAACAATTAATAAACTCATTATAATATTAACAATATATAATATAATATATATATATATATATATATAAATGCATGTAATAATAATAAATTTAAAAAACTTCAAAAAAAGATCTTATCAAGTATATTCTCCTATTTAAAAAAAGCTTTACCTGTTAAAAATGCATGAAAGAATTATTTTTTTTTGCTAGAGACTTCTTTGTGACGGTATTCCTACTATATATAATATCTCCTCAAGAATTCACTTAAATGATCTATCTTGTCCTTTTTTCCATTCTAAGCTTGAAACCATACACTTTTTATTTTCAATTCAATTTACTTATTCTCTTTGGGCTAATTGGACTTACACGATTAATCTAAATTTTACAAATATTTTTTCTTTTGATATGTTTATTTGTGAACTTTTGAACGTCACAAGTTCTTTTGTTCATTTAGGGCTTTCTTACCCTGAATTTATTCTTGCTATTTGTATTTCTTTTGAACATATTTGTAAATCTCATAATGATCTTTTGTTTGATGCAAAAATCTCAATCTTAAAATGATTATTTCAAAATTAAATTTCATATTTCATGAATTTAAGAATTCTTCCCATTCTTGCCTTTATAATTTTAATGCTTATCAAACTAGTTTTAATTATATCGTACCCTTTCCTTCCTATTGGAAAAAAACTTCCTAAAAGTGCTGTCAAAATTAAAATTAATTTTGATATTGTTGTTAACAATTCTAAACTTATAGTAGTTATTGTCATAAGGGATTTAGAAAGTAAAATTCAAGGATGTTGGAGTAAATTCTTGTTTGAACATTCTATTGAAGAAGAAGAAGCACATGCTTTTATTATTGTCTTTGCATACGATGATTCAAAATAATTACAAGACGGTGTACTTAGAAGGTGATAATTTTAATGTTATTAAAGATTTGATGCATGCTGATTTTGTTATTTCTTGGAAAACTCAAAATTTTATTTCTTAAGTTTATTTAATGCTCGACAAATTTAACATAATATATGCTTTTGGTTAAATGAGCCTCGAAAATCAATATTGAAAGTTTTATTCTCATATATGTTTTATCTCTATTATTTATTGTTATTATATATAATAAAGTTTAATTTTAAGAAAGTTATTTGTGTTTAGAGCAAAAAAAATTACTCATTTTTTGTACAATTTAAGTTGTTTTTTTATATATTTTTATAAAAAATTTACCATAAGTATTTTCTATGAGAGTAGCTAATTAATTAGACTCTTTTCTTCAAGAATTTTTAATATTGAAAATTTAAAATTACGTAGTTTTGACTCTACTAATTAAAAATTTCATCTTTTTTGTAAAGATTTTTTTTCTTTAAGGTGATGTTTGGTTTGAGAGAATGGAAAGTAATGAGAATTGATTCCTTCAATTTTGTGTGTTTGGTTAGGTGGAATGGGAAAACGGAATGAAATCGATTATTAAAGAAGAAGGAATCACAATTCCTTCTCCCCATTTAGGAATCATGATTTCATTCCCATCTAAACTTTTTTTTCCAATTTTACCCTCATCCCAAATATAACTCTAAACTCAAATCCCAAATCCCCAAACCCAAAACCCAAAACTCTAAACCCTAAACCCTAAATCCCTAAACCCTAAACCTCAAATCCCTAAACTCCAAATCCCTAAACCCTAAACCCTAAAACCTAAATCCCAAAACCCTAAACCATAAACCCTAAACCCAAAATCCCTAAACCTTAAATCCTTAAACCTTAAACCCTAAACCCTAAATTCCAAATCCTAAAACCCTCAACCCTAAATCCAAAATCCCAAATTCTAAAACCCTAAACCCTTTTTAGAAAAATAATAATTTTAACCCTAAACCTTAACCCACAAATATAACATTAAATCCTAAATCTCAAACCTCAAAACCCTATTTAGAAAAATAATATATTTCTTTTTAATTAAGTAATAATTATTTAGAAAAATAATGATTTCAATAATGTATTTTTTCTGACGAAAAAATAGTAATTAAATTACATTATTTGAACTTTACTGAATGTAAGAATATTAAGGTAATTTATAATTTTTTTTCATTCTATTTCAGTGTCAAACCAAACATTGTAATCTTGATTCCGAGCTTGATACCAGTGGTCAAACCAAACAATATTATTTCCTTTTCATTCCATTCTGATTCTGATTCCATTTCACGAACCAAACGCTACCTAAAAGTTTTCAATATTTTAAATTTAAAAACTATATCATTTGACTCAATTGAATTATAATTTATGCACCGTTAAACTAATAATCAGATGGTATTTGTCCACTAATGTGTGGTTAAACTAATAATCAGATTATATTTGTACACTAATGTGTGGTTTTAAAGTTGCAAGATCGAGTCCAATCAAAATTGTGTTTGTATATATTTTTTTAAATCTACCTGTTGTTGAATATGGGGTGCAACATTGTGACGAGGGGTGGATGTATTTGTACTAAAAAAAAGCATGCATCACATCTCAGTTCTCACTAAATATATATTTAAGTATAATATTTCTAAAATTATGATATATTATATATAAAAAATAAAACTTTACGTTACTTGAATTTTAAATTTTAAATTTTTAACGTTAAATATATAAAAAAAATCGATATTTTTAAATATTTTTTTATTAAAATAAAATAAATATAATATTATTTAATAATTGATTTGAATATTAATTAAGATTAATTGTTTTTGTCAAAACAGGCCAGAAAAAAAAAACAAAAGGTGCGTAATAGGCATGTGGTGTAGTACTGGGTTTTTCAGAAAGAAAAAAAATGGTCAAACCACAAGGAAACCAAGAGTGGAAATTCTCAAAATAGTAGGTCAAAGGTTAGACCTCATCATTTCTTTGGACGTGGTAAAATTGGTCACTTTGATGATGATTCCCTAAGAGTAGGGGGAATCTTTAAAAGAAAAGGTCACGAGTGATATTTATTTTGACACCGAAAGCCAAAGCAATGAAAGTGAAAATAAATGAATTTAGTAGTGGGAATGAAAGATCCAATAAATTGACTTTGTGACTTCCCACTCTTACTAGTGAGAGATCCTTTTAAAGAAATTAATTACGTGTACTCTAGTGATCTGAATGAATCTACCGATCAAGAAACTTGTTATCCACTTGTGTTTGAGATCTTAAGTTCACTAAAGCTAAGATGAATGAAAGTGCTAGACTGGTTGAAAGAGACTAAGAAAGATAGGTTTTACGTTATATTTGGTTGTATCGGTCAATTATGGAAAGAAATCAAAAAGTTTCCATAATATCATGTTTGATTGTATTAAAATTAATAGGAAATCATAACCATTTCACCGAAAAAGTCAGAAAAGTCATTCATTAAATAAACATTTGTAAACAAATTTAAGTAATAATTATTTAAATGTTATAAAATATATGAGATATTAAAATAATATATAATATATCTTTTATTATATTTTAATTATAAATCAAATAGTAATAAAACTACTTATTTTATATTTAATTCTATTAGTATTACTATTCTTATTATTTTTTTCATTATATAATCAAACTTAGTGATGGGTAAAAAAATCGTAGGTTCTATTATCTGCGAATAACTGTACTCACGGTTTGGTTTTTATTCGTTTAATTTTGGGAACGATTTTGGTTTCGGGTCAAAATCGAACATAAAGGAGCGAGTACGATTCGGTTACGGTTATACTCAAAATCGTACCCGCCCGTACTCGAAATTAATTAGATTTATTTAAATAAATTATATATTAATTAAGGTTTTTTTCACACGGTATATAAACCAACCTAAACTTTTTTTATCTCACTCTCTGCGTCGCCTTTCATCATTTTCTTGCCTCTCTCTTAGTTCTCTCAAGTCTCAAGACTCTCAAGCTTCTCAATTCTCACACCAATCGCCAGCTACAGTCGCCAGTCGCAAGTCACAGTCGTTGAGTCATCTCCAGTCGCCAGTTGCCCACTGCAATCGCCAGTCACTGAGTCGTCGCCAGTCGTAGTCGCTAAGTCATCTCCAGTTGCCAGTCGCCCGCCACAGTCGCCAGCCGTAGTCGTCAGTCGCTGAGTCGTCGTCAATCACAGAGTCGCGTCGTTAAGTCTAGTCATCTTTGTCGCTCAGTCGCTACTCTCGGTTGTACGCTAGTCCCCAGCTGCAGTCACCAATCGCCAGCCGTAATCGCTGAGTCTAGTCATCTCTGTCGCTTAGTCGCCATTCTCGACTGTACGCTTGTCGCCGACTCGGCTTGCTATCACTTCTTCTTCGTGATCTCATCAGGTAAGTGTTTCCTTTTCTCATATGAAGCAGATCTCTTGGTGGTTGTCTAGTTGATACATGGTTACTCTGTTTTGTGTATGAAACTTTCTGTTATGAGACATGTTTATTGGCTACTCTGTTTTTGTCACAAAAGTTCTAGCCATTTTAAGTGATTATGGTAAAATCTTATTTGATTTGTGCTTAAATAGATTTAGTGAGAGACTTTATTCTGTTTCTTGAGCAGAACAACTTCGGCATAACATATTTAAATGTCTGAAGTCATCTGGATAATGTATTATCGATTCATAATGTATATGGAATAAAGTGACTACTCTGTTTTTATATATAAATTTAAATGTTAATTTTTTTTATCATAAACTCAAAATAACAAATTGAGACAACAAGTTCAAAAGATTTGTCCATTTGATTTAGGTTGATTGCATAGCCAAAATGTGTTAAATTGAATATGATTTTTTTAAAATTTTAAAAAATGATTTTTTTTGGTTTTTTTTTTAATAATTATCCCGAACTGTTATCCGTTGTTAAAAAATTGTCTCCGAATTGTAACAATTTTCGGACGATTTCGAGAATAGATTTTATAATTCGGTTCGGGGATAATTATATTAAAATCAAACCTATCCTTAGAGTTTAAAAAATGTGCTCGCTAATTGTTCATAATGATAATGAAAAGGAACTTAGAGAACAAAAAAGCTGAAGTTAGATTCTAAGTACGAAAACTTATGAGGAAAGGATTTAAGAGAGAATTGAATTTGGGCAAGGCATTATCATTAGATAGAAGGATTATAAAGCTAGTGCCAGCTGAAAGATCAAATGTGATAAATTAATGCTATGGAACTTGACTACAGTAGTAATTGTGAGGAAATTGTCATGGCCACGAGAAAAAAGTTTTTGTTATTGATAAAGAAAATGCCTATATCTATAAGCCAACTTGGATGAGAAAGAGGAGGAACTTTCAATTTTTTTCTTTTGTTTGTTGTTGGTGGATAAATGTACTAGGACTTTCATCTGCTAGACAACAGAAGCCACTTTCTGAATTAAAGAATACACTCTTTGAAAATAATGATGAAAATTTGTCAAAAACGGGAAATCAAACCATCTATTGTTCCTTAAGTGTGGTTCCTGCTCGAGTTCTTATACCTTCGTGATAACATAAAAGCAATCAGCAAACCAATAAAACTATCTTTATTGTTGACTGGTGGTCATCGCATTGATTGTCAGGGAAGGTGTAAGATGGTGGAGATCTAGCTTATAGGTACTAGTGGAAAGATAATAGCGAGGTGATTTCAACTGTAGTCCTAGTGGGCTAAAGCAGTGCTTAGAGGCGTAGGAAGGGCAAATCTATAGTAGGGGTCACTGCAAATCCCGATGTTGGTGGGGCCAAAGATGTGTGGAAGCAACCGAACGATGGTTTCTAATGGTAGGTAGGCCGACTACGGTGATAGAATAGGGCTACTTTGATGGAAGATATAAGTGGCGCCGTGGAGATATCGGGTGAGTTAGTGATGTGTGCCCGTACATACGTGTTTATAAAGAATGTTTTCTTTTACATGGTATGATACATATTAGGATTTCTTTTAGAAATAAAATTACGAGATTCTGTTAAACTATCGAGTTATGATAAAGAATCTACTAAAATCATAGTTATGAATCAAAATGTACAATCTAATAACATGTAAAGTAGTTCCACCCATTACTTACAAGAGTTTTCTCCCCCTTGCATCAAACAGTATCAAAACTACGATTCAACTTAATCATATGGACTTGTATCTTTATGAAGATGTAAGGATCATTTAAGAGGTTGTATGATGTAATATGCTTGTATATGTCTCAAATTACTTAAAAAATTAAGTAATAATATGATTAGAAGGGATATAATCTTTTATACGGTGTAACACATCTAGAGATTTCTTCCTATAAATAAATTAACAAGGATCCGTTAAACTCATAGTTATGAATTAGAGTGAACAATCTCATAACATTGGAATAGATCACATCCCATTGCCTGCCAGGGGGTTTCTCTCTCTTACATCAGTTGGTTTTCATAATGGTTGGCTAGCTTCGTCTTGGGATGAGGTGAGGGGTGTGTGATTCTTCTACTAATGGAAGGTCTGACGGATGGTGTGGCGACAAAGGCCAATGGGTGGTAGTTGATGCTTGCGAGGTTGGCAATTATAGGAATATAAAGATTTTGTCATTCTGATCATCATTATTTTTTTTCATTGTTTTTTCCTTTTCTCATTTCTAAATTTGAGCCTTTTTTTACAATTTTTTTAAATGGATATAATTTTGATTAGGGAAATAAAATTTGAGGGTACTCGTACCAAATTAATGTGAAATATAAGAGAAATAGACAATAGAGATTTACAGATGAAAATGAAAGAAAGATCAAATTAGAGTTATAGAGTAAACAATAGAAATTGGGAAAGAAACATAATAATATATTCATATTTCTAATATGAGAAATACGATGCTAACACACTTATACATAATTTTTTATTCTTAATAAAATAAATATTTAAGTTTAACTAATAATAATCAAAATTCAAATGAACATAAAGACAATCCTAGGAATAATAAAATTCTAACTAGATAAGTATAAATAATTTAAATAATGTTATTTATGTCCATAAGTTGTCCACACAACCCAAACAATTTAAAAAAAGTTGGGATCTAATAAGCTAATATAATAACTTTACAAAATATCATGAAACATTCAAAATTTGATCATTCCATGAATCATTTTGACTGACATGTTTGAGAGAACTATTTTGACTATCAAAAGACTATTACTTAATAAGCTAAGTCAAGATAATCGTCAATTTTTTGCTAGACTTTCGATGTTGTACATGATACCCAAAAAATAAATAAATAACAAACAAATTTTTTATCTAGAATATAAAACAGTTGACAATGAAATTAGTAGATTTAATATTATATATTAAACTCTAATATTGTGTTTGGTTGGAGGGAATAAAAATGAATCATAATTGATTTTACTTTTACCTTACCCCAAATACAACCCTAAACTCAAATCCCAAATCCCAAATCCCAAAACCCAAAACCCAAAACTCAAAACCATAAACCCCAAAACCCAAATCCTACAACCCAAAACTTAAAACCCAAACCCTAAACCCCAAAACCCAAAACCCAAAATCCTAAAACTAAATCTCAAATCCCAAAATCCTAAACATTAAATCCCAAAACCCAAAACCCAAAACCCTAAATTCTAAATCTCTAAACCTTAAACCCTAAACCTTAAATCTCAAATCCTAAAACCCTAAACCTTAAATCCAAAATCCCAAATCTTAAAACCCTAAACCCTAAACTCCAAATCTCAAAACCCTAAATCCCTAAATCCTTAAATCCCAAATCTCAAACCTCAAAACCCTAAACCCTATTTAGAAAAATAATAATTTTAATAATATATTTTCTTTTTAAGTAATAATTATTTAGAAAAATAATGATTTCAATAATGTATTTTGTTTGACGAAATAATAATAATTAAATGATATTATTTAAACGTTACTAAATATAAGAGTATTAAGTTAATTTATAGTTTTTTTCCATTCCATTCCAGTGGTAAACCAAACATTGTAATATTGATTCATTCTTTGATTCCAATGGTCAAACCAAACAACATTGTTTCCTTTCCATTCCAATTCCGATTCCGATTCCGATTTCGATTTCGATTCCAATTTCGATTTCGATTCTGATTCCATTCTGTGAACCAAACGTCACCTAAAGACCATCAAAATTGGGATAAAAACTTTATTTTTAAACACATTTTGTAGAGTGTTTATACTTAACTGATATTTTCTTTAAAAAACATCTATATAATAGTATTAATTTTTATCATTTTTAATTACTTTCAAATATATTGTAACAAAGCATGTTATTATAAGACTAATATTATGTTTTTACAAATTAGATAAAACAGCTAAAGTGAAATGTTCAAATATCCATATGATGATAATTGGATGATAAAATTATATCTCATGCATGGAACCGTATTAGAGGAAATAGAAAAAATAACTTCCAACAAAGATAACAATCTCATGACGTGTTTGTTTGAGGAAAATATTCAAGAAATAATAATAATAAAAGAGCTTGAAAGGTTATGTTTAATAAGTAAAACACAAAATAATTTTGAATTTTGATGAAGTAAATATGATAAAATCGTTATAATGACTTTAGTTGTCTTTTTGTACATGTTATAAATAAATTAATGTAATAATATAAAGGAACGGAGTACCAATGCAAAACTATTTAAGATATGCATGACCTATAATATTCCATACAAATAAGAAAAAAAAACGAGTAACTAAAACCAATCATATTACACACAAATTAAATTTTTAGAAAATGGAACCGCACAAGTTATCATAAGAATTACAAGAATTTTTTTAATTTTATAATAATATATAATTATTATAAAATTCATGAGTCTTTTAATTTTATCTTTTTAAATTTTCACTAAAAATGAATTTATATGTTAAATGATAATTATCAATTTCATTTAATTTCATATAAAAAAAATTCTAAAATTCTTTGACATAGAATTAATAATTTTATAAATCTTTTTATTTTTATTTTTTTAATCTATTCACGTAATAAATATAATTATCAATTTCATTATTTTTCATATATAGAACCAATAGCGTTAAAAAGTATTTGGTTTTTCATTTTAATTAACTCACTAAAAGATAATTAATACATAAAAGTAATTATTTTTATACTAAATATAATTTAATATATATATTGAATAACATAATTTAATTTATAGTTGAATTAGATTATATGTGAAAATATATATTGAATAACATAATTTAATTTATAGTTGAATTAGATTATATGCGAAAATATATCAATAGTTAAAGTATATCTCATCAATTTATTTTTAAGATATCATTTTTAAAATTAGGATGATCATTTTGATAAAAAATATATACTCTCTTTTATAATTATTATAATAAATAGTTATAAGATATATTATAACTTTTAAATCACTTGCAAATATGACATTAATACACACGTTTATTAATGTTTGTCCTTGGAAACTGAAATTTCTAACAGAGCTAAAGAAACCTTTAACTCTGTTGAATTATTCAACATAACAAAACACAAAGCATAATGGGAAGGAACAAATATTCATAATTGTTTTCACTAATACAACCAAGAGTAGAAAACTTAAGAGAAGGCCAAATACTAAGCAAGTTGACAATACTTTTAGCACTTGATGGACATGCACAAACTAGTTAATAATTAAGATAATTAAGCCCATTTAGCCAACAAAGACATACAACCTGCTCCTAAAAGGAGGGAGAGATTTGCACCAAGTTGGAGTCTTAGATTGCTTTGCATTCTAGGGTTCATAAAATCTGCAGCTATGAGGTCAACCAGGGCCATGTATATCAAGATTCCAGCTGAAGCTGAGTTAAATACCCCTTCAACAATAAGAGCTGTTGGGCTGTTCTCATTGTAAATGCTTGATATTCCCATGCCAATGCCAATTCCAGTTGTCGTGGTGAGACTGAAGAAAAGGACCATAATAACAATAGCCTTTGACTTGAATTTTGCCTGCAAATAATAAACGTAACTTCACTCAGTAAAAATATATCATTTTTAAAATTTATAATCACGTAAAATAATATTCTTTATGTCCACTTCATACATTTTGATCATTATAAAAAAAAAAAGTCTGATACATTATTCAATTTTGAACAATGTTTAATTATATACCGTTTAAATTGAACTATGTTCATCTAAAAATATTCAATATTGAAAGCGACCTAATTCAATCACGTTCAATATTATTAGGATACTATTTTTTGTTTTTATAAGTTTTAATTTTTTTATAATTTCCTAATATTTATATTGTATAATGTGATAATTAAAGAACAAACTAAAAGAGAGATTGAAATGAATTTAGTTAATATTATCGCAGTAATCAATAAACCATTATCCATATAAGTGGGGTTCATTACTTTAGTAGTAACACAATTATATTTGTAGTCCTCTTTTTTACCTATATTTTTCAAGTGACATCTTAATTATACCTCATTTAAAAAAGATATCAATTTGCTACAATTTTTTTATATGACTAGTACATATGCTCTTTATAAACCATATTTTTGGTCTTTTTTTCTCCTATGGATTGATAATAGCTATAACTATTTTTCCTTTCATTTTGCTCTCCTTAAATGCACATTAGACAACTTCTTCACTCAATTTTCTTCCTCTTCAATATTGTAAAGTTATTACTCAATATGAAAACAAAACAACAAGACTTTTAATTTCATCAATATTGTACTTTTTATATGTAAACTGTTTAAAAAATAGAAGCTACCTACTAATAGAAGTTACTCCATATGTTTTATGTTGAAATTGTTTAAGTTTATGCTTTAAAAAACTATTTAAACTATTAAAAAATAGAAAATGTATATGTTTAAATATAATGCATATTAATTTATGCTTAAACTATTTAAAAAAATGGAAACTACATATTGAAATATAAAAAATAGAATCAAAACATATATGTTTAAACACCCATTTGGCTAAATACTCTGGCATGCATGATTGAGTGTTTGGGACCATAATGGGTTATGTGTTTTCTATTATTATAATTTTTTTAGTTTTTTTCTTTAACAATTGAAGCAATGAAAATGCCTTCTTAATCTCGCATGTGTATCATCATAAAAAATATCTAATTAAATGATAAATTGCATCAAATTGACACCTTTTTTTAAATGTGGATATTACTAAGGTACCTCTTGAAAAATGTGGATAAAAATGATAGCAAAAATAAAATCATGGTACTACTAAGATAATAAACCCTAAAACAATGTTATACTTGAATATAGGTTGGGTCATATCAACCAAATTAGTTTGCTAGATCCCAAAGATATAAAAAATTTGTGGCAACGCATGTTACTTCATGTGTAACTTTTCTTAAGGCATATTAAATGGAGATTACAAGGTGTTGGGTGATGTATTGAGTTTAGAGAGAAAGTAGAAAGGTGCATTAAATGAATAATAAATGTTGATGACTCTAAATCTTATATATATAGGGTGTACATACACTTGGCATTCATTTAAGGGCCCCACGTGGACTTATAATGATGAGGCCGAAAACAAACATAAAACAACCATAAATATCAATCTTATGGTAGTCTTAACCTTGATTATATGGATATTCGTTCAGTCTTTACCTCGACATGAGCATGTAATCTACGTCTAAAAATTGAGTCTTTCACTCTTTCAATATGAATAGTGGGAACGAGGTGAGAAAGTGCATGTACCATCCAAGCTACTTATATCCATTTTTAGCACTTCAATGCGATGCTTTAGGATGCGTGTTCTTATTTGGTCTTTGAACTTTGGTGGGAAATGGCTAGGTATATATACGAAGGCAACAGTCTCGAGGATCCCATTCACTTTCAAATTTTCTCAGTTTGTTTCCTTACAAAATGCCCTATCTATTTTGCCCGACTTCAAATGGCATTAGCTCGATGTTGATACTATATACCTAAAAGTTTTAGGTTTTAGTTCGTTGGTAAGCTTTTATTAGCTAATTCTTCAAAAGATAGTTCAAATAATTTTTGAATCAAACTAGCTCTAATAGTTTTCTTTTCTTTTAGGTTAGTTCTTTCTTCTATCTTAAAGCTACTTCATTTTCATAGAGGTATTTCTTTGCAAACTTGTCTCATTATCATTTTTATGCCCTTTTATTTTAGGTTCAGCTCGTATTAGAGTCACCATAGATATGGTCAAAAAACAACTTAAGAATCTTCCCATACCAAAAAGTGTAATTATATCTGAGAGCAAGGAATTTGTTGGTTCTAGTGGCTCTGAGTCTACAGGAGACTCAAGCTTGATCTTTAGCTTAAGCTCTTCAAGAAGAAGTGGAAGCTTTTACAATGCAATTGTTGTTGTTCCTTTAACAAGCATAGCTTTACCTATCCATGAATAAAGAACCAGTACTCTTATTCGCCTTCCTATACTGACTAGCATCACAGTCCCATGAGTTTGGTGTAAGAAAACTTAAGCAAGGAGAGGTATTGGCAAACCTACCTTTTCGACTAAAGGATGAAGGTTCAAGTCCAAACCTTGTGATTTTGGACTATACGATGCTTCTAAATTTAAGAAGGCTTACAACATTCCTAAGATTGTGCAAATTTTCATCTTTAGCTTGAAATATTTTGATAGTGACTACCTCTTAAAGATTGGACTATGTTCCACAAAATATCACTTTATCTCGACTTACGATTTACCCTGCCCAACTTCATCGGATATTTCTTGAGGTATACTCAAATATGTCTTCATTAGCTACTCCCTAATGATGGAGGTATTTGTTGTGCATCACATTACTGGGAAAAGAGTTCAACATCACAGTAGGTATATTGAGTTCAATGAGGCATATTCTCTCAAACAAACCCCTTCAAACCTTTGGTAGATTTATATATTGGCCAACCAAGATAGAGGAAAGAACATCTAACTTTCGAACAATGACAAGAACTAGAAACAATTCCTTTTTATGTCTTTGATTGGTAGTAGTCCAAGGATGTGAATAGCTTGAAACCTCTTGCTTAGGGAAATGTGAAGGCCATTTTGAGGAGGCCATGCTAGATATCTTAAAAATATTTTAAGATATCTAACTAGTAGTATTGATTTTGGTATTGAATTTAAACCATAATCCCAATATTGTTAGTGCCTTTTTTTATGTTAACTTAGGCTTTTATGTTGACATAAGAAGATCTACATCTGCTTTAATTGTATACTTAAGAGCAAATCCGATCATTTGGGCAACTCGTAAATAACCCATTATTTCCAGATTGAGCACAAAGGCTAAGTACAGATGTTTAACATCCATAATAGTTAAATTGGTAGAGTGCTATGACAGATGATGTTAAAGAGTTGATCACCTCGATCATAGACCACATAGAACACTTGATCAGGAATTAGGTAGAGCACCTTGATAGATGATGTTAGAGAGTTGATCAGCTTAATCATAGACTAGGTAGAGCACTCTTCCTTAAAATTACATGTCATGAGTCAATCACCTCGGTCAATAATCAGTTAGAGCATTTTAAAAAATGATGTTAGAGAGTTAATCACCTTGATTATAGACCAGGTAGAACACTCTTAAAATTTCATATCACGAGTTGATCACCTCAGTTAGGAACTAGGTAGAGTGCTTTGATAGATGATGTCATGAGTCAATCACCTCGGTCAGTAATCAGTTAGAGCACTTTAAAAAATGATGTTAGAGAGTTAATCACCTTGATTATAGACCAGGTAGAGCACTCTTAAAATTCCATGTCACAAGTTGATCACCTCAGTTAGGAACTAGGTAGAGTGCTTTGATAGATGATGTTAGAGAATTGATCACCTCAATCATAGACTAGACAGTAAACTACTCTTAAAATTTCATGTCATGAGTTGATCACCGTGGTTACAAACCAAGTAGAGCACTCTGACAAAAGATGTTAGAGAGTTGATCACCTAGGTCATAGACCAGGTATAACACTCTCCCTTAAAGTTCCATGTCACTAATTTATCATCTCAGTCGGGAACCAAGTATAATGCTCTGGTAGGTGATGTTAGAGATTTGATCACCTCGATTATATACCAGGTAGAGCACTCTCTCATAAAATTCCATGTCATGAGTTGACCATCTTAGTCAGAAACTAGGTAGAGCATTCTCACAGATGATGTTAGAGAGTTAATCATCTCAATCATAGACTAGGTAGAACACTCTCTCTTAAAATTCCATGTCACAAGTTGATCATTTTAGTAAAGAACAAGATAGAGATCTAATAGATGATGTTAAAAAGTTGATCACCTAATTCATAGACCAAGTAGAGAACTTTCCCTCAAAATTCCATGTCAAGAGTTGATCACTTGGGTTAGGAACCAGGTAGAGTGCTCTAATAGGTGATGTTAGAGAGTTGATCACCTCGGTCATAGACCAGGTAGAACACTCTCCCTTAAAATTCCATGTCACGAGTTAATCACCTCGGTCAGGAATAAGTTACAACACTATGACAGATGATGTTAGAGAGTTGATCACCTCGATCATAAACCAGGTAAAACATTCTCCTTTAAAATTCCATGTCACAAGCTGATCAGCTTGTTTAGGAAATAGGTAGAGCACTCTAACAGATGATTTTAGAGAGGTCATCACCTTGATCATAGACCAGATAGAGAACCCTTCCTTAAAATTCAATGTCACGAGCTGATATTTTCAGTTAGGAACCAAGTAAAGCACTTTGATAGATGATGTTAGAGAGTTGATCACCCTCAATCATAGACTAGGTAGAGAACTCTCCCTTAAAATTTGATGTTATGAGCTGATCACCTTAGTTAAAAACCAGGTAAAGCACTCTGACATATGATGTTATAGAGTGGATCAACTTATCATAGACTAGGTAGAGCACTCTCCCTTAAAATTCTATGTCACGAGTTGATCACCTCGAATAGGAACCAGGTAGAGTGCTCTAACAGATAATGCTAGAGAGTTTATCACCTCAATCATAGACCAGGTAGAGCACTCTCCCTTAAAATTCCATATCACAATGTGATCACCTTGGTTAAGAACTAGGTAGACTGCTATAACAATTACCCTATTTCACCTGCTTGAGCTATAATAGTTTTCCAAGTTAGACTACATGTTTATTACATTGGTCGAGCTTCCCATGTCCATCCTATTGAAAATGAATTTACATTGATCGAGCTTACAAAGCTTTATAATTTTATTAATAGGGAGTTTGACATCTCAAAATTATTGAAATCCTTAAGAATTTTGGATGCACGATCAGTTCCAGGTCTTTTTCCTCTTCCATTAAGGGAAGCAACTCGATCTATATCTTAATAACTTTCTTACGGATATTGGCTCCTATTTCGGTCGAGGCTAATCTTGAGTTAACAATCTAATGTTCCAATTTCTTAGTAACACTCATCACCTTGAGGAACACTCATTTATATCACTTTATGCAAAAGCTCACCTAATGGGATTACCTATCAACTAGAGTGGCCATTTTGGTCACGGTCCTTCTTTCAGGAGCTTGAGTTTGAGATAGCTATTATTTATAGGACTCGAGCTCACACTTGGTCTTTAATTTCTATTCCTTGTTGTTGAGCCTAACATTCTTTAATTTTAACACTCGAGTTGAGTTTCTATTTGCCCATTCAAAATCCATAAGGAGCAAAAAAAGATGGAGTGAACTTTTTAGGTTCTTCAAACAAAAGAGGACTTCTGAATTACTAGTATCCCTAATCCCTATTTATAGAGTATGCCATTGGGATAAAAAAATAGGACAAATGTCCTGTAAGTAATGAGCATGGTCAACATTATAAATGAATATTATAAATCCATAATTACATATACAATATTCCTTATCATGAGTTTAGTGTTAGCCCAGGTGCTTCTTATAAGCCTTATGTCATTATTTGATGTTTCTCACCAACTAGACACATAGAAGAAGTACTCCTCTTAGTTCTTTTCATTCTTAGGAAGGATCACATTTATGCCTCAATTTTGCTTGACTGACATATAGACCCCCATCAGGTCTATGAGGTTTTTCTTCAATACATATGCCTTACTAAACTCGGGCATTTCTAACTAGACCTTGAGCTCTCTGCTTATGAGGGTGAGACAAAGCAAGTTCCTCTATCCATTTGGCATTAGTTTTTATAACACGAGTTGTGTCCATACCAGGAACTTTCTTATGAAGGGGTACAGTGGGAATCTAACCCCTAGCCAAAAGACCTTTTCATGAAAGGTTGTCCATTTAGTTTAAGGTGATGCATTATCAAAAATTCCTAGCTTGGAGATCATTATTTGAATCGAGGAGGGAATATCATACATCTTTCTTAGCCTCTCCTCATCCTAGAGAGCTAAACCACTAGACTTGCCCTTAGCCTCACAACTTTTGGCTTTCCTCTTAGATTTTTTCCTCCATGACCTAGAGACCAATATCTGGGTCTGAGGCATATTCAACCTAATTATTAGTGTTTTCTAAGATTAAGACCCAAGAAGAAGAGCCTAAGGAGTAAGAAGGCAAAACTGTCTTGCCAGACCCATGATAATACCTCTTTATGCATGGTCTTTACAAAAGATTATAGAAAAAACAAAATAGTAAGGCTCGAGGAGATAGAAATTACCTAAAGACAAGTTTTCAAAGTAAAAGAGGAGTAAATTCAAGGACCAACCTAAAAAGAAATCAGAAAAACTATTAGACTCGAGGATTTATTCCTAAAATTCGAATATAAGTACGTGCCAAATTATTTTCTACCACTCGAGCAAAGAAGTTATATGGCATAAGTTGAAAATAGAGAGTGTTTTTGTTGTAATTTTTGTTCGATGTCCTAAAAATAATGAAATAAATAATGCTTTTGCTTCTCCTTATATAGAGATTCAAATCTTCTCTCTCTAATTAACTGACAACAATTTATTAGACCACACCAGTTTCTACTCTTCCACTCGAGTTGAAGAACTAAGTTGAAAACGTTAAGAGACTTAATGTTTGAACATATGGTTCGATATTAAGCTCGACCTATAAACAACTAGAGCCATCAGATATATTGCTCTAAGAAGACCTATTTTGTGCCCATGCTCACAACGATAATCATAGGTTGCTCACAACGATAATCATAGAATGTCCTTCCTTATATAAAGTAACTTTGGGCATTGGAAGGCCGACCACCAGCACGAGCCATCAAAGTGGTCAACATTAAGTTAGATTATGTTTTTACATATGTATCCCCTGACATGCTACAAAATGTATCTCATATATGATTGACACGTATACATATAATGTCCTATATATATGAGCCTTATATAAGATCCACACAATTCACTTTCAATTCTCTTACTTCTCTCTAGTTTTTCTCTTTGAAAATCGGACCATTCTAATAGATATATTTACAAGAAAATGCACTCATTAATATTATAGAACTATTTCATTCAAGTGCTTACCTTAATTTTTTTGCAAAATATAGTACGTGTGATTTATACTTTTATATAAACGTTTTTTGTTTTCCCCTTTTTAATTGCTTTTATTCCTTATCTTATTAATTTTGTGAAAAATTGTAACTTAAATCTTTTTTTAAGATACATTTAGTGTTATCCATGTATTGTTTAGTAGTTATTAAAATAAATATTCTCTTCTAAATAATTTTAATAGATTAGATTTACTTAAAAAAAACTAAAAATGAGTTGAATGTACCTTATAGTGTATGAAAGGAAAATTACCCTAATTTTATTTGGACACTATATATTTTGTCATTTTTAAAGTCTTTTATTTAACAATACCCATCATTTATGACATTACCACCCTACCTTTTATTTAACAATTAACATGATCAAAACTGAGAGTTGCATGAACATTTGTTCTAAAAAGGAAGTTCAAAATTGAGAGATTAATCAAACTTGGTGTTCAAAATTGTGGAGGCTAGGGAACGAACATGTGTTTCAAAACTAGAGACCACGTGAACTTGTGTTAAAAAATGATGTTAAAAAACTAAGGACCACTTGAGCATGTTTTCAAATAGAATGGTTAAAATTAAGGACACAAACATGTGTTCAAACACAAGAAAAATATATAAATAAATATTCAAAATTTGAATAGCATGGATAAGTTTTAAGGAGTATTTTTGAGAAATAATAACCCAAAAATAGTTTTGAGAAACAAGCTGTTAGACTATGGTTTGTAGTATTTTATTAGTGAGTTAGTAAGTATATATGTTGAGTTGTCTCTCTTGTATTGAATGACTTAGACTATAGCACTAGCCTATTAAGTGTAGGATCATCTCTTTGAATTCATTTGTAGCAAATATTGTTGAATATAGGAATTATATAGTTTCTATTCGGTTTAGTTTGTATGGGTACTAGAGAAAAAAATATCTTGGTGATCTGTTGCAATAACATCTAAACAGTCATATCATAATGGATATGCAAAAATACATATCAGAATAGAGTAATGTTTAATTAAAATAATTTGAATTAGGAAAAATTATACTATTATCTAAATATTCATCTTAAAATTTTCCAAACAGAAGGACCCTTTTGTTCAGAAAACTTATTCAAAAATTTATACATATTAATTTTCTTAAAAATATCCAAAATTTAATAGTTCAACTAGAGTAAGCTCTGATACCAATTGATAGAATGTATTTATGATCATGCATAACCATATTGCAATTCATAAATCTTATATTTACCATGATCCTATATGAACGTTCAATCTTTGATTCTAAATTACCTTGGTTTATTGCCATGATCTTCTAGAGAGACAATTATCGGTGATCACTGGAAGCCTTTAGATCTCCAAGTAATCCCTCTCAAGTCCGATGGAGAGAGCAAGGGAGGCGATAGAGATACTCAAATTGCAAGTTCTTAATTGAAAACCCTTTCTCTTTTTAATTCTTCTCTATATTTTCTGTTTTCTATATATTTAATATATATATATAGAGAGCTAAACTATATTAAGATAGAGAGGCGAAGAGACGCTAGTATAGGAAAAAACGCCTCTAAATTTCAAGAGGTGATATGTAATATATTTCCTCATTAGATATTTTCTTACTTAATATTTCCTTATTGAATCCTAAGCGGATTCAAATTCTGAATTCAAAACTTGCTTTATTAGAAATTTCCTTATTGAATCCTACCTAGATTCAAATTTTGAATTCAAAACTTGCCTTATTAGAAATTTCCTTATTGAATACTACACGGATTCATATTCTGAATTTAAAACTTGCCTTATTGGAAATTTTCTTATTGAATCCTACGCGGATTCAAATTCTGAATTCAAAACTTGCCTTATTGGAAATTTTCATATTGAATCCTACGCGGATTCAAATTCTGAATTCAAAACTTGCTTTATTGGATATTTTCTTATTTAAAGAACATTATCATATTTAATTATGTTCTCCAAAGACCAATAGCATAATTGTATTATTTTCAAACCTTATATAATTTAGACCATCATTAAATCATAAAGTTATTAATACGCATTTTACACATTAAAGGTCTCACTTCTCATGACACATATTAAACTTGATAGGTAATACTTAATTCGATCACTTTATAACAGGTCTAATTAAATATTTAGCAGTCTATTATTTAATATATATTTATATCACATATATTCCTATATATGTTGTAATCAATTGAAATTAATTCCAACACTAAAGGTATATTAGTTGGAAATGGTTCAATCCTTCGTATCTCTAGTATAAGTTCAGGAGATTTAGTTACATGTAATAACTGTTCTTTCTCTATTAACAATCTTCTTCGTGCCCCTAATACTAGTTCAAATTTATTATTAGTTTAAAAAATCTATGCTAATAACAAAGCTTTAATTGAATTGAATTCTAATTCTTTTTGTATTAGGATGATGAGTTCAAAGATATTTTGCTTCAAGGTCATATTGATAATGATCTATACAAAATCTCTAGCAAGATTAATGACTCTTCTGAAGAACATCTTCATGTATCTTTTGTTCTGATCAATTCTGCAATGCCTAATGCATCTGATCTCTACTCAATGCCACTCAAGACTTGGTCATCCATTATTTGACATCATTGTCTCTATGTTGCAAACTCTTAGTGTTTGTGAAACGTTTCACTAGGTCATCTATTTTTTGTTCAGTATGTCAAATAGCTAAAGCACATAAGCTTCCATTTCATTATTCTCATGTTAAATGTGATAAGCCTTTTGATTTGTATATGGATCTTTGGACTTCTCCTCTATTATCTTCTAATAATAAAATATTTTTTGTCCATAGTTGATGATAATATAACATTTGTTTGGAGTTTCCCTCTTCATACCAGATTTCAAGTCTTTTTTGTTTTTTCAATTTTTTAAAAATGATTGAAAAGAAATTTGCATTGTCTATTAAAGCTATGCAAACTGATAGAGGATTAAAATTTAAACCTATGGTTACTCAGTTAGAGTGTGAAGGTGTTGTGCATAGATGTACATGCCCTCACACATCCGTGCAAAATGGAGTTGTAGAGTCTAGACATAGAAGAATAATTGAAAAAGATTTAGCCTTAATGTTTCAAACCAAAGTTCTTGTATATTGGCATTATGCGATTAGAACTCTTGTCTTCTTATTAAATCATTTACCTTCAAAATCACTTAAAGGAAAACCCTCTAATGAACAACTATATTACAAACAGGCTGATTTAAATTAATTTCATGTCTTTGGTAAGCAGTGGTTACCTTTTTGCGTTCTTACACTACGAAAAAATTAGAACCTTATAGTGTTGAGTGTGTATTCATGGGCTATGCTTCTAAACAAAAGAGATGCATTTGTCTTGACAGGGAATCTACTAAGTTTTACATTAGTAGGTATGTTATTTTTAATAAGACTATCTTTCCTTTTCTAGTACCAAGGATTGTGACTCTGCAGAGAGTACCTTCTTGGTTGTCTTTTTCTTCCTTGCTCAATCATGTGTCTACTAGTCCTGCTATCACCCTTCCTACCTTTTCTATTTCACTATATGACACTAATTTAGCTGATGGTTCTTTACATGTTAACTCTCTTTCAGTCACCTTTTCCAATTACACTTGTTGGTCTTTTACCTGCTCTTGTGCCATATTATGTCAGTTCTTTGACTCTTAATCCTACTCAGCCTAGTTCTCACTCCTCTAATGCTGGCACTAACGTCAATACATTGTCTCCATCAACTCCAACTAATTCTAGTGTTGCTGCATTACCTGTTTCCCAGTGTATTCCAATGGCTAAAATTACCTCTAACTCTTTATCTAATACTTATAGTATGCTCACTTGTTCAACATTTGTTATTGTTAAACCAAAACTCTTTGCCTTTCATGTTCCTAGGGTACCTGTCTTGTCTCTTCCAAAGAATTTTAAGGAAGCATTAAAAGTTTCATAATGGAAAAAAGTTATGGAATTGGTATATACTTGAAAGGACTATATATGGAACATGGTCTCACTTTTATTTGGTCCTCTTCTCTTGCTCTTATAGCCTATTGTAATGTAGATTTGGCATCTTGTGAATATGATAGAAGATCAACTGGAGACTATTGTATGTTTTTGGCTCAAATTTAAGCTCTTGCAAACTGCAAAATGAAGATAGTTTCAAGGTCCAATATTGAATCAGAATATAGAGCTATAACTATTGCAGTTGATGAGCTTCTTTGGTTTTGTTCATTGTTTTTTTAACTTCACTTCAACTTCTACTTTGTGATAATAAAAGTGCTATTAGCCTTGTTCATAATCCAATTCGACATGCTCGTACCAAACACATTGAACTGGATCAGTATTTTGTGCGTGGTTTGGTGCTTTAATTGCAACTTACAATTAGTCATGTTTCCGCCGAGGAACTGTTTATTGATATTCTTATCAAACAATTAGCTCCTTGACCATTAGTTTGAGAAGGGAATGTTAGACTATGGTTTGTAGTATTCTGTTAGTGAGTTAGTTAGCATATAAGCTGAGTTTTCTCTCTTGTATTGGATGAGTTAGACTATATAGCATTAGCCTATCAAGTATAAGATCATCTCATTATATTCATTTGTAATAAATACTCTTGAATATAGGAATTATATAGTTTCTAGTCAGTTTAGTTTGTACAGATCTTAGGATTTACCATTATCTGTCAAGAGAACACAAAAAACATGAACATGATTGAAAAATGCATAGAATAAAAACAAAATAATATATATATAAATTAAGTACCTGAGAAATGCATCCACCTAGACCCATTCCTTCAAAAAATTGATGGAAAGTCAAAGCTGTTACCAAATATTTGACTACGTTGGGACTCTGAGAAGCACCTAAAGAAACTCCAATAATCACTGAGTGAACCACAATTCCCAACTCCAAAACCTACACGTATGTAATAAATTGGAAAAATGTAACTTAGACACATTCAAAGTTTGCATAAAATCTTAGAATTTGATAATTTTTATTATATTACTTTTTTTTAGAACATATGTAATTACAATTAGTTTAATTTTCATTGTAATACTTAAAAATCATAATTATTATGTTAATTAAGCATTTATTCCTCTTATCATTGTCTGCATTATAATTATTATGATTATTAATATGTTTCAAATATCAATTCAATGATAAATGTTATTAATGTAAATAGGTATGTGAGTAGGTATGTAATAGTTTATTTGAAAAAATATGTGTTACAAAACCCTTGAATTAATAAAAATTGTTGTAACTATATGAATATATACATGTTATATAAATTTGGTATAGTGTACGAGTAATATAAATAATCTACTACTAAAAATTTAATATCAAAAGAAAATAAATTTCATACTATTTATAAACATATTATATTAATATCTTTCTTAATCAATGGATGTAAGATAATAAGGTTCTTTTTTTCAAAATGAACAAATTAATCCTGTAATTTATGAATTATGTATTATTAATCTCGTTATTATAAAAATTAAATACTTTTAGTCCCATAATTATTAAAATGAACACTTCTAATCCATTAAAATTATTAAACCGGAGTATTTATAGTCTAGTAAAGAGAACTAATTTTTACCTTTTAATATCTAATTTTTATAAATAACAGGAATAAATATGTCTAACTCAAAAAATATAGAATTAAAATGGTCATTTTCATTTAATAATGGTACTACTACGACCTTCTTTCCATTATTAAATGGGTAAAAGTTTTATATGGTACGTTAATTTTTTTCAAAGATACAAATTGGTATCAAAACTATACAAAAATTTACTATTAGTATCTTATATTAGTGAGGGTACACTAATAGTCTTTTTCTTTTTAAGTATTTAAAAAATGTGAAATGAAATTTACATGAAAATTGTCAATGGCAAAATAATAAGTTGACCATTTTTTTTTTAAATATTCATTAATATTTTACATGATCAAACTTATATTTTGATTATTTTGGACTAATTTGTAACATTTTTTTAAATACTCTACAAAAATATACTATTTTAATGTACATTTCTTAAATGTAATGTAAACCCAACCCCATTATTAAATTACTATTCTTAAACTAATGCACCCCAAAAGTGTGTATTTCAGTATTAAAAAAAAATCCCATTTTCTAAAGGAAGAATTGTTCTTTTTGCCAAGTGCAAGCCTTGTTGTAGAATGGCATATATCCCATTTGGACACTTTTAATTGTGTGGATTTGAATTACAAGTGTAATAGTTAATTTATTTCAAAAGAAAAGATATATATTTCATTTAAATTACAACCAATCAATATCAATACTCCAAAAAGTATGAATATAAACGTGCTTGACACTCATATACATATAAAAAAAAACTTATACCTGTGAGATTATTCGATGTCGAACATGGTCGGAAGACGAAAAATCTTGATCAGAACTAACAAAAGACGATCCATGAGCATGGCCATGAGTAGCATGTTTATGAACATGCACATGATCATCATGATGTAAAACATTATGATCAATTTGAATATCACTATGATGATCATGATCTTGCTTCAAACTAGGTAGAGTCACCTTATCATTGAAATGGGTATTTTGGTAATAACTAGTGGCAAAAGTGTCAATCATCATAGTTGCAATAGAAGAGAACATAGCAACAAAGCCAGCAAAAGGAAATTTTCCCCATGGATTTTCTTTAAGACATGGACTTGTTAAGCTATCAAAAGCATCAGGCAAAATATGAACAAAACCAGTAGCTAAAATCACACCAGCTGCGAATGCTTTAATCATGAAAAAGACGTCATTTTGGGGATTTAAAGTTGGGATTTTGTTACCCAATATTGGAAGAGATACACCAAGTACACTAGCTATGAGAATTGTACTCATTGCTATCAGTTTGAATTTTAGTGCTTTTGCTTTATCACGATCTTGTATCACTTCATTGCAGTCACATGATGATGATGATGATGATGATGATGATGATGCAGAATCGACGACCATGATTGGTATCAGAATTATCAGCAGAAAGAAAGTGATGATAAGCTGTTGTTGTTGCTTATTCATGATTGAATATGAGTTCTTGTTTTAGAAAGAGAGAGAGCCGATTGTTTGATGAATTGTTTGAGATGGATGGATATAGATCGATGATCAGTACGTTAAAGAGAACTACAGGGGTTCGCTTTGAAAACATATATAATAGGATTTATGGGATGCATATTTTTGTTGTGTAATTAATATATACATGTCAGTATTGTAATTACCTTTAAATATAGAAAAATGGTGTATTAAGCATGTGAGTTTTAACCAAAATATATATTAATTTTATTATTATTAAATATAATAATATAATCCTGTCACCTTTATAAAGATAGATTTGTGTGGTTTTATTTTAGTATCATTTATAAATCTATTATCAAATTATTAGATTTACCATAAATAATGAAATTAAAATAATTTTAAAATATATTTTTATTAAAAATAATATGAACTTATTAATTTAAAAAATATCACATTTTTTAAATAATTTTATTTATTTATTTGTTTCTATTGTTACTATTTGATCGAAAGTGGCCCAATTGTATTACTGTTTATGAAAGGAAGTGGTAAAAAAAGCAAAGAAAGAAAAAGATGGCGACATGGGAATGCATGGAACTCAATAAAAGTGAAATGAGATTGACAAGTGTGTGGTAAAGTTGACTCAAATGACGACATTATGAGTTAATCACTTATTGAAAAGCTTTTAGCTTTAGATGGATTTTATAAACTATCTTTTTAATTAAGCGAATGTGGTGGTTACGATGGACTCCTATGACTAAGACCGCATTCCACTTTCTGTCGAAATATATTAAGTTTGCACATACTTACAATTTGATACGTGAGCTTTGATTTTTTTATTTTTTTTTTGTACGAGATCTATGTATACTTAAGCAATGTATTTTTATATTTTTAAGAAAATATTATTTGTATTTTAAATAAAATATTTTTATTTACAAATGAATTTTTTGTTATAATTTAGTACATCAAACGTCATAAATAAAGAGTGATTCCAATTAAAAATAAATATTGTGTACAAGATTAGTAAACATTGAGTTATTAAATACAAATGATTATAGGATAATTTCAATAAAAAAATAAAAAAAACTAATAATTATTCTCTAATTGTCACAAAGAGATAATTATAAAGAAATAATTATGATCCTACAATAAGTTAATTATGATCAAAAACTATATTTCTCTTCATCATAGAATAAGACCTAAATTTTCTCTGTTTTCATCAAATAACATCACTGATTTAAGCATTGGAAAGCAAAGGCCATCACCTCTATGACGGTCTATGGTTCTAAGGAGTTGTTCAATTTCGTAAATTCATGGAGAATAGCCTTACTTGGTATTGATAAAAAAATCAATATCAACATGCGGCAGACATGAGTGTGTTTTACTAGGCTAAAAAAATTGAATCTTTAAGTAACTTATTCGTAAGGGTTCTCCAACTTTTCATCTACAAAAATATACAAAGATCTTTGGAAAGAGACGAAGGTTTTCTAAGAGAAAGCCTTACATCCATCTGATGTACTTATTCCTCTATGCTTCCAAGAGGAACCATGGACCAATCAATTAATTCCATGCTTAGGCATCAACTAATAATCATGAGGTCCAACAGGTCGTTCAACAAGTCGTCCATCCAATAGTTCTTCTGGCTCTACTTGACCTGCTAGAAATGCAGATCTTGCACATACGTCTGCCCATCCATAATTGGCTTAGAGAAATAGAACTAGGCTAAGGCTCACCTAGATTTGATGGAAAACATGTTATAGGTTATCTTGGAGTGCCTACTAGGGTCATCAGCTCCAATATCGATCCCCATCTCATAAAATGTTCATACGACATCCTTTATTGCCCAGAGTGCACAAGGTTAGACTTATATCTAGGTACCATCTAACCAGTGAGGTGACTAACCACAACAAAACCCGAGTCCCAAGGTCGATCAGGAAGTTCCAACCATACAAAGCACCACCAGCTAGGACAGACCCAGTTAGAAAGTACTACCTAAACCTAGCACTCCTAGTTAGGATGTGGTCATCCGAGAATTGTCACCCAACATAGGTGTCATCGGCCAGGACAAGGCCAAATAGACCCTTAGCATGCAACCACTCACGATCGATCACCCTTTAGTTTTTCACAGTGAGCCTAAGCTGCTACCAGTACCACATAGTATGTCACATTCCCATATATGAAGCAGCATCGATCGGGAAAGTTCTACGATCTTTGAAAAGACTAACATTTCAATTGGAGTTCTACATGGTATCTTTAAGATCGACCCTCTATTCTTCCAACAAGAAAACATCAAATGAATCTACAAATTTGGAGACTTCGGTCCCAATAAAGGTCAGAAAAGATCATATCATGCAATCCCTTAATCAACGAGTTGAATGCCCACATACCATGATCATTGCTACCAAATAGTGGCTCCACTACCAAACAATGGCTCTGTTTCTAGAAAAAAGTCCAAGTTAGTTAGCCATGGCGACATAACACGAACAAGGCATACATAAATTTTCTTTTTAACCAAAAAGCTCATTTCTAGATCTAGAAACCTGTGATTGTTTGAAAAATCCAAGACCACCACTAGAAAGCCCATCCTTCGATCAGCCAACTACCAAAATTTGGTGGCTAACCAGCACTGCATGATGTCGCACATGTTGTATGCATGAGTAGGATCTAGACAAAATAGTTGTTGCAAAACAAATGGAAGGAAAAAACTTGTCTGATATTTCATACAAACTATAATCAATTTAGTCTTAGTTCACCCATTTTTAGACTAGTTCTCAAAAAAATAAAATCGATTCCTTGATGTTGGTAACAATAGGAATGAAATGACAATAATTTTGAAAAAAATTGGTACATGTACAAAAATAAATATATATAAATAGGTGTATGGAAAGATCATCCCCCATCCAATTCAAACAAAATTTAAAGAAAAGAAAAAGATTATTTGCTCTTATGGTCATCTTCATTTAATGGTCTTTAAAAAAAGATCATTTTTCTTCCATAAATAATTACAAAATCAACGAGTTCCAACTCTCAAATAAGAGTAATAAGGCATAATCAACCATTAGTCCCTCTAGCATTCCTACAGCGTCTCGTGGCCTGCCCGAGTGGTAGAGTTCATGCCTACACCAACTTGCCTACAACAGGCCCAACTAACCATAGTGGATATCGATACTCATATAAATGTGATTAAGATAATATTCCAAGCCATCTAGGAATGCCTCCTAAATCCAAAGGCTCCCTCGCTACTTCATATGCCATAGAATGTTCCTATGGCTTCTTTCAATGTCCATAGTATATAGGATTCAACCCTTACGTCAACGAGGTTCAACTAACAACTTGACTTATTGTGATTAGAACCAAGCCCTAGACTTAACTATTTTGATCTAGTCCCCATTCACACCAAATTTATGGTTACCTCACTCTCTTACAAGTTTATAATTCTCAACATGTGCACCTATGATAGCATTAAAGACCCTTGGAACACATGGAAAATTTGAAAGGATGGAACCATGTGTCCACCTTGAAATAATGAATATCATACTCCAGACTATTTTGGATCATCTTCTTAAGCTATAAGAATTGGAACTATTTTTTGTTGACGAGGACTCCTTGCTATATATTTCAATACCCATATCTCCATAGTGCCCACTCATAGCCAAAAATGCTACTTAGTAGGTTGTATAGTTCAGAATGTAACCTAACATATCGCATAGTCCACATTGATGCCTTCTAGTCTAGATTGATGCCTTATAGGTTGTGATGTCTACATGGATGCTACCTATCAACCTCATAATCTACACTTCAACATTTTAATCAAAATAGTGTAAGAAGTGCCTTCATGCCAAGCCACATAGTCTAAGACGTCACCTACTAGGCTACGTTAGACAGAATATTCCATTATCGAGTAGGGAACACCATCGCATCTAACAAATCATATAAATCAAACTATGATTTCCTAAATTATAATCATCCAACCTTGTAGTCTAGACCATTGATGTCTACCACAAACCCCTCAAAGGTGCCCTTCGTCTATCATAACATATGTATTGTGTTATCCATTAAGCCAAAATATGCCGCGTAAATTTGTCCAACCATAAGCTTCCCCATCACATAATGTTTGAAAAAGATGACCAAGTTTCAATTAAAGAAAAGAAATAATTGTTCCATGATCCCAAAAAAGACTTACAAGATGACAATAGTGGAATACATAACACTTTTGATAGGATGAAAAAATCCATCCATAAATATCAAGAAATTCTTCCAAGTTACAACCAAAGTAGAGACATATGAAAGCATAACAAGTATGAGGCTAATAAACTGGGCGCTTCACAAGAAATACCTCGTCAAACAAATCACCCCAACTTTAAAAAATATAAAAAAATAAAAAGTCACATACACATGACAAGGTCCTGAAAGAAAGGAACTCAATAGGAATGAAAGCATGCAAATCTAGAATGTTAGTCCATTCAAACATGATTTGTCCACCTAGATGGATACACGAGCCACAAGCAGTATTGCCACTCAGTCAAATAGAGATGGCCAACCAGGATATAGTTGGACCAAAACTAAGGTGGCCACTCAGGAGGTGACCTTACAAAAGTGTGGTTGGCCAGAAAGTGGTAGGAAAAAAGTGTGGCCGGTAAGAATAGGTACTAGCCAAATAGGGTTTGGCCAAACAAACTCGAGTTACGAGCATTCAACCATGTTTTGTTCTCTATTCATCCCTTCACCATGAGTACTCACTTATTTCTCGTCATCTACAAGTGTGGTCCTTAATCCTTATGGACTAACTCAATTGACCATAGTCCTTAACAAGGATCGCATCACCTATAAGAACCAAATTGTTACTCGAGATGAACTTCCCAACTTGAACTTTACCAACTAGAGGTATGCTAGATAGAAAGACATTGGCCAGATCACCATCGATTAAAGAACTGAGATCAACCAACACATTTCCAGTCGGACTATCACTAGATGGATAGGAGTTAGATAGAAATGAGTAGTTAGACCATCACCGGTTTGGGCTCCTAGTTAGTGGGACTCCAATGCATACATCCCCACTACACAGAACTTCAATGGCCATGCACTCATATGTTCTCTACTCAATCATAGTGACATACAGATCTCCTTGGTCCATCTCCATATTGATGCACATTGATGCCTAATAGATCCATCCTTAGTGGTAGAAAAAATATCCAAGTACAACTACCAACTTCCTACAGGGGGAATGCAATCAATAAAGACAATTCATGTATTCAGGGAAGTCATCTCACTCAAACATTTTCTAGATAGACTTGAAGAGTCTGACAAGTATGATTGACAATACAAAAGGTAAAAAACACCATGTAACCCCAAGGTTTACTTCACAAAGTGCCAAATTTGACTTTGATATAACTCCCTAACAGAGATTCGATTGAAAATCTAGAAACATCATTAGCGACAAGATGCTACCACACACGTTTTGAACAATCAAACATAACCTAGAATCCTTTGCTTGGATTAGTAAAACAACACACAAAAGTAGGCCTAACGTTGCCAATTTGGTTGGAAAATTCATGAACCCAAATACTGATCGAACGATAATCAGATCTTCTCGCCGATTCGATTAAGGACCAAAAGATATAGGCCTAAGATTGAGTGTCATTTAATACATCTCATGTGGCAAATAAAGAGTGATCAAAGTCAACAAAAATCCTTATAGGCCAACCCAATAAGCGTTGAGTCATCAAATAATCATGATCATGTGATGATCTTAATAAAGAGATACAATGGCGAATAATTATCCTCTAATTATTTGAATGAGATAATTACATAAAGATAACCACAATGTATAATAAGTCTTATCTACATAAGAGATATGTATCAAGTTAACTCCACTCCCTATATACATTCATTATTGTATAAAATCACACATAAGTCATAACGTCAATCTCATAACATGGAACTAGATCAAACATTCTCTCCCCTTTTCATCACAAAGTGAGACCTAAATCTCTTCTATCTTCATCAAATCATATTACTAATTTAAACATCGGATGACCAAATGTCACCACCGTTACGATAGTCCAAGGTTCTAACAAGTTATTCTATCGAACAGATCTACATAGAATAATCCTTAACAAAAATGGCATCAACATAAGTCAAATTATGATTCACATATTATTCATGCACGTGTTTTATAAAAAACTTTATCGTGAACTTTTATTATCTGATCTGTTTTACTGATGGTTCTATTTAATCCTCTAACTAATAGAAAACCTTAACAATTTCACACGAGAGAAGGCATAATACACTTTAATTTTAATGAGTTTGTATTGGTTATAAATTATATGTTTGGTATTTATCTTTTTATTAAAAATTAATATATGTATTTTTTATGTCAAATAATATTGTTTATTATCAATGAATTCGTTATATTTTAATATTAATTTTAAAAATCTATTAATTAAAAGATTTTTTTTATATAAAATATAATTTTTGATGGCTTTTGATTGAAATGACAAAAAAAAAATATGAAACGAAATATTCATATTTATAGTTTTATGTGTTGTATATTGTAAAATGATATAATTTAATGCATATTTTTATTTAAATGCACATATTTATAAAAGAAATGAAATTAAAGTACAATTATTAAAATATGGGATTAAAGTATTTGTTCTTCTTTCCGAAAAGGTACGGCGCTGTTGGAAAGTGGCAACATTCTTCCTTCAGCGTCGCATCACATAATAGCCATTTTATACGTATGCCTTTATTATCCGATATTTGTTTTGACTGACAATTCTAAATTTTAATTAACCCCTCTAATGACTAGATAATTTTAAAAGTTTCGAGGTCGTAAAATTGAGAAATTTGGTGTATTCATGAAAAAATTGCTCTAAATTATATATATAATAAATATATAAAAATATTACTTTTATTTTTTTATTAGGTTAAGTTTTTATAATAGTTAATTTTTAAAAAAAAATTAATATGATATTAGAATTAAAGTTTTTGTCTTTAAATTTTAATAATTTAATTGTTAAATTACAATTATTTGAATTATATTATGTATAAAATTAATATTTATGATAAAATAATAAATACTTAAAATAATCTAAATGTTTTCATTATTATTTCATTGACTCTACACCTCCATTCAAAAATAAACCAATAAAAAAATATAAACACAAAAGAGATAAAACCCCACTATATACATATAAAATTATTTGTTATTAATCCTTCTCATGAACTTAAATTAAAAAAAAAAAATTGATTTACAACCACTTCTAAAAAAGCCATGTACAATTAATCAAAGGTAAGTAATGTCAAATTAACATGAGTTATATGCACAACTTTTGACATTTTTCACTTACTCGGCACCCATTTAGTTTAAGATAAGTTGTTTGGAATATAACATTGAAATTTTGAGTAGTGCAATTAATTATAATTTTTGCACAATGGTGGTGGTCTTAGAAATGTTTAATAATATTAAAATAAATATTTTATTATTAATACAATAAAAATAAATAATATATTTATTTTATTTTTATTATTAATTATTAATTAATACAATTATTATTAAATAAAATTATTATTTATAAATTAATATTGTGCTATTAACAATTTAAGTTGGGGCATATTCACCCTTAAAAAATCTCTCCTATTTTCGTTAGATTAACAGTAATTATGGTTAGAAAAGAAAAAAAAATCATTAGGAAATACAGCTCTTAAGTTTTGTTTTATTATAAATGAAAGGATAAATAATTTTTTTACTATCAAATTATGGGTAATAACAACTTTAGATCACATGTTTTACAAAAAGAGTTCTAAGAGTAAAAGAGAGAAAATAGTTAATTTTACTTTCAAATTTTCATCTTGTTTTAGATGAAGTATTTTTGGTTATCAAAAAGTAAATAAAATAGTGATCCGTCAAGTTATCTGAAATTAAAATTTATTATTCTTTTATTTTAAATTATATATTCAAATAACACAAAATTATGATTCTATGAAAATAAATAAATAAATTACCACCCTATTAAAAGAGTACTTAATGAGGCCATATGTGATATAAGCAATAAAGCTTTTGATAAAGTATACGCTCGGGAGCCAAATTAAAATAATTTAATTTTAAGCATAGCAGTAAATTTACACGTCATTTTGAACTAATAAGATTTAAATATATGGAATCACGCTTATTTATTAAGGGGGTATTTTAAATCGTGTAAACGTGCATGACAGGAAATCACACTTATTTATTATTGTAATAATCATTTTGGGTAAAACACACCCTACAAAACTAGCTTGTAAAGATGAGAAATCTAAATGGTAATTAACATCTACTTATCTATATTTAAGGTACGTCAAATTTAGTTGGGTTATTACATTTCACTCATCTTTCAAAAACGACATCCATGATAGCTCATATATCGGGCTTGGTAACTCCATAGATCCTACGGTAGTCACCCTCCTCACACTTTGGGTGATTTTGTGCGTTTATTAGTAGCAATCCTCCTTAGTATCTCCGTTCACAATGAAGGCTATTCCAAAAGATGTTTGCTCTTATATCAATTATAACAACCATTTTCAGTAGGGTTATTTGAGCATAAGATTCGATCTTCAGCCTAACCCTTGAAGCACCCCGATCATGATATGCCTTGCTACAACCTTCAAACTACGCTCACATCAAAAGTGATCGATCTCATGAGCATCCTCACCAACCTAGAACATTCTATGGCATTGAAGGACTGAACATCTACTCGGTCTATCAACATGGTCAAGCCTAAGTTGATTTATATATTTACTATTGCATCTCCTAACATCTTGTGACGTGTACCCCGTATGTAATTAACTCGTGTATATGTAATATCTTATATATATATATGAACCTAATATTAGATCACCATATTTGGAAAATCATTCTCTGGCTTCTCTCTAGTCACCCTCTCTCTAAAATTGGATTATCCCTAATATTTTGGCACCCATTGTAGGACTTAGGATTTAAAGGTCAAGTTTTTATTTTTAACCTCTTATTTATCAAGATTCACCTCGCATCTAAAGAGAAAAACCCCAAAAACTAGCACTTCATTGCACGTCATTACCAACTACATTCACTATGATTGGAACTTAAGCCGAGGAAAGATTGAGACTAGCTAATGAAATGGATCTACAAGGTAGCATCGTGTTTACATGGGACGAAGCTCAAACTTAACCACGAGTTGATATACCAAATGAGACCAATCCTTAACAAGAATTGGCATAATAACTCCTCGAGCTCAAAAGAGAACTAGAGGAAATGAGACGAGAAAATAGAGTGCTACGTGCTTGAGTAGATGCAGTTCCACAATTAGGTCAAGCTGATGACTTGGTTAAGGATGTTAAGCTAATTCCAAGGATAAATGAACCTGTGAGAGTTGAAAACATAATCGAAGATATTCTACAATACAATGTTGAGGCTAAGGCACAACCAGTTCAGTTGAGGCAAGACACAGCCTGATACAATAATGAGAAATTACTTTAAGAAAGGAGATTGTGGGAAACATACTTTCAAATTCTTGAAGAAACAAATAAAAAGCAAGATAAAGCTCTTAAGGAAACAAAAAACAGGCAAGACAAGAGTAAATCACACTATGATATTGACAAAGAATGTGAAAAATTGTGTGTTTCTCCTTTCTCCAATGAGATAGAGAACAATAAGCCACTCATCAAATTCAGTCCCCCTAAGTGTCCTAACTATCAAGTAATAAAGGACCTCATAACTCATGTCCTACATTTCAAAACAATCATAACTCCTATAAGTCTCACTCGAGACAAAAGAGATGATATAATTTGTAAACTCTATACGGTTACCCTATATGATGGTACACAAAGATGGTTTAATAACTTAGCACTTCGTACTATAACTTCTTTATCTCAATTTTCCAAGATGTTTATCATCAACTACACCAATAACAAGCCTATGAGGAAGGAATCTCATCATCTTTTCTTAATCAACCAAGGGAATGATGAGTCAATAAAAGCATACATGAGAAGGTTCAAAGAAAAAAAATTAAAGATTGTGGACTATCTCAGTTCTATAGTTATAGAAGAATCCAAACAAGGTCTATTGACAAATTTAGATCTATTGGGTGAATTGACTAAGACTATGCCATATAAAATGGAGGAGGCTTATGGATAAGCCAAAAAATTTGTTAATCATGAGAGGGGGTTAAAAATTTGCAGAAACAATAAGGAAGTTATAAAAGCCGCACCAGAAAAAGATAAGAAAATTATAAGCCAGGACAAAGTAACTCAAGATAAAGTGGTCACCAATAAAAACAAGCATTTTGCCCCAAATCATAAAGGGGGAGATTAATGGTCAAGCAATCCTGGACCTTAAGATAGATCATTGTCATATTTTAGAGGTCCATATTTAAGAGTCTGAAGAATAGAGAATGAACAAAATGTCAAATGGCCACCAAAAATGAAGGCATCGTTAAGACACATCTAAATGGTATGCCTTTCATAAAGACATAGAACATGAAACATAAGATTGCAGACACTTAAAGAAAGAAATAGAAGACCTACTGTCCAGAGGATATTTGAAAGACCTTATGGGAAATGATAACATAAGGACAAACCATCAACCTCAATGAGAAACTTTAAGATTTCTTGCTTCACATGTTAATAAGGTAGAACCATGCAATGATGATAATGTGAGAACTATCCAAACCATTCATAGAGGGTCTAGGCTTAATAGAGCCTCCAACAATGCACGTAAAAGATATGCTTGAGAAGTGTGTGGGGCTTCTTATGTTTATAATTTACATATGGGAGAACTCTCTACCCCAATAACTTTCACCAACAATGATGAGACTTCAGCCCCTTATAAAGATCCTATGGTAGTCACTCTTTGGATAAGGTCATGTGATGTTTATAAAATCTTGGTTGATACAGTAAGTTAATTTAATCTTATTTTCCTAACTATAATGAAAGCACTAGGAATAAAAAATGATGATCTAACCAAGAAGAAGTTACCCTTAGTGGGGTTCGATAGTAGTACCACATATGCTGTTGGAACTGTAGTGTTACTAATCATAGTAATCGGGTCAATTATTAAGACCAACTTTGTGGTAATAGATGTCCTACCTCACTACAACGCAATTCTAGGGAGACCATGGATACATAAGGTTAAGGTTATCCCATCAATTTTCATCAAGTCATCAAATACCTAATTGAGGAAGGCATAAAAGTGATAAGGGGTGACCAAGAGAAAGCTAAAAGTTGTTATAATGTTACAATAAAAGAGGTGGTTTCAAAGTAACAACTAAAGTATATGTCACCCCAAAAATGACCTAAATGGATGTGTCTTTTGGGGTCAGTTGATTCAAATGAGGTTGAGGACATACAAGTTGGAATTGAAGGGTTAAGGAAAAAATGTCACATTTCTTAAAGACTAGTTCTATTGTCTTTGTGTGGAAACCTAGTAATATGTCTGATAT
Organism: Hippophae tibetana; assembly: GCA_037013495.1. Classification (NCBI taxonomy): domain Eukaryota; kingdom Viridiplantae; phylum Streptophyta; class Magnoliopsida; order Rosales; family Elaeagnaceae; genus Hippophae; species Hippophae tibetana. Next base: position 133,148,173 of record CM072801.1, on the reverse strand, counting down.
TGACTCCCAAATCTTAACTCATAGATTAAATATTGATTCTAAGGCTAGACTTGTCAAGTAGAAAAAAAGAAAATTTCCAAGAGAAAAAAATGAGGCGATCAAGGTCCAAGTCGTTGTGTTTAAAGAAATGAAGATTGTCATAGAGGTAGATTATCTAACATGATTGTCCAACGTAGTGTTGACAAATAAGGCTTGAAGCACACCACGTATGTGTGTGACTTTCACTAACATAAATGATGTATATTTAAAAGACTATTTTCCTTTGCCAAGTATTGACCAGTTAGTTGATGCCATCATCAGATTCAATTTAATGAGTTTTCTTTATGCATATTCGAACTATCATCATATCAGAATGCACCAAGAAGATGAGGAAAAAATATATTTTATTACTATGGCGGGTACTTTATGTTACACTCAAATTCCTTTTGGTTTAAAGAATGTTGGTGTTACTCATCATCGTCTAGTCAATAGAATTTTCACCGATCAACTGGGAAGGAATATGAAAGTATATTTGGATGACAAGGTAATTAAGTCAGTAAAACCTATAGACCATGTTAAAGACTTGGAAGAAATATTTGGTGTTATATGTAGATATGGCATAAGACTTAACCTAAAATATATGTTTTTGGTGTTGCCTCAAGAAAATTCCTTGGATATCTAATCTCTGCTCGGGGGATCGAAGCTAATCCAGACAAGATATAGGATTTTGTTAACATGAAACCTCTCAGTGACAAGAAAGTAACCTAGCAACTAAATGGAAGAATTGTAGCACTCAATAGATTCATTTCTAAGTGTACCAACAAATGTCTATCATTATTTAACTTAGTAAGAAAGAACACATCAGTATTTTGGATAAAAATTATGATATGGCTTTCCAAGGAATCAAAAAATACCTAAGCATACCTCTAGTATTAGTTAGCCCCATCCCAGAAGGAATTTTATATTTAAACTTGGTTGTTACCCCTTGGACACCCATCGGTGTACTCCTAGCAAAAAGAAACAAAGTTCAACACCTTGTCTACTATATCACCCAAATCTTGACCAATGCCCTAGGTAGATAGCCAACAATTTACAACTTGTATTTTACTTTTAAAAGGGTGGCAACAAAACTTTGCCATTACTTTGGCTCATACATAGTGATAGTACTCATCTCACATTCATTAGAGAATGTGTTGACAAAACTAGAAGTTGTAGGGAGACTGGCACATATTGTGATTGAATTAGGAGAATATGATATCAAGTATATGCCCAAGACTTTCATAAAATCTCAAGTCGTGGCAGATTTTTTCCCTGACTTTAATGACTCTTCTGAAGTTACCAACAATGAAGAGACAGATGAAGTAAATGGTATGGACATAAAAGAAGTCCCAATATGGCAGATGTTTGTGCATGATGCTCACAATTTTAAAAGTATAGGGCATGGAGTGGTTATAGTATATCATGATGGAAATTGTTTCAAATATTCTATAATGATAGACTTTTAGCTAACCAACAATGTCATAGAATATGAGGCAGTTATCTTTAGTGTCATGACTTCAAAACACTATGAGAAAATAGTGTTGTACTACACAATAACTCTCAGTTGATTGTTAATCAAAACTTAGGCACATTTGAGGCCAAAAATAGTAAAATGATAACATATGTAGAATGGCTAAAAAAGGAATGTTCAAAATTTGCCAACTTTGAGATCAAGCAAATACATAGAAATGAAAATAGTCATGCCAATACTTTTTCCACCATAATTGGTATTTATGAAACTAATAACAATAGAATAATCTCGATAACCATTCTTACTAAGGCCAGTTTTGAGGAAGCAAAAAAAAAAACCATTGAAAACATATGGGAAGTTACCAACCCATGGTTCACACCTATCCTTAATTTTCTCAAAAATGGAGGACTGCTTAAGGATAAAAAAACTAAAAGAAATTAAGACAAAGGCATGACAATACATGATATAGAATGAAAATCTATATATAAATATAGCCCTTGGACTCGAACTCTTGTGCATAGCCAAAGAATGCTCTGAGGGAGTCATATATAAGGCTTCCAAATGATAATATGGCTCTCATTTGGGTGGTAGAAAGTTATCCTAATGGATTATGAGACAATGTTATCATTGGAAAATGATGTTAGTAGATTGCATGAGGTACACCTAAGCATATGATAAATGTCAAAGTTTCACCCCATTATCCCATATACCACCAACACAGATGATATGGGTAATTAGTCCATGGCCTTTCTACAAAATAAGGTTGGATATAGTAGGACCATTTCCACAAGTAGTGGGTCAAAAGAATTCCTACTAGTCACTACAGACTATTTCACAAAATGGATTGAAGTAGAATCTCTAGGAAGGATAAAGGATAATGTGATAATTCATTTCATATGGAGGGCCCTAATGTGTCACTTCAATTTACCTAAAGAACTTATCACTAATAATGGGAGGCAATTTATAGGCTGTAACATTAGAGAGTTTGCTACCAAATACAACATTAAAATGTTCCATTCAACCTCATATTACCCACAGACCAACAGTCGGGTAGAGTCTTAAAATAAAGTGGTATTAAACTTACTTAATAAAAATTTGGAAACTGCTAAAGAAAAATGAGTTGATGGGTTTCCTGGTGCTTTATGAACTATCAAAACTAGTCCTCGAGGTAGCACTAATGAGGCACCTTTCTCACTACAAAGAAAAAGGCTTTAACCATGATATCAATTCTAATAGAGGACAATAACACTTTAGATAGAGCAATCAACTTACTACTAAAGGGAAAAAATAAATGAACTCTAGAAAAGAATGATTGAATAGAACAAAAGTGTGATAGGTTACTATAATAAAGCCATATGTTTTAAATAATTCTCCCTAGGTGATTGGGTTCACATGATGGGTTTTCCCAATAAATAATCGATGGTTGGAAACTTAGGCACAAAGTAGAACGACCCATATAAAATAAAAGCAATGACACCAGATGGAACCTATTTGCTAAAAGGCATCAAAGGTGTGGGATAAAACACGAGTTTGAATGCTCAACACCTAAAAAAGTACATCTTTTAATTTATTTTAACATATTAGACTCAAGCTTTTTACTTTATATATGAAATAAATTTTGATGAGCAAAGATATCTCATTAAAATTTTATATCTCACTAAAATTTCATGTTACGAGCTAATCATCTCGGTTAAGAACCACATAGAATGTTATGTTCTAGGTAGAGCACTCTTAGTAAAATTTATGTCATGAACTAATGACCTTAGTTAGGAACCAAGTAAAGAAATTTGGAAAAAATAGTAGATCACCTCTATCAAAGATCAAGTATAGTATTCTCACTAAAAATATATGTCACGAGTTAATCACCTTGATCATGAATCAAGTAGATTACTCTGGAAGAAATAGTCAATCACCTCAGTCAAAGACCAAGTATAGTACTCTTACTAAAATTTTATGTCATGAGTTGAACACCATGATCAAGAACTAGGTAAATTGTTCTAGCAAAAAGAGTTGATCACCTCGATCCATGACTAAGTAGAGCACTATCACTAAAAAGTGATACCACGAGTTGATAACCTTAGTTAAAGACTAGGTAGAGCACTCTAGCCAAAAGTCATATAGAATAACCAAGTAATAAAATTATAAAAGTGTGATTAGGATACAAGCCTATCTCATTATATGATAAGACAAACACGACCAAATATATTAATGTAACCTTTTATTTCATTGATCGAACATAAAAAGTTAAGGAGCTAGATTCACAAATTTATTGATAGAAAGTTCAAGGACACGTGTACTTTTTCAAAAGTTCTTGAGACATTTAGATACGTTTCCAGGGTCAGGTCATGTGTCTTATCCACCAAAGTTAAAAGCACATCTTGAACCTTGATCACCTTTTTACACATATCCTTACCTGTTTGAGTTGAAGATAAGCCAAAACTTGTAATCAAATCTTCTAATTCCTCAAAAACACTCATTTCTTTCAAGAACACACCCTAATCTTGCTTCATGTAAAAAATGGCCCGATGAGATTCATTGTCGACTTGGGCTACCATCTTGGTTATAATTTTTCTTCCACTTACTCACATATGGAATACTTCCTCTTTATAAGACTCAAGCTCGCACTTGAGCTCTTCACAAAGAGATGCCTTATCCTTGAGAAGAGTTAGCTCAGTCCTTAACTTATTCGCCTTAGAAGTAAGGCTAGCATTCTCTTACCTTAAGGCCCAAGCTAAATATCTACTTGTCTGGTCAGTGGCCATAATATACGTGTAAGAAAGATGGGTTAACGTTTTGAATTTCTCAAAGTAGATAAGGCTTTCTATACCTAAATGATTCAACAAGCATATAACCTTTTATAGAGCAAGATAAAAATTGGACAAATTTATAAAATGCCATTAGGTAGGTCAACATTAATAAATGTATATTATAAATTAACATCCCAACTACCCATTATAAACGTACATATAAATGTATGCAAAAACTAAAAAAGTACTCAATTAAGGAAATCATATTTGCAAACATGACAAAGGTTAAGCCTTACAATAGGAACCATAGGTTTATAAACATTAAAAAGAGTTTGACCATTACAAAAACAAATTGGTTCGAGCCTATTACAAATTAAACTTTCCCAAGTTGTTGAGGATGATTTCCTATCTCGAGATCATTGTATTTACCTTCTCTAGATTCCTCATTTTTACCCTATTTCTAAGTTTGAGCAGGTGAATAGGGAGGAGTTACTAGAGTATCCAAAATCTTGTAATAGTATTCACTATAGTCCCTCTTCTTGGCCTCCTTTTTGAAAGAATCCATGGCTAAGCAATAACCAATCTCAACGCTCTCTATGAGCTTCTCAACCATGGTATCGAGGTTGTGCTTCATTTTTTCTTATTCATGAGAAAACTCTTCATACTTATTTTTTTTCATCATCTAGCTCATGCCTATAGGCCTCAATTTCAGCAACAAGCTTCCTCTCTATTTCCCTAGACACCTCAATTTGTCTCATATTTGAATTTAGCTCGCTTAGAACACGAGAAAGATTCTCCTCCTATTCAATGGATTCACCTTCCCACTTGTTATCCTTTGCAAGTAACATGGAATTCTAGGCTTGAATAGAGATATGACACTCTTTTTTAGCCTAGAGCTCACCCTTCATCTTCTTAACACCACACACTCTAATAAGGTCATGCATAAGCCGAATCTAAAACAACGTATAAATGTATGGATAGAAGACTTAAGCATAATAAAAGTTTGAGGTGCTACTCACCCATGGCATAGAGTTGTTTCCAACGAGCCATATATGGAAGCGTATCAATATAATGGTACATTCTCTCTAGAGCCATACCCATAAAAAGTGCCACACACTCAACCTTTGTAGTCAGGTCATTAGTGACACATTTTCCTCTCCTCAAGTCTTTTACACCTAAGGAAGATATCAGTTGGCTCGAAGACACATGAATAGGTTTTTAATGGCACAAAGAGGTTAAAGAAGGATCAGCCATTAACCCACAGGCTATAAAGCATGGTGCATTCAATAGTTCCCTACAAGGTGTGGGCTCAAGCAAATAGTCCTAAATAATAATAGGCTATTGCTTTGCCTCTAGGCTCAAAGTTTCTATATAAGAAGCCATATTTCTTATCAAGAGCTTTGTGTTAATCAAAGAGATCTTGATAAGCCTTTCGTCATTATCGACCATTTCCTACCAACAAGAAATATAGAAAAAATATTGTTTTCAATTTTTTTCATTCTTGAGGAAAATAATGTTGATGCCCTGGTCTTATTTTTTTTATACATATAAACTCTCCTTAAGTCAATAGGGTTTTTCTTCAACACATATGCAACATTGAACTTGGGCATCTCCAATTCCACCCTGAGTTCTCTACATGTAAGGGTAAGGCAGATGAGGTACCTCCACCCATTGGGAATAAATTGACCTGGCATGAGCTACATCCTCATCAAAAACTTCCTTATAAAAGAATATAGGAGAGGTTTTAGCTCGAGCCACATAGCCTTTTTATGAATGGCTATCCAACCCTCAGGCGAAGTCATACTATCCAAAGTATTTGGATTGGAAATCATTATATTAATCAATAAGGGTATACTGTACATTTTCCTAAGTCTCTCCACATCCATTGGAATTAAGTCATTAAGAGGCTCTTTGGCACTCCAACCCTTGGTACGACCTGTTAGCTCTTTGGTTTTTTTTTTAATTTTCTTCCTTTATTCCCTTGGAATAGATATTTAGGTTGGAGAAAATTTAAGTCTAATTATAGGAGTAGATCAAGGTTGATTTGTTAATATGGTGGGAGTCTCAAGTGTCTCCTCTTCCCAAGATGATGTGTTTTCCTCTGTTGTTAAGCTCAAAATTACACTATTTTATTGTCCCGAGTAAGAAAGGTACTGAGGGCTTTCCCAAGAAGATAAGCTCGAGGAATTAGAACCAACTGTTTCCCCATGATATGTTTCTATATGCATGTTTTCTATACAGAAGGAAAATGGAACAAAAGAAAATAAGGATCGAGGAGATAGAAGAAAATGACTGAGCACGACTTGAAACGATAGAGTATTTTTTGGAAAAAAATTTGTTTTGACTTTCTGGAAATTATGAAGTTGAATACCTTTCCTTCTCCTTTAATAGAGATTTATATTTTCTCTTTCTAATTAATTGAAAATCAATTATTGGGGCATGTACAATTGTTTTAGATTCAAAGTTGTTTTGACTAATCAATTTTCTACTCTTCTGCCTCAATTGAAGAACCGAGTTGCAAGGGTAGATGGACTTAATGTTTGAGAATAAGGTTTGATCTTTAACCCAACCCTTGAAGTTCCCCGATCCATGATTTACCTTTCCTGAGCCTTCAAAATATGCTCGCACCTAGAGTGATTGATCTCACGAGCATCCTTACTACCCTAAAACATTCTATGGCATTGAAGGATTGATCATTTGCTCGATCTCTCAACATGATCAAGTCGAGCCTATGTCGATTTATGCATTTACTAATGTACCTCCTGACACACGACATGTACCTCCTATGTAATTAACACATGTACATATAATGTCATATAATGTCATATATATATATATATATATATCTCATATTATATCACCATAATTGGACACTCATTCTCTAAATTTACTCTAATTTCTCTCTCTAAAATTGAATCACCCTTAAAAGAACTCACCCTACAAAATAAGTTTGTAAGAAGAGGGTGCCTAAGTGATTATTAACCCACCTAATCATCCATACTTAAGAAATATAGGACTCAATTGGGTTATTACATTTAGTAAGACCTATCATTAACTAAGTGACTATGGGTGTAAATATTTTCTCAAAAATTGTTCAACTAATCAAATCTAATACTAAATTATAACTACATTTTTGTATGGGTTAGTTAATTTTTAGTTCAAGTCCTAAAATTTAGAAAAATCAATCTAGTCAAGTCGATTAGAAGTTTTTATTTTATAAAATCAACAAAAAAACTAAACTGATTTACTTCAATTATAAATATATTTTAATTTTATTATATTTATAATATTTACACATATTAATTAATATTTTTTATCATATTCTCTAAATTTTAATTTTTAAATATAATATTGTGCATGAAAAATAAATATTTTTTTCATTTTGGGAATGGGCAAGAAACATGTTTTAGCAAATGTTTCTTAGTAGTTCTATATGAAGTTTATTTCTTATTTTTCCAAATTTTAACAACTTTAACGATCTTTATTGTTGTGCTTCACTTCATTTTGATTTGGAGTATGTTGCATACTCTAAAGTCGTTTTTAGGTAACTTTAATTTCTAAGTAGCGATATACAAAGAAGATATAGTGTGCTAAGAATCATTCTTAATACTACATTATACTTTCGTAAAAAAACAATTGATAAAAATAATATGTCCAAAACTATCAAACTAACTCCCTTCAAGATCAATTTGAAGGTAAATTTTATTGGAAATTTATAAGTCTACTAAGATTTTGGTTGTAAGGCCGGCTTGTAAAATAAGCTAATAAAAAAAATCGACCATATTCACCACTATAATTGAAAATAAAATAAAAATGATCGCATTCACCCCTATAATTTAGTTAATTGTAAATAATGATTAAAATATCAATGTTTACAAATATATCGATAATTATATTTTAAAAGAATATTGATATCGAGTGGAATTTATGTAAAAGTTAAAATATGAAAAAAAATATTAAAATTTAGAGAATAACTTAAGATAAATAAAATTAAATAATATTGCATTTAATTGAATAATTGTCTCAATAATTAATAGCCACATGCTAAGTAAAAGAATAACTTGAGTGAAAATAAGATGTTCAAATATTAAAAAATTAAGAAATTATACTATAATTACATTTAAAAGGATTTTCTAAGAAGTTCAAAGCATATTGTTACGTCACGTTCGAATTGTCCCGCAAAATCCAAAGAAATAGTGGTTGCCTAAAGGATCTAGACTTCTCTACATGGGAAAGTTCTAGAGATGTCTAGACTCTAGAGGAAGCTAGAGTTGGATGGACTCAACTCAAGTATTGAAGGCTCTAGAATGCTCTAGAGTATACTAGCATGTGCTTGGAGGTGCTAGAATAGGCTGGAATATTCTAGAACGTGGTGGATGGTTCTTGAAGGATGTAGAAGTTGCAAGAAGCTTACGGAACATCTTAGAACTTGCATGAAGAATCTAGACAAACCCAGAAGACTCTAGAGTTAGCTAGAAGGTCCTAGAACCTTATGGCATATTGTAGATAAAACTAGAACACTCTTATACATTTTAGAGTTAAAATGATCTAGAAAGTTGTGGCATAGCCTTAAGCTTGGAGCCACATTATAAATAGACCAATTGGTCTTCATTTGTATTCATCTTAGGAATTCTTAGCATCTTGTAAGATAATATCTTTCTAGAGCAATACAAAGCATTCTTTACAAACTCTCTTTCTAGTCTCTTTGGAGTTTCATTCGGATTCAAAGGTAGGCCTAGTGCAACGGATGGTGCTAAGTGTCGCACGATCGCTACTTGAAATTTAAGGTCGTGACAGTTGGTATCAGAGCTTTTGGTTGAAGCATTTCTACCTTTGGCATAATGAAGAACAGTGCACCATCTACACCAAGCGTTGATGTTCCACCTGTGGAACATGGACGTGAGAAAGTTCAGAAACCACTAAAGGAATCTCGAGCCAAGTCAAAAGACATGATTTCTAGCTTAGAAGCACGAGTTGGGAGTGCACAGGACAACTTAGGGGAGCTGTTCTACCGGGTGAACAACTTGGAGGAACGTTGCAACGGCTTGGAGGCCAAGGATGTAGAGATCCATGCAGTGATCAAGATGTCCCTTAATGAGCTAGACGATGGCTTAAGGCAAGAGATTGATGGGTTAAAGGCCAAACTTACCAAGGTAAGGGATCTTGTCCAAATAGAACTTGCTAATGTCTTGCTTAGAGTTGAGGACATGGGTGGTGACATAGCTCTATGTAAGCGGGCTATGGCCGCAGGAACTAGCACAACCACTATCATTGAGGCTAAGATGGTGGATGTTCCCAAGCCTAAAACCTTGTATGGTGTTAGGAATGCTAGGGAAGTTGAGAACTTCCTATGGGGGCTTGAACAATACTTTGAGGCTACTGGCATAACAGACCATGCCAGCAAAATCCGAACGGCTACCATGTATTTTTCCGACACTGCTATGTTGTGGTGGAGACGTAGGCATGGAAATGTGCAACAAAAGGTTTGCACGATTGACACCTTTGATTATTTCATGAAGGAATTCAAAGGCCAATTCTTTCTCATAAATTATGAAGATGAGACAAGGGGCCGATTGCGACGACTAAAGCAAATAGGTAGTATAAGGGATTATGTGAAGGAGTTCACAACCTTGATGCTCAAAGTTCCTGACACATCAAACAAGGATGCATTTTTCTTATTTATGGATGGTCTCCAATCGTGGGCTAACCTTGAGCTCAAGCAACATAGTGTCCAAGACTTATCTTCGGCCATTGCGATTGCGGAAAGCTTTATTGACTACTCCACAAACAAGGAGAGCTCAAAAGCCACAGGTAAAAATTTAGGTGGAGGAAAGAGTGGGGGAGGCCATGCTAAAAGTCAGGGTCCCAAAAATCATAAAGATGGCTCCTCCTTATTCAAACCATGAGATAAGGGGAAGGAAAAGAAGGATTGCGGTGCCTCGAAGCCCTATGTGACGTGCTTCATTTGCGACGGACTGCATTGAGCACGTGAATGTCTGAAAAGAAAGGCATTGACGCTTCCATTCATGACCAAGATGGAGATGAGTCGTATAAAGGTGAAAAGATGGGTTATTTATGCCTACTTGGTGCATTGTAGAGCACCCTAAAGACCCCCAAAGGCTTGATGTACGTAGATGCAACCATCAACGGGAAGGTCTCCAAAGCTTTGGTTGACACAGGTGCATCTCATAACTTTGTTTCAGTGGAGGAAGAAAAAAGACTTGGCTTAAGGTAGTCCATAAAGAGGGATCTCTCAAAGTAGTTAACTCGGTAGCACTACCATTGCATAGAGTTTCTCGTGGAGATAAGATCAGTCTTGGTACTTGGACTGGCTAAGTGAACTTATCAGTGGCGCCCATGGATGACTTCTCTGTTGTATTCGGCATGAAGTTCATGGACCAGGTTAGAGCTTTCTTGGTGCCATGCTCAAACTTTATGTGCATCATGGATGGTTCGAAGGCATGTGTGGGACCGACGGAGAGAACCACCAGACCTACTACCCAAGCTCTCTCAGCGCTTCAATTAAAGAAGGGATTGAAGAGGGACGAAGAGAGTTACTTGGCCATCTTAAAGAAGTTCGACGATAAGGAGGCATCATCAAAGCCAAACTTGAAGCGGAAGTGCAAGTTGTATTAGATAAGTTCCAGGATGTGATGCCGGAGGCATTGCCCAAACAGTTACTGATGAGCGAAAATCGGCATCGCCGATTCTGCCAATACTTTGGTTTTATATTTATAAAACTCTCGCACGAATCATTTCGTATAAAATGATAAGTATACTCCCAAGGTCGATCTAAGGAAGAAATATATGTGGTTTTTAATTTATTATTCAAACTTTTAAAAACGAAATTAAATCCTAAACATCCTGTCACGATAGTTTGGTTTTTGTGTTTCTAATCTAATAACATAAAAATAAACATAGATAAAGATTCAATAAATATTTATGCAAATTTTATCATTTCTAATAGTGGAGTATTTATGGATATAATAACTAGTTAATTATGCTTGCTAATATTATTTAGGTTATTAAATATATAAATTGATATTTATTGATTCTCTCTTTTTTATATGAATACCACATTTGGTGAGGTTAAATATTCTTTGTTAACTAAAAAAATCAATTAACACCTATGGGTGGGGATGATAACTAATTTGGTTAATTAAATTAATTCTTTTTTTAAGAGAGAGAAAATAAAACATTTAAATGCCACCTTTGGTAGGGTTAGATAATTTAAACTTTATTCAAGGTGTCCAAATTAAACCTAAGAATTTAATTATCCGAGTACTAACTTTCAAGTTTTAAAATCACTATTGAAAACATGTTGTCAATACATTTTCACATAATAATTCTTATAAAAACTTTTGAAATAGAGTTTCACTCTAACTACCGGGTGATTGTACTAACAAATAAAATAGCACTATTCTAAATTAGACCAGATAACTAAATCTTAAAATCTAATTTTCAGATTTAAGTTTATAATGAAAAATAATATATTTCTCTCTAACACTCTTAATATAAAATCTTGAATAAAAATAAAATCAATTCATTTTAGAGATTTTTACCTATTTAATATTTCGCAATCATAACAACGTTATTATTATATCATGTTTACAAACAGCCAGCAATGTTAAATTTAATCACAGACAAGTTAAATATAACATGTAAGAATAAAGCATAAAAAATAACTGTAAAGAAAATAAAATCCTTATAGTACTTCGATGTTATTCCCGTTGCTAGAAAATCTCCAAACGGAATTTGCACTCCCATTTATTGAATCGAAAAACAAATAAATTACAAAAACATAACTAGTTCTTCTCAACAAGAGAAGAACTCTAAAACTAAGAGAAACTAACTAAGAAAGGCTAAAAACTAAGAAAATTTTAAGAAAAGCTTAAAAACTAAGAAATGAGAGAAAGAAAGAGAAGAGAATATGTGTTTTGAGGTGTGTTTGATTGTGAAGATAATGGAGGTATTTATAGGTGAGGATGAGAAGAAAAAGTGGGTGAAAAAATGATAAAAAATGGTGGAAACGCGGAGTGGTGAATGATGATGTCATTTGATGATGTCAACATGACGTGGGGGCAGTTGTGCATATATTGGGGCACAGATGGCAGCGGCGTGTGCGGAGTGGAGCTGGGGTGCACGGAAGCAGCAGCGGCGCACACAGGCACGCATGGGACTGGGCGAGGGCGGCGGCTGCGTGCGCGATTTCCTCCCTTTTGACATTTTTGACCCATTTTGTCCAATTTTTTCATATTTGTTGACCTTTCCTCATTTATTTATTAATATATTTGTGATGTATTGCCTCTAGTATTCCTCTTTGAGTCTTTAAGTTACGTTTTTAAGCAAAAATACCTGAAAAACAATAAAAATACCTGTGATTCCGGAAAAAAACAAATTTATATAAATATATGATAAAATCATATAAATAGATATATTTTTAATCAATTAATATGCATAAAATCATGGTAATTTTAGTGCTTTTTGAGCACTCATTAGTTATCACTACGGAGAGAGGTGGACCATGATATTGAGTTGGAACCTGGCACCAGGCCACCAGCAATGAGCCCCTATCGAATGGTGAACTCAGAGTTGGCAGAACTGCGAAGGCAACTCAATGAATTGATGGATGTTGGCTTCATAAGGCCCTTCAAACCCCCATTTGGTGCCCTGGTGCTCTTTCAAAAGAAGAAGGATGACTCGCTATGGATGTGCATCGAATATCGGGCTCTAAATAAGATCAAGGTTAAGAACAAGTATCATATCCCACTTATTGTTGATTTATTCGATCAATTGGGGAATGCAAGATACTTTACAAAATTGGACTTGCGATCGGGATACTACCAGGTATGCATAGCCAAGGGAGATGAGCCCAAGACCACTTGTGTTACCAGATATGGTGCCTATGAGTTCCTTATCATGCCATTTGATCTCACTAATGCACCTGCCACCTTCTGTACTCTTATGAACAAGATTTTCCATCCCTACCTCAATCGGTTCGTGGTAGTATATCTCGATGACATTGTGATATATAGCCGGACTTTGGAAGAACATCTAAAGCATTTGAAGAAGGTGTTCAAGGTCCTAAGGGAAAATGAGCTATATGTCAAGAAGGAGAAATGTTCCTTTGCCTAAGATGAGGTGATGTTCTTGGGGCATGGGATAAAGGATGGGAAATTGATGATGGATAGAGCCAAGGTGAAAGCCATCCAAGAATGGAAACCTCCTGTCAAGGTTCATGAGTTAAGGTTTTTCCTTGGACTTGTAAACTACTACAGAAGGTTTATCAAGTCCTACTCAGCAAGAGCAGCCCCACTGATCGACCTGCTCAAAAAGAACAAGTCTTGGGAATGGACAAGTGAATGTCAAGCCTCATTCGAAGACTTGAAGAAGGTAATTAGTGAAGAAGTGGTGCTTTGCCTACCAGACCCCTCCAAGATGTACGAGCTGCACATAGATGCTTCAGACTTTGCCATTGGCGGAGTGTTGATGCAGGAAGGGCGTCTGATAGCTTATGAGAGCCGCAAGCTTAATGACACTGAACGCCGCTACAGAGTGCAAGAAAATAAAATGACAGCTATCATTCATTGCCTAAGGGTGTGGCGACATTACTTATTGGGTTCTCATTTTGTTATTATGAAGGAAAATGTGACGACTAGCTACTTCATACTCAAAATAAGTTGAGTCCCAAGAAAACTCGATGGCAAGACTTCTTGGCAAAGTTTGACTATAGGCTGGAGTATAAGCCCAGTAAAGCAGATGTGGTGGCTGATGCGCTGAGTCGAAAGGTAGAGTTAGCAGCCTTAAGTAGGCCAAGTAACCCTTTGCTGGAAAGGATCAAAGAAGGGCTTGAGCATGATGCTCTGGCTCAAAACCTCCTCGCCCTCATTAAGGAAGGAAAGACAAGGCGATTTTGGCTGAGTGACGGACTACTCTACGCCAAGCAAAATCACATCTTTGTGCCAAAGTGGGGGAGCTTAAGGAAAGAGCTTATCAAGGAGTGCCATAATTCACTATGAGCTGGACACCCAGAAATGAGGCGAACCCTTACTTTGATCAAGTCAATCTACTATTGGCCTCAACTACGGGATGATGTTGAAGCCTATGTGAGGACTTGCCTTGTGTGCCAACAGGACAAGATAGAGCAGCATGCACTCGGAGGTTTACTAGAGCCGCTGCCTATTCTAGAGAGTCCATGAGAGAGTGTCTTAATGGATTTCATCACCTACTTGCCAAAATTAGAGGGCTTTGGCAACATCATTGTAGTGATTGATCGCTTCGGCAAGTATGCAACATCCATACCCACCTCAACAGATTGCACGGCAGATGAGACAACACAGTTGTTCCTCAAACATATTGTGTAGAATTGGGGGATTCCATCCAATATCGTGAGTGATCGAGACCCATGATTCAACGGGAAATTTTGGACAAAAATTTTCAAGTTGTTGGGATCAGACTTGAACTTCTCTACAAGCTTTCATCCACAAAGCGATGGAAAAATGAAGCGTGCCAACGCATTGCTGGAGTTGTATCTCAGGCACTTTTTAGTGCCAATCAGCATGATTGAGCTAAGTTGCTGGATGTAGCTCAATTCTCATATAACTTACAAAGGAGCGAGTCTACCACAAAGAGTCCCTTCGAGATTGTCATAGGGCAACAAACCATGACTCCTCATGCCTTGGCCACGAGTTATGAAGGAAAGAGTCATGTTGCCTTCAAATTTGCCAAGGCATGGCACGAACAAGCTGAGTTAGCCTGAGCTTATTTAAACAAGGCATCTAAAAAGATGAAGAAGTGGGTTGACAAGAAAAGAAGGATGATTGAATTTTAGGAAGAAGATTTGGTCCTAGTCAAACTATTTCCGTAACAGTTTAAGTCTTTGCGGAAAGTTCATAAGGGTTGATACAAAAGTATGAAGGGTTATTTCATGTCCTCAAGCGAGTCGGTAAAGTGTCCTACAAACTACAACTCCCTCCAAAGCTTAAAATCTATTCGGTCTTTCATGTAAGTATATTGAAATATTTTCATGGAGACAAGGAAGACATAAGTTGGGGAGAATCCAAGAGGGTGCCTACCGCAGTGGTAACCTCCTTCGACAAAGAAGTGGACTCAATCTTGGCAGATCGCCTAATCCGATGTAGGGGCATGCCAAGTTATCGGGAATACTTGGTCAAGTGGAAGAATGCCCCAGACATAGAAGCAAGCTGGGAACCTGATAATTATTTGTGGCAATTCAAAGATGGCATAAAGAGGTTCAAGCTTGAAGGCGTGACGAGGGCGTCGCGAACTTGAGTGAGGGAGGGTGTTACGTCACGCTCGAATTGTCCTGCAAAATCCAAAGAAATGGTGGTTGCCTAAAGGATCTAGACTTTTCTACATGGGAAAGTTCTAGAGTTGCCTAAAGATGTCTAGAGGAAGCTAGAGTTGGATGGACTCAACTCAAGCATTAAAGGCTCTAGAATACTTCAGAATATACTAGCATGTGCTTAAAGGTGCTAGAATGGGCTAGAATATTCTAGAACATGGTGGATGGTTCTTGAAGGATGTAGAAGCAGTTGGAAGCTTATGAAACATCCTAGAACTTTCATGAAGGAGCTAGACAAACCTAGAAGACTCTAGAATTGGCTAGAAGATCCTAGAACCTTGTGGCATATTGTAGATAAAACTAGAACACTCTTGTACATTCTAGAGTTAGAATGATCAAGAAAGTTGTGGCATAGACTTAAGCTTAGAGCCACATTATAAATAAACCCATTGGTCTTCATTTGTATTCATCTTGGGAATTCTTAGCATCTTGTAAGATAATCTCTCTCTAGAGCAATACAAAGCATTCTTTACAAACTCTCTTTTTAGTCTCTTTGGAATTTCATTCGGATTCAAAGGTAGGCTTAGTGCAACGGACGGTGCTAAGTATCGCATGATCACTACTTAAAATTTAAGGTCGTGACAATATACTATCTTTATTCTCAAAACCCAACTCAAAAAACACAACTCCATATGATTTCAAGTAAAAAATGGATCAACTCAATTGGACATGAAAAAAGTGAACAAATTGAAAAATACCTTCTCAAATGACATGCCCTGAAAAGATTTCTAAAACTATTGGATTTTGGTTATCTATCTAGTTAAATCATTGAAGCTATCTGTAAAAAAATATTTTGAGAAAATATGTAAAACTATGACCAAAAAATCAACTTCGAGATTCCAAATTTTGTTAAGAAATAATATAATTTACACATGAAAAAATTACAAAAAGGGAGAAAATGTATAAGATACAATGAATGCTCATTTCACAATAGATATTGAATGGATTTGTAGTTTTCTACAAAAAAAAAGGTAGGAAATGTATAAGGATGAAAATGTTGTTTTCTACAAAATGGGTTTGGTTTATCGGGTTAACCCATTTAAATCTGGTTCAGGTTTACAAAATGTGGCCTAATTTACTATTAAGTCAGTCCTAGTTTATGGTAATTAGTTTGGGTTAAAAATGGGTTGACAAGAGCACAACCTGTATGACACGAATTGCTAGCAATAGTTGTTTAGGATTTCTTCATATTGTTTCTCTATGAATATAAAATTGTAGATGACCCAATAATTTACAAATTTTTGTGGAAGGTTTCAAAAGATTCCATAAGCATTGTACATCCATGATACTTGAGATTACTTTCATTTTTATCAATATTCATTTCAGATAAACTTGCAACCATAGTTCCCTAATCTAATTCTTGCATATCATTGTATCATTCATGATGTCTCATTGTGTATTATTTTCCAATAGCACATATGTTTGGACTGATAGCTCTGCAACTATGGTTTTCATCTTATATAGCATGTGTGTAGTTAGTTTCACTAGTAAATGGACTTAAAGGTTGATTCCCTCCATTATCATCATCACTCCATATACTATCGTGCTTATCACAGTCTTTTTATTCAATACTATGACCAAATGACCTAATAAGATTACTTTCACTAGAAGAAAACATTTTCTACATTAACATTTTATACAAGTCATAATTGCTAGAGTAACTAGAGACAATTTTTCTATCATAACTCTATCAACATCAATAAATTCTCATTAAAAAAAGTCCAAAAATTACACTATAAAAGTATAAAAATAAATCAATAATATCCTAATTTTGGTAAAAATTACACTTCAGAAATTGATATATTTAAATTGTTGATATTATGAACAAATAATTAGAGATATTTTATAATATCCAATAATTTGGTAAAATGATATTACGTAGTCATATTTATATCAGATTTTTTCAATATTGGATATTATCCATGATATATCGTAATTTTTTAATACATGATTGTGAGAGTAATCATCTAAATAAACTTGAGTTTTTAATGAGAAAAAAGTAAATGATCTAAAATAACAACTTTAAAATTTATAACAACAAAAATAGCACCTCAATAATATTGAACAAAGTTCAAAATTAACTAATCTAAATATCTATAATTCAGTTTGAATGACGTTTAATATGATATAATAGATTGAGTCTTTTTTAAATATTAAAATTATATGAATTAAAAAAATTGTGATTTATAAGTTTTAAAGATATTATTTTATTTTATTTTTCCAAAAAATATTCAAATGATATATTTTCTTTTCTAATAGAATATATCTTTTCATTAATAATCTCCTATAGTAACCCTACTTCTTTCATTGACCTTGTGAAAGAAAGTCACAGTAAGGAAATAATCAATGGGAAAAAGATCCTAATAAACTTCTTATTATATGAAAATAAACACTTTAATCATGTTATTTTCACGTCGAATACTTTTCATCTTAATTTTTTAAAAAAAATAAGCATTTATAGTCCCTAATTAATTATTAAAAAAATGAAAAACTCTAGTCTCTCTACTATTGAAAAATGGTTCAAAGGTCTAATAATCCGTAAATATATATATTACGATTTAGGATGAAATGTTGTAAAATTCTCTTGTATTAGAAGATTTGTGTCAATTAGTCTCTACATTATAAAAAGTATCATTTAATAATTTTTATAATAAATACCATAGGATAAAATAACTTTTACCGTCTATTAATCTACAAATAAAATAAAATATTAAAAAATATATTTTATTTATGATATTAATTAAAAAATAATTTATCACTCTTTTATATTTTTTATAAAAGAAAAGCAATAAATGAAAACTTTTTTTCTGAGAAGCTAAATTACTCATTTAACTTAATATAAAAGGCTTGTGCGGTATTTTTTTTATAAAATTTAAATAAGAGAATTTAACATGAAATTAAATACAATAATTACAAGAAAGAGTTTGGAAGAATAAAACCCTTATAGACCATTGAGATTCTTTCTTCTCCTCTCTCTGTATCTCTTCTAAGCGTAAATTTAAGGCAACAATTCACTTTTACCACCGAGTCGGCTTTACTTTTAAGTATTCCATATTTGCTAATGCACCAATATTACAGATATATGAAACTTTGTTTTATATATTTATATATATACAATATCTTTGCGTAAGTATTAAAAGAAATAAAAAAGAAATGTGAGAAAATTTAACAATATAGATATGAAATTGAAGAGAATATGTAAATAAAGAAACAATCAAAATAATATAGTTTAAACATTAAAAATAATATAATTATGTTAAATAAGAAGGGTAAAAAAAATAAAATTCAATAAATAAATAAAAATAAAAATTATATAAGATTATCTAAATTTAACTATAAATTAGAGAGTATTAGAACTATGCTCTTTAGTAAGCAAAACAATATGCCCTCATTTGTAAAACAATGTCGACATTGGAGAAGAATAGATTCAACTCTCATACTCTTTAGATAAGACTCAAAGCTTTTTGCTGTTGCTCTCACAGCTTTTTGAGCTAAAATGATTGAAACAATCAGTTTGATTTTAATATATTAATCAATTTCAGCTGGTTTTCTTCTTCGGATTCTGTTCTGTTTTTAATGTAAAATCAACTCTCGTATTGAAGTATTGAAGTGTAACGTAAGTATCATTATTTGATTGTTGTATAATGTTACATAAGTTTCTATAATTTATATTTACTAATAAATACGATTAACGAAAAAATTATCTTAAAAATATTGTGTAATACATAAAATTTGATTATTTATTCTATTTAAATTTTATATTTATAATTTATACATATATTTATATTTATGTATTTTTAATTTGAATAATATAATTATATTCTTAATTTATTTATCAATATATTATTTCTTAAATATATATTTGGTTGATCTATCCTAGTAATAAGATTACAATTAGTATTCATGCTCATAACTGTCACAAATTAACCAATGAAACAATCAATAGCAAATCGCATTAGGAATTTTTTTAATAATTAAAATACTCGTAAATGGAGATTAAAATCAAAACATTTTATATATTTACAAGGATCTCATGCTTTTAAGTCAAAATTCATCTGAAAAAAAATACAATGGTAATTAAAAACGGTGAAATTAAACGTGTTAAAAATATAAAAAGACTGAATATAATAATTTATACCATTCATTCAAGATCGACCAACCTTAATTCATCAACTATTCTCAAACTCATCAGTCATTATAAGAACAATCATACTAGAACCGATCATATTTCAAAAGACCTGTGAACCCAACACAACCCAATAATAAGATAATTAGGTTTGGGTTGGATTTATATATGTTGGGTCCAAAATAGATCAACATAGATAATTCATTTGAAAAATCATATTAAAATATATTAATTCGAATAAATCGTGATACTTATAAGCAACCCAAATAAATAACTTTAACAATTAGATGTATAATATTATTTATGGTTATAGACATGAATTTTATTTTATATTAAACAAATTTTAAGGATTATGTTCCAATAATACTTAAATTAATATAATTTTATAAAGCTTAATTAGAATTTATTATATTGAACAGGTTACACAACTATATATTGATACTTGATACAATATTGTTAAATTTTTCTTACATTATAAAATATAGTATATGTTACTTAATATATTTAAACCAATAGATAAACTTAATTATTAAATAGATTGGGTCAGGATTGTACATCATATAACCTGTAAAATAAAAGAGTTGGGTTTGAGTCAAGTTTAAGGCCATAAA
Source organism: Hippophae tibetana (assembly GCA_037013495.1). Lineage (NCBI taxonomy): Eukaryota > Viridiplantae > Streptophyta > Magnoliopsida > Rosales > Elaeagnaceae > Hippophae > Hippophae tibetana. Next base: position 133,127,835 of record CM072801.1, on the reverse strand, counting down.
CGGGTTTACTCGAACCCAATATGACCCACCCATTTAACAACTCTATATCATAGTTGTAAAATTAAAAAAAAAATGCTTAAGATGTTAGAATTATTTGTATGTATTAGTTCAATCAATTAAATCAACCACATATAAATATTAGAATAAACTTAGCATGTATAATATTTTTGGACCATAATAAGATGGACCAAATATTGTTATATTGTATACAAATGCCTATGAATCCATCTTTTCCAAATGGACTAACTGACCCATGAAGTTAGCACACTACTGTATTAGAGCACTAAGTTCGCATATTACACTATATATTGAGTGATAGTGTCTAAACTCTAATGATGACTATTGTGTATATGTGAGAGTACAGTAGGTTTTGTAATTTGGAAGAGGAAGGGTTCATAGAACCTTGCACACGAAGTCAAACTGATCATGGAGATGATAGAAAGTGTAACGACACTCGACTTAGGGTACTTTATGTCAATTCTCTAATACATGCTACGTTAATGAAATATGATTTTGAAATTATTTTCAATAGTGGTATTAGAACTTCAATATTTAATAAAATATACTTGTATTGTTTTTACCTAATCTTCATCTATGTTTTCTTTTTGGAGTTATCAAAATATCATTGAAAATGATATCGTAACTTTTTATTTCTATCGAAATAATTTATTCACTACATATAATGATAATTTTTCTTTAATATGTTGCGGATGATGAAATAAATCAAATATTGTTATATTTATAGGTAGTAACAACCTTTGTACGATGGGTTTGGTTGAGTTTAAATATTATTTTTGTTTAATCGAGTTCTAACTCAACCAACCCGCGAACTCTCAACCGATAACGAGTTGAATTATTAAATTTGTAAAACCCGACCAATTCAAATTATCAAGACATGTTCTAAGATATTTTAGAACTTATAAAAATTATGTTACACAATTGAATTACAACAAATTTGGTGACTTACTATTTTTTTTATTCTAAAACAACATATCATAAGTTAAATATGACATCTATAAGTTATATAATATTCAAATTTCATTATCTATACATCCATGCTTAACAAAATAATAACAAACATGAGTAATACTAATTCTAAATTAAATTCTTGATTCACTAAATAGTCATAAGTATACTTTAGATTAAGAGCGTCCAAAAATCATATTAGATTAGACCGAACGGTTTTATAAATAAAACAGTCTAGTCCAGTTTATATTAATTAAAACTGTTTTTCAAACGGTTCGATCCGATTATATTAATTTTAAACCGATCGAATCAGATCAGACCAGTTTAATAATATATTAAATTTTCCATATTATTTCTCACAAATCGTTTTAAATTTCTTATATTTTAATCAAATGTATATCATTAGTTGTATCATATTTATATATTATTAACTGAACCAAACCATTCGGTTTAATATTTTTAATAATCAAACGGTCTGATTCAGTCCGATTTGAGTAATATAAACAGTATGATCTGATTAAATTTTTTTTACCTAAAATCGAACTGAATCAAACCGTGAAAACCCCTACTACAGACATTACTAGGTCATCAAGAAACAAAAATAAAGTCACACAAATTTTAAAAGAGCAAGAAACCATATAAGGAGAAATTAATGGACTGATCTTTGTCTTATTCAAATGTAATAACGAGGATTCCAAATCAAAAACTACTATTATCTCATAGAAATATATGAAAAAATAAGATGAGTAAAAATAATACTCAATAAGTGAACAAATTTTAGTAAGAAATTATTTATTATACACATATATTGAAACCTTAGCAATACAATTGTATAACTAAAACATCCATTTATATGAGTATACACTAAGTTTTATTAGAGATCTAAAGAATGTAAATAACCATAAAAATATTTAAGTAATTAAAATACTCTCGAGCTTAAAAATAATAATTATTGAATATATTTATTTAACTTTAATTTTTTAAATGTGAAATTAATACAAGTCACGACATGAAAATATTCATAAGTTATATTAATAATTTGAAAAAAAATATAAATAACCGTAAATATATTTATGTAAGTAAAATAATTATAAATAGCTTACATGTAATAAATTATAATAAATAGAAAAACCACACTAAACTCGCATATATGAAAAGTTGACCATACGTGTACATAGTTCATCCCGCACATAGATGGTAAGAGTCTTAATTAAGTGTATTGGTCATAAGCGTGTAGGCAAGAGCCCATTAATTAATTTTATTTCTTATGTTATTGTTGAATTTTAAGAGTGATGCTTGTTTAATGGTTTAAAAAATACATAATAATCTAAAATATTAATGCTAAAAGTTGAATATAGATTTCTATTATCTAACCAAAATTTATAAGTATACTATAAAATTTAGTAGAAACTTATGAATTGTCATTATTAGCAAGAATTAATATCTACTTACTAAACATATAAAATATTATATTTTAAAGCCGAAAATATTAAACTTATGAAACTCTTAAGATTAAATATTACAACTTAATAATAAATAAATACTAGTAAAATATGAGTAAAATGTGTTCACTCATAATATCATATCATCCATATTGTTCTAGTTGTTCTCCATGCTACTAAATTAACCATTTTTATATGATCAAACTCGAGTCAAAAACAAGATTTACACCATAACTAATTGGTCTATTAAGAAGCTAAATAGTACTCTAAAATACTAAGATATACGGTGTATTAACAAATAACTCAATATTCTCCTTAATAATTAGATATAAATTATTATGTCATACTATTAGCTTCCATAATTTTATGCTCATAATACCAAATCAATAGTCATTTTGTTAAACCAATTAAATTTATAAATAAAGAGATTAAAAACCATTTAAAAGCATCATTGGAATAATAAGATAGAAATTAATCATGTGGCTTAAATCACTAAAATGAGCTTTTTGGCTCAAATTCATGTATCTTTAATTGAAAATGTCTAATTTAAAATATATAAAAACACTAAAAAAGATACACATTTTCAACTGTCTAAAAGGGTATCACAAGTCCATTGGCTATTAGCAAAACATTTTCAAAATACTAAATCAAGAACGGTTAAAACTCACAGTAAGAAAACAAAATCTATCAGGTCGCAACGATTGAAATTTAAGTTTAACTTTTTATAATAATGTCCAAATCTATTTTTATAACAAGATATAAAAATTAAACATTTTAATCTTTAAGACAAGATATAGTAAACTCAATTATCATATGTAAAAAAATTTCAAAAATATAGGATATTGGTTTGTTTAAAACGTGATTTTTAATACAATTTTGACAAAGTATATCTTAGTTAAATTTCTATAACTTTTTCTAAAAAACTTGAAATGAAAAATGGGAAAATAAATCTAAAATTAAAAATCACAAAATTTAAAACAAGATAAAACTCACTCAAATTTAATCTATAAAATCATTTCAAAATCACAAAATACAAGTCAAGTTGAAACAGATTTTTCAATTTCGATTTTTACATAACATACTTTGGTAAAACTAATTTACCCTTGTGTACAAAAAAAACAAATGATGAAACGTACAATTTCTATTAAACTAGACATCCATGTATTTTCAAAATGGTATGGTTTGAAGCCTAAATATTGTAGAAACATTAGAGTTTTGATGTAAAGAGTATCACTTTCTCGTAATAAAAAATTCAAAATTTATAGAGTTGTCCTCCTAAAATTATAGTAAATATTGAATGATTCAATCACAAGAACTACTCCCACAATTATAATTATAAAGATATAAAGTTCAACATATAACAAGCAAATCAAAATCCTAAACATATAGAAATTAAAGGGATCCAATCCAATCCATTACAAAATATATCATCATGAAAATCTCAAAATAGCTAAAACCAAAATTCAATAAAACACTCCAAATGGGTTATTCGGCTAATCCATAAGAACAAGCACAAAATCACATTTTTTTTATTCAAGAAAAGATAGATTTTTACCATAGAATCGATTTGAGGAAAAAACTTATACTCCTCCTCACTTACTTAAAATCCATGCACCACCAAAATTTTGATGGCTACCACAATCTTACGAGAAAAGCACTTCATCCCTTCCCCCCTCTCTCTCTAGAACTCATGGAGCTCAAGAGATGAAACAGTTAGTGTGGGCAGAGAACCTCGTAGGATGTGGAAAATATAAAGGAATATGGGTTGTTAAATTACTAAAATGTGCTTTCCTTAAAACTTTTTAAATTATTCAACTAAAGTAATATTTCACTCAATTATTCAAAAAATTAAAATACGTTAAAAAAATTTAAACAAAATAATTTATAGCATATTAGATCAAATTTATAAATTTAAAATATTTATTTTTTTCAATTTAAGTAAAATACTATTTTAAACTTTACAAAATTTAAAAAAAACAAAAAAAAAATAAAGTAATTAATTAATTATTCTTTTAAAACTATCAAATGAGACTTGGTCTCATTCGAATAATTGTTCAATTTAAATAATTTAAATAAAAGAAATGTACGCTCTCAAACGAGTTCAGACCCCTGGCACTCATGACATGTGAAAGAGACTTACTATTGGGCTGCTTCAAGCTTAGTAATTTGGTATATATTTTTATCAAATAATCTATAAATACAATTTAATAGGTATATATTTTTAGTTATAATTAAATATTTTTTAAAATTTTTAAAATTATTCATTAATTTAAATTTTTATATTTATTAAAATATATATTTTTAGATAGTTTCATCCAAAAAAAAAACTATTATTATTTATCTAAATTATTTGTCAACCTAATTTGTTATTTAAATTAAATCATATTATTCGTTATCTTATAATAGTAGTAAGGCAGAAAACCTACAACATCTCTTTAATCTCGCATCTGTTAGAAAGAAGAAACATCTCACGTGCTTTCTATATAACAAGCTCTTCTTCTACCCACAGGCAACTCATATGTTATCCTTTTAGTTTATTAATATTAATATAATATGATATTGGTCAATTATTTATTGGCCCCATGTGATAATTTTTTGGTTTCTGAGTTTTTTGGTTTATAAATTATACATATTTAACTAACACTTAACATTTTATTCATGGGTTTTGGGTCGAACTTCCAACCCAAACCAACATGTAGAAGTATGGGTTGGGTTGACTTGATTTCAGGAATGTTATTGGCCGGTTTTGATCCACGGGTTTATCAACCCGAAAGGTACGGGTTGGGCCACCAAAAAATTAAAACCCAACATAACCTGACGATTGTCCACCTGTAATTATATTGTGTACAAAGGCTCATGGATACCTTCTTTTGCCCATTAAGTTAGTCCACTACTGTATTAAAGCACTAAATTTACAAATTGTACTCTATATTATTAACCTTTCACAAGAAGTCAAACCGATCACGGAGATGATAGAAATTGTAATGATACTCAAGTTACTTTATGACAATTCTCTAATACATGCTACATTAACGAAATATGATTTTGACGTTATTTTGAACCTAAGATCGAGCATTATTCACATAATAATTTGAATTAGTAAAAAATTACAATGGAGCTATGATAAATTTGAGATGTAAAATTTCATTGGTTTAAACAATTATATATAAGTGAATTAAAATTTTGACCTAAATAGAGACATAGATGAATGGATGATATGAATATCCATAAAATATTTTTAAAGTTTTATTCTAACTTGATCGAGCATATTTTACAATATGAATTAAGTAAAATAATTTATTGTAAATATACTAGTGAAAATGTGTCCCACATGCTTCTTTTCAAGCTAACAACATGCATTAACAAAAAAAAACAATACATAACATATAAAAATCAAGCAAACATATTAAAAAGCTATAAAAAAAACTTTCAATTACTTCAAGACCTTCTATGTGTGAATATATTCGATAAATAATGATTGTACTCTCACAAAGTACGATCATACATAAAATAGCACGTAAAGAGCCAAACCCATGTATGATCAAGCTCCTATATGATAGCATCCTAGGGTTGCTGAACGTAACCATTATTCAACAAGTAATTTACTAATAAAAGGAAATCAATGGTTCTAAACTAAAGATAGTATATGCATATACCTCTATTAATTAAAGAACCACGCTCAACTGCATCTAAGCAACCTTCACACATTGTTAACACAACACCTGATCTAAATAGTTCCAAGCTCATCTCCAAAGCTCAGTCACCTCATGATGTGATCGACTACTAATGACACAATCTCTCAAAATGCATATATATTGTGACCTCACAATACTCATCTGACACACGGCACACCAACACATAGATTCTTCGTCTATGCATTATGTTACAACCTAGCAACAACTAATTAACACAAGGGACACCAACTTAGAAAGTTGCTACAACATAGGCCTTTCACCTATATAATAATTACTACCTCGAAAAATCCTGTAGACCCACAACACACCAACTCAAAGAGCTACCACCATATAGACTCCTCACCTATGAGAATTGTTACATCCTTGTAACTACCAGTTGACACATGATAACCTAATACTAAGAAAAACTACTCAAAATGAGATAGTTCTTCACTAACCAATGATACATTTTAACTCTCAACAAAATCTCATTCAATCTCACATTTTTATACTCAATTAGATATTTAAGAAATATGATAGAGACTCTTCTATGATATTATATGTCTTACTAATAAACATATTATATTTTGAACCCAACACTCATAAGAAAAACTGACCAAGAAAGGATTGGTAAAGTCTTATGCCAATCGAGCAAAGCTTTCCCCCAGATCCTGGCCAAAGAAACAAGAGAATGATAGGGAAATTTATAGAAAAATTCAGCCTTTTAAACTCTCGTTGACCACCTTGGTGAGGGTAAATTCCACAAAAATGAAGCTGCGAAAGCTTAATGATATTTCGAGAACCTATAGTAAAAACATCGGTAAGCTCTCAATGAGCTTGCAAAAAACCACAAAAAAGTGTTTCATACATCGAGAAATGGTGATTCACCAATGGGACAACACAACAACAACAACAGACAAATAAACACTAACAATGCAAGCTATATACAATCTAAGAGAATGGATGTGTAACAAGTAAATACAAAACTATATCCTAAGTAAAATTGAAACACCATTAATCAACCTTAAAAAAGACATACAAAAATATCAAATAAAATACATACATTATATTTTACACATAAGAATACCAACAATAAAATGAAAGAACTTACAAGATGCAACCTCAAACACATGAGAAAAACATAACCATGTAGAAAATTCACACATTCATGTAACCAAATCAGTTTTATTACATGTGTATGAAAAAAATTAAAAAAATGTGTAATCTAATTTATAACTAGTTATTGACAATGAATTTTCATATTTGGTAAAACGTGAAAATATGTTAACAGGGTGTCAAAACACATTTTGATATATGAATAACTTAAACTATATTATAAATAGGAGTATATTTCTAAACCCAAATTATAAATTTATTCAAAATTTAATTATCAAAGGTAAGGGTAGGCATTTTTTCGAAAACAACCAATTCCAATGCAACTAAGGCTACACTGAACTTGCACAAACGTTTTAAGAAAATTATAAAATATAATACCTTCAAAATTTATAACAATAAAAATAATATTCTAATAATATTGAATGAGATTTAATTGGATGGTGTTAAACATTAAACAAGCCAAAATAGTTCTAATTTAATTTAAATGAAAATATATAAATTGAATATAAGTGATGTTATTTTTGCAGCTACAAATTTTGATGGTATTACTTTTATTGTTTTTTTTAATTCTTTACTAATAGTTTTTCCAACTTTTTACAAGTTGGTGGATTGAAATAATGTCCTAAAATAAAGAAATAAAAAAGGAAACTTTGGAGATTCCATTGAGATTTTTAATTTTTTTAAAAAACCATCACAAACATATTAGTAGTAGTCATTAGTACATGTATTATATGTGAAAATTATAATTGTGAATTAAATATAAAATTACTTTTATTTATAATAATACGTTTGTATCATAATATTTTAAATAAATTATAAAAATAATTATTAATTTTATAAACATATAACATTTAATTTACTCTTTAATATAAATATTTTATTACTTTTTGAATATTTGAAAGGAATATTATCTAAAGTCAAATGCAATAATTAAATAAATATTTTTTATCAATGATTTATAAATAAGCATAGAATATACACAACATATATATAAAGAAAATTAAAAAGTACTCATAAATTTGAAAAATACAAAATTTTGTAGATTAAATCAAACAATAGTTATAAAGAACATTGTAAATAAGTAAAGATTTAATTATAATTAATAGATAACTTTTTACTTTTTATAGCATAAAAATTTATACATTTTAAAGCAAATAAAAAATAATATAATAAAAAGTTTTACCCAAAATTACCTATGTTGTCTTTTCATATATTTCTTGTATTTAAGGGTGTCAAATGAGTCGATATGGCACGACACAACCCATTACGCACTCGACCCGATGGCTCATCCAGTCGACAAGACATGTGAGCAAAAATAGTACATGACACGACCTATAGCGTAACGATCGTAACAAGCTGGCACATTAGTTCAAAACTAAATTCTACATAATATGTATTCAATATATCTATATATTATCAAATGTGAATGTAATCATGTTGGATAAATGGGTCGTGGGTTATTTCGATTGTTAAGCACGACCCGACAGGCTAAGCATGATACGGTACGATAAAACCCACAGGTTAAGAATAGAGGCACGAAACGATCTGTGTACACACCATGTGTCGACATAACTTGCTAGCTAATAGGTCACAGCCTGACGCGGCCTCTTTGACACGTCTACTTGTATTTTCATATACTTTCATTTATTTCAAGCCACATATTTAAACCAAATTAAATTATTTGATATAAAAGTTCATCAAATAATCTTACTAAAATTTGAGAAAATAGAAAAATATGATTGTATTATCAAGTAAACTAGATATATAATAATTATCGGTGGTTGGTTAAGGGTAACAAAGATACATTAAAATAACTATATGTGTTTTTTAACTATTTAAATTTTATAAAAAAAAATTTAAAAAGTGTGATTAAATAATCAAAATTGAAGGTTTTTGTAATTCTAATTTTTTTTATTTTTAACTAATGATTATGTCTATTATTTACTATTCCACGAATAATTAGTTTTAATTAAGATCATTAAAATTTAGAAGAATTTTAACCAAAATAGTTATATGCAATACATAACTATTTTAATTTTTTATAAAAAGAAAGTTAAGAAATTGTGATTAAATAATTCAAACTGAATTTTTTTTAAAATTTTAATTTTTAATAATTGTTATTTATTATTTCATAAATAATTAATTTTAATTAAAAATATTAAAATTTTGAAGAAATATAAACAAAATAATTATATGCAATATATAATTTTATAAATTTTATAAAAAAAATTAAGAAAATTAAGAAAATGTGATTAATTAGTCTTAGGAAAATTCTTTTAGAATTATAATTTATAATTTATAATTATGTAATTATATTTTTTATTTATTATTTTTAAAAAATTAATTCTAACTAATATTAAGTTTTGAAGAATTATGATAAAAATAATTATATGTAATTTTATAAATTTTTAATTTTATAAAAAAATATAAAATGATAATTAAATAATCCTCGATGAATTCTTTTGATATTCTACTTTCTAATTTCTAATTAAATTATTATATGTTATTTATTATATCAAATAATTAATTTTAATTAAAAATATTTTAAAAAATTAAGAGTACATAATTAAATAAATCTAACTGGCATTTTTTGAAATTTTAATTTTTAATTCCTAATTAGCTCACGTATATTATTTCTGATCCCAAAGAATAAAAATATTAATTTTATATATATATATAATATAAATTGAAATCTTTTATATTTCTAATTTTTAATTTATATCTAAATTATATGGTCTATTATTTATTATTTTAAAATGAACTAGTTTTATTTAAAAAGTATTAAAGCTAACTATAATTTTTTTTATAACTGAAATCTTTTGAAATTATAGTTTTTAATTTTTAATTAAGTCATTATGTTTGTTATTTATTATTTCAAAAAATAATTAATTTTAATTAAAAACATTAAAATTATGAAAAATATTAAAAGAATGATATATTTTATACATAGATGAATGGATTAAATTATATGTAGAAATGCATTGATAGTTATAATAAATCTAACTAATCAAAATATAACATAATATTTTTTGAGCTATGATGATCATTTTCAAAAAAAAAATTCAAACTTGTTGTTCCATAATAGTTATAAGATATATATTATTTTTATTTATTTATAATCTTATACATATTTAATATTATTAAAATATTTTATTTTCAAACTTTAAATCTTGTAAAACTTTTCCATATTGATTAATTGTTAAATGTGGAATGATTTTAGGAAGTTTAACATTGCAATGATAATAATTTGCAAATGATATATAAACTCGATACCTTCACTAAAATTAAAATTGTAGAAGAATGGACAATTGGAGTTGCCAAAAATATATTTTAAAATCTTTCTTAACGTATTAAAGTTTTGAATACAATAAAATACAAGCTCCACCCAAGTAGTTTGTGTATGCTATAAAAAAAAAGTTGTGCTTACTATTTAAATTAATTTACTTCTTCCAAGAGATAAAATGGTAAATATATTTTCTAAAATTTTAGAGTGACGTGTTTTCTTATATGCTAAAATTTATGAACACTATAGGGGAAAATTTGAAGCCAACCTTATAGGCCTTACTTGAACGTCGATTTTGAAACTCATAACTTATATTAAGATTTGGACTTTTCCAAAATCTTCAAGGTAATGTCCCCTTGTGAAATTTTTTGCAACCCTTCATCCTTTGCTAAAAACCAACCAAACAACTGTGCCAACCCTAACCTATGTAATTAGAAAATTTACCTAAACTCATGTGGGAACCGTGGCTTCTAAAAATTTGTGTTGGGATAAAACTTTTTAAAGCAGCCCCAAAACTTTACCATATCCAAACAAAAGTCAAGATTGATGAGCCGTTTTCTATGACTAAAGCAATAGAGATTAAAAAAAGAAATCAGCTTAAATTTTGTCTACGTAAAATAATACCAATTTTGGGCATTCATGAGGACCATGACTGCAAAATTTTGGGGCAAAAGCTATTAATGTAATTTTTATAAAAATAAAAGATTGTTCGTTGTTTTTTTTTTCTTTTCAAATAACTACATTAGTTACACATTTATAAGGTTGTAACTAAGTCCCAAATCCCCATTATTCTACATATTTAAGTGAGCTACTTAAGATTGAACCACAAATTCATTGGTTCGAAAAAAAGATTATCCATTGTTCATGATGGCTGTCTTGAATACGATTAATCTAAAATTAGTCTCTACTTTCAGCTTGGATTTTTTTGGTATTTAACATGTCAATATTTTATATTTCTGTTCATCATAATGTTAAAAAACTTTATGAATATAAGATATGCATTCGATGGATTTTTCTTGTTATCTGCTCTGCAAGGACTGTAATTATGGTAAATGGAAAACCAATTCCATATCATTTCCATTTCTATTTAACTTTTCCCTAATAGTTCGATAGCATAAGCATAACCCACCCCATCCCACTCCAACCCAATAAGATACAGATTACCATATAAGCTGATATCTAATTTAACTTAAAATAAATTATTATTTTCCTCATTTCATTTTTCTCTTCAATTTTGTTTATGATGTTTTTTTTTCCTCAACAAAATACATCATTTTTTAATAAAATATATGGACTTAATATATACTTTTTTAATAACATGACATGAGTTTTTATAAAGAAAAAATGATCTATTACAAATATAAATGATACAAGATGAAATATATTCCCAAATATAATTGGTTGTGTCATGGGTTAAAATAAATGAAAACTCATCCCATTTGACTTCTCTATCATCCCCTCTATACTTGACATGAATTTCATAGGGTCTTAACTGCAGAGAGTATAAACTAAAGCTTCGGTTGGTAATGGTGATTGTCTTATTAACAATATTAAATTGCATATTGTTCTTCGTTGCATAAAAAATTAAGGCCAATGGGAAATAAAAAAAATAAAAAATTAAACTACAACGAGAACTTGGCAAAACTAGTGGCATTCACATCTTAGGTTAAAGTTAAAAACCCGTACAATTACAAAGACACAAAATTTGATGAAAACCAATGGGCCTCATTCCATCCAATTTCACAAGGGGTTAACCAGTGGAATTCGTTTTTTTTTTTTTTTTTGCTTGCTTGCTTGCTTGTAAGGTTAACCCATGGGAGTATAAAGACAACACGCAAGATTGGATGCCGATCAATGGCGAGCGATGCATCCAATTTCATCCTCTAAACATTTCACATCTACTCTACAGTTATTTCTAGTATGGTGGTTAGCCTTGGTTTCTTATATCTCCTAAGCAATAAGGATGAGCATACAACACTTACAGAAGATAGAGCCATGCATGCACCAGCTGCCCATGGCGGCAACCTTATCCCTAGAGATGGAAAGAAAGCTCCCGCTGCAACAGGAATCGCAATCACATTGTATGCCATAGCAAAAATATAATTCAATCTTATTCGAGAAAATGTCTTCCTTGAGAGGTCAATTGCTGTTATTACATCCTCCAAGTTATTTCTCATCAAAACATAGTCGGCTGCTTCTATGGCAATATCTGTCCCTGCCCCTATAGCCATACCAACATCCGCTGCAGCTAGAGCTGGAGAATCATTGATTCCATCACCAACCATTGCAACTACACTTCCATCACTTTGAAATGTTCGAATAACATCAGCTTTTCCAGCTGGCAATACCTCTGCCCTTACGTCTTGAATGCCAACCTGTGCAGGAAGATAATTTTCACAACATCAACTTCTATCATAAAGACAACAAACAGAATTAAATTAGAATACAATGAATTACTAGGATAAGATGGGTGGATGAGAAGAGAACAAAAAGTAGCAAAACGGAAGATCTGAAACTGCCTGAACTTTGAAGGCCAAACATTGTATTTTTTTTAATTTTTTGTGGAGGATAATTTATTTAACCATTATCCTCAACTTTCAAACAAACAAACAAATAAATCCCCAAATTTTACCAGGTCTCTAAATATCCATTAAGTTTATGAAAATGATATTTCTGATAATTACCTTTTAACTTTTGACGAGTTTAACTGGCATACCATCAACTTAAAAAGACATAAAAATGTCCTCATTTTATCAAATAACTTGAGGACATAATATTAAAAATTGGGGACCATTCGTGAAAGGAAGTTCTTTTTTTGCTTTAAATCAGAATGGCATTGCTAAACTTGATACCAGTGAGATGTGAGAAATTATTAACAAAACAAAACGAAAAATCTACCCCCATTTAGATCATCTTTCACTAAATTCAAAATTTAGGCTTCATTGGTTCAAGAGCCCAAAAAAAATTTCATTTTTAAACAAATATAATATGTACACACCTCTTTAGCAACAGCCCTTGCTGTCCTCCAATTATCGCCAGTAACAATTACTGGTCTGACGCCCATTTTTTCAAGGCCCTCGATTACAACAGCAGCTTCCCTTTTTAGTGGGTCAGCAACACCCAAGACACCAATTAGTTCACCATTATATGCAACAAGTATACCTGTCTTCGCACTTTCTTCCAGCTCTACAACAAAATTTTCAACATCTATGGGAATGTCCACTCCACTATCCAACATTAGCTTCCGGTTGCCAACCTGTCAGGAAAGAATCTCTCCAATAAGCTATCACATATAGTCTCAATCATAGTTCTCTCATTAAGCTGTGTAAAAAGCTACATTTAATTATCTATTCAAAGGTCAAATGTGCTTACCAAAATTTGCTTTGCATCTATAAAGCACTGGACACCTCTTCCCGGCAAAGCAGAGAAGTCAGAGACATCTAACAGCCATCCAGCAACTATAGATGTGATATGCACATTGGCATCTTTGATTGTAGAAGGCTCGTCAAAGAAATAAAAGTGCCGTGCATATTCCACAATTGCCTTTGCTAGTGGATGCTCACTGCTGGCCTACATCAAGAAAAAATGAGCTAAAAGGAATTACGACAAACAATGAATACACATAGCTGATACCACTCTCATAACTGGTTTTATTTTTTTTCTTATTTGCTTTATTTTACCACTTTTCTTGGAGGAATCAATCCAAAGAAAAACACACATAATTATAAAAAATATTTCAAGAGATAAACAGTAGAAATCATCATGAATTACAAGCTCACACCTCTGCTGAAGCCACCAACTTAAGGAACTCTCCAAGATCCATTGATGTAAAAACTTTTGCAGTTGTAACTGTGGCTCTCCCCTGGGTTAGGGTTCCAGTTTTATCAAATATTACATACTTTATCTTTTGAGCCCTTTCTAATGCATCTCCTCCTTTTATCAGTACACCATTACTAGCCCCAACCCCTGTTGCAACCATAACAGCAGTTGGTGTTGCTAATCCAAGGGCACAGGGACATGCAATGACCACAACTGATATGGAAAACATGAGGGCAAATACAAAGTAATTTCCATTTTCTGGAAGCCATTCTTTTGGGTATACACCAAGAACTCCAGCAACATACCTACAAACATTTGGATGATATATATTTAATGGATGGCAACAGAAGATCTCAGTCATCAAAAGTTACAAACCTTATGGAGGTCTAATTATAAATCAGGATAAAAGATAATGATTTTACCAACATAGAAACGTCAAAATTGCCAAAGAAATAACTGTTGGAACAAATATGCTTGCAATCTGCAAGTGACAAAGAAGCTCAAGATGTTAGAAACTTTATACTCTATGTAGGACAACAACAGGCATCCGGTAATACAAGAATTTCAAAACAAAATAGATTATCATACTGGTTTCTTCATTTATCAAGTTTTAGAGCACTAATTATAAAAAAAACATTATTGTCATACAATTCATGTTTACCAGCAGTTGGAAGAAATAGATTTTCTATGAATCAACAAATGACGTGCTCCTTCCTAAGGATTGTTTATAACAGCAATTGAAAAAAATAATAATAAATTTAAGAATGAATTTGGTGAATGTAGCAAGTAACAACAACATCGATAGCATGCAGGGTCCAGTTCAAGCAGAAGTGATTCATGGACATGGAAAGGAAGTCCTATCTACAATGGTAACAATACCTGATCCCAAAACAATGGCACAACACAAAACCAGTTTACAGACAAGAAACAGAAATCCTATATGAGAACAATATAGGGTAATGATAGATCAAGTGACGTGTCAGTTATTGATTGAATGTAAAATTGAGGATATAAAATGATAAAGTAATTGTGGAACCACCTACTAACCAGGGGCCAATTAGTTTGTCATATATGAATTGTTGTATGTGTCAAGTTGCAATAAAAAGCATTATTCAACAATATGTCATCCAAAACAATGGTTCAGCATAATAATTTTGCACAGCACGCATTAATATAGCAGTACTCAAGTATATTTCAATAATAATCTCACTTCATGCTAATGTATATGAAACCGTTACAGGTAAAGTTAAATGCAATTCTTTTACACGAGCTAACAAAAAATGTAATCCAAAAATTACCTACTAATATTTATATCAAATTTAGAAACCAGAATCCAAATGAATATAAAACTCGTAACACTTACAAAATCAGCAAATTTCTGAATGGGGGCTTTGGACATCTGGGCCATCTCAACTAGGTTAATTATCTGACTCAAAACTGCATCGGAACCTACTTTGGTAGCTTGCACATGAAGAACACCATGTAAATTTATAGTACCTCCAATCGCCGAAGAGCTGACCTCTTTCAAAAGAGGTGTAGATTCACCAGTAACCATACTCTCATTCACATAACTTGAGCCCCAAGTAACCACACCATCAGCAGGTACTTTTCCACCAGGAATGACTTTCAATATGTCCCCAGGCTGAATAAGCTGAGCATCTATTTCTCTTTCTCCAATACATCTTCCATCTGACAACCACATATATTACTCGAGAGAAAATACATATGATATATAACTCACCAAGAAAATAAAAATAAAAAGCACCATTTATCACACTAAGCAGTTGAGATAGAATTATAAATTACAAAAACACTAAGAAAATAATAAAGGATAAGTAACTATCATATCTTAAGTAATTAAGATAAAACCTAAAAAATAATCATAAAACCACAAACCTTTATCCATGATAAGCAGTGTGGCCGTTGCTGGGGTAAGTTCTACCAATTTTCTGATGGCATTAGATGTTTTCCCCTTTGCAAGAGATTCAAGATACTTGCCCAACAAGACAAATGTTATTAGCATTGCACTTGTTTCAAAGTATGTTGGAGACCAATAGCCAGTAACAGCACCATACAGAAGTGCATAGACAGAATAGAAGTAAGAGGCCGAAGTACCCAATGCAACCAAAACATCCATGTTAGTTGAACGGTTTCGTAGAGCTCTAGCAGCTCCAATATAAAAACGCTTCCCAATATAAAACTGAACAAGAGTCACCAATGCCCACTTCAACCAATCACCCATTAGAAAGGGACCACAGCGCCAGAGCAACAAGGAATAGACCAGCGGTATGAATGGACAAACTACTCTTATTAGAAAGACGGGAATCTGAATCCAAATCCAATGCACCAAATGTCAATATCTTATTTTAAATGAGGAACAGAAAATACTGATAACTAATGAGCTAAAAATTTACATACATCAACATGTTTGTTGGTGATTTACATCCAACAGGCGATTATAGAGAAACTAAAAATGGAGAACACTGATGCTAAAAGAATTGAGCCAAAATCTTCTTTAAGTGAAAAATATACTTACACTTAGATACAAACTGGACATGAATAGCCGAAACATATTTGCGGCTTCTTCAGCATCTTTTGAAGTCATTCTTGAATGAGGGTTTGTTACACGTAATTTGAATTTCCCATTACTTCCACCTTCAATCTCATCCACTAAGAATCTTGAATTGATAACTTCAGGGTCAAATAGTATTTCAACTTCTCCTGAAGTCCTGTCAAAATTAAACTGTCTAATCCCTTTTATGGTGCTAATTAAGCCTTCAAAGATTTGTACATCCATCTCACAAACAGCGCCAGCAACCCCCAAGATGATTTTGTCCTCCTCACTGCTCTGTACGAACGATGCTTCAAAACCAGCATCTTCAATCATATTAACTATATTTTCTTTACTGATTATAGTAGGATTATACTCAACTTCCCCTAACGAAGTAGCCAAGGCAACTACTGCTCTTTGAACACCAGGAAGATCTCTCAAGATTCCCTCAACAGAGTTTACACAAGCTGCACATGTCATGCCTCTTATGGAGAACTGTCCAGACACAGTTGCATTAACCTTTATTCCAACTGTGCTGGGTTCAAGTAATATCTCTGCTTCAAATCCAGCATCTTCAATGGCAGTCTTTATGTTTTCATCCTGTAACAGGGCAACTAAAAGACACTTTATTATCTTGTAAGAAACTAGATCTAGGATGACATGAAGTGGCCTAATACAAAAAACGAAGCAGCAAGTATAATTTCAGCTCAAGATATTAACAGCTACAAATTATAATATATTAACCCCATGTAATAGTAAAGTTGTATCAAGGTTGCCTCTACAAAAGTATGAGAGAATTGAAAATCCATTGCACGATAGCTCAGAGAGACTTAGTATAACACCATCAAAATGTAAACAAAGTGCAATAAAAAAGGGGCTATAGCAGACTAATATGCCAATTCGATCTACTCCTATTACATCTCCAACAATAAACCAAAACTAAGCAATGATTCCAAAACATTTGGAAACGTAAGCTACCTTACAGTTGAAAATACAAAAAGAAGCACTAGCAGATGGAAATTAATCACGATAATCCAATAAGCTATAGATCAAATCCAAGACAAAGTGTTTTTAATTGGAAGAAGATCACCATGATACTGTACGCAAATCATGATACTACCAACTACCCACGAGTAAGCCCATAGACAAAATTCATTATCAGTTTACAGCACCAAAATCAACTCAATCTTATTCTCTTCTTTTTTTTAATCAACTCAAACTTATTCTCTTCTTTTTTTTCCCCAGAAAATCCATTACCTGTTTAAAAAAGCCTAAAGGTCACACTTACAAAATTACCTCTTATTTATGGTAGCACGTGATTTTCATATGTCTACATGGTGGTCAAATTGAAACAATTAGCCTAAAATGAACTTACGTGAACCTTAAAAATGGACTTATAGTGCACTTCTTAAAAATTTAGGAACTATAAGTGCAACTTTTTAAAACCTAAGGGACTCAAGAGTCATTTTCTCCTTACCAATGTTCCAATTTTACGATAAACAAGCAATCGAATACAATAAAAATCAAACTAGAAAAGTCATAAAACTCGGGAACTTAGTAAAGCCACAGTGAGATACACCAAAGGCAAGTCGAGAAACTCAAATTTCATCAATAAAAAGCAAGACCGATCAGTTAGCAACTTTACCAGACATAAATCTTCAAATATATTATTAGGAAAAAGAACAATATTCAAACAGATTGAACAAAAACAAAAGGAGGAAAGAAAAGAAAACTAACGATTCGTAGCACGTATAAATTCAATTAAAATCAAGAATCCCGAACAACAAAAAAAATGACAAACCTTGACCAATCTGGGATCAAAAACGACATCAGCTTTGTTCTGAAGCAAGGCTACAGAAGCCCTGAAGACACCGTTGACGCTTCTAAGAGCAGTTTCTACAGAATTCGAACAAGCAGCGCAGGTCATACCAGTGATTCGAACCTGAATCCTATTCATTCCCTGTTCTCCAACTCCATCCGAATTATCATAAGCGTCAAGAAGACGGACATCCTCGAGGTCGTCGGAGTCTTCGCCGGGGATGATACGACCGTCGGAATGGACAGGTGTGAGCTGGAGATGTCTGATACTCGGCGCCATATGAGGTACCAAGCAAAACGAAAAACAAAGCTATTATAACGGAAGAGAGAGAGAGATAGATAGAGAGACTAGTTCCGATAGAAATGGTTTTAGACAGCGGTTTTGTTTTTGTTTTTTAACAAATGTTTTGCTGGTGGAGCTGGTGGTGGTGGTGGGGTCGGTTTCTGACATTTTTTTCATAATTTCCAATTTTACCCTTGAGTTTTGGTAAATCTGACCTAACTTTCGTTCCTAACAAATGATTAAATAAGTCTTAGTCGTACATTTTGTACTAGTCGCTGCAATTGTTGGTTTGTACTACACACCCGTAAGAGCGTAGGTCCTTAACAAATGGAGATGAAGAAGAAACGCAGGTATTATTTATTTATTTTAATAAATTATATATTTTATTAATTACATTATTTTATTCTTTATATTAATTTTAAATTTAATTAATCTAGACGAAGAATTTCTCGGTAGCAACGTTTTAATATAGAGGCTGTTCTAGATGTCTGAATCATACATGTGCCAAATTTACGGTTTGAAATTCGGGTCAATATAGAGACCCAACAAAAAAAAATCAAAATCGCTATTCACAAGTCAGAACGAATGAATGAATATTCACGATTAATCTCAATCCTCAACGCGTATATGTGGATTTTATCCGACCGGGTCATATATCTGATTCAATTAATTTTTTTTTTCTTTTTTAAATTTTGTTTTAATATTTTGAGTACATTAATTGTATTAAAATTACCGTTTCATGTAAGATACGATCATTCAATTGCCATGTGTGGCGAGCTTTGAAAAAAAAAAAAAAAAACTCTTCTTTTATGGAAAGTACGTTAGTACGTTCTTCCTTTTTTGCATTATATATAATAATTTGAAAATAAATTTTTTTTTTAAATCAAAAGTTCAAAAATTTAAAATATAATTTGATTTGAAAATATATGTTATTACCTTTCATTTAAATGTATTTTAAATGTTGAAAACATGTGATACGGGGAAATGGTTGTGGATGTCTAGGGATATCAATTTTTTTTATGGGATAAATATACTTAGAATTTTTTTTATTGGATATAAGGATTGAGATAACAAAATAAAATATAAATAAATAAATATGGATTCGTATTTTATAATATAAATAGTGATAATAATTATTATTATATTTCCTACTCTTTCTCAAAACTATATATATATCTTATTTTATTATATTATTTTTTTTATTTTTTTTATATTTAAATTAAAACTAATCATAAGTATTTATTATACATTTTATATATCATCTTTGAGTTATGTTTTTATTCTTTTAAAACATTAATAATTTTTTTAAAAGATTATTTAAATTTTTTATTTAAATTCTAAAAATCTAAAATCTTATAATTATTTTATAATTTATTTTTATTATTTAAAACTAATTTGTAATAAGATTGAATCAATATTATTTAGTATAAATGATTATATATTGATTGTTACATATGTTTTATTTTTCTTCCCTTCCTAACTTAATCACCCTCGCCTTTTGCACCTATTACAAAGCATATACATACTTATTATAATCGTTAAGTCATATTATACGTATCTAATCAAATAACACAATTAGGATAGCATATTTTTTCAAAAACTACTTAATCAATAGAATTCAAAACTAAAGTGAACTTATATTTTTTTATAGGTTGATTTATCTATAGTATAAGTTCTAAAAATTACACTTTTTTTTATAAACATATTTTAGTTTTATAATATTTATACATATTAATTAATATTTTTATCATTTTTCATAAATTCTAATTTTTAAACATAATCATGTACATGCAAAATAAACATTTTTCTATTTTCTTTTTTGGGGGGAGATATAAATATGTTTTGTTAATTTTTTTCTTAATAATTCTACCCGAGGTTAATTTCTTATTTGTTTTTAAATTCTAACCATTTTGAAATTTTTTATTGATGTATTTCATTCCATATTGATTTGAATATGAGGTATATTTAAGTATTTTTTAAGCAACTTTAAACTTTAACAAAATTAAATATTTCTAAATGATAACTTACATATAAGATATAACATGTTGAAAATTTTTCTTATTTTTAGGTTATAATTTAGAATGAAATTTTTGATAAAAAATAATATGTCCAAATTCACTAAACTCATCACTCTCAAACTGATATTGTAGGTCGGCTTAAATGTTAATTTTTAAGAGTTTATCGATTTATTATTTTTGAGTTACTAAGTGATAGAGAAAGAGATGATATTGAACAGAGTGGAAAATAAGTATCAAAACATGTATTTAAAAGATTCAAAAATAATGAAAAAAATAAGTTATTAATATCTAGTTGATGAACTAGTAAAAATACAATAAATGTCCTTTATTAAACAAACATGTACTGTACATATATGAAAAACCTCAAATAAAATAAAAATTATTGATATATTTTATTAGATATTGGTGTTACTAAGGTACCAATTGAAAAATAATGATGAAAAAATCTCTAACATAAAATTATGATACCATTAAATTAGAGAATCATTTTATTTGGATACCAACATTTAAATGGAAAGGAACAAGCATGCAAATTCTTATGTTGTCAACCATTTTGCCAATAACTTTCGTTATAAAACTACGAATTTTTGGGAATATTAAAACGATACCATGAACAGAGTATATAAGAGGATTGGAGATTACAGTTGTTCTCTATAAATAGGATATAATAATTTTATCTACTTTAAAAAATTTATAATAAATTCATTCTTTCTTAGTCTCCTTCTCTTTCTTTTTTATCTTTTATCTTTTCTTGTTCAATTCATATCCTTCCCTCCTTCCCCCCTTCTTCTCTTGTCTACTTATTTCCTCTTTCTCTCTCTTTCACTTTTTTTCTCTTAATTAAGACATCATTTATTCACTTATCATATATTTGTTTTCTAACATGCATTTCTCTTATCTTAATTTTTTCTTCTAATCACTATATGATTTTATTTTTGTTTTTACTAAAATGTGATTTTTTTTATTCATAATATTTTTGTATCTTTCTTTTATTTAACTTGATCTATTATTTTTTGTTGATTCAACTCTTTATATTTGATCAATTTATTTATAAGTCTCTTAAACATAAAACAAGACTTATTACTCATGAATTTGTATTAGGTTATAATCCAATGACACATCAACATAAAAGCTTAAAGTCAACAAAAATTCTTCATTTGTTTTTTAAGAGAATCCAACAAAAAATATATATGTCTATTGACACTCCAATTCTTAATGAAACTCATTTTTCTAAATTTCAAAGAGGTGAACTTAAAAAAATGATATTAATTCTTTTAATCGAGATCCAAATTTATGTTGTCTAAAATGGTCTTATCATTTCAACAAATAAGATGATATTCGAAGGAAATATATTAACATAGGACCATATCAACTCAAATTAGATTTATATCCATCCAATTCTTTTAGAAGCCAACAACATCGGTTTCAATATTCATGGTTCACAAACTTTTCATGGCTTAAGTACTCTCCAAAAAATGAAGTCTTCTGCTTTCTACATTTTCCTTTTGAGTATACCTCCAAAATATCCAACACTCGCTCTTAAAGGATATGGAGATTGGAAAAGAACTAATGATAAAAATAGATGTGATCATTTGGCTTATAATGGGATGCAAATTCATCACATAATGGTAAACAATTACATCCTTTGAAAAATCCATCTACACACATTGACAAAGTGATCCATAAAAAATCTCTACAACAAATAATGCAAAACTTCTTACGACTCAAAGCTACGATAGAGACAATTAAGTGGCTTACAAAGCAAGCATACGCTTTTAGAGATTATGATGAATCTAACACATCATTGAATCGTGATAACTTTATTGAGATGATCAAATTGTTTGGACTATTAGATGTAAATATTGTTAATGTTACTCTAGATTGTGATCCATCAAATGTAAAATACACTTCTCAAATGATTTAAAAAGATATATTAAATATTATTGTAAATAATATTCAGAAAAAATACGAAAAGAAATGGACAATTAAAAATTTTACATTCTTATTGATGAGTCAAGTAAAGAGCATATGGAAATTATCTTAAGATTTGTTGATTATGATGGATTTATTCGAGAAATGTTTTTTGATATCATTCATGTTTAACAAATTACAACTTCATTTCTTAAAGAGAAAATATGTATAGCTCTTTTTAAACATAATTTTCAAGTTAAGGACATCCATAGTCAAGGATATAACGGTGCATGGAATGGATCGCAAGCTTTATTTATTAAAGATTCTCCATCCACACACTATATTTATTTCGTTACACTTCGTCTCTAATTAGCATTAGTTGCAAATACTAAATATGTCTATGATATGTACTTTTTTGTCAAAGCTAGCTTAATTGTCAATTTTATTGGAGTTTTAATCAAGCATTATTTAGAGCTTAAATTAGCAAGAAAACTTGAATTAGTATAGTTGTTAGCCTCTGGAAAACTTGAAACTAAAAGTGGGGCTAATCAACTTTGTATTTTACAATAACCCTAAGATTCTCATTTTTCTTATATTAATAGGTTAATTGAATTGTTTGGTATAACATGTATTATTCTTAATAGCATTGCTAAAAATGGACCTAATTATAATATAAGAAGAGAAACTAAAAGCACATTTAAAGTATTATAAATGTAAC
This sequence comes from Hippophae tibetana, assembly GCA_037013495.1. Taxonomy (NCBI): domain Eukaryota; kingdom Viridiplantae; phylum Streptophyta; class Magnoliopsida; order Rosales; family Elaeagnaceae; genus Hippophae; species Hippophae tibetana. The sequence goes on along the minus strand of CM072801.1, from coordinate 133,104,236 downwards.
TAATTCACATGCACTAATATGTTATTAAAAACTTAAGCTTTAACCTTACAAAATTTCTAGCTCCAACTCTAAATGATGCAATGTTTAAATAAGTCTTTATTTTATTAATTTAGTACCATTTATAATATATGAGCTACATTGAAGTCATACATCTAACAATATGTATTAATAAACTTCAATAATTTCTATTGATTATATTTATGTTATATTATTTGAAAAAACTATCCTATAAGTCACTTTTTTTATTTCATTTGAACATTTTGGTCACTTGACTTTCTCAATGGATATATGTCATTCAATCATTAATATTAAAACTTTAGTCACGTAATTTTAACTAAAATGTAACTAAAACATACTTTAGTCACTATTTATTATAAAAAAAGTAACACTTTAATAAAAATTATGTGATCATAGTGTCCCATCATTTTAACGATACAACTTATATTTTTTTATAAAAACTGAATAACCAAAACATTAGTGATATAAAGTTTTTTCTTTCTTTTTATGATTTAACTTGACTCCTAATTGCAATTAAGATTTTCCCGCATACCTTGGGCATTTTATTATGACAATAAAGGGTAGAAACAACTCAAGCATTCATACAAAGCAAATGTTAAGCTCACCATTTGGTATTATGTTTAATGGATTGCTATAAGTTTTGTTATTCACTTAAAATTTTTATTTTTTATTTATTATTTAACTAAAGCTTTGCAAAGAGCTTCCGTTTTTTTTTTGGAATATTATTATCAAGTTCAAAAGCAAGTAGTACAAGCAGCTCATTTACAATATAAAAACTATAACTCTAGGAAACAACCGACACCTAAAATAGAATGTTTTAAAATAATCAAATACCCAAAAATTGTCAAAGATTAAGCCATTCACTGCAACAAAAATCCATTACCTATCTAGCTATGAAATAATTCAAAAATTCTAGTGAGGCAACACCAAATATCTCACACATACCCCACAAACAATCGCAATCACAAACACTAACAACGTAACATCAATCCCAATACACCTAAACAAAATAGAAAAACATATGCAACCGAGTCAAGTACATATAAACAAAATACCATCAAATGCCACCAAAAAGTTACCTCTAGCTTACTTTAGCACCAATCCAAACTCACCCGCAAGAGGCAACACATCATTCGTACCAACCTACGTATCTAAACTGCTCAAGCAAGTATTCCAGCTCCTTTCTAAAATGTTTTCCACGATGACCCTCACTAGCACCACCAAACTTAGCTTCCTATCTATTGTCCAACACTCTATCGAGTATAACTCATATGATCCAAAGAAAAACCATCAATACATAACACCAAGGAACCAACAACATATGCAAGACCAACAATAAGAAACACATTCTTCTTACCTATAGCACACTCCAAACTTTCCAACTAGTTACACACTATGACCATAAAAAAAGAACTCGAACTCGAAGTCTCAACAAGACCTTTCTTTCCTCCCATCCCTTTCACCATCTCAGGCACTTTCATTGCCATATTAAAGCAAAGCCACTCCCAAAGTCTTGCACACTGACCACCAAAACTAGCTTTATCTCATGTCCACTGAGTATAGTTCTAATATCATGCATCGAATGGTTACAAGTATAACAGAACCTAAGCAACCTATCATATTTAACCTTAATTCACAAAGCCTTATACATGACTAATTGAATTCACACACGAGGCAATAGTCATTTACTCGACGAAAACTCCACCCTCACCTTAGTAACCACAGCATGCCAACTTTTCAACAAGAAATTATCAATTGCCAATTTACTACCAATATTTTCCTCATTCAAATTACAATAGGAACACATCTTCAATTCGTAAGCATATAGTGTAATTGAATCCAAATAAGTACAATATTAAACTGATGTGACAATGAAAATATATATGATCTTATTTTTTGAAACACAAACAATCCTTATTCCAAAGAATGCAACAAAGAACATACACCAAATCAACAACCTCTTCAAAATAAAGGATCATAATACTTCGATCAAGCATTACCATATCCAAAAATACCCCAAGAAATCTTACGATACCAATAAACTCAAAGCAAAGCTTCAAGATTCAAAACCATCTTTGTCACCAATCAAACACCAAGAACAAGCTTGAGGTTGCCTTCCACTTCATCAATGAAATCATCAAGGGGTACTATCAAATCCAAATCTTTCACAACACTCATCATCTCATGCATCTCATAACCAATAGTTGACATAAATAAACCCTAGGTTGCAAATAAAAAACACAAACAAATTAACACCACACAAGCACACAAAACCGAGAGGAACAAAAATAACAAGCAAATCAACAAAGAGGAAGAAAATTAAGAAGAAATTGAGAGAAAATCAAGTCTCAAACAAAAAAATGGAGTGCAAACCTAGAGGAAAATAGAAGAAAAACTTCAAAAAGAGAGCTCCTAAGGGATTAATAGATTATTCAAGCTTTTTGATAAAGAGCACTTCCTTCGATTATTTTTTAAATATATAATTGGTAAGTCACATTAGCTAAACACATGCACTTAAATAGTCACTTATTCTATCTAATTATTCCCTTTATAATTTCTATAGTAGTGGCAATTTGGCAAACAATTGTGATAATGTGAGTTATAAATGATATTTTAGAATTATTTGATTGTTTAATCCTAATTTTACAATTCAATTTAATCCATATTGTACCAATTATATAAAGTAAATTGTCATTGATATCTGATTTCAGAATAAAGGGTCTAAAGTGTAAACACTAAAATGTAGCATCCTTATAAACAAAAGGTCCAAAGCTCAAAGTGTTTAAGAAGAAATTAAGCCTTAAACAAGAAAATCAACAAAGAAGAATAAATTTTAGTAGTAATTGAGAGGAAATCAAGCCTCAAACAAGAAGAATCGAGTGAAATCTAAAGAAAACTTCAAAGAAAGAGTTCTCAAAGGACTAATAAATTATTCGATAAAAAGTTATTCCTTTGATTGGTTTTTAAATATATAAATTGGTAAGCCACATGACCCAAATACATGCACTTAAATTGTCACTTATTGTATCTAATTATTCCCTTTATAATTTTTAAAATATAATAGTAGCGATTTGGCAAACAAGTGTTATCATGTGACCTATACATGATATTTTAAAACTATTTGATTGTTTAATCCTAATTTTACAATTCAATTTAACTCATACTATATCAATTATATAAAGTGGATTATTGTTGATATCTGATTTCAAAATAGGTCTAAAGTGTAATCACTAAACTATAGCATCCTCAAACAGAGTCCATAGCTTAGAGTGTCTAAGAAAAAATTAAGAGGAAATCAAGCCTCCAACAAACAAAGGGACGAAAATTAAGAGGTACAAAAACAAGGAATAAATCATCAAAAGGGAAGAAAATTAAGAAGAAACTGAGAAAATCAAGTCTCAAACAAGAAGAATCGAGTGCAAATTTAGAGAAAAATAGAAAAAAAAAACTCCAAAGAAAAAGCACTCGAGAGACTAATAGAAATTGGTAAACCACGTGACTCAAATGTGCACTTAAATTGTCATTTATTGTATCTAATTATTCCCTTTATAATTTCTAAAGTGTAATAGTAGCGGTTTGGCAGACAACTGTGGTCATATGAACTGACATTTTAAAACTATTTGATTGCTTAACCCTAATTTTATAGTTCAATTTAGCCCATATTGTACCAATTATATAAAACAGATTATTGTTGATATCTGATTTTAGACTAGAGGGTTCTAAAGTGTAATCACTACACTGTAGCATCCTCATAAACAAAGGGTCCATAGCTTAGAGTGTCTAAGAAGAAATTGAGAGAAAATTAGGCCTCGACAAGCAAATCAACAAAGAGGAACAAAAACAACAAACAAATCAGCAAAAGGGAAGAAAATTAAGAAGAAATTACGAGAATATCAAGCCTCAAACAAAAAGAATCGAGTGCAAATCTCGAGAGAAAAGGAAAACTCCAAAAAGAGCTCTCCAAGGACTAATAGATTATTCCAACCTATTAATAAAGAGCTATTCCTTTAATTAGTTTTCAAATATATATTGGTAAGCCACATAACCCAAACACGTGCACTTAAATTATCATTTATTGTATCTAATTATTCCTTTATAATTTCTGAAGTGTAATAGTGGCAATTTGGCAGACAATTGTGTTCATGTGACCTACACATGATATTTTAAAACTATTCGATTGTTTAACCCTAATTTTACAGTTCAATTTAGCCCAGTGTACAAATTATATAAAACAACAAAATGGACGGCCGCCTAAAGTCTAAACACTAAACTGTAGCATACTCATAAACAAAGGGTCCAGGGCATATAGTGTCTAAGATAATTGACAATAAATATAAAAGGTCAGTATGCTTCTTGGTGAAATAGAGTAAGTTAATTACATAACACGATATTCATTGACAGGGGAAAATGGGTGGGGACACTTCGAACTAGTTGGCTCGTCTTCTAAACTATATTTGCCAATCAATTGGAGTCATGCCCATTTTTTCCAAAAGTTGATTTGTACGAGAAAAATGCCTGTTCAACATCGTGAAAATTAGATCATTATAATCATATAAGGAAATAGGTCACATTACTCCTGTAACTATTACAAAATAATTACTTGTAATTATTGATTAAGCTAATTAGGTTCATAATTTAATAAAAATATTCAAATTCACAAAAAATGCATTTGCTGTGCTTAATTAATTAAATTTAACTTAGTAATTTCAAGCTATAAAAATGAAAAATATTTTAAAAAAATTCATAGAAAATAAAAAACTTGAATTCCCTTTTCCGACAGTTCAAAAAAAATGGAATCAAAATTAACGAAATCTAATGATATTATAACTTCACCTGGCGTAAAATTCATCCATTATCCTTTAGGAAGAAAGTCATATATCTCTCACATGTCCCATTCTATCTAGTTTAAACGTAATATCACAATTTGAATTTACCTTACTCTCCAATTGGGCCCAACCCAAAATAATAAGACTAAACTACTCATTTTTGTAAATAATGGGACTCATTCGTCCATGTGCACGAACATATATGACTGCTTATCAACCAAAAAAAAACGTTCAAAATTTTTTCTCTATGGTAATTTATTGTAATTCCAAGGCTAGAGTTTCTTTTCTTTATTTCTTTCTTTTTCATTCTGCGTAGTTTGAAAAGCCTTGCTAGGAACATTAGAATAGTATTTAAATCCTGTGGATATTTTTGGGAAACTCATTTCTAACTTACAAGTAACTTGTTACTCGGGAGCAGGACTCTAGAGGTCCCTTATATTAGGTTATTGGTATCGTTTTGGTCCTTAAGATTAAAAGTAACATCATTTAGACCCCTTACTTTATAAAAAGTGACCAATTAAGGACAAAATATAATATTTTAATGATTTTTTATTAAAATTATTTTTTAAGTAATATCTTAATATAAAAAAATATTAAAATAATGTAATTTTTCAAACCTAAAGGACTAAATGACACAAATAACCTAATCTAAGAAACCTTTGATACTTTTCTCTATTAGATCACTATGAACTACATGTAGAAACAACTCCTAGAACAGTAATGCAAGGGAAAACTTGGATTAAAGTTACAAACCTGCATCCAAAGAAGCCTCTATTTGCTGACAAACCAGATGGATGTGCGGATTTAAGAATATGATGCTTAGAATCGTCAATCAGCCTGCATAATACAATGTGGGGTTGCTATTAACTTTTAGCATACAAGAATACAACACGGGAACTTATTTAAGTGTCTGTCTTGTTAGTGGCGTCTTGAAGAACAACTAGTACCTCATATTTGGTTTGGTTTTGACTTTTGACACATCATATTTTGTCCATGTAACTTACATTCTCCTAGCCACATTAGAGGAACTTTTTTTGTTTCTTTCAATGATGCAATGTCTATACAGAGCTGTGACCATAAGATAGAAATACCTGCGTTTCTCTTGAGCTGAATTTCCCCATAATATAAAAATGACTCCTTCCTTATTCAGTGAAATCATTTTAATAACAGCATCAGTAAATTGCTCCCATCCTTTTTTTGCATGAGAGTTTGCCTGGTGGCTCCTAACTGTACGAAAATCAGAAATGACAAGACAGAACAAGGGGAAAAAACATACATAAGAGAGAACAGTCAAGACTTACACCTAAAATGAATAGACACACACTAGCTTACTGAGAACAGTCAAGGTAAATCACAAGCATATAACTCAGGACTTAAGCACTCAGGCTGGCTTGTAACCTATTATGGACTGCTGAACCAGGGAAGAGCCTATATTTCACATGTTGGTTCACGTAGCTCAATTAGGCCAGACATCAAAAAATGACTGATAAATGTGTAACCAAAGCTTGAGTTGTCCAAACTATTCCCCATGCCTTGATAGATTTTACATAAATCACTCCATTTACGGTTCAATTTTAGTCTATTTCAAAAGGAGAATGAGTTGATAAAAAAAATTTAATGTAGATTTTGTTTTTTAATCAATACAGAAATAATTCCATTAATCAATAAGGAGAAGTCCATTTACAAGTCCAGATCGAAATAAAACAATAAGATAACATCTTGAATGTTTTAAAAAATAATAGATGAGGGGTGGGTAGATCCAATCTAGCAACAGCGACCTAATCTTCAAGTTGCTGAACAACTCATTCTACCACTTTATTAATACTACGCTAATGCATTTATATAGCAAAATATAATAGTTGGACCTCTCCTTCAGTTAATTGATAAAATAAGATTAACTTGAGCCAAAAAAATGCTCTTGAACTTCATCAACTTCATCATTGCACGCTAATTAAAAGTTGTACCCCCAAGTGCCACCCAAGGCTCCAAAAGCAGAAAACAAATACCGAGGCCTTTTCTTAATATTTTTTCCACACAGAAGCAACAAATTGAGTATATTAAGTAATAATAAGAAGTTATTGAATATTATAAACGAGTGTATTGATAAATGATAATTGATTGTGATGAGTAAGGTTAACCACAAGCAACAAATTAAGTATATTAAGTAAAAACAATTAGTTATTGAATACTGTAAACAAGTGTATGGATGAATAATAATTAGATGTGAGTAGATAAGAAATACAAGAGAGTTTATTATGTAATAATAATTATTTAAATTAAAAGTGTGCATATTAAATAAATAAAAAGTAGTTATGAGCAGGTATTAATTATTAAGAGGGAGTTTATGCTACACGAACCAAAGTTATAGATAAGAGTTCAAGTAATGGAAGCAGTTTAGGAAAAAAAAAAGGAGCAGTTATTAACAATTTTAAAGCAGTTAGTATTTTTTTCAAAAACAAAGTGAAGTAAATATTTGAATAAGGAAACGACTATGAAGGCAGTTATGAAAAAGAAAAATGGATGCAGACAGCTTGCCAATCTCAAAAACATAACGATAAACTCCAAAGTAATACCTGATTAGAGAAATGATATCTAATTGTTTGTTTGAACATGCATTGTGTTAACAAAGGTGAAAAAATGAACTGAAAAACAAAAAACAATTGTCATCATAAGCAAGGAACATATATAAATACACAAATTTCTTACTATTTTCATAAAAGAATCAAATTAACCGAGTTTTGAAAAAAAAAACTCCTACAATAATCGTCGGAGATAATATAAAAACACTCAGATTGTTCTCTCAGGCCACGAAACAAAGAAAGAATGCAAAGAGGGAGATAGATACCTCCAATTAAAAACTTAATTGATTGATAAGCACGTTAGATACAAAACAAAAACAAACATGCATGTTTGATAGAAAATTCAAAGAGATTTTGGGAGAAAATGAACTGACGGATGAGATGGACTAACCATGGTGGGCTAATAACATATTTGAATTCAATCCCCTATCCTTTTCGTAAATTTTTAATGTTATCGAATTTTTTTTATCCCTGTTTGAGGAGACTGAGAGTCGTCAAAAATCCATGCATGTAGCATTTTCCTTTTTAAGTAAATTTTTGTAGTGTTTTGAGCATTGCAAATGATATCCTTTGACGAGGCGTTGAGTAGTGATAAAACACTACTATAAAGCAAATAACGACCTGCAAATAGTCTTGCCTGTAGAGTTTAATTATGTGAAATTTTCACATGCCCAAGAATTTAAATGTATATCATTTTCACATACCTGTGTGGAAATTTCACACAGAATTGTTACTCGTTACAAGAGTGAAATCTCTACATATATATGTATCAGTTGGGTGAAAATGAAAATTGTAAAAGTAAACAGTAAATGAATTGTGATTGAAATATATTATAAAATAAGTCTAACTCAATAAATATTGATACAACCCGATTTTGTGAATTTCACCCAGATTTTATTGGTGACATCCCCTTGCACTCATCCTGAGGATTTATACCACAATATCATATCCAGAAATTCCCTCGAAAGAAATATATATCTGCACATGAGAAACTGCTTAGAATGTAAGCTCTACGGTTGGTGGAGCTACTTGGATGGCCTGGGATAAAGAAATAGTAGAAATTTGGTAGCAAAGGAGGACAGTTTGGAGTCTTGAATTCTATCAAGTTTTATGCATATTCTGAGATTGTTGTGGTCACATCCAGAATCATCAATAGATTTATACATTTGATGATTGGAAACACAGCCTCCGATTAAAGGAAATAGGTTATTCCTAGATTTGATCATTGATATGAGTAGCTTTCTTCTGTTAGCTTCTTTATTTTTGCTTTTTAGATTTTATTCTTTCTTGTATCTAAGGCCTAACTGTCATACTTGTAATACTTTCAGTAAAAAAAATTGTATCTATCAGAACATCCAAGAATCATGAGCATATATTGGAGGATGTGGTCAAAGCATCAGTAACAAATACTAGTTAAAAATCTGTATCTTTTTGTTTTTCTGATTTGTATCTAAGTTTGATGAACTACCATGAAAAAAAAACGGAAACGTTAATTGAAAGGCTTTACAACTATAACTAAAAGGGATGGAGTCAAGAAAGCATCGACTGCAACCTTTGGAACTACAAAAATTTCCATAGGTATTGCATTGGTAGTAAGATAAAACTCAACTGTCAAAGCTACCAAAAAGAATTCCATTTTCTCAAACCCTCAGTCTACTACTACCCAAAAAAAGAAGGGGGGAAGTCTTTAAACACAACTGGAATGCCAAATTGCAGGATGTTAGCTGCCTGGACTAGAATATATTAGATGAAGAAAAATGTAGAACCTGGCCCCTTAAAATTAGCGCCCTCTGAGTCTGATCTAATCACAGAAACATCTATAAGTGATATCTTTTTAGTTTTTTCAACAGATTGTAATAAATTCATTATAAAATATGCACAGACACAGCATGTACGTTACATTTTAGTATGTAATATAAAGAATTAGTATAGATGAATGAGCCAAAACAATTCTTGTATTATTCAATGAATCAAGTATTAATATACTCTTACCAGTGAGGACAGCATTGAGCAACAGAACACCCTACATAGAAGTTAAAATTCATGTCAGTGGAAATTTAACACTCTTTTAGCCAGATCTTAAACAAATTGCCTTCTCTTAGTTCATCAATCTGGTATGCTATGTTCCACTGCATTAAAAAGGATCCGGTAGACAATTATTGATACAATCAGAACAAAGCCTTAGGTTAATTAACATCAAGAGGGCGGTAAAAAAGGCTTATATAGACAGGAAAGACAATATGACTTGCCATTAATGAAACATTTCCATGTTTGTATATACCAAGAACATTGGCAACTTTAGCCATATTTGTGTAATTAAACCACTCCATTTGACAAATATTATCGCTAAAGTTTTTTTTGTTTGTGATAAGGTACAAAGAAGCTGAATAAAAGTTCAGAAGAACTTGATTTTATCTTCAGCCCATATAAAGATTTGTCCAATCGGATTGTATCTTTTTCCAATCTACTCTTACCTTTCAATATTAATTATTTTAATAATAAGGCATTCGTGAATATCAAGCTTGTAAAGAGTTTACAAGAAAATGTTAATGGTATGATTTTCAACAAGAACCAAAGATACAAAAGCAATGCATAATGCAACCATAAACTCGTCAAGCTAAAGTACAACTCAAAGAAAGAGTCTTTTCTTAGTTGAGGAATCTAATGCTGGATAAAACTAGTATTTTAGTTAGAATTTTATATATTAGAGTTCTATTATTATCTTAATTGTTATTTTATCATGAGCTCTTATTTGATAAGATAAGATTTAGTATATTACTAGTTCCTGATTTAGTATATTACTAGTTCCTACAGAATTAGGTTAGTATATTTCTATGGAGTTAGGCTAGTATTTTTCTATGGAACAAGGTTAGTCACATTATGTCTATAAATATACTTATTTGCAATGTAATTTAAAACTTTTATTGATTTTGATTATTGAGAAAGTTATTCACCAATTATCCCCACCTTCTATCTTCAATTCCCCAATCTTCACCACTTCCTCATCTTAATTCTTTCATGCCTCCCAGCTTGCATCAAAACTCTAATTGTCCCTGGAGAGTTATTCCTCCAGGATATCAAGATTTCATCTCCCATACAAGATTTGTTGTGGGGAATGGGAGTCGTCCAATCTAGGCCTTTTTTCTACCACGATAACCTTCCTTTCTATGCCTCCCTATCACTCATCTCTCTCTCTTCTTCCCTAAGTCACTCTCCCCTATTCATCTTCGTCTTCAAGAGTTTTTGCCTCCATTGAATGAACATTGAGTTCCACATTCTATCTTCCTTGCAGATGTCATTAAACCATATACCAAGCTCGAGAAACTTTGTTTAGACTTAAATTCCATAACAACATCTTTAAGGCAGTCTGATGTACATTATTCTTTATAGTCAACATATATTTTTGTGGGTTATAGTTGCATACACTTAGTGGCTTATATCATATATTTATCTTTCCCTCTCCCACCAACTATATGAGAGGGAAAAAATTTAACTCTCTCTATATATGTATGTGTCTGACTTTTAGTTTTCCTTTACAAATCAGATTTATGTTTATATATAGTTGCAATGGTAAATGACATCTCACAATGGTTCCTTGTTCAGAGCCATTTGGAGAACATCATCCATGTCAAAGTCACTACTGACATTTTTTTCTTTTTTGGCTGATTTAATTTGACATATTTAAGTTTTCATGATTATTACATGGACCAGAGAAGGAAGAGGCAATTTAATGAGTGACCCCATTCTGTTTTTTCTGAAGAAGAACAAAGGGAGAGGAAAAAGAAGAATTGCAGTGAAATAGGGGGTGGTTTTATTTGAAATTAAATCTAAATCCAGTCATGTACATGGGGAGTTACCCCACCCCACCCCCCTAAAAATGGATTAAGACGATATTGCCCTTTAAAAGAATCACATGCAATAAATGTGATTGAGAATCCCCAAATTCCCAATGTTGAGTTCAATTGGCTGGATTTATTGATCTGATATGAAAATAAAGAAAAGGTAGTAAAATAAAATTCGGCCCATAATTTTAGTAGTAACGAATGTGTTTACCTTTCATTGTATAAACATCAACGTTCAATACAAATATGAAAAATATCTGAGGAATAAAGGATGAGAGGGAGTGGGAAAGAGAGTTGAGAAGTGAGTAACAAACAAGTTAGAACACCGAAGACAAGGTAAACATCCATGTTGGAAAATGAAAACAATCTCTATACACTAGCAGTAACATTCAAACAAGAAACAACAAATACCTGCACAGCCCATTTTTGCAGATTCCCATGAGGTGGAATTGAACAGCCAAGATCCTGTTGGAGTTCCTTGAATATATTAAGCAGACTTGAAGGCAGCTTAAGCCCCTCAGGAACAGAAAAAGAAAGGCCCATCGCTTGACCAGGTCCATGATATGGGTCCTGCACAATTGTTTCAGAGTAAACGAATCATAAGTGTAACATTTCCCAACCCAGTCAGCAAATATAACAATTTCAACTAGCAAATACGTAATGGAGTAATGCTACTTATACCACCCACTTCAGCCGTGACATTGACCAAAGTATGGAAAGTGTGATTGAGTAATACAAATGAGGCTCATTTATTATTTCCTAATTGATTGTGCATATCACTATCTTATACTTTCTTCATTTTATATCTATTTCATCAATGTAGTACTTGTCAATGTTGGTAGAGTATTGACGGCAAAGAGTTTTGGTAGATATCATCTTCCTATGAAAAATGTAAAAAGCAACATTCACAAAAACTGATTCAAGAGAAAAATAAAAATTACATGAAGAGCATTACTATGTTTCAAAAATTTGTGATAGAAAAATCTCAACATGAAGTTATACGGGCCAAATTGTACTACCCAATAATATTGTGACACCATGTTAGTCTAAAATACAACATAATTGTGATATATAGACTTTTCCTTCATACTAAAATGTGTAAAACTTTCCCAACTAAACCAACAAATATAAAGATCGTAAAAGTCAAGCACATAAATGTAAACGGCTAGAAATTAATTTACCTGACCAAGAATAACAACCTTGACGTTATCAAAAAAAGTGGAATTGAGAGCATTGAAGATCAAATGTTGAGGTGGATATATAGGAACACTACCGCTGCAAATCTCACCCTCAACAAACTTAGAAAGGTTCTGGGCATAGGGCTTTTGAAACTCACCAGATAGCATTTCCAACCAGCTCTCCTCCACCAACAGCTCATCTAGCTTTACATAACAGCCCCTTTCTTCTTTGGCTTTGGAGACTCTTTCGGAACAGATTTTGAGGTTTCGTTTGGCTCTGGCCAGCGATTTGTTGAATTCTATACGCAACTTTTGCTTCCCGTCGAGGGCTTCGGAATCGCAGTCATCGTTGACAGCACAAGAAGCAGCAGGCTGTGTGGAGTAGGGTTTCAAGCGCTTGTTAGGTGGTGTTGTGACAACTGGGTGGAAAAAATCCCTTAGGGTTTTGGTTCCCGAAGAGGACTTAGAAGCCATTCCTTGAAGTCTTTCACTGATTAGGATTCGATTGATACATAGATATCGTAAAATCATGAAGCATAACTTATGAACTCTTGGTCTACCAGCAAAATTTTGAACATTTTGAAGAGTGGCTAGTCGGCGGAAATAAGGATTGCAAAGGCGAAAAGTCTGAACATCGTTGTTATTATTTATCCCCACTCCATATTCGTTAAAAAAAATAAACTACATTTTTTTATAGATTAATGCGCATCTTATTTATATTAACCCAAAAAAAAAAAACAATCGCTATATACATAATTATTCTTGCGAATGTATGGTACAAATATTATTAAAGATTATTTTTATACCATATTTAATAAATATATAATAATTTAATTATTAAATAATGGTTATTATTATTTTAAATTTTTTATTTTATAAAATAAATAAAATGTAAATATAAATTTTTAAGTTAGGAAAAATTAATGTTAAAATATTTTTAAAATAAAAAATTAATTAATTTATTACTTTAATAATAAATAAATATATAATAGGAATTTATTTTAATATTTACAATAATTATATAATTTATTTAATAAATAAGTAAGCTTAGAAATATATAAATTTAATTAAATTAATTTTTTTATTATCTAAAAACTTAATTCAACGTAAATGAATTAATTCAATTTCATAAATATTTTTTATTTAAAAATAATTTATAGTAAATGAGTATTTTTTTAATTGATATAAAATATAATATAATTTTGATATGTAAATTATTAATTTAATAAAAATATGATTTAGAATAAATTAATTAAATGAATAATATTAATGATATAAATTATTATGCTTAATATAATAAAAATAACTATATTATACAAAATAAGTATTTATAAAATATATTTATTATATTGATATTCAACAAAAATATTATCTGGTAACAAGTTAATTAATTAAACATTCATTAAATAAATGATTATTAATTGTATAAATTATTTTCATAAAAATAATTAATTATATAAAAAACTATTCATAAAAAATATATTTATAATATAAATATTTTGATATTTATAAGTGTAAAAAAACTTACAAAAAATTATTATATAAATATTTTGGTATTTGTTAGTATAAAAATAAAACAAAGTAAAAAACACATTTTGATCGTTAATCAATCATTATTATTAAAACAAACATATATATGTTCATAAATAAATTGATTAAATATTCATTAAATAATTAATAATTAATTATTTAACTGTATAAATTATCATCCTTAATATAATAAAAATAATTATATTATACAAACTAATTATTTATAAAAATACATTTACTATTTAATAAAATATGATTGACTCGTAAATGAATTAATTAAACATTTATTGGATAATTATTAATTATATAAATTTTTACATTTAATATAATAAAAATAATTATATTATTCATTGCGTAGATATTTTGGTTAAATAAAAACACATAAAAAATATAAAAATATATTTGTTATATAAATATTTTAATATTTATTGATATAAAAAAAATTTAAAAAAAAGAATACAACACGTAAAGGTACATTGTCTTTGGATGCTTCTTAAAACGTATACCATTGGCATCGAAGCTTATTAAAATACTAGTGAAATTAAACCACGTTCTATCTTATAATAATTTTAATAAAATATTATTAAAATATTTATTAAAGAAATTAATATATTTAATAAACGTTTTGAAGTAATATTATATTAACAACAACTTAATTTAACTTATAATAATAATTTGTATTATTTACTATAAATAATTTAAAGAAAGCTCTAAATAATTGTTAGTGGTATATTTGGTGAATTATATAATTATAATCGTATTAGATTAAATTGTATTATAATTATTTTATTTAGTATTTGATGATAAGGTCTACCATAAAGTCAATAACAATGGTAATAAATATTTTAATAAAATAATTTATATTTAAAATTATATGTAATTTATTCAGTATAATTTCCTCCATCAAAATAATGAAAAAAAAGTTAAATTATATAATTTTAAAATTAAAAATTAAATATTATGTAAGTTTAAACTCACATTTATTAATGGATAAAAATTTATATATAGCCATCTAATTTTTATTATCCATTACTTCAAATCCTATAATAGAAAGAAACTAAGAAATTGTGCATTGTGACGTGAGCATGTGAAGTAATAAATTCCCTAGAATCCTATAAGCAATTAGGATCGCAAAAAATGATGGAAATCCAATTTTTTGAAAAATTACCTGTAATATTTTAGATAAAATTGGTTGTTATGAATAGAATTAAGAATGAAATTATTTTACATATTTTTATATTTAGTTATATTGTAAAGTAAGAATAAAATGTAAATAATTTCTAAAAGAGATATAATTATTATTTTACCATCTCTTAATGAAATTGTTATTCTATTCTTATGCTTATTGAATAAAAAAAAATTATCCTCGAATCATAAACCCTTAAATCCTAATCCCAAAAACCCTAAACCTTAAATCTTAAATTTTTAATTAAACTCAAAGTCCAAAATCCAAAAACCCTTAAATCGTAAATCTTACATATTTTTTTTCAATTTTAATTATGTGATATTCGATGTTGATATAATAGATCAATAATAATATTTTACTATCATATATTAATATTGGGTGTTATTTTACAAATAATATAATTATTAGAAATATGTTTTCTAGTTTTTAATTTTTTTTATGATCAACTAATATTTTTAAGTAATAATTATCTAAAATAATAATAATTTTTAATAATATATTATGTCTAACGAAGAAAATAATAATTAAGTTGCATTATTTAAATTTCACTAAATATAAGGATATTGAGGTAATATATAATATTTTTCATTTCATTCTAATTGTAAACCAAACACTATAATTTTAATTTTTTTTTTTATTCCAATGGTCAAACCAAACATTACAATAATAATATTATTTTCTTTACATTCAATTACATTATTATTATCATTCCCATTATTTTTCCATTATGCGAACCAAATGTGACCAATAAGATTTGATCAACCTACTAAAGTGAGCTAATCCAACTGGGAAACATTATGTGGTCAATACCGTGATAATCACAAGTTTTAAGATGAGAGCGGGGTTTAAGTCTTTAGATCACTTTCTCTTGGTTGGATTTGCAAGCAAGCTACAACAGGCAAAAACCTTTAATAAATATCAAAAATTAAGTGAGGTTATTTGATTAAATATTTCATGACCAAACTCTTTGTGACTAGAAAAAAAAATTAGGCTGACCTAATCTATACAAAAATATTTACATTTTATATCATTACACTACTACAATACTGATATATAACCTCAGTTTTTAGTAGTGACCGTAGGTCTATAACCATGGTTATAAAAACCAAGACTTAACTAAGAGAGACCATAGATTGTTACATATGGTCTCAGTTTTTAACTAAGGTCATAGACATATCTTATAGCCTCGGTCTTATAAAATATTGAAACCATAGATATACCATTTAAAGATCGAGGTCATAGACATATTATTTGGTGTTGGTCTTATAAAAAGCCGAGACTATAGACATATTATTTGGTCACGATCTTTAAAAGACTGAGACCATAAACATACATTTGGTCTCAATTTTTAAAAGATCGATGACATAGATATATCATTTGATCACGATCTTTAAAAGATCGAGGCCATAGACATACATTTGGTCTCGATATTTTATAAGACTGTGACCAAATAATATGTCTACTGTTTCGATTATACTTAAATATTAACCATATACATATTAATTAACCTCATTTTTAATATAGATTAAAATAAATTTATTAATTACAATATTAAAAGGTATATTATATTAAAATTAAGAGTAATTATATTTGACAATTTATGTACTAAAACATAATAAAACATTTTTAACTAATTCTAATATTTACAATGACTATAAAGAATAGTCTTTGAATAAGAAGTTAATAATGTCAACAAACATACAACAAAAACTCTTAGTGTAGATTCTGTTTGAGATCAAGTCCATGGCTAGGATAGATCCTCAAGTGGAGTAACAACTTTGGGAGTGACACGAATTGGCTTGGGTGCAATGATTTCCCTGATTGTTGGTTAGAGATGTATTTGACAAATGTGATAAGGTATTAAGACAAGGTACATCTGTAAAGACATAAACATGGTCTGATCAAATGAGGAGAGAGTGAAAGTCATTACTATAAAGTTAAAAAACAGAAAACATCAACTAGTAGGAACAAAAGTATAAAGAAGGATCAGACATCCTTCAAAGAAATAACATAAGGCACAAAAGTGAAATTAAAAATGAAATACAATAAGCACAAATTGATCTTTCATGATCAATAACCATATTAAGAATACTCACAACCTTCGTGAGATTACAAAAAATAATACAAACAAAAATATAACTATAAGAAAATCTATGAATATCCAAAATAGCAACCCACTGACAATCTCGGAATGATGGTGATATAAGAGTTCCTGAAAGGCAAAACATTAAATTCCATAATGACTAAAACCCCTCTTCTCTCTTTTCTTATGTTGTTTCATGCAATGCATACTTTCCTTCCTTTCAACTTCCCAAAAACCACTCATTCTCAAAACAAAATAACTAAACGTAAAGGAGGCATCGATAGCACATATAGACCAAACATAAAGCTTGCTACACCGATTAAAAAATTGTTGACACTTTGGGAATAAAGCAGAGTTCCCGTACCATATTTGCAAAGTCATTAAAAAAACATTACAACGTGTCATTAGCATTTGATTTTCCTTGAACTTCGGTCCATGTTAACAATTAAACTCTCTTATCTTTTTGAAAGCCCATTTTCACTTTTCGTGAGCTAACATTGAAACTTACATGGTTGGAGAATTTAAAATAAAAAAAATACAATAACTAGATAGAGGCGACAAGACTAATGTCCGGCTCCAACATTTTCTATCAAGAATCATTTCCAAATATGACTTAGTAATCCAAGGTCCATTGGTTCCCATCCTCAAAACTTATTTTCCAATAGTCTACACAAAACAAAGGCAAAACACAAATAGATATTGAAGAGAAAAAAAGTAAAACCTCTATACTCAAGCCCAATGAACCATGTCACGACTATGTCATACCAATAATAGAATAATCTTGCTCTTTGAAAACAAAGAAGGTACAAATCATTTAGC
Source organism: Hippophae tibetana (assembly GCA_037013495.1). Taxonomy (NCBI): domain Eukaryota; kingdom Viridiplantae; phylum Streptophyta; class Magnoliopsida; order Rosales; family Elaeagnaceae; genus Hippophae; species Hippophae tibetana. Next base: position 133,086,175 of record CM072801.1, on the reverse strand, counting down.
AAAGATTTTGAACATTTCAAAAGACTAAGGTTATTGATGTATTCCAACAAATTCCAATATGAATTTCCAAAATGTCCCCTAAGTAGTAAACTTTTGGATAGTCTTCTAGATACTAAAGCAATATTAATACATCGAAATCATGATAAGTGCTTAAAAAGTATTAAAATTATCATAATTTAATGTACTTTAATTGATTAAATAGATTTAATTTTGTATGATTTTATCATATTTTTATATAAATTTATTTTTTCGAAATCACAGATATTTTTATTGTTTTTTGACCAATTGTGTCTTGCCTAACCCAACCAAGTCTGAGTCCGTGTGCGTGTGCGAGGTAAGGTGACATTTTATTTTTTGATTTTTTTTATTAAAATTACTTTTCCACTCAGAAAATGATCGTTACTTTTTACTCAAAAATGACCTTTACTTTTCCACTTAGCAAATGACCATTACTTTTTAACTAAGAAATAACCGTTATTTATCATAATTATCACACATTTTCTCAAACTATAAATAGAGGGCCTCAACTCTCAATTTATACACACAAATTTTCTTACAGATCATATAAGCAATGACTCTTAGAAAGAAAAAAAGATGATACTAAATTGTTTTTAGAGTTTTTTGAACAACATAAACTTTAGAGTTGTAGCATTCTAGATTTCATCAGTGCAGTAAAGTTCCGAGACAAAAAACAAAGATTTTGGAATGTTTATCCTAGGGACGACGATGTTGTGTTTGCTTACACAAGTTTGGACAGAACCGCAAAACATCTTAAAGAGAGCGATCTAGTCTGTGACTCAACCCAAGTAGTACATTTCAATATATCGATAGTATTGTTCTTACACTATTTTTCATATAATTGTTCCAACAACATTCATCTTCATTTAAACTAAAAAAACCTTCTCTTTTTAAAACACAATACATCTCACTCCTTTTTCATTTCAACCATTTTTAATACTTATTTACCTCCATTTTCTGCTACCAATCATACACAAACACTAATATTTTAATACTTTAAAATATTATAAATATTAAAAATAAAATAGATATATATCAAATATATGAAGAAAAAAAAAGAATTTTTTTTCTAAAAAGATATAGCCAAAAACCAATAAAAACAAATATGTTTTTGATTTTTTTTCAAATTGCATAGAAGTTCGGTAGTATTTATCGAACCTTTATAAATGTTTGGTATACATTTCCAAACCAGGTAGTGGGCAGTGGGATTAATCCCCATAGTAAGAGTGTGCACTACTTATACATTAATATGTCTTAAAAATCATGAAATCCATAAGAGGATTGATTCGACAATTCTGTATCAGGCGAAGGTGCTCCCAAATGAGTCATGATTCGAGTACCATAATTGAGATTATTAATGTTGTTCTGAGTATTGGTAATGTTATAATTAGACTATTTAGATTAATAATGGTATACCAAATTTTTATAAGAGATTTGGTAAACACCATCGAACTCTTTTATAAATGTTCCTTATATCATTACCGAACTTTGCGTAATTTGTAAAAAATATGATAATATATCTATTATAATTGATTTTTGGTTTCATATTCTTTGGATTTTTCTTATTTTTTCATATCTATCTATCTATCTATCTATCTATCTATATATATATATATATATATTATTTTTAGTATTTATAATATTTTAAAATATCACACCATTAAAAATTTATTTGTGGTTTGTGATAGAAATGAATGTAGATAGATATCAAAGATGGTTGAGACGAGTGAAGAAGATAGCCATACATTAGGTTTTTAGAAGAGATTGTTTTTTTAATTTAAGTTAAGATAGTGTCTATTTTAGTTTTTTAATGGGATGTCTCATTTATTTTTAATATATTATATTAAAATTATTATTATTTTATTATAATTTTAAATATTTATAATTAATTGGATATCTAAAAATAAAATTTAAGATTTCTCCAAAAAAAAATATTCTTTAATTAATAGAATAATAAGTAAAACTTATCAAATTTCTTTTTTTTTCACACTTTTTCACGAGCAAAAGATTAAAAAAAGAAACATTTTTTTAACTTATCAAGATAAATGATATATTTATCTAAACAAAGAGATTAGTTTGACTCCCCATCTTTAAAATATTAAAAATTGTTTTTAATGTTCAATTATTTCAATTAAAAACAAATAATATTAGTTATTAATAAAGCTTAATCAAGCTTAATCAAGCTTAATCAAATGATTGATATCACCCCTTGTATATTTTAAAATCTATTTCTTCCAGCTAAACGTTAAATTAAGTATTAATGTAATATAAAAAAATTAATTTATCATTTTTAATATTTTTTATTTTAATTTACTATTTTATTATTAAAATATTTTTAATCAATTATTTCTATCAAATTCATCAAAATTATAAAATTATAAGTTTATATATCGTTGTGACTTAAATTTTTTAATTTTTAGTTACATTAATTAATTAAAGATATATTAATAATAAAAATAATAATTTTTTTTCTTCAAAATATTAATAATTAAATGTACATTAAAAAGAAAAAAAAAGAAAAAACTAAAATACGTTGGTCTTTAGATGAGATCATCGGACAAATTGAAGTTCTCGTTACGGAACAACCACCAAGGTCGAAGAAAACAAAAAACAACCAGAAGAAGCCCTAATAAAAAACATTGAGCCAATTTGAATAAATTATGAAAGAAATGAGCGAGGACTCGAAGAAGAGAGGAGTCATCGTCGACGAACAGTGCCATTACGGCACGTTTCAAGGCGTTGCTAACTATTATCCTCAACCTCAGCACATTGTTAGTATCCCTCAGCCAGTTCCTCCTGATGGTGCCACCAATCATCCCCGCTACCCTCATGGATATCAAACCATCACTACTGGTAATCTTCGATCCCTTTTTCTCTTCTTGGTAGTATGTAAATTGTATTATTTACAAATAAAATTTCGGATTTGGGTTTGCTATGTCCTAGTTTGAGGATTGAGATAAATAGTACGCTATATACGTTCGCAAGCTAAAAGTTTGGTTTATGTTGCAGATTTCTGTGTGTATTTTTGTGGGACTTATTAAATAGTTGATTATCATTTATACCACGAGAAGTGTGATGATATAATGTTATGAATTTATTAGAAAATACGAGTCCTTATTTATTCATTTTGATAAGTAGACATCTTTTCTCTCTTGTATGGTTTTAGATTGGATGTTTTCATTGCCAATAGAATTTTACCATTTCCTTCTAGCGGATTAGGGTTCTGTTTGAATTGAATTTTAGTTATGTTCCCAAACATTAAAGTTTGATTGTTGATTATGTGGGCATCCAATTATGTACATCTATGAGAGCAATATTGTCTATATGTTTATTCATTATTATAAAATGCAATTTTGAGCCCTGCTTCAATACAATCCTTAAAAAAAAGGTCCGAGGCTATAGTCTCATGTGGTAAGTTAAGGCTTACTTATGGCCTTTTGTTTTGAGGCTTCTTTAGGTGATTGAGGCTTTAGCCTCTCGTGTGATTCATTTTTTAAGTAGGTTCATGGTTTACCCATAAGATCCTTACCCAGCTTAACAAAATTGAAAAAGGTAAAAAGTCATAGATAAAACAAAAACAAAAAGGAGAATATTATAATCTCATGAACAAACACAATTAGGGTTGCTTCCTTAACATTCTCCAGATTTCTTCATTTATCACTTTCCTTTTTCTTTTCCTCTGGCAACTCCAAAATTTTCAGTCGTAAAGTTGTAGCATTGGAAGTCAAATTACTCCTCTATTTGATTATTTATATTTATATTTATATTTTTTCTTTCGTATCAAATTGATATTGGACCAATATAGCTACAACCTATATGATTTACTTTACGTGTTTTATTGTTATCTTCATAATTAGTTGTTTATATTGATATTTTAATGTTATTTAAAGTTAAAGTTTGAGTTACTTTTTATGTTATGATGTTATTTATTACTTATTGAATTAAAAATGCTTTTATTAATATTTTAAAGTTTTTTTAAGTTAAAGTTTGAGGCTTATTTATTGGACTGCCTCGAAGCTTAAGCCTCGACTCATTTATTTAAGGAAAACGCTTCATGAGCTGTGTTTTTGGACACTAAATGCTTCAAGTAATTACTAGTTAATGATGAATATATCCATATCTTTACAGCACTATCCTTCTTATCCCATAGATCATACTCAGGGTTTTCATCAAGTGTTTCTTGAATTAATTTTCATTAGTGTGCCTATCTACAACCTTTGTTGTTCTTGACAGTCTTGGGAGGTAGAATTGCAGGACCATTGATGAAACTTTGTAATTCATAAACCGTGATTACATGCTGTTATTGCTCATTTCAAATCAGACAAGCTTAACATTGACTTTGGGATTAATAGGAAGATCGAAGCTGTAAACCAAGGCTGTAGATTGAGTATATGAATGAGTTTCTACAATCTGTGGTATGGAAGCCATTGAAGCATAGAAGGAACAAGATCCCGAAGGTTATAAGGCTTTGATACCATGACAAAGTTTGTAAGAACTATGGACTATCAAATCTCAAAAGGTTAACTTGATAGGTAGAGACACCCATAATCCTTATAAATTTTACCATAATTATTCAATGTGGGATATTACTTCCAACAATAGGCAATGGTTGAGCTACAAATGGGATTAAGGGCAAGAAAAGAAATAATATTGGATGCAAAGTTAGAATGTGTAGTTTATGAAATCTTGTTTAGCAAATTAGCTCAATTTTATTATTAATGAAACATAACCTTTTGTAGCCATTAGTCATTACGTACCTGTAAAAGCCAAATAGGAAATTGGCTCTAATCTGACTCCTGGCAAAAAGTTGGATGTATTATGACTGTGAAGACTTTAAACTACTGGTTTTTATGATGGTTTTGTTTGTTATTATGTTCTGGTCCTCTATTGCTCTTGCATTCTTGCTTTTAATAGAATTTTGTACAACTTTATTCACTCTTTAATGAATTCTAATTTTGGGCCAAAAAATAAAAATCTTTATCTGCCTTCATCATGTTATTTTGTTGTTCAAGATTACAAGAATTTTTGATAAGTGGTCATCATGCATGTTCATTTCATTTTTTTATTACAGGTTATGCTGTTTACGAAGCAAGACCTATGAGAGAAGACAGGCTTCCGTGCTGTGGCCTTGGCATGGGCTGGTTCTTGTAAGTTCCATGAGTCTGATTTTTATTCCATTTGTATTTAGTGAACTCTTGGCATGGGCTGGTGCAAGGCTTATCTTCATTTAACTTAGATGTGGACTCTTGGCACTTTTAGTGAGAACATACTACGTTTGATCCTCTAGATAAGAAAATGGTCATTTTTGCTGTTTATTTATACTACTTTTTATTGTAGTGATTGATCTTTGCGTCAGAAGTCTTAAACATTTACAAAAACAACAGTTCCTTTAGCAGACTTTTCTTATTGCATGTAGTTTCCTTTAGCAGAGTTACTTTTTTGACATTTTCTTAATTTTACTCTGCCAAAGAAATAAAATATTGTTAACTTTTTTCATACCAAGAAATTAAATTAGATCAATGTACACTGTTAGCGGAACGTTGTCCTGGAGAATTCGGTAAAAATAAAGCATCACATTATTTTCTGCTGCTCATATTTTCTATTTTTAAACTTTGGCATTATAAGTTTTTGATGTCATGGATTGTATAAATTAATATTTACGTTTTGACTGTATTTGCCAGGTTTTTAGTTGGTTTCTTCCTTGGTGGCTTTCCGTGGTATGTCGGAGCTTTTATTCTTCTTTGTGTAAGAGTGGATTACAGAGAAAAACCTGGATATGTTGCATGCCTAATAGCTGTAAGTTTTCCACCCGTTTATATCATCCGTGAGTTAGTTCTATCATTTTATGCAAATGTCTATTTGTGACAACTTTTTCATGTGCATGGCATGTGATGTCCATGATTGATCTTGATATTTTAATTAGTACGGTGGATAAATAATAGTCTAAAAGCTTACATAGCGTTTTTATTATCAGACTTTTACAGAAGTTTGCTAGTGACGGGCTAATTTGATTTTTAAATACTTTGAGGAAAGTATTATACATATGACTTTAAGAGCTATCGAAAGCTGATTAGTTGGGTTTGGCATTTTAGTGGCCTTTGTTCTCAAAAAAATCCTGATTTAGTATCCTGATCTATAAAATAATTCTTACATTATTAAATTGTAATAGTAACCCTATTTAATTGGGAGATTTTTATATATGCATTGCATATGATGAAAAAATCATGGACAGTTTTGTCATTTCAGTTGTTTTTTAGTTTTTTTATTTTCTTTCATCTTCTTCCCCATTGTTTCTTCCTGGTTTGCCCAAGCTGCTATTTTTCTTCTACTCTCTTTCTAGTTTCTCTATGTAGATTTTTTTTTTCTTATTAGCTGAAGTGACCTATCATTCTTTTTCAAATCTCCAAATTCACTTTGATTTCCTTCTCCAATTCACAAATGGGTCTTCCATTTCAAATTCCCAGATCTTCCAAATCCAACATTTGACTTCTTTTTTTTATCTCTCTGATCATCTCGAGGCTTGTTTGGATTATTTTAAAAACTGCAGAAATGAAGGTTTCTTCTTGTTCGGTTTGCAAAAATGCGGTGCAACGAGGAAGAGGGAATGCCTCTTTTGCTTCGGTGTGGGCATGGTTTTTGCAAGGAATGCCTCTCCAGATTGTTCTCTTCCAATCCTGACTAAAGTCTCGTTTGCCCAAGGTCGTGTCCATTGTGGGAACCTCCGTTTAGGCCGTGGGAAAGAACTACACCGTTCTAGCTCTATTCCCCTCTAATTCTCGTGCTTTGGGTCGTTTGGTCCTGCTATGAATAATTTTGACTTAGATTAAACCGAGGATGAGGGAAGAAGAAGGGGGCAACCATGGGGAAGAAGAAAAAAATCAAAAATTAAAAAAATTGAAACTACAACATCGCCCTTTATTTTTTGTCATGTGCAATGTACATGTAAAAATCCCTAAATTAAATGAGGTTATTGTTTCAATTGAACAATGTAGAAACTATTTTATGAATTAGGATACTAAATTAGAATCCTTTGAGAACAAAGGGCAAAATTCAATAATTGTAATTTAATATGGGTACCACTAAAATTTCAAACCTTCATTGGTTAATGTGAATTCTAACATGCGACCTAGAGGATGAATAAATTACTCGTGAAAATTATACTAACTTTAAAATCAAAGCATTCAAGTGGGAATAAACAACAAATAAAGTGAAATAAAATTAAAGAATGGACATGATATTTTACATGGAAATAATTAGGTCCAACATGACCCTATGAGAAAATCACATCTCCCAATACCACCTCACCTTATTCAAGGTGAAATTCAAAAGAGTACAAGCATATGTTTATGCTACCGAACCCACAGGCTAACATGAATATTCAAGCGGCCTGAGATGTGCATCTCCTCTTGACTATTGATTCAGTCTTCTTGGATTATCCAATGCGATGAATACACATCAGCGACAGCATGCAAATATGCTAGCACAAATAGACTCTTGTGCAATATCTTAAGGTGAGTTTAAAAGGCAATAACTTAACTCTAAGTGATTTAAATAAATTCCAAGAGAATCAAAGTATAAAATTGGTAAAAGTTAGGGACCATAAGTGTTGTTTAACCCAAAAAAACTGAAGTTCATTGGCATAAAACTTGAATAAGGCCTTCAAATAATAATAATAATAAAGCCTTCCTAATTTGAGCACTTTATAATGCTTGGCTGTGATTTCTCTAGGCATTGATTCTATATTTGTTTCCCCTTCTTACAAAGACTTCCATATTTCAGTCTGTTCTAGCTATGATTGCTGTTATCCTTGGAGTAAGAAACGGAACCCATGCCTGGCAAGGTCAAATAACAACATAAAGATTGATTTTACAGGCGTTTTCTTGCAACCAGAGTGAACAACAGTTCATAGGTATCTTGGTTTTACCCTGTACTGATTGTATCTAATTATGTAAATATATATAGTCATCCTTCAAAAGTGTTAGCAATCTGTCTGATATTTGATACCGTCACTATCCAGTGGGCGGGAAATACTTTTATAAGATTTGGCAATGGTCAATCTGTTATTGTTATTATTCATTATAGGTAAGCTTAGTTTAACTTTGGGGATAAGAGGGGAACATTCTGAGCTACCATTGTGTCACATGTGACTCTTATCATGACCTTACTTTCAAGGAGGTTTGTACCACTGTGCAATCCTTGGGTTCAAATATGTTTATGAATATGATAAGCTAGACTGCAATATTACCTTTTGGTAACTATTTGGCCGTTGCATTATTTTTAATTTTGTGGAACATAAGTTGCATTAATTTTCTTGATTCAGCCTGTCAGGTTCTGCTTAATTTGAAAAAAACATGCTGTCAGCAAAAACCAGAAAAAGTTTTAAATCTAGATATTATTTTATTCATCATAACAAATCACAAATTGTGTAACATTCAGTCACTCTGTGAACCATGATAAATTTATGAAAAAGGATTTTGGGAAATTAATATCCTTAAAATTTATAATAAAATAGCACATTAACGATATTGAATTGAATGTGGTTTAATTGAACAAGATTTAATATTTAACAAGTATAAATAATTGTATTTTAATTTAAACGAATGGTTAGTTGGAAGATATTTGAAATGATGGATTGTATTTTTTTTAATAGTAAAAGCTATAAATCGAAAATGAGACGTTAATTTTGTAATTATAAGTTTAATTATGTCATTTTTGTTATTATTTCAAATATTTTTCATTGAATCTAAAATAGTGTTTAGTTAATGGTAAAGGGAAAGAGAAAATGGACCGACTATACATTGCCTTAGTTTAGTTCGAAAATTTGACATCTGTGATGAATGGGAATGACATATTAAATGCACCATTGGTCCTCGTTGAATTTAGCTCTTTCCAATTTAATCTTTATACAAAATTTTCATCAATTTAGTCATAAATTATTATTTGTATCCGATTTAATTTTAAATTGAGAAAATAGGTATAGTGGTCTTAATATTTTGTGAAAAGAGCAATTTAGTTATGATATTCTTAGATGTATACTTCTAATCTTATTATCATAAAAATTTAGCAATTTTAATCCCTTAACTAAAAAAAATAACACTTATGTTCTTATAAAAAAGATCAATTTTTATTAATTGATCATTTTTTATAATAATAAAATTAGACGTGCTTAACCTAAAAATATAAGAATTAAAATTTTCATTTTAAAAAAAATTGACTCTTAATATTATGTCTCCTTTTAAAATTATATTTTAAAGGGGAAGGTCAAACTGCATGAAAAGTTACCTTAATTCTCTATTAAGCAAACCTAAATTTGAGTACTGTTATGCATGTTCAAACCATGGCCAGTGCATCTGAGTCCAAGTAGTGTCAAAATTAACCATGATTATGCTACTGCTATATGAGGATCAAAGGTTAGAGGCCAAAAATTCAAAGGGGGAAGGTCAAATGCAGATGTTTGGCTACTGGAGTGTAGGGTTTAGTTGATATTGGGGAAGATGATCTTTATACCATAGTTGAGGGATTGGTGTAGGCTAAGAATGGAGACGACTGAGGTACGAGGAAAGAGAAGGGATGCATGGGGCTGGTGGTAAGATAATAAATGCTAATGGTGGTAAACGTGCATGCAGTGATTTAAAAGAGTGACACATGTGATAATAGGGTCGAGTGGTGGTTTCTTGGGCAAATCGTCAAAGCTTGACTTGCCTCTTGACTAGTTTGGTAATTGGTTGGTTTGGTTTATGTTTTTTCTATTTGGTGTTTGATTTTGTTTCTGTCTTGATTTGTGTTTTTGTTAGTATGTGTGAGTCTTTGTGCAAGTTTATGGGTGTCTTGTGGCTTGTAGTTTTTTGTTATGAACCTGACTGTCTTGGCATGTGACGTGATGAAATGTTTGCTACACAGCAACACTTTTTGGCACATTATCAAGTTGCTTAGTTTGTGGTTCCTCTTCAGGTAGGTGGGCTACTTTGGGATAGAGTGAGTGCCTTTTCCACTAGTGTCCTCTGGTCTATTTGACGAGGTTTCTGTTTCAGTTTTGACATTATGAATACAAATTCTCTTTCTTTGACCAAACAAAATTGCACGAAAAGTTCATATATAGAAAAATTGAATGGAATTAAATAGTATGATTCTAAAATAAGAGTGCATTTGGTTGTGAGAATGACATTATGGATTATTTGTTGTTTTCTATACCATCATTTTCCATGTAATTGTTTCATTCTCCTATTCTTTATCATTTTAATTAAGTTTACAGTAAAATTATTCTTTTAAATATGATTTTGTTTTTTTTGTTAAATTTAATTTTAAAGTAATTTCTTAAATAATTCTTGATTTTCATTTTTATAAAATATACAACCATAGCAAGAATTTTACATCTATGAAAATTTCAAATAACTAAACAAATTACCTTAATAAAATAGTTTATCTTATGTCTATGATTAACTTACATGCCTTTGGTAGTGTAAGATTATGATGTTTCGTGTTAACATTTTTATATGTAAAATAATATATATGTATTTTTATTTAATATTTATGTTGATTTTTATGTAAGGTTGATTATTTGTGTTTCACTTTCACATTCACACACATGACATAAAATGTACGTTTGTATGTTTACACATACCACTTTTGAGAGTTGCATATAACATGCATGACACAAATGTCGATCCGTATGTAAGATTGATTATCTTAAAATGTGTGTTTGTTTCAGATCTCTTTAAACCCACCCCTTTTAGGGAGTTTAGAAGGAGATCATTGGACATTACTACTTGATGGAGAGTGCGATGCACTCTTTTTGTAGTTTCCTTTATTGGTTTTGGTCATTTTCATGTGTTTAGAGATATTCTCTAGTTAGAAAATCTATTAAGGAGTTAGTATCTCTTTTTATGAATTTGATATCAAAATTGAATATAGAGAAGATAGCTTGCCACCTAGTAAATATTTGTTTAGAGGTTAGGTTTTTGACATTCTTTTCAATAATGTCTTTAGCATATCTACGATCATATCTTAGTAAGAATTTTTGGTTTAATGATTGTCTTGGAATTTAAAAATATAGAGAACTATTACAAGATTTCCTATTTTTATCGTGGAATAATTCTATTGGGCTAGTTTTCGTGAAGAGAACTAAGGTCTATTTTAGACAATTTTTGCTTCAAAATTCCTCTATATCCCTTATAAAATGCATCGATTTCTACGATCTTTAATGCACTAGGATAAGGTAAGAATAGGCATGGAGTTGCTTAGCTTTATTTTTCTGATAACTATAGTATAAGTTGGGCTCCATTCTTGATGATTTTTTTTAATCTTTCATACAAAAGGCTTGACTTGAAGATTTTTATAAAATCTACAAAATAATTAAGGTTATCTAAAAATCTTTGTAGTTTACCTTTGGTCTTTTATTTCGTATGCATTCAACAAAGACCATGGACCTGTCTATTAGGGAAATAAATCATTGATCAATATTATGACTTTAAAATTTGACCTCTATTTGAAATAGTTTCATATTTTTAGCATAAATTACGAGGCCTACTTTTTTAACGATTTTAAAAAACATGTTAAAATGCTTTCAATGTTGATTTAGAAAAAATAATACATCATTAATACATATTATTGAAAATCTAATGTAATGATTAAATATTTCGTTCATGACTTCTTAAAATTTTGATGGGGCATTTTTTAATCGAAAATGACATGACATTTCATTCATAATGCTCAAAAGGAACAATAATAGTAGTTTTGTACTTATTCTTTTATGTAATATGGATTTTTACTTGATCCATCTTAAAACCTTGTTTAACGGTTTATAATTTATGGTTAGTTTATAAATGTCTCGTTCTAATTCGATTGTATTTTCTATATAAAATGCAAGACAAGATCAAGGAAAGTTATTTTTGGTGATTAACTTTATGTTTAGTTTAGAAAATCTTCAATGAGTTTTTGTTTATAATAGCTATATTCCATTCAAAAGTTTAAAAAGAGGCTATTTGTTAATTTAGTTTAAAAAAAAAAACTCTTTCTAACCTCTCAATCAAGTAACAAGTCATTTTTTTTCTCTCTCCTCTTTTAATTCCCAACCCATTCTTTTCTTCTTATTTTAAAAGCAAGACAAAAAAATATTTTAATTACCCTTTGCAACTTTAAAGCGTCGAATACAAAAATTATAAATTTTTAATAAATAAATTTTTGAGTGAATAAAAAATAATAAAAATAATTTATATTTATAAAATACAAAAATACATTTAATAATAAATATATAATTTTTTATAACAAATAACTTATCAAAATTTTATTATAAATTAACTTAAAATAATAATAACAAATTATAAAATAAATAATAATAATTATTATAAAATAAATTATAAAAACTGGGCTAATAATTATAATAATATTATATTAGATAATATTTTCACACAAATTTTACGATATAATGTTTTATGTTTGTACTGTATATTATAAAAAGTTAGATAGAGAGGTTTCACAATTATTTTTAATAATTTAATTATTTTTATGAATATTATTTTTAAACTTTTGAATGAGATATAAATATATAATTTGTTATAACAAATAACTTATCAAAATTTTATTATAAATTAACTTAAAATAATAATAATAAATTATAAAATAATTACAAAATTATTAATAATAATTATTATAAAATAAATTATAAAAACTGGGCTAATAATTATAATATTATTATATTAGATAATATTTTCACACAAATTTTACGATATCATGTTTTATGTTTGTATTGTATATTATAAAAAGTTAGATAGAGAGGTTTCACAATTTTTTTTAATAATTTAATTATTTTTATGAATATTATTTTTTATCATAATTATAATTAATATTATAATTATAATTAATATTATAATTATAATTATTATTAATAATAATGTATTATATTATTTATGAATTATCAAAATATTTAGCATATGATTTTCAATATATATATAAATTTATATTTATTTTATTGTAAAATAAATTATTTTTTATTTTTTAAAATAATTTTTTTAATATATGATATGATAAAAAATATTTATGTATTTAAAATTAATTATAAATTTATAAGATGTTAATATTTTTTTATGTTTATAATAATTATTTTTTGTAAAATAGAGCTAATATATCTTCTTTTTTTAAATAAAGTTGATTAAAAATTTTGTTTTTAAGTTTAAGGTAAGATCTTGTCTATTTTTAAAAAAAATTCATACTTATGCCAATTTTTAAACCATTGTTTAAAAGTTGGCTCTTATAAACAAAACTCCTTCTTCAATTTCTTTAATGCAAATCTTTGTATGACATTCATTCATTTGAACGTGTCTATTCTTCATAGATATGTGTGACTTTTGAAAGTTTGTTTCATGTGATAATTCTACCATATGTTTTTTCACATTATGTAACTTGGCACATATTTTTTTTTCAAAATTTTCTTTAAAAGATTTGATTTTTTGTTGCATATTGTGTGACATAATTTTGTCTTTTCTTGTTTTATACCCATTTCCTTCTTTTAAGGAATAGACGAATTTTTATTTTTTATTTACTTTAGTTTTGAGATTATTAATATAATGTCATTGCTGTTTTTTAGAATAATTAAGAGTCATGTATGAAAATATTTTTATATTACTATTTATCATAATTTAATAAGAATAATATTTATTCGTATAAATAAATAGAAATAAATAATATATTTTAAGAGAAATCTTTAAAAAAAATAAAGTGTCTTTTTTCATATGACAAATGTTTAATAACATTTACTAATACTATTTATTAATAAAAATATGTATATATTACTAATATTATAGTTAATATATTTTCCCTAAGCTACTATTATTAGTATATTTATAAGAAATATATATTTATGAAAAATATATTAATAAAAGGATAAAGCAAAAAAACTATTTATAAATAATTATATAAATCTATAATAAAAGTATGTTTGTCATTAAATATTTATTGCAAAATGAAAAAAAATTGTAATGCCTTTATTTTTTTTATTATGATAATTATGCATTTAAAAAATAAAAACTCAATAAAAAAGTTGGTAAATAAGAGGTAAGAAAAAAAGTTTGATAAATAAGAGATAAGAAAAAAAGTTTTGAAATTGATAAGATAAGATTATAAAAGTCTTATTTAAAGAAGAAGTTATAAATAAAATAAAATGCATTATTTTTTTTAAATAATTACAAATATGTGTAATTAAATAATTTTTTTGAATAAAATTAATCAAAATAAATAATAACATATAGATAAATATACATATAATAAAAAATAAAATAAGATAGTATAATAAATATAAAGACTTTCATATTTCTTTTAATACTGTTTATATAAATAAAAAGTAACCTTAAAAAGTTAGAAACATTTTTTTGAAATAACCAATTAAATAAATATAAAAATATTAAAAAAAGCTTTATATGTAAAGAAAAACTGGGCCATTTTGAAACTACTCTTGGGTTTAATTAAGAACCCAATATCTTTCAGTGCCTACAGGTTACGACTTGGGACTAGGGTTTCATTTGAGTGGGTTTGTAGTAGATACGGGAACGATCTCTCTTTCTCCCCTCTCTATTACGGAAGCTTCAACATGGCGAATAGTGAGTATAATTCGTCCTTAGTCATTGTATATTTTATCTTATTGGCATTGAATTTATTGGTGGAGTAATTTGAAATTGGTTCATTGATTTTGTTGCATAGCAATGGCAAGGTCGTTCCTTCAGGTGGCTGCTACAGAGGAGGTTGCTTCCCCTCTCAGAGTTGTTCAGATTGAAGGGCTGGTAACTCTTTTATCTCTGAATCTTTTTATTCGTTCATGATGGTGCTTTTGAGAAAGATACGAGGTTATCATCAACTCTTTGACTGTTATGGAAATATCTTTTTTCATCTTAGTTTTGTATCAATTTCAGTTGGTCACTTGGTCTACATGATTTTTTGGAATGTCAGTGGTCTGGAAAATTGGCTACCCACAAGTTTGTGTATAGAAATCATTGATGGGCACAGAAATTTTTTGCTTGTTAATCTCAATTTGATCTTGTTTATCAATTAGTGTTACAGTTTCGGGATAATTATAATTTTCTGTTTGAATATATTTTCTATATAGGCTATCTTGAAGATAATCAAACACTGCAAGGAGTTTTCGCCTGCACTTGTTACTGGCCAACTTCTTGGATTGGATGTTGGCAGCGTACTTGAAGTTACAAATTGTTTCCCCTTTCCTGTATGATAATTTTTTTCAGTTCAATTCTTTGGAATACTTGTATAATTCTCCCTTTTGAGGTCAGGACATCCTTTCCCTGTGACTCATTCTTATTTTCAGGTTCGTGAGGGGGATGAAGAGATTGAAGCTGATGGTGCAAATTACCAGCTTGAGATGATGAGGTGTTTGAGAGAGGTTAATGTTGATAATAATACTGTTGGATGGTAAGCTTCATGTTAAAATATCTATGGATTTGGCTCGATGCTTATTGGTATGTAATGTATTATATGGTGCTGGCTGTTCACTGTGTTAGACTTGTTGTTTATGTATGCGCTTTGTGTTAATTATTCTAGATGCATGCGTACAAGTGTACTAGCAAAATGTTCCTACTTAATGCATGCATCATGTGTAGAGTTATTTTTGTGGTTGGTTATCTTTTTGGAGCAGACCAGTGACATATGCTTGTAGACTATGTTTACACTCATTTTTTTCTTGGAAATTTCAGGTACCAATCAACTCTTTTTGGTTCTTATCAGACCGTGGAGCTCATAGAGACCTTCATGAATTATGAGGTAATACATATAGAATCTTTCTTCTGAAGATTTCATTGAGATGCATATCAATTAGAATAAATATTTGTGGCTGGTGGTTAAGAAGATATACTAAATGACAAAAAATTGAATGATCCACACATCCTATCAGGCTTTTGAGTTTGTAACTCATGGCATGAGTCTTGCAACAGAAAAGACATTTAGTTTAGTTTTCATAAGCTAGAGTTCAAAACTTTAAATATAAGGAAAATAGAGGTATGAGGATCATTAGCGTGTCATTCAGCTTAGAAGTAGAAAATCTGATGCACATGTCAGCAGGGGATTGATTCTAGGGAATTCTTAGTTTCAACAGTATGTTTAATTGTTTGTCTATTGAGTTTTACGATGATATTGATTCCTCTCCATGGTTGTTTAACCCTTTCTCAGGAAAATATAAGACGTTGTGTCTGCATAATTTATGACCCATCGAGGTCAAATCAAGGTGTCTTAGCTCTGAAGGCACTTAAGCTTTCTGACTCGTTCATGGAGCTTTACCGCAGTAACAACTTTACTGGGGAGAAGTATGAATTTTTTTGCCTTTTCTTTTGTTCTATTTTAATCTGTGATAGAATTAGGAACTCACCTTTGTCTCTCTGTGCATCAGGTTGAGAGAGAAAAACTTATCATGGGTGGACATATTTGAGGAAATACCTGTAAGCTTCTTGAGCTTCATTATCTCATGTTTGGATTATGATAATTGGGCATATAGTTATACCTGCTACATAATATAAGAATGCGTGATGGGGATTCGGTTGGCACACTTATCTGCAGCTTTTTCTTTAATCTTTTGGATTGTATGGTTACAGGTTAATTTTCTTTAATGTAGAAGCTCAATCAAAACCAAGTTTGGATGTTATTCCAATATGCTATCCTAAAAATCAAATTTAGAGTATTATAAATATGACTGAAAGATAAACTTGGTGGTTATTTATTGTAGGCATGTTATATGATTTTATAATTATTATTTATTATTGTCACTTACTACTGCATATTGTTGGGTTTTCCTTCATAGTTATTGTCGATAGCAATTAGATTGATAAGTTGAATACTTTGTGATTTTTGGTAGACATTTTATATATAAATGGATGTCTTTGATCTCTTACTCTGTCTTTTGCAGTTGAACATTTTTTATTTTATTTTGTTGATGCTTATTTGATGTGGAAAGTGTCCATTTATCTCCATACTATTTTGATTTGTCATTTGTTAACTTGACAGATCAAAGTTTCAAATTCTGCCCTTATCAGTGCTTTTATGACAGAGCTGGAAGCTGATACACCTGTTACCCAGGTTAAAAAAAAAATCTTTTCATGTGCATTATTTCCTATGAAATAACCATCGACTGATTGTTTGACTTGGATTTCTTCGTTAGTGTGATTATGATCGGTTGCAATTATCAACGAGTCCATTCCTAGAAAGGAATATGGAATTTCTTATTGATTGCATGGATGATTTGTCAATGGAGCAGCAGAAGGTTTGTGAATCCTTACCTTTTCTCTCATTTTTCCTTCTTTCTGATTTTTCCCTATTAATTATGTCGTCTCGTATTTGCATGACCTAATAAGCTTTTGCTCTTCCAGTTTCAATTCTACTACCGGAGCTTGTCACGTCAGCAAGCTCAACAGCAAGCATGGCTTCAGAAAAGAAGGTAACGTGGTTCATGTTTAGGTTTGAGAGTTGATAAGGACTAGATTTATTGTCATGGTCACATACCTTTTCATGGTGCTGAAGTAGTTTGCTATCTTAGCTATATGCCTATGCATTGGTTTAATGACAAATCTAAAATAGTATGATACTCAATTACCATGTTGAGTTCTTTCAGTAGACCTTGGTTTTCTTTTTCAGCTTGAATCATAAATGGTTTTTGATTTGTTTGTACTTTGTCCACTGTTCTCCCATGAACATTTCCCTCTATTTTTCTTCACTGATTTTCTGTATTTTTCCTACTGAATACACGGTGTACAACCCTTTGTCATGTATTATTATAGGGCAGAGAATGTGGCAAGGAAGGCTGCAGGAGAAGATCCTTTGCCTGAGGAGGATCCTTCAAATCCAGTCTTTAAACCTATCCCAGAGCCATCTCGGTTGGACAGCTTTCTCATTACAAATCAAATTTCAAACTACTGCAACCAAATTAACGGGTACGTCATAAATTTAATGTAAGCTGTTTTCCCTGAAAGGATTGTACAGTAATCAGATGCTAACCATGTTGACGTTTACAAATTTACTATGAAAATAACATAATGACATTTTATTAGGAGTCATGTTCCTAATTATCACTAGCATATATCGTTCATCTTAACATTTGAACGTAACATATCGATTTCATTTGCTTTATGTAGTTCTCCATTTATGGTGCCAATAAATTTATAGTTTAACATGATTTGTTGACCCTTTGCTTATTATGTACCAGTACAAGTTTTAAGTTAGCCGTTATCTGTTTTGTACTTTGCAATGTGATTTAGATTAATCAATGGATTTTGTGAATGACAGATCATCTTATTCAATTCACCTTTAATCACTGTTGTTGTTCAGATCAGAGAAAATACCCATTGGTTTTTAAACGTTGATGTTCCTATCAAAATCAATGTGGTGTATTTATAATAAAGTTACAATGTTTAAAGATTGAAACTATACACAATTTTCTTGGCCCACAATGACTTGTTAACTTTTTCTAGAACCTAAATATTCATTCATATTGTTGGGTTCTATAATCATTGCATTTGGGCTGCATTACTTATTACAGGGTGGCTGGACAGAGCTTTAGCAGACTCTATTTGATGAAGGCCTTGCATGAGAAATGATATATAAATGAAGTGGTAGGCTGTGTTTTTATGTGAGTTGTGATTTTATCCACATTGATATGTTCATTAGGGTGGGACATTGATCATCGGATTGTTTTCTTTTCATTAGCGATATGGAAGCTTTGTTCCTAATGTTTCTGACCCACTTTCATTATTCCTCATATGAATCTGAAGAGATTTTGACCCTTTTTATTATGCTCAAGTCTTGTTAGACGAAGTAGTAGATTAAGGTTTTTTTTGTTTGTTGGGAATTTGCATTATTGTATTTAAGAATTGCTGTTAAATTCTTATACTTTCTATTCACCAAACATAATAACAAGCACACTAGGATCAGTTAAACCATCGATAAAGACAATCATGGATTACCATTATGTTTATTGATAAAAAAAGTTATATGGGTAAAATATTTATTAATGAACTTATGTTTGCTAGTTGTGAGACTATAACAAGTCATGACTGAATAGGGTTGACAATGTTTTACCACACAATGAACACGGATAAAAAACTGTTATAATTGGGTTTTATAGTTTAATAATTTTATTATGTAATTAATTAAAGTTTTGGTGTTTAAATGTCTATGGAAAGATATATAAAAAAAGGATTGTGGTATACAGTATTGGATAAACATATGAACGTTTTTAGTATAAGAATTGGGCATGCCCCGAACCTTGTGCATAATTCTAATTAAATCCAACAAAAAATGAAATTTAAGTAGGTATAAAATGTTTAAAATGATTAGGTTACTTGTGAGTTGCAATCACTGTCAATATGAGAAGATATTTTCACCATCTTACATTACTAGATCTCGGATTCAAATTCAATCCCTGCCTAGCTACAACACCAAAAGAGTAGTTATCAATCAAAAAAACTATGTTGAATTACATACACACCATATAGTTATAATGAAATATAACAATGAATCAAACATAAAATACTACTTATCATAATGTTCAACCAATAAACCATTTAAAACTTTGACATGATCTTTAACATTCATCAACATTGATGATTTTGAGTTTGTGCAGCCATGGCTTGCTCAAATTGCTTTAAAGAAATTGTTGGCCTAAATGAAAGAATTTCAGGAGCATTTACATTATTATTCCAACTTTTAATTGGGTTGGTAGTTGTTGACCCGTCCAATCCTATGTGTGTCACGTGCTTCACATCCGTTGGGTGTCCGATTTCCATCTCCTTTTCAATCTCAATCACAATCTCTTCTTTATAAGCTATATATTTTCACAAAAGAGGAGGCTCAAATACTACTTTACTTAAGAAGGAAGATCGGTATAAGTGTGAAGAATACATTTACATATTTATCATTGGTTCCTTCTATTTTGAAAAGAAACAAATTAATATCAACATAAAATTATCACGAGTTCTTTTTAGAGTTGGTAACTTTAGAATATCTATATTCTTAATTAAGTTATATGAAATATCAATATTTAAGTTATTGATATCTATTTTACGTTTTGTCCAAATTTAAATGTAATCTTAATGAATTAAAATAATTCAGAGATATTAATTACTTTTAAAATTATCAAAATATGTATCAGTAACGTAAATAAAGATAAAAAGAAACCAATCCTTTTATTTTCTCTTAGTATTTTTTACAACAGAGGAGGCTCAATAACTACTTTACTTAAAAATAAAGATATGTAGAAGTGTTAGATATTGACTTGTGATATAGGTAGTATAACTTGCTACTCCTACCATTATGAATTCAAGTTTGAATTTCATATATATAATATTTTCTTTATTTAATAAAAAATGAGAGACTTAAGTACCCCTAAAAAAAAGCTATAGTAGTGTGAAAAATATATTTATAAATTTATCATTAGTTTCTTATGTGCTATTATGAAAAGAAAAAAAATTTATTTTAACATAAAATTATAACGAATTATTTTTATAAATGGTAACTTAGGACTACCTATATTTTTGATTTGTATTATTTTTTATCCATATTCTTAATTAAGACACATGAAATATCTCTATTTGATTAGGTTATTAGTATACTTTTTTTTATTATTATTATCCAAATTTGATAGTAATTTCAATGAATTATGATAACTTAGAGGTACTAATTACTTTTGAAATTAACCAAAATATATGTAAATAATATAAATAGAGGTATTTTATGTATCACAGTTAAGAATAAGGGTAAAAAAAAAATACTAAAACAAAAATAGGGATAGTCTAAATGTATTAAATACTCGTTATTTTATCTTAGTATATTTTTTATTGTAATATTCTCTTACTAATATTGAGTTGAATGATATTTATTTTAGTAATTTTTTAATTCATAAATATTTACAATTAGATTCAAAGTTCAAGGATATTTAGACATTTCAATTCACTATCTAGATTTTTTTTTTATAATTTCACTAACTAGCTTAGGAGCAGTACATGTGAAAAATAGGACACCTAACTCATTGTTACATCGTTATTGGTTTGGGATTTTCTTTTTTATCATACCTAACTTATTGTTTTTTTATCCCAACTTATTGTGTTATAAATACACACTTAATTGTTAAAATATTACAATTATTTCATTAAATATACGTCAATCCAATAAAATTGTGTAGCGTGCATGACACTCTTTAAGGACAAATGTGTCAAGAAGTATTATTCAACTCACTAATTTTTTATTTTTATTTTTTATACATTTGCTATATAAACTTGTTATTTAAAGGGTAAAATATGAAAACATGTGAATTATATGAAAATTGCAATGTAGTTAAGAAAGACTGGTTACACATTTTTGTAATAAAAAAATCAGTTACACAAATACATTGCAAATATTAAATAACTAAAATTAAACTGTACATTTCTTGTATTTTATCTTAGATTATTAAAATAAAAAGTATATATCCACGAACTTTAATTAATTTCTAGTATATAGAAGAAAATTCAATAATATAAAGCAGATAAAACCAAACAAGACTAACCCAAAAAGTTAGAAAATTAACAATCAAACAAAGATGAGAACAAGAAGAAAGAAATTAACCCAAGTTAATTTAATGAAATGGTTACTTGGAAATAAAAATAGATATATAGCTTACCAAACATCTGAGAAATTTTTTTGATGCTTCTTATGAATCTTCGTATGCCATAAGATATACTACACTTGCTGGGTAGTAGACCCAAAAGATCTTTAACTTGGGACTTATTACTCCTTTTCTTCTCTCTTTTTCCTTGAAATATTTGCCCCAAAAACAAAAAAAAAATTTGTTATACATTTTTCATTAACATGTTGTGGAATGTAGGATTATAATCGAGACATTCTCTTAAAGAAATATCAAGTTTTTATCAACTGTATATACGACCGACACGAAATTGTAGTTAAGAGAGAGAGAGAGAGAGAGTATGTGTATACTTGTAAGTGGAGAGTTTGCTTCTTGTTTTGGACATTTGGATCCAAGAGATAGACTTGAGTCAGAAGCACAACCAATAGCAACTGTAAAAGGAAGAACAACTAATCTTTCTATGGTGTCTCTCATCTCTTCAGTAAAGTACCAAAACTCAAAAGAGTGTACAATTAATTAAACTGTTAAAGGAAATAAAAGATGTTCAAATTTAATATAAAGGCTTGGGTTTGTCTTTATGAGCAAGCTAGAATGATTTTCATGTTTAAATCTTTAGTTAGTTTGGTTCGTTAGAGAGAAGATAGTGAATGAGAGAGAGAGAGTGGGTGCTTATTGAGTGGTTAGTTGGTTAAACTGTACAACTCAAACCTACTTTTTAGCTGATTGGAGCTTCTTATTAATTAATAATTAGTGTGAAGGAATATTAGTTATGAACAAAACAAACGTTTAATAATTTAATATGTTGGGCTGTGGGCTCCCAATCTTGCCTCTCTTTTAGACCAAGCCATCTTAATTGCCCTATCGTCTCATCATAATTTTATGATAAGTATGGAAATTTTAAGAAATATAAATGATAATATATAATATTATTATTAAATATAATTATATCGAATAAAAAATTAACACAATTGTTGTAATTATAATATACATATAATACAGAGAAAGATGATGTACAAGTCTATCAGATTAAGTCTCAGTGTGCATTTAGTCCATAAAATTTAAAAATATGTTTTTATTGTCACAATTTTCAGAAAATAAATCAATTAAAGATAAATAATATTTTTTTATTAAAATATTATTATTTTTTATTAAGCGATTAAAATACGATTAAAACACAATCATTTAACAATTGTAAAATGATAGTTAATATAATTTTTTTCACAAAATATTTGTAATGTGTTTGAATAATTATATGTCATAATATTATTATTTTTTATATTTTCTTAAATAATTTTTTTACTAAATTTTATTTTTATTCTTGTTAATGACTTGTATTTTATCACATTTCAATCACTTTACGGTTAAAAATAATATTTTAATAAAACATGCTCATGAATGGAGGAAATAGATGAGAGACCTAAACGACTTTGAGATTTGAGATTTTCTTCAACAATTTATATATGATATGTCCCAAATGTTGATACCATAATTCTTTGGTGCTCAAATTTAGCTTGTTACCCACAACTTCGGGATGTATTCCTACGGTAGCAATTATCCTCAGATTTGATACCTCTGAACATGTTCTACCCAACTCAACATCAACACAATCTGTTTCAGAAAACTTAATAGTGTATTTATTGTCACAAATTTCGAAAATGCTAATAAGGTTAACCTTTAGTCCTTTCATGTAGAGTACATCCTTGAGCTTAGGGATACCAAGGCCCCTCATAGATCCTCCACCACAGATCAATGTCTTATTACCATCACCAAATGTAACAGATGTATCATTAATAAGTGTTATAATTTGATAAAGAAAGACTTATTATTGATCATATATCTGAAGAAACCACTATCAAAATAGCAATAACTAGAAGTCTGTGCATTCAAGGCATTGTGGACCATAATAAAATTGAAATCTTGATCATATGTATCAATATCGAAAGAGGATTTAAACTCAATCAAAATCAACATTGCATCATTATGTAGGGTTATGGCTTCATTAATCAATGTGATAGAATGTTTCAAAAGATTTTCCATATGATTGAACATATCCACGTTATAAATAAGAGAGTATTTTTGAGATTTAGAGGAGGTGATGTAACTTGAGTTGCAAAAAATAGGGGAGAAAGATAAGAACTATGCACTTATAACATCGTCGATGGAATCATCATCTGAAAACTCAATGACGTGAGATTGTTTGTAAACAGTAGCTGAAGTAGAGGAGGAGGGATGAACATCTTTAACTTGTCAAAACAGGTACTTTCAAGGGACCACTTATTACCAATTGCCACATATTCTTTGATTTTTCCCTCAAAGCCATACTATTAAAGATGGAGATTTCATGTTTTTCTGGAAGACTAGATTCAAGAAGAATGACCTTAGTAGTATCAGCTTCAACACAATCAAGAAGTCTAGTAAGTTCAACATCATAATCTTCTAATAAGGACTCCAAGATAGTATTTTCATATTCAAAGATGCAAGCTTCTTTCTTAAGTTTGCATATGTCATCTGAATTATAAGATGACTCAGACGTCCACTGATCTCTGAGAGCATCAGACTCTTTATCTTAAATCTTCTTCTCAAGGTCATTTATACTAGCAAGATAATTTTCATTATCACGTAAGAGAATATGGAGAGACTGAATATGATTTTCCAACTTTTATTTCAAATTATTCACATCTTTATCACCATCCAATGTGAGATTGAGCAATTGATTAGATAGATTCAAATTCTTTTTTGTCTTTTTCAACAATATTGATGTAAATAACTTGAGATTGTTATAAACAAGTTTGTCATAAGATTCTTGAAGATAGAATTGTTCATTTTCACCAGTGTCAATCCAATAAGAAGAAATTGATGGTGTATTCTAGTAGTGGAAAGCCATAAGAGTTGAGCATTCATAAGTGACATCATCTGTCTTTTCTGAAGAAGATACACTAGTATGAGGAATGCATCCATTGTATTTATTTTTTAGGAAGTCCTAAGCTTCCTTGATACTCACAAACTTTCCCATAATAGCAAAATGCTCTATAGTAACTGAATTGATAATGATGTGTAACCCTTGGAAATTTAAATTTCTAAGACGAAGTTCTTCTTTATTCCAGACATTGATAGGTTTGTATTCGATAGCCTTAGACACGTGCATAGGACACGTCCAACCATCCTCAATCAATGATCAAACATTATTTTTGGTACATCTCAACTAGGAATACATATGACATCTCCAATAAAAGTAACATAATTCGTTGAATTTAGGTGATCTATTAACCAACCCTCTCATATCATCCATTACAAGATATTTGAAAGAATTAAACAAAAAATGTAAGGGAAAAAGATCAATACCAAAGAAGTAAAGCCCAAACAGGGTGCATCCACTCTAATACCAATTGAGAAAGTCCACAACCTAGTACACAATCAGTATAGGGAGATACATATTCCTAATGAACTTTTCTCCACGAGTAGTGGAAAGGAAAACAACTTAAAACATAACACTTAAAAGTAGTAGTAACAATATAATATTGAATTAGAAGATATCATTCAATAACATATATTATATGATCAACAAAAAACATGAAAACATTTAACACTTTCTAATCAGAGTTTAAACGACATAATATTGTAACATACACAGCTTAAACTCTTATTATACTAACACAAGAGTGGATAGTGCATAACACATAATATAACGAGGTAAACCCACATAGACGGTATCTATATGATAACATCCTCGAGTTGCTCAAGGCAACCACTCATCAACAAATAATTTACTAATTAATAAAATAGTTATAATTTTGAAAGAAATAAAACTATTAGCATCTTTATTAGTTGGAATTTTCATCTAAAATACCTATTGTTGCTTCCATAATAACTTGATTCAACACAGAAACCTGGCTCTCCACCACAATCGACACCACTTGATGTGATATGATCAGATACCACAAAATAATAATATGTAGAATAAACTAACACAACCCTTGAATACTATTCATACAAAGATGTATTTACTCACCACATAAAAATACTTACACTCATTATTCTATGGTCACACGAATGTATCACATTTATTGAAACATGTTCAAAATAATTAGTGAACATGGAATTTGAATCAATAGAAATTTTGATAGTTTTGACAGGTTTTTCAAATTAAAAGGTAATTAATGGGGGGTATTTATAGCATTCATTTAAATACCTCGCTAACCACCTCACCAAAGGTGGTGGCAAGGGTGGTGGAGAGCTTTTTGGCGAGTTTGTTAGTGAAGGCTAAAAAATATATTTTTTCATTTCCAATAATGCTGAGTAATATCCATAAATACTTGCACTCAAAACAAACCAAAAACACGAGCAACAACATCAATAAGCGAGTGTAACCTAACATGCACACTACAAAAATCAACTCTCATGGTGTGTAAACATGCTTTCATACAAGGTATGCGTGTGCGTATTACTTATTCGTAATAACCAACCTTACACAAAGAAAAATAAAATACCAAGTAAAATAACATGCATCATATTTTGTACATAGGAAACCAATACACAGATTTAGAGTACAAGGAGACTTACAAATTAGTTGATCGTCTCAATCATATGACATTAATTAGTTGATTAACAAAGAAAATAATCCTTGACCTAAGAGTTTTCAAATTTTAAAAGAAAACCAACAATCCGAGTTTATAATGTCTATTCGCTTTAATTCACCTAAATCTTTCAAAGCATGCATGGTTATTAGTTAAACCTTCCATAAATCCTCCATTAATTTTACAACTTTCTTAATTTCCTTGTGAGTTGAGTCGTTATTAAATTATTTATTCTTTTTAGATTTCAAACCATTCATCTTGATAAAGTGTTTAGGTATAATTTTTTGTTTAATTGTTCATTTAATTATTAAGAAGAGTGAAAAATTATCTAAAACCACTTTAATTCCTTGAGAGAATGACCTTGGAAGTATACTTGTTTCTTACTATAGATGATTCGTGCACTTGCAAGCTATTAATACAAATTTATGCATCACCTTCCTTAGCTAATGTTGTCATTCTTTCTTGTCCAATATGACCTAATCTAGCATGCCATGTCATAGAATCAACATCACAGTGTAAAGTAAAACAAATAGAATCATTGATATTATTATAGCTAGAATAATCAATATTCAATACAATCAAACCATCATAAATATAACAACAACCATAATAATGGCTTTCTAGATGAATTTTAACACTATGTCAATCAAACTTAAAAAAATCATGAACTTAACATGCTAGTAATTGGAAGTAGATTTTGGAAAATTTCAGGAGCGTACAAGACATCATACAGATATAGAGTGTGTCCACCATATAAATTCTTTTGTTGTCACTAGTAACTCGATGATACTATATATATCCATCTTTGGTCTTCGTTATATGGTCAGTTGCTCATGAGTCTACAACCCAAAAATGAGGAGAATAAGTCACTAATGATTGACTATATATAAAGCATTCAAAGTAAGAAAATAAGTTAGGATATACCTCTTTTGGTATAGTGCACACACAAGTAAACTGTCCCAACTTGCCATAGTTATACCAGATAAGTTTTTCTTTATCTTTCTTCTTGCCACTTCTCTTGCCTCTCTTGAATTTAGACTTATCTCTATTTGGAGCATATCTACCACTATCTCTTATGAGAGTTCCATAAATAAAAATAATTGCAGTAGGTCAATTGTTCTTCTGACTCAAATAGGTAACCACCACCTAAATAGGGGGTGAAAATGCCAACCCGTGTAATATTTTTGTGAGCCCTATACCAATTTGGCTAAGTAGGTCTCACAAATGTGAATTAGGAAAGTTAATTAGCAAAAGTATAGAACTACATGCTCAATAGAGCACATAGCAAAAAAAAAAAGATTCAAAAACAATAATCTACAATAAATAGACTAGTGACTTGTGTCTTACATGCTCCTATCCAGGCTAGCAACAATCATATATGGCAAACAACACATAGCATGTGAAAAAATCATATGGGAACAAATTTGATAAATAATGATTTTACTCTCATAGAATGTAATCAAACATAACATAGCAAACCATAATCAAGAGTATAACACTTGGTACAATACTATGGTAAAAAGATACTGTAGAAAAAACAATGAATGGAAAGCTATAAGCATCACACCAAACTCACATGAAAATAAAAGACACAAGCAATATAAATTAAAAATAAAACAGATAGATTAATTTACTGTAGAAAAAGCAATGAATGGAAAGCTATAAGCATGCTACATGTAAAGGAAGGAAAACATATAACTACACAAAATAAAGTAGCTTTCTAATCAGAGTATAGATCTAGTTTGTTTGCATATACACGATAAAAACTCATATCATACCAACATAATAATCTAATAAAGCAAAACAAAAATTAAGGATTCCAAGACTCGATACATAATTAGGTAATCATAGCAGCAATGTAAATAAACACAGATAGACAATATTATAAAGTAGATACAATAATCAATATTCAGAAAGAAAACAATAAATAATGAAAGTTTTCTAATCAGACATGCATAATTTAATCTCTGATTGTAGTAACCAAACAAAAGAGCATGCATAATATAAGATATAACAAGGTAAACTCATATAGAAACCCTATCTATGTGTCAACATTCCCTGGTTGCTTATGGCTACCACTCGATAGCAAACAAATCCACTAAGAAAAAATAATTACAACCCTGAAAAAAATAAATTTCCCATTATCTCTATCAGTTGGGACTTCTGTTCAAAATGCCTAACACAAAAAACCAACTATCCTCTAAAGCTAGTACCACCTAATGTGGTGTAATTATAAACTGTGAATTCGTAATGTGAAAATAAAGAAATAATCAACATGAATGTATCATATAGAAACATGTAGTCTATCCAAATACTATCGTGTTACCCGTACATAGGTACACACTGATAGCCAAAGCACAAACAAACACAATCTATATGCGACATAAATATGCATACTCCCCTTGACCAAATGCAATATTCCCTCTAAATGTATACATATTAGGTAACTATGATGTAGTGCAAACTACACTCACCATCTCATGTAGAAAACCATACGGAAAACAAATATAGTGCACAAAAAACACAAGTTGTGCACACTTCTCCCTCTTTTTGACAAAGAAAGTCAAAGAAAGCACATATACAATATGAAACATACCACACCCCTATATGAATGAGATAAGTGAAACAAAAATACAATAATCCTAACATTCATGAAGTATAACAGAGAAGATTAGAGCAAACACAATAAGGAGCAACATATATAGACATATAAAACAGACAAAGAATAACAATGAGGCAAAGACAAACTTAGAGAAGTGCATACATAAAATATCTCTCTAATGAGATACATAAAACAGAGCCCCACATTTATACCTATTGTGGGAAGGCATAAGAGGCTTCATAATGTGTTTACAACACATTGATAGGAAGGGCATTCAAACAGTAATGCCACATAAATGTGTCACCAAATCTGTTAGAAGAAGTTTATTAGGAGTCCAACTATCTTCCAAGTTAACACACTCTTATTGACTCAATTATCTTCCTCCAAACATCAATGCCATATACATTTGTCAACGAATTCTTAAAAAAAAGTTGACTAAGAGTCCAACAATTTTCAAAGTTGACACACTCCTAGAGACTCAACTATCTTCCCCTAACACCTTACCTCATCTATGCACATACATAAGGAAAGACACCCCACTCTATAAAAGGAAACATGTGTCATGCATTCTAACAGTAAATACCAAGCAAACAACTATATGTAGGAAATATGCAATAAATTGCTATAAAACAAGAATGTTGTTAGACCCATAATATGACATGTGAAATAATAGAATGCATACTATGCATGTTATATGCCATTTTAATAGTCTTATTTATGCATGATTCATACAAAATGATGTCAAGAAGAAGAAAGCATCACAAGAACATACAACATAATATAAACTCATAAACATGACAAACACTGTTGTCTCCTTTTAAAAACATAAAATCGTGCAAGTATACACAGTCACAAGTAATAATATGATAAGTAAAATATCGTTCCCACAAAGATTTGTTACCAACTTTCGTTAATTACTAAAATTATTTAAACCTGATTTTATCTAAACAATCAATAATTTGATGCAGTTTGACTTAACTAATAATTTTTTTTAACAGTTTGTACGAAAATTCTAGGATTGGAGTTTACCCAAATAAATCCACTTGAATATTTTATTCTCTCTTGATTTATGTTCTCATGTTTTAAGTTGTTAACCAAGAACTCCTAATTTATCCATATATCTCTTTCAAGCTCCATACAGACACATCTAGTTAAAATGATTCACTATATTCCTATGAGAATTAAATTCAACCAGATTTATTAAGTTCTGAGTTCTCAAACAGTTACACATACAATAAAAGTATATTTCTATCCCTTATGTATATACGTTATTTTATCACGAGCAACACAGAAAAATGCCTTTCTCAAGTTTATTTAAGTATCACATATCAGTTAATTAATCTTCTGATAATTAAAATCATTAAACACAGATAAAATAAACAACTTAAAACAGTTACATAAATCATTCAAAAATAATTAATTCAAGTTTCATAATTTACGCTACACTGCAATCCTAGAACAAATAAATTAGTTCATAGCAGAAATTAAAATTACAACACAACAATAATAAAGCATTACAGAGAAATAAAAATTAAAAGAAAATAGATTAGGAGAAATTCTTTCACGATTCCTAAATGAAAAATAAATTTCTTCCCTTTCCTTCTTCTTCGTTGTCTTCTTTCTTTATAATTTTTTCCTAAGAAAATACAACACAAAAATGTCAAATAAACGTTCTGCGTGTTATACAAAGCATACAGAGAGGAAAAACAAAGAAAATGGTGAGGAGAGAAAAATATAAAAAGACTGCGAGCTAAAAACGAAAAAACGAAAACTGATAAAACCCCAATTAATTTTCGCGTACAAAATATATCCCCCCTTTCCAATTATTCTTTTTTTTATTAGTGGGGGACAAAAATACATAGGAGAATTAAAATAACAACACGCGTGAAAACCGTTCTGCGTGTTTTTGATTTTTTTCTTTTTACGCATGCCACATGTCGCCTTGTGATTGGCTGCGAGAAGTAAAGAGACACGTGGCAGCTTTTCATTTGGTGGGAAGATTGGGCACATGTAGAAGAACTGGATTGCATCGCACAAGATTTCCTCGCGTTGGAAGTGCGTTAACAGCTGGTAAGTGGGCGCCGTTTCTGCATTTTTATTTTACCAAATACATGCCATGTGTCGTCATGTGATTGGCTGGAATATTTAGGAGACACGTGGTTGCTTATTTTTCGTTGAAGCGCGAGGGTGCACACTGCTTGGATGAACCGAATTGCACGAGATTATAGGCGAGTGGCTCGGTGTGCGACAGCTTGGTTCCACACGCTTTAATCTGGACCGTTCAACTGATCCAACGGTGAGCGATGCAACTCGGGGAAATTCTGCGCAGCCGACATGCTAGTCTACGCAGTAGGTAGGCCCCACGTGTGCCGAGCTGTGCGCTTCAGGTATTTCGGCTTAATCGCTTTTGTTGCATTTGGATTTCACGCTCCTAATCTTGACCGTTGATGGGATGATCGAGCGGTGTGTGTTGGGCGTTGTGAATGTCGCGAGTGGCTCTTCTACTGCGCAGAAATTCAACTTTTTATTAATTGCATTTTGACCCATAAATTTAATTTAAATTAATTTCTAATCTTTTGATATTTACAATTTAACCCATTCTTAATTTCAAATTAAGTTGTAATCTTTTTATAATTGCAATTAAGCTCCTTTTTTTATTACAATTTATTAATTTACTTTAAAATATATTTATTTACTTTAAAATATATTTATTACAAACTAATACTAAATATTAATTTAATTAATTAAAAATTAACTAAAAATGTAAAGAACTAGCAATTATAATTAATAAAATAGACGCACAATAGACACGTAACTCTCCTTCTAAATGTGAGCATGTCAGGCAATAAATACATTATGTATCCTACACTCTCAAAACTCACCCAAAGTACAAGCATCAACACACAGAAGAACATAGATAAAATGGAAGCAGGGAAGAATACTAAACAAGTTGAAATGAGCGTAGTGCACAAACTTACATAAGATAAACAAGCTAGTAAGAGACAGAAATAGTCAATCTCACGAAATACAACAATAACAAACAAGTGAGATAACAAGGACATGCCTCAAGAGAGATTTTCAACACAAATTATACAATGTTGGCTTAGAGAGGAAAAAAAGGCAACAAACTATATAATTTGCCTCAAAAGAGATAATTGAAAATACTCATATCATCTTTAGTCAAGAAAAGGAAAGAAAATAACTAACTAATAAGCAACACAAGCAACAGCCCCAAAAGAGAGAAAAGAAACAAGGGATGCTACTAAAACATCTAACCATGTGAAGAATACTCAAGTTTCAATATAGAAGCAAAAGAAAGGCTTAGATAGGGTGAGCAACCCCACCACTATGAATGCCAACTAAACACACCAATTTAGTCACATTAATGCATGTAAGTCAAGAATCCTAAAGATAGATAAATAATCTATATGACATATAAAATGCACAAGGCAAACCCAAACAAGCACAATACAAAAAAGAGAAGAAATACTCATATACACAAGCTTGTAACATACCATAGTTTTATCCAAAGATACATCTAAAGCACAAAATAAGGAAGACAAGACACAACATGAACAAAAAATAATAGGAAACAAATAGAGAACGAACACACAACATAATAGGTACAATAAAGAACAACCTTGTAAAAAGAAGAGATACAAAAGTCCTAATACTTTAACACCACATGATGCTCATGCAAACAACCATAAAAGAAGAAGTAAGTAGTAAGCAACACAAACACATATA
Source organism: Hippophae tibetana (assembly GCA_037013495.1). Taxonomy (NCBI): domain Eukaryota; kingdom Viridiplantae; phylum Streptophyta; class Magnoliopsida; order Rosales; family Elaeagnaceae; genus Hippophae; species Hippophae tibetana. The sequence continues at coordinate 133,053,630 of CM072801.1, read as the reverse complement.
AAGAGCATGTCAAAGCAACTAATAAGGGATAATACTAGAAAAGAATCAAACAATTAGGTACAACAACAAATATTACAATTAACATATTGTGCAAGATAAGGAAGTAGTGAGAAAGAGATATGCCTGAACAAGAAAACACGGAACATGCAAACAACAAAAGTTTATGGAGACAAATAACCTCATAGAACAACAATAGCCCACATCACTGGTGACAAAGGGCATAAACATAAAAGGTATTTGTATGTGTAAATAGAGCTCTAAAATCGAGCACCCATGTGATTAAGCCAAAACTGGGGTGACCCATTCTAATACCAATTGAGAGTTCTATACAAAGGAACAATTGTAGAAGGTCAACTATTCTTTTGGCTCAAATAGGTAACTATGACTCTATACTAATTTGACTAAGCATGCCTCAAAAACGTGAATTAAGCAAGTTCCTCAACAAAAGTACAAAACAAAATGCTTAATGCAACATATAACAAAAACAATTAGTAGATATGAAAACAAAAATATACACTAAATATCCTATTAATGGTGTGCCTCACAGGGTTCTATGCAGGTTAACAACATGCATGTTGGAAAAATACACACAGCATGCAAAACAATCATACATACTAAAAAACTAAAAAAAGATTTTCAATCACTTTAAAACCTCGTATGTGAGAACATATTCAATAAATTATGATTATATTCTCATATCATGCAATCAAACATAACATAGAAAACTATAATAAAGAGTTTGAAACCTTGTACAATACCAAGGTAAGAAGATACATACTCTTTAGAGACTTACATGTAAATAAAACACATAGGAAATATAAATAAATCAGTAAGCAGATAGATTAATTTACTATAGAAAAAGTAATGAATAGAAAGCTATAAGCATGCTATAAAGGAAATAAAGCATGTAAATGCACAAAATAAATTATCCTTTTAATCAAAGACTAGATTTAGTATATTTGCACCTACACGATAGAAACTCAGCTTATACTAACATAACCATCTAATCATGCAAAATAATAGTGAAGGAGTCTAAGACCCAAACACGCAAATAACAGAGAGATATAACAATTAACAGATAATCACACTAATGGTGTAAATAAACACAGAGAGGCAATATTATAAAGCAGATGCAAAAATCAAAATTCATAAAGTAAGTAATAAATAATAAAAACTTTTTAATCATAGTTTGAACTTTAGTATGTAGAGATATACACAATGTAAACTCTGATTGTACTAGCCAAACAAAAGAGCATGCATAACACAAGATATACCAAGTGAAATTCATATAGAAACCCTCTCTATGTAGTAACATTTTCGTGTTGCTTATGAAAATTTCTCCACAATAAACAAATCCACTAAGAGATAAAACAATTACAACCTAACATAAATAAAATCCCCATGATCTCTATCAGTCGGGACCTCTATCCAAAATGCCTATTATGGCCCTTGCTTGCTACCTTCGTACAAATCTAGTTTGGCACACAAACTTGGTTCTCCTTCAAAGCCAACACCACCCAATGTGATGTGATCAGTAATCGTGAATCATTAATGTGAAAAAAGAAAAGAAAAAATCAACCTTAAGGATCACCCTCAATCATGAAAAACCATAAATCATCATGGGAAACACTTTCACCACAATCTATAAATCTTCTACACGTGACACACAACCCACATATCAAACATAGCTACATATTCCTCAACTTAATGTCATAGTGTTGTGTCTTACACATAAAACAAAATAGTATTGAGCTTAACACTCAAGCATGCTATTTTGCCAACAATACTCAACCGACATATGGCATACAACCACACAGACTACTAATATAAATCTCAATTACAACACCACCTCAAGTACTCACTAATCAATAGCACAATTTTGTTCCAAAAATTACCAAGTAATTTTCATAAATACTAGCACTAAAATCGAGCCAAAAACACCATTGACAACATCAAATTGCTCGCACGTTTTCTTGTTGAATACCAAAACACTCAACCTATCATGAACACTACCAAAACCAACCCATGTTCTGTGTAAACATGTTAGCATACAAAATGTACCTAATTATGTGCATGTTTACATTACTTATATGTAGTAACTAACCTTACATAGAGGAAGACAAAATATAGAATAAAATAAACAGACTTTGTGGTTTACATACCGAAAGGCAACACACAAATGCAAAGTACAAATAGACTTGCATCTTCCATTTTTCTATGACACATCTCTAGCCCTCTTATGTTTGGACCTAGATATCCCACAAGAGCCATGATCAACAACCATAGTAGAATGATCAATATGACTAGCCTCTTAGCAGTCTTTCTCAAGTTCTAAGTGGCTTGATATTGGATCTTACATCACCAAATGTCATAATTGTTTCAATCCAATTTCTCATCCTTAACCATATATGTCACAATGTTTTTAGAAGCTATATCTATATAAAAAACAATGCACATAAATCAGAAGTAAGAAGATCAAAAATTTACTATGCTTTTAATCATCTCATGTGCCTAGTAAATCTTAACCAAAAATATAACTCTAATTTAGCACAATATTTTTAGGCATGACTTATACTTAATTTCATGATATATGATTATATGTTAACAAAATAGTTGCACAAAGAAACATGTTTTACAAACATTTTACAAGAAAATTTTAATGTAAAAATAATTATATGTATCGAATTAAAAAATGTAATTAATCTAAAGTGTAAAACTATTCTTATATCAATTTTTTTTAAATGATAGAAATCAATATCAATCAAACCCATTGAAATTCATTAAAAGGGGAATCACAAGGAAGAGACTTGAAACCTTTTTTATATACACACAATTAATATGGGACTAAGCCCATTTTCGAAGGCAATGATCAATTATAACGACTATATACATGCAACCTTCGTTGGAACGGTACAAAGCCTTTTTAGTTTCTTATGAAATGATAGAAGCCAAGATCAATCAAGTCTATTAAAACCCATCAAAATGGGAATCATATGGAAGAGACTTAAAGTTTCTTTTACATACACATAATTGATATGAAGCTAAGTCTATTTTGAAAGAAAAGATCAATCATAACATACTAATAATAAAATTTGAGATATTAAAAGTCATTTTATTATAGTGGTTAGCACAATTCACCACTAGTGTATGATTTTAATTAAAAAAATATGTATTTAATTTAAAAAAATCAATAAATTTGCATTAAAAAGTATGTATTCAATTAAGATTTAAAGTGATTTTAATAGATTTTAATTTTTTTTTACATATAGTTTTCATAAAATAAAGGAAGACTTACATTAATTGAAAAATGATACGTCCTCAACTTAATTTATAATAAAAATTATTATTGTGAGATCATTGGTTTATAATAACTATAAAAAAATTATATTAAAAAATTATTCTTTTAAGATTAGTATGTAAGAATTATTTAAAAAAAACTTAAATTAATTGTAAATCAATGTTTTATAAATATTGTATTTCTTGATAGTTTTATGTGATATTATTAAAAAAAATCATGTAGTTAGTTGTTGAGGTAAGCCACACACAAAGAAAAAGTGAATAATTAAAACAAAAAGATCTCTAGAAATCTCACTAGAGAATGTTATTTGTATTAGATTTTATTTATATATAAAAACTTCTTAAAATTATCAAAAATCTTTTATATTAAGCTAGGGTTTTAAAAGTCATTAACATTTTGAATATTTTAATATTTTTTGTAATTTTTTAAAAAATAATAACTAAATACATAATTAATAGGTTTTTAAACTTTTAGAAATTCTTAAAAAAAATTATTTAAATATAACTAGACTTTTAAGGGTATGTTTGTTATATAGTACTAAAAACGTATAATTTTTCATACATTCATACGTTTAGTTGTAAATCAGATCATATTATATAATAAAAAATTGTATAATTATGTAAAAATTTAATACAATTAGAGAGTATGAGTCTAAAATGTACCGAACAAATTTTTAATTTTAATTATGTATTTTCATTTTTTATCTTAAATTGAAAATAATATTTTTAATTTTAAAATATAATAAAAATATAAAAATAAATTAAATATTAATTTAAAATAAATTTTATAATAAGAAATTATTATAAATACTAATTATTATATTAAAATATTGATAATAAATTTTTTACTACTATATTATACATTTTATCATCAAACAATATATAAATTAAATATAATATAATCCAATTCAATAAAAATATATTTAACATAAATTATTAAAATGTTTTAAATAAATACTAACAATATTTTAAAAAAATTAAATCTATTAAACTAATCGTATTTAAATGCATGTCAACGTCAGTTTTTTATTTATCTACTCATTTACTGTTGATTTGATTGATATGACAAATTAAATTAGATTTGTTTTTAATTTCTCCGATTTTATAATAAGCAATGGACCAGTTTCAAAGAGTCAGACTTGAAGTTGACATATCTTCTTAAAAAGACAAAAAAATAAAATAAAAATTATCGTTAGTCTTCTTCAACAAAGTCTACCATTAATAAGTTAGGATTTTACTATTAAAAAAACTTTAAAAATTCACAATTTTTTTAATTCGCTGGTAAAAATTTACAAATAAAACTTATAAAATAAGAATTCTAATAATATAACTTTTCTTCAAAAAAAATTTAAAAAACAGTTAATCCATTTAATTATAGTTTTTACTTTTTAAAAAAATTATTCATATTTTATACATTTAAAATGTATGCAAGCACAAAAAACACCCTCAAAGCTCTGATTTCAGTAGTTTTATTATTATTATTATTATTATTATTATTATTATTACCGGTAATTTTTATTTTCTTTTTAGAAAATATTAGAAGAGTTAAAAGTGGTACACCAATAAACAATAAATTTGGATACAATTTCAAAATTCAACCGACAAAAATCCTTTGATAAAGAAAGCAAGAAATATTGTTATTGATTGAAGTAACATTTTACTTACTTTAATAATAATATATAGTATTAGAGTCATTTACAATTTTTTTGTTTTGGTATATCTCTAATAATTTATTTAGAGTATTACTCGTTATTATTAAAGTATATTTTACATTAATAATATTTTTATCAAATGTTAATTACTTATTTTTCAAAAAACAATTATAATAATATTACATTTTATTATTCTAAAATACTAAATAATAATTTATCATTTATTTAACAACTCTAGACCAATAATCAGTAGTGAATAACAAGTAAAGTAATTATAGCTATCATACAAACAAGTAATTGATTATTTCTTGTTTTTGAAATAACATGGATTTTTAAGTAATCAATATATAGGGAGATTTCTATGGGGTATCATTACTTTCTCTTATCCCTCAAGGAGGAACAAGTACAGTACCTAGGAATGCATGTTACTTTTACAACTGAATAAAAAGAAATAATTAAATGTTAAATGAAAATGTGATAAAACCTTTTTGCGTAAATATGAAGGATGATTGCAAAATCTAGTAGCTTTATATAGGATTCAATTCATATATACTAATAATTAACAAATATTTGACCATTTTTAACTACTTTTACCTACGTATTTACCTAATATGTTATAATGGCAACATATACTGTAAGGCACCAAAAATGAGAAAAGTGATCAGACTTCTTTATATAATAGTGCACCATTGGACATTAGTTTTGTAAATGAGATTTTGGTTGGTAAAAATATAATAGTTGAAATAAAGATACTATTTAAGTAATTATAAGTTCTTTTTAAAAATACTTTTTAGTAGCTCACCTTTTGATCCAAAATATCTTCTTTTTTTCCCCCACCAAATGAATCCAAAATTACGGTTGTTAGTTGAATCAGGGTAAAAAAAACCAAAATTATCATGAAAAAGTTTTTGAGAAATTTCATTTTTTACTATTAGACATCTCAATAATTATAATAATTAAAATCAATTTTATTGCATGAAGAAGATAAATTTACTCTTAAATACTTAAAATATAATAAAACATCTCACATTTCAATCACTCTTTCATCTCTACATCCCACTCTTCTTTTTCATCTCTACCTCTACATTTACCACCAACCATAGATAAACCCTAACGTTTTGATACTCAAAATATTAAAAATATTAAAATGAAAGATATAGATATCAAAGATGTGAAAAAAAAAACTAGAATAAAATAGAGCTATAAAATAGTTGAAATAGGTGTTTTTATATCTTTTTTTGTAAATCATACAGCAGTTCGATAGTGGTCTATCAAACATTTATAAAAGGTTCGATAGTGTCTAATTTTTTTACGTGATGATAAAGCATACAATTACAAGATGGACAAAATATCAATTATATTAATTTATTCTAAATAGATAGAGTGAGATATCTTATATTTTTATAATAAATAGTATGTATTATCTTATTAAAATATATTAATTTATGCTCTTTTAATATAAATGTTTATTTTAAAAGAAGATTTTATAGTATGGAATGGTGATTGTGATGAAATTTTTTGACATGGGTTTGGATGGTAGGAGACTAATAATTTATTTTGAATGTGAAAGAAGTGGTGTTTACGCTTAGTGTTAGCATAAAAGATAGAGAGAAAACTCTTATGAATGTAATCACATAAGTGTTTTCCACATCTGTTCACCATATTTGTAGATGACATATTTTCAATAATGTACTAGCAAATATAAAGAATATATTCAAAGATAAGAAAAGATAAAAAAAAAGTTTCACAATATGTGACATACTATTGTATTATCCAAATCTACCGATGAATATAATTTGAAGATAGATTATCTTGAGAGTAAATTTTTTCGAATGCCAAAAAACAATTGATTGTGTGAAAAATGTATGATTGAATCCATATAAAGATTTTTTTTTTAATTTGGACATATTTACATATGCATTTAGGAAGTACAACAACAAAGAGAGAGAAAAGGCGTACATGCAGCATTGAAACGACAATTGAAAATATCATAAGGCAACTTGGTGTCAAACTAGGGTAACATTCATCATTACTGGAGCTCCAATATAATAAAATTTCATTTGAGATGGGCTTGACTATAATCCAACTTAAGCTATTTAAGGAGTTAAAATGATTTATTTCACGAATTGCACTAGAGCTTGTTTTGAAACAATCTAAGAGAACATATCAAATATCATTTGACTTTACCAAGTGTGGTTATGCAAAGGTTGAACTCGTGGACTACCATGTGTGCATGCCATTAATCAATACAAATGATTGAGTCATCATATTGAATTGTCTTCACTTCATGCCCATTGAAGGAAACTCAATTTTGCACGAGATACTGATCTATATTTGGATTGCACCTATTTGGTTGAGAAGTTTATGAAACGCTTTCACAATAGTGATAGGCATGTGAAAAATTAGATGTACAAGGCATTAAGTATCTTAGCATATCCAAGTACAACTTATTTAGATGAGCCATTTGTGAAACAAAGAAATCGAAATCATTCTTCTAAGGATGACTCTTCAACATTACGTGATCCTTTTGGTTTTGAGTATGCATTAGCTGAGAAGCACATGATACATCTATGCCTGATTCTAAACTAATTATTTCTTCAAATAGGGCACAATTCTTAAGAAACCTAAAAGTATTAGTGAAAAGAGTTCAATCCAAAATTTCAATTAAATCCTCAATATTGATAAGTCAAATGCCTATTAGATTCGAACCATATGTAAGGCGTTTCAACGATGTATTGGGTGATGGTAATTGTGAGGTTAGAGTTATGGTTGTTGGACTTGGGTTTGGGGAGAAAGCATGGCCTCAAGTTAGGGCTAACATGCTTAGTGAGTTACAAAATCATCACGAAGATTACACTTTTTTTATATGATATTCCTGAAGTAACAATGGAGCTTGTTCTAAAAATTTCTTATTTTATTAGTAGTTGTGGTCTTGAAAATAAATGACATCTTCATACAACATCATGGTTGCCATATTTAGTCTTAAGTGCCTACCAAGCATAAGGTATGTGTTATTTGTTTTATAGATGAAACCCATTTTGTACAAGTAAGACAAACTTATTCTAATGACATTATTTATATTTAAATTGTATAATTATTATTAATATATTGATTTATTAATTACATGCAATGTAAGTAGATTTGCAATTAGGAGCTCTAATACCACCTATATACTCAACTTGACATGCATTTCATAAACCATGTAAATAGTTGAAGTATACAATATGCAAATCAAATTGAAGTTTACAAGTAATTCCAAACATCTTCAAGTAGTATGGTGATACATTCGACAATTGTATTTAATTTGAAATGTGATGATTAACAATGTTTAGGTGTTACATATGCATTTATATTGTTAGTTATGTTATATAATTTCTCTAATTCAAAAGGTTATTCAATATGACCAACAAAGCAGTCATTACAATGCATTAGTAGCTTTAATTCTTGAGTCCCAGCTGAAAAGGCCCCTAATACATCTATGCCTGATTCTCAACTAATTATTCTTCAACTAATTGATAAATATATTTCCTGAATGCATTCATTTAATGTAACTTTCTAAGAAGCAATTTATATCATTGAATAGAAATAATTGATATCTTAGAATAGAAAGAATTCAAGTCAAATACACATGTGTTCATCGAGAAGAAAATTTAACCGTAAAATACAAATAATTAACATATGTGTTCTTATACCATTTCTTGGATGGTTGTTATTTTCCTCTTACTAACGCAAGCTAAACAATATACAATGCTTCTTTCACATATTGACAAATACAAAAAATAAAAAAATTAGTACTTATCATAAAATCATGTAAAGTTACAAGTAACTATAATGGTAATGAATACTAACTTCCACATCTCTTTGTGAATGTTAGGATGCAAGATATGTATGAGATGTCATCATCTTCATCATTGACCTACTCTGTGTTAATCTATGTATTGGGTTTTGTATGTAGTCTAAAGAACAATCAGATGAGAGAGTAACAATTGCACCTTTTGACTATTGAGATGAGACATGACTATCCCAACTTGTCCAATATTGATCTACGTAATGAAATTCCACTTTATACATCTTCGGGTTAGACCCTCTATTAATCTTAGAAGGCTCAATTGAATCAGGTGGAATAGTATAAATATGCTTAAATTGGCGTAACACTCTATTGAGATAAGACATCTGTGAAAAAATCCTATCTATGGAATATCAGTACAATATGAATCCTAATTAACCTAACAAATGGAAATAAAAACATAAATAAATTAAGATGAATCATAAATTTAAACAAATAAATATTAGCTTAAAATACATAAAAGAAGAGTAGCAAACGTCATATGCAATCAAATCATCTAGTGTCTCCCTCAACTCCTTAAATAACTTCTTGTCTATAGAACCACAGGTGTACAACCCTTAACGTTAGACATGTGAAAGTTGGCTATTATAGTTTGGGTTAGAAAAGTCAAATATCCATATACTTGCTTGGCATCATATCAACTATATGTCCCCAAATGTCGATACAAATGAGCCAATGCAATTGCACCCCAAATATGCTGATTTATACTGCCCTTATTTCCAATTTTATCAATAATAGTGTACAATTTAATAAATGTAACAAAAATTTCCTAACAACTTGGTCTTCATGTCTATCTCTAAAAGCAGTAAATAGACTCCTTAACCAACTTAATTTGACATATAATCTTTTTTTACTCAACTGACATCTATGTTAAACCCTAATGCCTCCAAGAAGTAAAATAACATCACTCGTACTTAATTTCATTCTAGTGCAAGCATTTCTAGTAATATAGAGGCCTAATAATTAATGTACAACATATAAAGTGATAGTCATCTCACTAAATGACATGTAAAATATGTTGGTCTCTAGATGTCATCTCTTGACAAATGCTAAGACCAATACCTTGTTGGCATTTTATATGAGGCATGGCATAAAGAAGAAAGTCTTGATGGGTGAATGCTTGTGCAATATGTTGATTATAGTGTTGATTGAGATCTCAATCATTATGTTTTGCAAAATGACCAATAGGTCTTAACAAATGAGGATTACCTTAATAATACATGGCATAATTATAAACAATTAAAATAAAAATAATATTATAAATCCAATTATTACATTTTAATTCTATCATACTTATAGCTTTGTTCCAAATTTTATATGCTACATGTGTTTTAAAACTCTTGAACCATTGACATATTAATTTTATGATTTAGGGATGAGAAATGGTCTCTATGTTGATGATGTCTTCATACTTAACTAGAATATCATCATTAGGGTCAACTATCATGTTTAAAAAAGAATCCATGATACTCTCTATAAAAGATTGGTATGTTATAATTCTCAAAATAGATATCTTATTGTCTATATTTCTCTTGTTTTTCTTCTTTTATACACAATACCTTGTATTTCATATAATTCTTCATTTCTTCTCCTATGAGAATCAGTTTGGAATTGTTTACTCGTATTTAAAAAAAAATTGATTGCATAAACACATCACAAAAAAAAACTAATGTTGTAATGGTTCGGTAGGGAATACATTAACATATGAGTAAAGTTCTGTAAGGCCAACCGAACCAAACAGATATTTTTGATAAGATCAACAGAACAAACCATATATGTTCAATAAGGTCAACCAAACCAATTATATATGTTCGATGTACATGTTGAACCTATCGTCTTTTGCCTCTAAATACCCTTGATACTCCGTTACTATTTTCCAACCAGATTTTCTTTTTTTTTTACAATTGTTTCAGCCCTAAAATGTTAATGAATAAGAATTTTTAATTGATTTAAAAGAATGTATTGTAGTAATATATAAAAAAAATCAGAATTTCATTATCATTTAACCTTAAGAAAATTATTTACCTTTAGACACTATTCTAGTTAGGGGGAGAAAATTTTAATGGAAACTCTAACATAGAAAAGGCAAAAATTCACAATATAATTTGAATTAAACCTATGGAATAATTGTCAAAACATTTACATAAATATTTAAATAATTTAAAATCTTAATTACAAAATAAACTAACATAAGCTACATTATAAATATTTTGCCACCTCATATTAGGTGATTACCGAAAATTTTATAATCCCCGTTATATGGAAGAATCTCTCCCGAACACGTAAACACGTCAACAGATGAATGGTGATGCCAAATACCTGTATACTTGTATATTAAATCATTCCGCAAAGAAATGGAGTCAATGCTAAGTGACAGCAAATATTAAACGCACAAATCATGATCGAACCAATTTAATTCAATATTCACCATGTGAATCACAAAACTTGGAACACCAAATATAAGAAATATGGAAGATCAATCTGCAACCTTATAGTAAGTCTACACGTCTGCACTTCAACCTCATACACAAACAAATGATCCATATATTACATATTAAATAAGCACACACATTGACCTTCAAACAAATGAATCTTCAAATGTACACCTCAACGACTGAGGCAAAACAAATTAACAACACATTGTACATTAATGGGCAGTTTTACCTTCACTTATAAGGCGCCAGCATAAACCAGCTCTTATTTACCTTTTCTTTAGCTTTTTTCTTCTTGGTTTTGGAGGGAGAAGAGGGGGGTGGGGGGGAGGGGTCACATGGCAGAAGGGCTATGATCGGAAATAGAAGCTGAACCATTTTGAATCATCATAAAAATTCAGGGCTCATGAAGATTTTGCAGTGGAGGTTGTTGGATTGAATGCAGCCTGCTCAGCGCAGCTTAGCACTTCATTTGGCCCTGCTTCTTCTCTGCCAACACCTAGAAGGTCAAGGTAATACTGGTAATGAGAGATTATGGTGTTCATGGGATCGATGTCACCCTGGCCACAGACACTTTCACCATAGAGAAGATTCATTGTGGAACCAAATCCAGGAACTCGCTTCGACAAAGTGTCATTCTTGGTAGGCTTCCAGTTGCCAACAAAGACATCATGAGGAGTAGGCTGTGACTTTTTAATTGGGGTCATCCACCTCCAAATTGCCGCCTGGAAGGCAAGGGTGGCATTTTGTTCTATGTATTCTGGATGGTTCAAGAGATCCACCTTCAAAGCTTCTCCAGCTGCTCCATAATTGTAGTTCCTAAAGTAATGCCAGCCACATCAACATCATTATAGCTTTTGCTAATAACTTGGGTATAAATCTAGTTACACTCTTCATTATTAATTATTCGTAGTAGTAGTTCCTAAAGTAATGCCAGCCACATCAACATCATTATAGCTTTTGCTAATAACTAGGGTATAAATCTAGTTACACTCTTCATTATTCATTATTCGTAAAGTACCTGTGTCCAAACAACATAAAATCCACTCCAATTTGGTGTAAATTTACACACACAAAATAAAAAATGGGTGTCATACACCAAGATATGTATCTAAAAATTTCCAACTCTCAGTGTTCTAAATGAGAATGTGTAAAATAGCCTCTTCCGATTTCTTATATCACTTTAGTACATTAGAGAAACAAAAATCAAGAATAACTAATATTCAGCAGGGTAAATAAAATATATCTATAAAGTCCAACATGAGATAATTCCTTCTCGTTTTTCCCAAAAGACTATGGACTATCATGATTTTATAGCAGCATCATTATATTTATAGCATGGACTTTCTTATGACGAGATTTTGTGTCCCCATCCACAAAATCATTGTAGAGGTGAGCCCATTAAATGAAGTCCAGCAAGTCCTAAGATCATGCAGTGTTGCATTAAATACTAGAAAAATGTTAAGGAGACCCAAATTTGTACTCGCATTTGCACTCACATTAATTATGATGTGAGACGTGTTTAATTAACTTTGAAAATGGAAAAGTTATTCATTTTTCAAGAAAATTTGAAAATGTAACATACCATAATTAGTGTGAGTGCAAATGTAAGTACACCTTACAAATTTAGGTGAGCCTAGCGTTTCTCTTAAATGCTATAGTTTCATTCAATGAGGTATGACCATGAATATAGGAAATGCCCACCTTATAATTCTAGTTCAATTATGATTATCCATGTATTCTCTATTTGTTTTGAAGATGAATGAAATTATATATAGTTACAAAATTTCCAGAAAGAAAATATACATATAAATTGTCTCTCAGTTTTTGAGTAACGAAATACTCAATAGTAAGACTCACCCTTCCTTGTTTTCATGTCATATATTCAAATTACACCTGATCTATTTAAAAAAAGAACGAAAGACTAGCACAGATCCTACTAATTTGATGCATGTAGTCCTTGTGAGGAATCTATTCCTTCTTAATCTATACTTTATTCTCCTCCACTCTACCCTGCATCATTTTCAAACTACAGTCACCATTTAAAAGGAAACTCACCAGTAGATGGGCAAGGCACCACGCCCGTAGTATTCTGCGCCAGGGGCGCAAGGGTAGGTGTACTTGTAGTAGTCATCGCAATATACCTGGCTAGGGCTCATTTCCCTGTTATAGCAAAGACCCCAAGCCAAGGGGCCCCCTGTAGCTACTCCATAACCACCTGCAGGTATCACCAACATTAGCAATATGCAGGAATCTCAGTCTATGTTACATAGATTCTCCAATTTTCGGGATCCATGTTCAAGCGACACACCATGGACATTGCGTGGGTACTCAACACTCCAATTTAGTGAAAATTTCACAAAAACTGGAGAAAAAACGGGAGCACATGGATACTAGGTCCAATTTGGTGAAATTTTTTACAAAACTTGAGAAAAAAATGGGAACACAGGGATATGTAGGTCTTAGTGACTAACTAACTAACTAAAAGAGTGGTAAAAAAATGGGTATACCACTATCAAATACCCAAAACAAAAGGTCATTTCAGTTGCAGTGTTTTACCTAGCTACGCCAAACTTTGAAGCATCAAATACATTCCTCAAGGAATCAATAAAAAAAAATGATATCAGATCCTAAGCCCTATTCTATGTTCTTAAGAAGAAATCAACAATTACAGCCAAAATAGCATTTCTTAGATTCAATTTAGTCCAACCCATTTCACAAAAAACGTATCACTTACAAGATGTTTTGGCGCCGACATGACCAAGGAACGCAGCAACCTCCTTCATCTGCATCAATTTGCCACCAGTGGTACCAAATCCAAGTGGCTCGAATAGAGCAGCAGCAAGAATGAAGGCTTGATAATCCCAGAAGCCAACGGCATGAGCCACAGGTGAGTTTCTCTTGGAGAAGAGATTCTCAAATTGGTAAACTTGGAAATTGTCCGAAATGGTTTGGTTACAACAGTAAATTGACCACCCTTTGCACTCCCAACCCTGATCACACAGCTTTTTTCCCTTCACCTTCTTCACCAGTATCTTCTTATCATCTCCATTTGCAACAATTAACATTTGCACCATTAAAAGCCCAAATAAAACAAGAACTGCCCGATTGGTCCACATTGTTCCTCAATCTCCTTCACAACTACAAAAACCCAAAATCAAAAACCGAGTTAACTTGGTACTGGTAAATGATACAATTAATCAAACGAAATGAAAAGGAAAATTGAGATATGAATGAGGTTGTTTACCTAGAAAATATGAGAATTATAGAGACTAAGCGTACTGTGAACCCAGATGATAAACAAAAGGGAATTGGGAGTTAGATGAGGTGTCTCTTTCGAAGTTCGATCGAAGTCTGGAGTAGAGATTTATTTTGGTGTTGGTAAATTACTTGCAACTTGTTAGTTAATTAACGGTGGATCTTAAGGGTATGGTGAATGAAACGTTCGATGTTTAAAGAAATCACAGGCTGGATTTGGGAGAAAGGATGACCCACCGACACACTCCACCGACACTCTGCCGACAGCTATAACTTACAAACTACAAGTTTTTTTTTTTTTTTGCTCCTTTCTCATTGATTAAAAAGGATGTTTCAGGATATATAAAGAAATTTAATTTTATCAAAATATCTGAATATTATTGTTATATTCAAAATTCATTTTAAAAAATACAATAACTTATTTAAAATCTTGAAATTAACGCAAGAAATTAAGATTAAGAAAATTAAATGATATAGTATTTAATATAAAAAAATTCAATAAATTATTACTACATGTCAAATAAAATACTCATTTGAGGAGAAATAACTTCCTTCAAAATCCAGTTCACAAATATACAATAATCCCATTGAGAAAGATTGTAAGTTCAAAGTATATATTATCTTGATTGAGATAATATTTATGTATTTATATATAATTACAAATGAATATGATATCAATATGTTGCTTTATAGTTTCATGCTATTTCTTCAAAAAATAAATTATGGATTAACTTGATCATTTGAATTGATGTTAATGGTTTCTAAATATCAAAGAAAATGGTAAGATTAGTCTCCTAATTATTACAAAATAAATATTTTAATCTTATAACAATTGAGTTGTCTAATTAGGTTTGTAATTTAATAAAAACAATCAAATTGAAAAAAACTTAGAATTAGCAAATACATTTGCTAATAAGTCTAATTAACTAATACGAAGTAAAAAAATTCAGTCTACAATTAAAAATAATTGAAAAAACTTAGAATTAGCAAATTATCATTACAGTTGCACATATGCTCCAAGTATGGCCAGAAATGAAACGAGTTCAAACTCCATCCAATGTAAAGTAGGTGAGCTTAGTAAAAAAAATCCCCCAAAAAGAAACTTCAATTCAAAAATTACAGAGAACAAGAATTATAGCTTGTTTAGCTCTTGATTTAAGGATGATTACTTTCTGTAAAAACATTTACACAAGTGTTTAAAAATCTAAATTGCTTGATTGAGAAATAGATCGAAAAGAAACCTAACTAAAATAACATCTTAAATTTATAGCTCTTGATTTAAGGATGATTACTTTTTGTAAAAACATTTACACAAGTGTTTAATTGTTTTTAAAAATCTAAATTGCTTGATTGAGAAATAGATCGAAAACAAACCTAACTAAAATAACATTTTAAATTTTCATACATCAATATATTAGGCAATTATCAAATCGTTAAATTGATAAGAATAAACTAACCAAAATATTATCAAATTATTAACTTTGTTATAAATACATCGCAACTTTTTTATTACAAACATAACAAATGTACTATTCCGTTAATTTTTCATCCATATGTATAGTTAAAAATTAAAAAAGCAATCTAAAAATCCCCAAAATTCAATATTCATCTTCTTTACCAAACAATAGAGGATCAAAAGAAACCCAATAAAAATTATCACCCAAAATCAAAATAGCAGAACCCACAGGTAAATTTCTCTTCGATGTGTTTCTTGTGTGCTAACCAATAGAAATTTAAAGAATTTCTCAAACCCGTTGTTTTAAAGAAAAAAATTTATCGATCCTTGCACACTAAAATTCTTGTTTCATACATAGGAGTCATCAGAAAATGCAAAAGAAGCTAGGTTGAATAGTTCGGAGATCTCAGAGTTGGTGTCACTTCACTCCTAATTGTTTTAATAGGAAAATAAATAGCCAAGTATGAGGATTTGATTTTCAATAAGAGAATTTCATGGCATTATATTAAAATCACATGTTTATTTATACTTCTGTGGGGGCAAGACCTAATACTAGTCTTTCAATCTAGAATGTAAATTGCCCATTAAAAGTCTTTAGGAACTAAAGATATTGCGAGCAGCTTTATTGGGGACTTTTGATGTGACATCTTGATGAACATGAAAAGATTGTTATCTTTAACGATCATAAAGCTCCCTATCTTTATACTCTATACAAAATGAAATAACAGTTGAGGCATTGTATATCAAACAAAAATTATCAAATATTGTTTACCCATGCATTCACATTTTCATAGCACATACTACTCGGAGTAAAACAATATATTGCTTCATTGCCTCTAGCAACACCCAAGGCAGGTAGAAATCGTTTCAGTCCCTACAAATATTACAAATTGACAAAGCACCTTGATCCCAATGTTGTGCATTTTCATGCATGAAAATATAACCCAAAAGATTGAACAGTTTTTAGACGGAAATTTAAAAAAAATGGTAGAATGAAAGATGTGGATAAAGCAGCAAGCCCTTCAAAAGGAACAGTATGTCTAAAAAAGATATTAAAAAAAAAAAAGAATACCCACGTTAATTACATTAAACTAAAATCAATCGAACTCCTCGTTGATTGTTTCATTTTTACAAGGGCTTCATGTAGTAACATAGTTATGTGCGCGCTTAATTAGTGCCAAATTACAGATTATATGGCATATAAAGTACCTCGTGTTTTCAGCTTCATCAGCCCCCATGATGACTTTTCTGATCATACACCCAAAAAACAGGAATAGATTCAGCAAAACCAAATGGCTAGGAAAAATTTGAAGAAACTGGAGCTCTAAAATCCAATCCATCTTGACAAAATAGCATGTCATGAACCAATTGTTGGAAGGAAACAATCTCTCTTCGTAAGGTTCTTGATGGCATAATTATAAAAAAAAGAAATATCCTGAGCAAGAAAAAAGTATGAGAATCATCAGAACTTTAAAAAACAAAAGAAAGAGGTCACTTTTATTTAAGGAGAGCATACAGACTCGTCCGAACAATTTTCTTTCCATTTATAAATGATATGTGCTAATACCCAAATCAGAATTGAGAGAAGATGGCTATAGTACAAGTACACATTTCAATAAACTGGGCAGTAATATTGCTTTCTTCAGAATGAATATATAAGGTTAGAATGTGCTTTGAATGTTTCCGTAGTTTTGACCTACTGCCATTTTACGTAGGCTCAAAGAAATGTTTTTTGCACATCAATCATGATGAAGATACATTTAATCCTGCAAAGTAATAATACTCGTACACAAGCCAAAAAAAAATTATTCTTTATACAATACTGCAATAGAAAGTTTCCAAACCCCTTCAAAAAGAACAATTTGAAAATAGCGGCTCCTTTGAGGGATAAATCTGGCTAAAAGGAGTTTATATAGAGTTTCAAATGTTACTAAGTAACACGTTTACTTCATATTTACCCTTTCCGGCAAATGATATAGGTTGTAATGCATCAAAGGACTATATCTCACAAGCAAAAGCCCCATAAAACATTCTATCTACTGAGAGGGCAGAAGGCAATATATGATTAGAGAAAACCATTTATCGACATAAAAGGAAAAAGATAAAGTGAATTAAGATTGATGCTAAGTCAACATTATCGTGGAATTGCAACTTTAATAGATCTGTATTACACCCATGAAATTTTAAATGCAAATGGAATTGTTGAAGAAATTAAAACTTTGACACATGAGAGGGCCAAGAACTAATGGTGTGAATTGGAATCCAATCAAGTATGACAGCACTGTAAACAGAAAGATCATTTGAATAGAAGGAAAATGAAATTAGTGTTCTAGACGATCAATGGCACAAAATCTACAGGCAAGTGGCATTTTTCAAGGGTCAATATCTGCCTCCAAGTTTGCTGAAATAGCAAAATACACCTACAAGTCCAAAAATATAACAATCATATCCCTTGAGTGATTTTTTTTACACCTTTATAGGGAAGATATCAGCAAAGAAACAATACTTTCAAGAAAGAAGTTCAATAATATAATAACTCAAGGAATATGATTGCCTATTTTTCCAATTTATGGAATTTTTCTATTTCAAAAATCCACAGGACGTTCAATGACAAAATTCCCTTTCAACAACTTTCAGGACCTAACCAAGGACTTTTTCTTAAAGGGAGTTAACGATATTATTGCTAATGCAACTAATACAAACCACATGCCAATATTTTCCAAAGATCTTCCTATTTAAAGAGATCTTAGACCCACTAGTTGGCACCCTTGTAAAAATATTGCAGAAATAAATTGTTGGTTAGTAGGAAAACTGAACCTTTGGGAAAGACCATTGTGCAGAACCAAAGTAACTGCTCCCTTTTTAAATGAATTTTCAGCTTGGTCTGCAGCTCCTTGGAGATTAAATACTACGATCTGCTTCATAAGTCATTAATTAACTTTAGTCCCCCTGAATGATGCATGATGTATAGAAGAGAAGAGAATATTTGTAACTGATAATCGACTCTTATCTAGTGACCTGATTGTTGATTAAATATTAGTGCTTCAAAATGCAATTCATTCTTATTATCAAGACATTTTTCTCTAACGAGGAGACATGTGAACCCCAATTAAGTGTGAACCTCAAGTTCCAGCATGGATGGATGGAAAGGGACAGTGCAAATAATTCCCAAAGAAATACAAGATGGTCTTGTGAAGTAAACCAATCCCAGCGAAGCTTTCTAAGAATGATTACCAAATCTACTAGTCTTTGTGCTTATCCATTTTCTTTTTAGTTTTAACTCGTTAAAACCTTGAAAATGCTTTTATAGTTAATAAATGTTTCTTTGCTTTGGGAGTCGTTTGTCTTTGTGGCATATGAGAGCCCTTTTTTCACTTATGGTATCACGTTGCTTTTTAACTTTTTGCTTTTGTTCTCTGCAAGTGAGGTAGAACTAATGGTTAATGAAATTGTCATTGTCCTATACCAAAAATAAAATATAGGATTCTTAAAGAAACTTACAATCTATTCTGCAATTCGTTCTAGTAGTGGTCAATGAAGAAACTGGACAAAGCAACTTAAAGACATCAGATTCTTTGATAACCCAACTTGAAACTAGTATAGGTGGAAAAGTCAACATAGGGTAAAGGGATACAAAAAGACACCAAATAAACATGCATACCTTTCTCATTCTCCATTCCAATCCTTTAATTCACTGCGAGGTGCATAACGCTTTGTAGCTCGCTCTTCAGCTTCAGTATCATTAACTATACCCCGGCAATTTCGGGATCCACAATAACATGACAGTTGTTCATCAATAGAAAAGAATCTGTATTTTAACAGAAAGTTAGCCCATAATAGAAACAACCGAGGAAGCAGATTCACACTTAAAAAATACCTATAGTCATATGTGAGCTCTTCCCATCTTTTGATGTCTCTTTTTGCAAATATAATTATGTGCTCATCGCCATTAACACTTATAACTCTTGAATAGCAATTTGGCTGCAGTTGGAAATAATGTCAAAAAAATTCTATGATCTACCTTCAACTAAAATTCACGAACATGGAATGGAATTCCTCGTAATAACTCATGGCTAGACTCTACTAAAACAAAATTAGCAAAATCTAAGAGTTAACTTCCTTGAAACCTTTTTCCCTGTATGAAATAGAGAAACAAAAGTGAACTGAGTTTAAAAGGAAAAATGCGATAAATGAGAAGACAATCATTGGAATCAAATACGAGTTACTGATCAGGTTGCAGTTTGAGAAATTTTAAATTGAAAGAGGAAATACAATGAAGGAAATTAACAATAGTTACATTAAAAACATCATTTTGAGTCATACATCAACATGATTGTGGCTCTGGTCCACTGAAACACCCAATTAAGATACAGTTACAAAGATATATGCCAGTACTTTGGAAAAGGCTAAAAAAAATTCTTCGTTCAAAGCAAGAAAATATATTGACCAAAAAGAAATAGATTGAAGAAACCTACAAAGTTAGGCTCAATCAGTATTTTTAATCTCCATTTTAGATTATCATTAAGCCTCTATTTAAGTTTCTCTAAGTTAGGAATAAGCTAACTTGGTTTCACTTAACTTTTGGAAGAAAAATACCATTTTCCCTCAGCACCACTTCAATCCATTCTATATTTTACAAAGGAGTACTTTGGAAGTTTGATATATGCTGGAATGAAAAATAGTTGGACATTAGTTCTAAATTTGGGTCTTGTCACGTTAGTTTGTTTTGTTTTGGTCTTTATTCAGCTTTAGTCAACCAGAAATATATATCCAATCAACTAGATCACAAACAAATGACATATATATTTTTAACTAAAGGATAATAAATTCAAGAATACTTTCTAGAAATAGCACCCCAAGACTGCATGTCTGAGTTTTGACTGATTCATCAACTGCATCTCATGACATCCTTTTAACCTCTATTACCATTTCATTAACTCAAAAATTCACAGCATAATTCCTATTAACTACAAGAAACAATCAGCAGCAAAACTTACAAAATTTTGCTACTAGATTAAATAAAAAAAAATTAAAAAATAGAGCAATGATACTGCTTGCACATGAGTTTCTTCAATTAAACAAGCCAATGCCAAACATATGGGATTATAAGAACCAAGAAAAAATAAGGATGTTATGACAAAATCTGACTATGAATCACATGAGCACAGCAGAAGAATTATACGCACTTCACAGGAGTGATTAATCAGATGAGCAATGCTCCCAGCCCTTGTGGCATCAATTACTCGTTCATCATCAATTCGGAACATGTAAGTACCAGCTCCCTGCATCAAAACAGGAAATTAGCAACAGAACAATCCCTTTCTGATGCATCAGTTACAAATGCAAGTGTCATCCACATAAAAGCAGGGAAATTTTTCTTTTCCTTTTCTTCATGAGAAACAACATGATTAATTATTAATTGAAGAAAATAAATAGGTGAACAACGAGTTGGAAGCAATTTAACAAGAAATAAATTGACTAAACAACCCAAACAAGCCCAGCCACAATCCAAAATACCAAAGAGATAACCAGACTATGAAACAAGAAAAACCCTCACTCTTACAGAAAGAACATCGAAAAACCTCAGATAAATTAAAATAAACATGCTTTCCATTTAGACAACATATTAAAAGGAGCACTTTACAGAATTGTAAGGCACCGACTCTTATAAAGCATCAAGAAGTATATAGACAATTTTATGTAGGTTTTTGTAAGCTAAGTAACTAAATAGCACACAACAATCTCTTGAAACTTTACCAATTCTATCAAATATCAGAGATATAAAATATTCCATATATTGACAAATTCAGGTAAAAACTAAAACTACTCGTGTCCATTGAATAAACCTGACAAAATAAAACTTTTTAACAGTGAACATTAACCACTGTATTTGATATGATTAATCCAAATCTCAACAATCTTATCAAGTGTGTATAATCATAGTATTATGGTATTCATAGTTCAAGCATTTTTTTCATTTCATAAGGAACAATTTTTAAAGAGATTGTAGTGGACCAGAGACCCACCAAGCTGGTAAATAACAAAACAGCAAAGATAAAAGCACGTAACAGCAACCTAGAGTAAAACAAAAAATAGTAATCTCCTGAACAAAATTTTGAATAATTTGGAATAAGAGCAACTTGTCTCTGCGACAACACAGGAACAAGATGGTTCATGTTTAATGCTATTGATATTAAGCCGCATGAGTTACATCTAACTCCCCAAACGGAACCCAAAAGACAAATGTCAAAATGATCCTTTGTCATCATTTGTAGTTTTCCTTAATGATAAAATTCATCAAACCTGTGTGGCAACACAATAGATGTCTGCAAGACCAATAACAACCACATACAGGAATTAATATCAAATACATTACCACCAATGAATTGTATATAAATCGTTCTCTCCTGTCAGCTATTGGCGGTCTAACAAGCTCGCCTGTATATTCAATCACCTGTAAAGGATTTAAGCATCCATTTCAGTACTCAATTGCTACAAAAAATCTCATTAAACAATTTCTTATTACCATATCCCCTGCTCTATGTGGAAGCTTTGTAAAGATACCAAATCCATGAATTGCTGATTTCCCTGCAGAAAAAAATAATGTCTGTTACCATAAAAAATGAGTTCCCAATAGACAACAGTTACTAAATGCATTCTTCTTTACAAGTTGTCATAATACATTTTTATAAGGACATAATAACATGAAAAAATAGTATGTATTTATTTCCTCTAGATGATCAACACCAACAGAAAAGATTATTGTTCCATAAAACATGTGCATGCATATTAAAGACTATCGAATAAAATATTTGCAGGATAATCCTTGAAGCATACATTATTAGAAATGTCTAGGTAAAACTCAAATATTGCATGTGAGACATGATAACATTTCTAAAAATTATAAGACTATCCTTGGCATGAAATAACCCCAACATCAACTACTACAAGATCACAGAAAAAAAATCGTTAAAATAAAACAAGGACTTTTCTTGAAACATAAATAAGAAGACATCATCTAGAGCATGATAATGCAAATAGAAATTAATGAGAAAATAAATGTTTATGATCTTGTAAGCCAATTCCCAGAAAAATGCATAAAATTTTATTTTTACCAAATGCTAGTCTTTTGTGAAAGGTTTCCCTCATGTATTTATACTTCTTAGCCATGGAAAGTATATTGTCAGGAGCATCAAGCTGATAGCTTCTCAGCCTTTGAAGACTCAAGAACTTGGAGTCATCAACTTCATCAGAAGGTGGTGAATAGGTGTACAATGCATGTTGACTGTAACCACTAACTAAGTATGGCTGGTTCTCTACAAACAAACGTTTCAAGGATGCAGCAGCTAAGGCTTCAGGTTCCTTTCGGCCTCTTCTACCAAAGTAATTATAGGGCTCTATACAAGAATGGAGAAATAGAATAAAATCCAGATTAGAAAAATTAAATCATCAAAAGCAGCAGTTAGAAACAAGAGTAAAAGGGAGGACACAGACAGTGGTAATAACAGTGAAGCACTTAGTTCTTTTAATAAATCATTTTAGCAAAGAAAAAAGCTGAAAGCAAGTTACCAAACCATCTCATAGCAAGGTGCAGGACAACTATCAGGTTTATGTGTTGAAAACCTAGCATTAAACTGGCCTAAACAACCACATAGCAAGGTGCAGGACTGATCGGTAAATATTAATTTCTCCGAACCAAAGGGGTTTCAACTTTCAAGAATTAGGTGTACAAGTGTCAGAAAAATATGACAAAAGCCTAGATACTTTAGTGCAAAAAAAAAGCATGTACTATGTATGTGTTGTGAATGTACACCAAGAAAAAGCTTAAAATAAATATATAACATCTCAATTGCAACATGCATTGGTCACACCCTTTAAACTATTTCTACATAGTCAAGAACTTGGAGGTAAACACTAGAACTTAAACATAAAGAAGAGGCAAAAGAAAATAAAGAAAAGCAACATCTTGCAAGAGTTTGCTACCTTAGTGGTACCATCATTTCACTTGTGGCACCCTGTTTTACCCACATTTTGGAGGTCATGTCTTAGTGGTATCTCCATTTTTTTTAAAAAGTACCAATTTGGTGCAATCTGTCATTTAATTGAGGATTTTTCACATGTGAAGTAATATAAATGAGATATTAAAATGATATTTTTGGATAAATAATTAATTGATTGTCTCAAAATATCCTCTAAATATCATTTAATTAATTTATTATCCAAAAATACTATTTAAATATCACACGTATATTAATGCACATGTGAATTAAATGAAAAATTGCACCAAATTGGTACCTTTTTCTAGATGAGAGTACCACTAAAGTATCACCTCCAAAATGTGGGTAAAAAAGGATACCAAAAGTGAAATGGTGGTACTACTAAGGTAACAAACCCTATTGCAAGTATGCCAAAAGTAGAAGAAAAGTAAATTAATAAACTGAGTCCTGGATGATGCAACCAATTAGATCAAATACACGAAAAGCTTATCGCTTCTTGATATTGGCATACCACTACGAGCACAGCCAGACGGATTAGATGGCAGGGTGTAATCTGAAAGCTGGTGCACAGTTTGTCCAATACGCTCATCAATGGCTGAGCGCTCATTAGATGGTTGTCGATGCTTCTTACAGAATGAAAGAAGACGGATACACTGATCGTCTTCTTCGTCATCTACAGAAAGCAGATGCAGTCTGTCTTCATCCTCAAGCTATTCAATCATAAAAACAATATAAATAAAGGTGCAAAGAAAATGCAGGACAAAGACAACCAAATAATCAACCAATAAAATTTAACCATGATTGCAGCAAGATAATGCAGCCACGTAGGACACATGAAATATCAATCATGTAAAATTACGAATGGGAAAAGAGTACCTCGACACAAAGACCGGCAGCCCGTGCACAGAGAGGATGATATGCCACATAACAAGTATTATTCGAGCACTGTTAAAAAAACACAAGAATGTGTCATAAATAGAACATAAGTAGAAAACTATACACATTTGAATATTTGACCAACATGAATCTAATAAATGCGATAAATCACAAATGAAGATTTATACTATGGGAAATAACACTCATCCTTGCTCCCTAACTTTGAGCAACTTAACCCATAGGTACCTAATTTTTCAAACTTTTAAAACTTCACACATAGATTTAAACTTTTAAATAGTACAATTTTGTCTTCAAATTTTTAAAACTTTACACATAGGTCCTAACTTGGCTATTAAGAGACATATTTGTGATTCTAAATTTTGAAACCTATGTGTGAAGTGTTAATAGTTTGAGAACTAAATCATATGATTTAAAAGTTTAGGGACTTATTCATAAAGTTTTAAAAGTTTGAGAACCAAATAATATGTTTTTAAAATTTGAAAACCTGTATGAATCTAGTAAAAGTATGAGAACTAATGATATCGTTTAGCCAAATAAATAAGCAAATAGAAGATGATCAAATCATAGGCACCCCATATCAGAGCAGAGTTGCATTATGCAATTGTTGAAGGCTTGAAGCTCCTCCAGCACTAATATATTCTAAATCATAGGTTATCTCTTACAATTAATCCATCTCACATTGTTTTTTTCACAAATACTTACATTTAAAGTGAACACCAAAATTATGAACATACCTAACATCATGTAAGTAACCCCAAAATGTGTCATAAATAAGAGAGTTTTCAACTAGTCAAAATCATCAACGATCAATATAATAAAAACTAAACAAGTCATTATAAAAACCATCCAAGTAGGAATGGATTATGAACCAACTTACTTGGATACAAGCTCCATAAGCAACATTACAGATACTGCATAATAGCTTCCATCGATCCTGTTTGGAGAGACAGAAAATGATCAGAATACAAAGATAACATTGAGAATTGGTTGGTTAATAATTCCACCAAAGAACCATGAAATTAGAGGAGAAAAAATAGGCGGTTGGGATCTCTGCCTCTATCTTCTTTATTGTTGGGGAGTAAAACTATAAAAGTAGTCCATAACTCATAGTTGCACAAACACATATATTTAGAAATCAAAATAGGTTGAATGGAGAATAGGAAAACTAAATATAGTCATTTAAATTACATTGGTTTAGAATAAAGTATAGAATGATACTTAAAGTGAGAGCCCTAATTAAACACCTAAACTATAAGGAAACTACATATAATATTTCTTATTTTCCAACACTTCACTCAAGTTGAACATAGATACTACCTACAGCTATTACAAAAGACAAGTATGAAATAAAACAAAAGAACAAAAAATAATTATAAAAAGTGACATAAAGAAAAAAGTAAAGTTGCTCCTAGTAGTCCTCTTGAAATTAAAGTAGAGTCCACCTACAAGTTATAACTTCGTGAAACATATTTATTATGATAATCAGTCACTCAGAGTAATAATAGACAACGACAAAGAATTCTTGTAGGGTCGGAGAGATTGACCAATACAATTAACAGAGTAATACTTGATTCCCTTTATCAAGCTTAGATAAAGAGCTCCTTTTTTGGGCACATACAGAGTAGAAGAGAGTGAGCAAATGACGAGCAAGCTCTAGAAAGAACCAAAAATTGCTCAAGAATGAACAAATGATAGTTCCAGCCTTCAAGGAATTATTATACCCAGCAATGAGAGAAAAGCATGGTAAAAACGTACCATTAGAGAGAGATGAAAGCTTTTTTTTCATTAAGTACAAATCTCAGTCTAAAAACAAGTTCTTTGTTATTGTTATTATACCAAGTTCTTCGGCCACGAACTCTAAGAGATAACAAGAATTTTATATGACTATTTTCTTATAATTCAAGAAATAGGCAGGAAAATGGGGGCCCAAGGACTTCATGAGAATTCAGAATGTGTTTTCACTTGCAAAATGGAATGATAATAAAGGTAATGATATTGCCATAATATTTTTTGTTATTTTCACAATAAAAGTGCATGACATGTTCATTTTACCCCAAGTATTAATTACACTTAAATGCCATTACTATTAGATAGCGTTGTCATTAATGAAATACTCTTATGATAATAACAATTTACATTGTAGCAATGTCATTACCTAATAAAAATGGTAATAGAAAATAATGGAAAGATATTTACTATTATTGTGTTTGGTTTGCAATGTGTAAGTTAAGCTTGGAATAAAATAAAATGCATCAACTTCACAGTAATTATCCCCTTGGCTTAAAATGAAAATTACATGTTAGGTATCATTCAATAATTATGGAACATTGTCCATTTTATTAATAATACTAAAAAAATGTTTTAGCCCAAAAGTACTTAATTATTCATCAAATTATTTTTCAAATTATTTAGGATTATTAAAAGAATTGGTATCAAGAAGTCTATTTAGGTCAAAACTTGAAAATGATAAAATGATGTCTTTCCAGACTTCCATGTGAAAATTATTACAGTAACATTTGAGAATGAAGTGGAAAAGAAAAGAATCAAGCTAGTGTTCACTAACATTAAGGTGGAGTAAGCGTAATTAACGAATTATAACTAAACATCTAATAGGAAGACGTTTTAGTAAGGAATGGATTTTCCACATAGTTCAGAAGTTACCATTCCCATTTGATTCAGGCCCAAACATGACAATTCAGAAAACTCTTACCATTCTCATGTGAATTCAGTCCAACCAAACATCGCCTCAAGGAATGATTATTTCACAAACTAAACCATGTCCAAATTATAAGGCACAAGCTCTTGAATCTTGAGTGTCGGACAAATAGAGGAATTTTTGGGAAAAGTAGATGAACAGACCACGAAGAAAGAGGACGGCAGATGATAAAGGGTAAATTTTAAGTGTTTCAGAACAATTTGGTACAAAAAATACCATTTAAAAAAAATCAAAATACGTTGAAGGGCGAATAAGAAAACACAATGATTTAAAATAGAGTATAATAACATTTAAAATGTGTTGCTCTCAACCTAATTAGACACCAAAGCTAAGGAAACTAAACGTAAAATATCTTATTTTCCCACAAGACATACACCGAGGCAAAGAATACCTTGTTGATTCTATTTATACCATCAATAGGCTGCATCCGCTTGACATCAGATAAGCATGTTTCTGTAGAAATTTCAGAGGGTTAAAAAAAGCATACCACTCCCATGCAGCCATGAATGCAACTATAACAATACAAACCTGGTATCCATATGGCACAAGCTAGGTGAGCCCAGCGACCATCAGTTGTAGGCTTCATGGCCCCACCTATAGCAATATGAAGCCGATAACTCAATGATATCCATGGGTTTTTTTAAACAAAGAAATATGAATGTATACGTACCTACAACAGGACAAAGGCAGCAAGGTGGAGGGAACCGCAGAGCCCCTGGCCGACATAAGTTGCATAACCATAGATCAAAAGGTTCAACTTCTCCATAACACCTTGCATGAACCTTTAATGACATTACTACTTCAAGTGAAACCATTGAACCACAAAAAGAAAAATTAAAGAACATATTTTAAAAGAAAGAATCTGAAAAGCAGGATAAAGTTGTTTGTAAGAGCAGTAAATAAACAATTAGGTTGACAACAGTAGCAACAGAACATAGCATTTGAAATTTGGATCAATTAAGTAAAACCATTGAACCACGAAAAAGGAAATTTAAAGAACATATTTTAAAAGATCGAACAATCTCAAAAGCAGGATATAGGTGTTTTTAACAGCAGTGGAAAAAAATTCAGTTGACAAACAGAGGCAAGAACTTCATAATAATTGAAATTTGGATAAATTACTTCTGTAACACAAAATATGATCCATGGCCTTGAAAGTGAATCTTACCATCATTCTGCATTTGTCACATTGTAAGAATAGGTTGTTTTCATACTCCTATAAACAAAACAATCTCAATTAGCAAACTAAAATCATATACAGAGCATAGTCAGTAAGAGAGAAAAATGAAAGATGATAGTAGACGCATAAATTGTTAACAAGACAAGAACAAATTCTAGAGGACATCAATGCTGATTAAATAAATTGAAGCATCTATCAAAAGAAAGGATGCAATAGTGTATGATCCACTAATTAAAAGATAGAAGATAATTGCACACACCTCGTCCATGTGACATACATTACATTTATCAAGGTCTTTCCATTCAACACGAACAGGTCGGTAACCAGCAGGGAGGTCTTTATGTCTTCTAGAAGCTAAGTTGCCCGTGGAAAACTTTGAAGCCATTGATTTTGATAATCCCTGTCAACATAATAGAATGCTATCTAAGGTAGAAAATTAGAAATCATAGTTCATAAAGCTTAAATAATAATTATTTATTGAACAAGTAATGAAATATGTTTACCTTCGTTTAACAATAGGATGTGGTCAAAGGATCTCAAAAGTATCAAGAAAGCATTAAATTAAACATAGCCGTACATAAAAAACTACTATTGTATTACATAGAGAAAAAATATTAAACCATAAACCATGCAAGCATGGAGAAACTTGATTTAGCATTATTACAATACATAATTTCCATCCACTTGATTTAGTGCATAAAAAATGCTATATACTGATGACAGGCCATGATTAAACATGCACATATAGAACTATGTCGGTAACAAAATACATCCCCCTAATTTTGGTCATCCAACTGAAATAAGTTCCCAGTCACTGGATAGAGCAGATGGTTACATATACAACACTAGCAACAGGCATACACAAAAGCATTCTGTAAATAGATGCTAGTAGAAAAATACATATGACGGTATTAGTTGTCCTCTGCCCATATAGGACATACATTCACGTATTATCATTTCTTTTACAAAAAAAATGACATGTCACCTTTTGACCAAACAAAGTCTTCCTGTCCATGCTTAAATAAAGTAACACCAACATATCAACACTCCAGTTATTATATAGAAAAGAAAAGGACAAGGTTTGAGAGCAAACTATGCCCTTTATCTCCAGACTGAAAGCTTGAAAGAGCAATTAACATAAAAGTAGACATAGAAATTGACAAAGTGGATCTAATGGTCCAGGAAACATGAATCCATTTCCAATATATTTGATGCATGAAGAACCCTGGAACTCTTAATTTGCACATGAGCATACCTTTATGAGTTTTGCAACTTCAGGATCAGAGAAACCAAACATATCAGAACCAGATTTGTAGATCTGTTCAATTTTTTCTTCAGCATTAGAACCATCACATACACTATATTGCAATTTCTTTATCCTGTTGTATATTTTGTTCCAGCAAGCTGATGGTGTGGATCCTTGGAACTGTAAGAAAATAGAATCAAAATGGAAAGTAATCTAATAACTTCAAAATAGAAGCAAAAATAAAAGAAAACACATGCAATCAACTGGTATTTGTAACATTAAATAATAAAAAAAAACTCTACATGATAACAAGGTTTCAGAAAAGATTAACTGCAATCTTTTTTTTAGTTTCAGTGGTATCCAAATAATCAGAAACAAAATGAAACTCTTCTCTTTCTGCTCCCAAACTTATTAATTCATAAACAAACAATGCAGACTCAGACTTTTTTTTCAATAGGACAAACTAACTTCCATGTAGTGCAACAGCATTTCCCCTTGTGCAAACTTCAGTGGAATAGGTTTGAACCCATATGTGTATTTCTGTGAGGGTACAATCATTTATTTAAAAAATAATAAAAAAGAAACAGGCCAAGCTCATTCTTCACAAGGTAAGCTTGATCAATGATAACAAAGATTTGTTTTGTAATGCTGAAAAATCCTCCTCCCCAGCAGATAAAATATCGAAGCATTAAATTCTCACAAGTACATAACTCTTTATTACCAATGTGAGACCGACTTCCTTAATTTATCCTTATTATTACGGATCATAGAATAACCAAAACAATATTTCTGGTTATGAAAATGAGCAGCAAAGAGTCGGTAGTATTAAATGAAATATCTATAATGTGGTATAATAGTAAGCTATGAGCAATAAACATTGATAAGAGCAAATTTTATTTTATTTTTGTTTGTTTGGGTCAAAATTGATATGAGCAAATTCAAGGTACATATATAACATACATCACAAAAAGCAGATAACAGAATGCAAAAATAATAATAATAGTAATAATAAAAATATCAAGAATAGGCCATAAATACTCAAATATTAAATCCAATACCTAAAACACTAACCTGCTCTCCACTATCCAATGTCACTCTAAATAAAGGTCTAATCTTCAACTCCTTGTCTCTCAATACCTCCATCTTATATAAGGTACAGGAACCTGGATCTGAAACCCCAAATTTGATGGGAAAAGAAAAATAAAAGAACATTAATAATGAGACTAGCACTTGATAAACAAGTGTGAATTCAGATGAAGAGACTCCTTTATTTGATGTCAAAAAAGAAGAGAATTAAGATAAAGTGTCGTCCTTATAATCCACCTGTTAAAGACGTAAATTTTCTGAGAGCAATATATCCTTCAGGCCAAATGGACTTATCATCGTGAAAATATTTTGAGTCCTGGACAATTCTTCCTGCAACAATTTCAAGGGCAATAAGAATGAAGAATGTGCCAAACCTACTATTTGTAAAACATGGATTAGGAAATTGACTTGTTTGGGACAAGTGTTCAGGCACATCAGTCTGTGCTTTTAAATAAGAAAAGGTGTTTACCCTGTTACTTAATCTATTCTTGTAGAAAGTGTACCTCAAAGGGCAATTGTGCTTTCTTTGATAAGGAAAAAAAATGAACATTTATTAAATAGAAAATATATTCAATCCCATTAGATAATATTAAAAAAATACTAGTCCCCAAAAATAAACAAAGTATTGTATTTCAAATGAGAACATCAAGTAAAAGATCAAAGCTAGTTTTTTTTTTTTTGGTCTAAGGACTTCATATACAAGCAAAACAAGACAAAATCCCAGAATTATTTTCTTTAGTAATTGCAATGTGAAAAAAATTACAAGAACCAGTGAAAATAACCATCAAAATGAAATTGGTGATGAAAAAAATGCAAGAAAATCAACAGTTTCTGACATTGTCCAGCTTGACACAGGGTAGTCTAGAAATAATAATAATTACCAAAGCTAATTACTTGCAAATCCCCTCTCACATAGGGAGTTCCAAGGTTCCCTGATGGTCTCCCAAGCCCCACACCATTTACACAATCTTCAAATGAGTCTGTACTCTCTTCATCCTCTCCGCAATCACCCTCAAATTCATCAACACTAATCCCATCTTGCAACTGTAACATTCTTCTGGGAAGCTTTTGTTCACTAAGATACCTGGCAAAAAAAATGGTTATGATAAATGGCATCTAGATCATTTCAAGAAAATTTTAATTAATTACAACTAAATATAAATATTATCTCCATTAAAGAAATAACAAAAATATTAATCACTTCAGCCTTCTTTTAATAACTGGACAAACTTAAATAAGATCAAGGATGGTCATGGAAACTAATATATGGCAAGAATAGACTGAGACTATATAACAACACGCATTCAAGATTTATTATTTGTGATAGTCTCAACACTTCAAAATCTTTGAGTGCTCCTAAATTACCTCAAAATCTGTAACATTTATATATATATAGAAAGGGACCATGAGCACAGCAAAGGTCAAATAAATGGTCGGGGAAAACAACATTAGAGATGTGAAAGAAAAGGATCAAAGAATGTTGTCGCTGAAAGAGTGCAAACTTTAGATACATCTGACAAATTTTAAATAAGAAATTTGTTTACCAAAAGATGACTTGAGCTCTGAGAACAAGTAATATATATGAGGAAAACCTCATTAAAATGTAGTGTATGACTAATCCGACAATTCAGGCATGCAGTTCTAATACTGATTAAGTCCCATGAGCTCTTGCTAAGTCGTAAACTCATCCTAAGTGGTATAAGTAAAACCAAACATCTAACATTTGTTTTTTTTTCTCTCTCTTAGTCATAAATGTTTAATATCAAGTTTGTTTAAACTATAACCAACTGTAACTCCCTAAGAATTCAAAAACGGAACTGCTATTGCACAACGTGCTTCCTATCTGATTTAACCCAAACTTTGGTCCCAATAATGCTTGCAGGTATACATCTAATCACAAGCCTTGCAATCCAAATCCATTGCCCAACAACCACCTAAGTAAAATACATTCATATATAGTCCTTCGCATATGAATATCATGGCCATCCAACATGGGATGGATGATCACAAAAAGATAGGACATAGATGAAAAGGAATGTGAGGTATAGGTGACCATGCCACTAATCACTAAGACTATTTAAGAGTTAAAAACCAAGACAAAACAATAGTTTCAAACATAACCAATGTAGTAAGAAGACGGAAATCCATAGAATAAAATTCTTGCAACTTCAGCAGGGCTGCAGGATTATCTTCTGCCAGTTCAACTAAAGTATAAATGCTAACTATAACAGTCTAACAAGCATGTTAAGAATTACATTTTTGCCTCCTCCAAGCCTTGAATAAAATGTGGCTTCTTGCACTTCAGGTGGAAAGAAGAAAGAAGCCCTCTGAGAAATGAGATAAGCTGTTTCAATTTAATGCTGTACAACCCATAAAACACAACACAATACTGATGTCAGCTTTGAAGAGTTTAAATATAGATATGATTAACAGATTAAATACTTAACGACAGTCCTTTGAATCTAAGTAACCTCGCAAAATCATGTGTGCCAAAAAATTGCACTGGAACTGATCTTCCCCCCAAAGCTTTGCTCAACCCTTTACGATGAACAAGTGACTCATCCACAACAATTGCTGGCCACATAGCATGGCCTGCACTAAAACAATTAAAAGAGTAATTGGTAAATAGCAGTATCGCATTACTGCCAGTAAGTATTGCATTAAAAAAACCATTGCACATAAATAGCAATATCACACATTATTAACTTCTTTTTTTAACATGTGTGAGAAAATGAACGCTTATAAATTCACCCATGAATACAAAAGAATAGAATACGGCTAGTAAAAGTTAAAAAAACAAGCACATCCAAGGCAGAAATAAAGCTTAAAACAATAGAATCAAAGGAAGTGGTAGCATGATATATGACAAGCAAAAGCAAAATGGAAATGGAAATGGAAATATGCACAAAAAGCTCATAATTATATAAGGTTTCAGTTCGTAGGGCCAAGAATTTTGACTAATTTCTTTGACAAATTAACTTAGCCATACAACTTGTATTCTTTAACGGTTTGGATCATTTTTATCTTTTAACTCCATAGCTTATGTTTGTCCCACTTTTTTTCCTTTTCCCTTTTTTTCTTTTTCTCTTTCTTCTTTCACAGCCACTCCATGGCTCCTTCTCCTTTATGTTTCCTTTTGCTTTCTGAAACTCCACGTGCCATTGAAGATCAAATCAGGGAGTTTCAGAAAACAAAGAACCTTGACCAAGTGTTTTTGTTTTTTTAGGGGGGGGCGAGGGGTTGACAATCATGTTGTACTGTGCATATTTGTGCTGTGATCATGTTTTCAGGTCTAAATGTACATAATTTTTATATTATAAAACATATAAACTATTTTGTCTTTATTTATAATAGTAAGAAAAACAAATATATTTACAAATACAAAACAATTTATTCAAACTAAACAATAATTTGTGTCAAGTCATGTTACAGGTCATGACCCAAATTGCCACCCCTGTATTCAAGTAACAGAAGACTATACTTCTAAATAAAGCAACAAAAATGACTTAATTCATGTAAACTCACATATTTCCTTCAAAACTGGTAGAAGACCAAAACATTTCAATGTGTTGAAATCCGGTATTGGGATTTTTAATTAGTAGTAATTAGAGAAGTGATTAAAAAGATTTGTAATTATTAGCTGATTTTATTTTGTATTAATTAGAAAAAAATTGTTTACTCTTTTACTATCTTAGTTTCACTGTAAAATTGTAAGTAAACATAGTAAAGAAATACAGAAAATAAAATACACATAATTTTATTTTCTTTTTTCCATATGGTATTAGATCAAGTTCTCAACTAGAATCTAGCCATATTTGATTTAACATCAGAAACCACCACAATCTTTATCTTGAGTTCTCTAGATACCTCATCTCTACGTATTATTATCAAAAAAACTCAATGGAAAGAACTGTCGAAAGTAAGATCAGTCAATTAGATTGGTGATTAACGGTAAAGGAAAAATGGGTACCTAACTAAGGGAAGCAAAAAACACGCTTCAACCGATGTCAGTGCAATCCAACAGTGGTGTCTAGAGAACCAAACGATAACTATGTGGTTCGTTAATTCTATGTTACCAACAATTGGAAAAACCTAATTGTTCTTACCAATGGCAAGGGATGTATGAGAGTGTAAAGAAGACATATCCAGATGGTAAGGATTTTTCCCACATCTTTGAAATCAAAACCAAATTATGGAAATTAAAGCAAAAAGAACGTAATGTTACCTATTATTCCATAGAGATGCTATCTCTATGGCAAGAACTTAATCTGAGTTCGCAAGAAGAGTGAAAGTGTGCCGACAACGATGCAAGTTACCGAAAATATTCCAAATCGAACGAACTTTTGAATTCCTGACTAAACTTGATCGCAAGTTGGAGGATGTTTGTGAAAGAATACTCGATCGACGTCCATTACTCTCAGTCCAAGAGGTGTTCTCCGAGGTCCGACAAGAAGAGATCTAACGACAAATGATGCTTGGCCAGCCTACTCTTCCAGACGTAAACGATGGAATCCATCACTCTACGCTCAGAGCTAAGTAATATTAAGAATGAGCTAGGCTATAGGATAAGTTATTCAAATAGTCAAATTGGGCCCGATGGGTCAAGACTTTTTGACAAAACTAGTGGGGCTAAAGATTTAGGAAATCAACGGTCTAATTTAACCAAGGACAAATACAACATGGCTTTCTTTTAATTCAACCTATAGGCAGATGGAAATTGGGCCTTTAACAAACTTCACTAATGAGGTCTATGAAAATCAGACAAGAAATGACCAATAACGAAAAAGCATTTTTTGTGATCATTATTGTAAACCCAAACATTCAAAATATATATGTTGGGAAATTCCTAGAAACCCAACCGATTGAAAACCGAGCAAAATAGAACCCGAACTTATCGAGCATCAACGGACCAACAAAAACCCCCAAGAAAACTCAAGTTTAGCGGGAGCATATAATCTAAAACAACTAGACCAACTTTACAGAAAAAAAAAATTCCAATATGCATAATTCTAGTTATTCATCCTCTTCAACCTCATTGACCTATAAAGGTAATTTCCTAAATGCCTTAACCACCACCTCACAATTAACAATCCAAAAATCCTTAGATCATTGATTTTAGTGTTTCTTATCACATGACTAATACTTAACAGTTATTTATCTCTTACTCAACTTGTGCTAGTAATATTTTAGTTAGCATATGGATCTTTTTCGACTGTTACTGGCAAAAGAATTATCTAAATTTCTGACTCCATGTGTCTAAAATCTATCCTTCGTGTTCTAAATTTGTCTTGTAATTTAATATCTATTTGTAAATTAAAACGAGACTCAAATTACTCAACTAAGTTTTTTCCTTCTTGTAGTGTTTTTCAAGACCTATCCTCTAGGAAGACAATTGACAGTACTAAAAGGTGTTAATGGCTTTAATATTCTAATAAGACCAATGTGAGAAAAAATTGTCAAATTGTAATTTGAGATTTTGTATCTGTTTTTAGGAATAATGAACTTATGTTATGGCATTATATAATGGGTCACCCTAGTTTTCAATATTTGAAACATTTGTTTCCATCTATATTTTCAAATAAAGCAATTAATTTTCATTTGTGCCTACGACGTTTATGGAACCTCTCGTTCTCCTACCCACACTCACTCTAAGTGATTTGTCACATGTATTGGCAATCATACTAGAATTTGTTGGGTTTATCTGTTTAAAGAAAAAATTAAAGTTCATGATATTTTCATCCATTTTCACTTAATGGTACAAACACAAATCCAAATCCTCAGGACAAATAATGACTCAAAGTATTTTAACTATACTTTAAGCCATTATTTACCAAAAACGGGATAGTGCACCAAAGCTCTTACGTCTACATACCTCAACAAAATGAGGTAAATGAACAAAAAAATAGACAACTCCTGAAGATAGCTCGAGCTTTAATGTTCACTACGAATATGCTAAAAACATTCTAAAGAGATGCAATTTTAACTACCACCTATTTGATTAGCAGGATATGAAGTCGTGTTATTTCCTTCAAAACACTCATTCAAAGTTTCAAAAATGTCTTCCTACATCACACCTTCAGTCCGAACTCCGTCTTAAGGTGTTTGGTTGTACTATATTTATTAATATTCACTCACAAAACAAATCCAAGTTAGATCCTAAAGCAACCAAGTGTGTTTTTGTTGGGTATTCCCCTATTCAAAAGGGGTATAAGTACTATAATGCCTCTACAAAAAAGATCATTGTTAGTCGGGATGTAAATTTCTTTGAAAACACACCTTACCAAAAGCCCTAAGCAATGAAAGATTTGTTAGTAAGTACTTGGACCCAAGTTACCTGAGTTTTAACTCCCTTAAATC
Source organism: Hippophae tibetana (assembly GCA_037013495.1). Classification (NCBI taxonomy): domain Eukaryota; kingdom Viridiplantae; phylum Streptophyta; class Magnoliopsida; order Rosales; family Elaeagnaceae; genus Hippophae; species Hippophae tibetana. The sequence goes on along the minus strand of CM072801.1, from coordinate 133,016,209 downwards.
CATCATCACAAATGGTGAACCTTGTCCAGAATCCACCACCACAAACAATGAACAACCTATTACCCCATTCGATTCTATTGTACCACCTAAAGAAGAAAACATAAACCAAAAAAGAGACAAAAAAACAAAGGTTATTATTTACTCACAGAATTCTAAGTTAAAAGATAGGGAAAAGCTTCAAACTTGATGTACCAAGAGAGTCAAAACCGATGCTAGATTCGAATATCTAGAAATAAATTTCCGCCCTAGGTAATTCTGATTCTCCTATGCCTTGTTCTTGTTCCATTGCTTTAAGAAAACTAACTCAATCTTGTACACTTCATCTCATTTCCAAATTAATTTATTATAATACTTTGTCTATTGGGTTTCGTACTTTTACCTCTAAACTTGATAGAACAAAAATTGTAAAAAATATTCATGTTGCTCTTAAAATTCCGAAGTAAAGAGACGTCATTATGGAATAAATAAAGGCACTAGAAAAAAATGAAACTTGAGATGTAACAGAACTACCAAAAGGGAAGACATCAGTTGATTGCAAATGGGTATTCACGATAAAATACAAAACTGATCGAATAATAGATCAAGACAAAGCACATCTGGTTGCAAGGGAGTTTATACAAACCTATGTAATTGACAGAAACATTTGCACCAATTGCAAAACTAAACACAATAAGGGTGCTTCTATCACTAGCAACAAATCTTGATTGGTCCCTCAACAATTGGATATCAAAAATGTCTTCCTAAATAGAGCAGTAGAAGATGAAATCTTTATGACCATGCCACTAGGATTTAGTAAAGGAAATGTAAACATTGTGTAAATTGAAAAAATCATTGTATGGTCTCAAACAATCACCAAGAGCATGATTTTATAAGTTTGCGAAAATGATACGAAAACAAAAGTATTAACAAGGACAATCAATCATACATTGTTCTTCCGACATAGTTAAGATGGGAAGAAAATAATCTTGATTGTGTACGTTGATGATATAATCTTGCATGGTATAATAGGTTTTACGAAAGTGATACGGAAACAAGGGTATTAATAGAGATAATCAGATCATACATTGTTCTTCAGTCATAATGAAGATGGGAAGAAAGTAATACTGATTTTGTATGTTGATGATATAATTCTGACTGGAAACAACTTGAAATAAATTAAGAGACTAAAAAAAAACTTACCAACCAAATTCGAAATCAAGGATTTAGAACAAATACGATACTTTTAAGGAATGGAAGTAGCAAGATCAAAAAAAGGGAATCAGTGTCTTTCAGTGTAAGTATGTTCTCGATCTCCTTACTGAAATGGGCATACTTGAATACAAATCGAGCAATATCCCAATTGAAATGGGAAAGAAAACAAAAAACTTGGGAGTTAGTTGACAAAAAAAGTTCTAAAGACTAGTAGGAAAACTGATATATTTATCTCAAACTAAACTTGACATCGCATTTGCAGTTAGTATAATAACTCAACACATGCATCTACCAAAGAAGCTCATCTTGAAGCAATGTATAAAGTTCTCAGATACCTCAAAATTTCACCAAGCAAAGACTTGTTCTTCAAAAGAAACGAAATCAAAGATATAGAAGTTTTCACTGACGCTAAATGGGCTGGTTCAATCGACAACAGACAGTCCACTATCGGATATTGCACCTTTGTCTTTGAAAACTTAATGAATTCAAGATGTAAAACAAAATGTTTTCGTAGAAGTAATAATGAAGTTGAATTTAAAGTAATTGCACAAGAAATGTGTGACGAATTGTGGTTAAGAAAACTGTTAATGGAACTTCAAATTTCATTTAAGCTACCAATTAAACTTTATTATGACAATAAAATTGCCATCAACATCTCCCTCAATCCAATTTAACATGAAAGTACAAAACATGTGAAAGTTGATAGATACTTCATCAAAGAAAATGTTGAAAATTGAACTATTTGCATGATTTATGTTCCAACAAAAGAGCAAGTTACAGATATCTTCACTAAGGGACTTCCTCGACAAAGTTTCGATGATTTCATTTTCAAGTTAGATATTTAAATAAAAGTGTTGAAATCCCAAAATATACGGGATTTTTAATTAATAGTAATTTAGAGAGATTTGTAATTATTAGCATAATTGTTGGCTGATTTGATTTTGATTTATTTTGTATTAATTAGAAAAAAATTGTTTCCTTCTTTTACTATCCTAGTTTCATTATAAGATTGTAAGTAGACATTGTAAAGAATTATAGAAAATAAAATACACAGAATTTCATTTCTTTTTTCCATACAATGCTATAATGCCCCATTCTGCATCATATTATAAATTTAAGAGCTAGGCTATCAAACCCAGTAACATATTAAAATTTGCAATAAAGAACACCAAACAAAAAAATATACTATTCATTTATTCCAGAATTATGTATAATCATCACTCTTACACAATTGCAATATATATTTCTTCTGAACTTTTTCCAGTGAAACTACAACATACAAGATACTTTTCAAAAAAAAAAATGAGGCATACTATTTAGATTAAGAACAAAGTTGCATAGAGCAAGAACAATCACAAGCATGATGTTAGTTTGGATCTATTATGGATTGCCACTAACATTAAACAGAAAATAGATACACAAGAACAGCCTGGAAAGTTTACTTGTCATCTGCTGCTATCAAGACTACATGATTTAAGGTCTTCCTACCAAGTAGCAAACTCTCCCTCAAGCCTTAACTAAAAATGACTGTATTTTATTAGTACATATAACCCAGGAGCCAGATGCAAATCCTAAGAATGCTAATTGGTAAAAACCTCACCCAAAATTAAAAAATAACAAATGAAAATAAATAAATCCCGGTCAATTAGTACATTTTCAACAAATACTGACTTCAACTGGTATCAAACGCTATAAGATCGAATAGTTATAAAAAAAAAAGTATATACATTAATGCCTAAAGCTCAACCGAATTAGATTATCTGATGCTATATAGAATTTTAGAGATATTAGCTCTCATATAATCATCTACATACAAAAGATGCTATAAGAAAATAAACAAATAGATGAAGCTTACCAGTTAGCTTGGCCCATATGATATCCCCAGGCTCAAATTCTTGACAATCGTCCAAACTTGCAGCCAACACAACCATCTCATTGACATCATTGACATCACTTTGCGTACCATTAAGAATGCAATTCAAGTTCAAATTCTCCATCTCTTCACGAGAAATATAAAACTTAATTCTTTCATTGGCAATAACCAAATCCTCTTTGTCACCGTCTTTGTATTTAACCTGCATTGCATTGTTGTGGAATTACAATACCAACACTTGTTCCCAAATTATTCAAAGCAATCGAACATGTTAAGCATTAGATAAAAGAATAGGGGAAAAACATACATGATGTATTTTACTATCAGAACTATAGCCCACAATACGACCATTATACCAGTCCGCATCCAGCGGCCAGTAAACCTAAAAAAACAGCAAACGCTTGAAATACAGAACAAGATAAAGAGAACTCCATAACAATGGCACTACAGCTTAATTTTAAAATAAATAAATAACAAAGCTCAGTAAAGGCGTGCCTTGCATTGCAATCCTACGAAGGATTTCGGATCAGCACCATCAAAACTCAACCTGAAGAAACCCATCACAGTTAGCAATTCTTTCTATATGACCCAGCTTCCAAAGTCACAAAAGAACAACGTAATTATAACCTTTACATTCCCAAAATCAAAACCCTAAACTGAAACTTACCTGACCCATCTCTTAGTCCCAGGCAATGAATCGTTCAAAACCTTCTCGAATTTTTCCAAAGTACACGTCTTCTTGCTCTTCAAACTATCGCTAGTCTTCTTCACATTACTTCGACAATCCCTCAATCGAGGTCTATCGAGACTAGCCAAAACACTCGAATCCACCCCCAATTTCACCAATTCACCGATCCCCAATATCCTCCTCTTCTTCTTCAACAACAAGCTTCCAACTTTGGAACCATCCTCCTCATCATCATCTCCGCCATCTTCGCTCTCCCGAGTAGCACCCAATTGATCGTAAAAGCAAGCCCTATTTCGTTTTGCTCGCCGCGAGTAGACATGAAGAACCGGAGGCTTGGTAATTAGCGTGTCGTCGAGATGATCGTAACCCTCGCCGTCATGCACTGCAGTGGTTATGGTGAGCTTTCGGGCTTTAACCTTCTTCGACGTGACGGTGGAGGAGCCACTAGGGGTTATACAAGGCGATGTGGCCGAATAAACGTGGTCTAATGGAACGTACTTGATTGGAGTGTCGTTGGCCGTGTGTACGTCAATGTTTGTGTCGTCGTCTTCGGGACTATGAGGCAATGCCATGGATTGATGGATTGATTTATGAAATATGAAAATATAAAAAATAAAAATAAAAAAATTGGTTTGGGGCTATTTGCAACTTTTGCTCTCTGCTTCACACTCTATCTCTCTCTGTGTGTGGGGTTAGGGTTTAAAGAGAATGGAGATAGAGATGGATCTATCTGTGTGTCTGTGTGTGGTGTGTTGTGGTGGTACTCAAATCAGCGAGAGAGTGTTTTAGTTTTGGAGGGAGCTTTCCCGCCTCTCTCACTCTCTCAGACAAAAAGAGAGATGAAAACCACGAAAAGCTTGGGACTGATCTATTTATCATTGCTATGCGTTGTGCATCAATTTTTAGGCTAAAGTGTTTTCCCAAAATTTTAACTAATTTTACACAATTTTTTTAAAAAAAATTAAAATGTAGAATTCCATCTTCGAATTTTTAAAGATGAAGTTAAGTAAAAAAAAACAATGATATAAAAAAGTGATTAAAATAACAATTTAATCATATTTTAAAATTATGTGATTAAAATATCTTAACTTTTAAAATAAATGATTTATATATCATGTGTCGATAATAAATTCTAAGTTATTGTATATAAAATTTATGTATTTTTAAAAAAATAAAGCCGTCTATCTCTTTGTGACATACCAAAACCACGGAAGAAATTTGAACTTAATGAGAACTAACATCATAAAAACTTAGGTGATATTTGGTTGGTATGAATAGAATTAAATTGGAATTGATTACTTGTAATTTTATGTTTAGTTGTGTTATAAATTGGGATGGAATAGAAACAATTCTTAAAAAAAAATCACGATGTCATCTTCCACTTTAAGAATCATGATTACGTTGCAATGTTAAATTTTAATTCTAATTTTATCACAACTCTAAATATAACCTTAAACTATAAATCTTATACCTTAAATCTTAAACCCCAAAACCCTCTTTAGAAAAGTAATAATTTTAACCATAAACTTTAACCACTAAATATAACCCTAAATCATATTTAATAATAATAATTTTAATCCTAAAGCTACAAATATAACATTAAATCTTAACTCACAAATATAAGCCTAAACTTTATACCCTATATCTTATACCCTAAATCCTATATTGGGCCCATATTGATAATTCTACCATGTTTCTAGTTATAGGACTCAATATCATCATCCATCAATGGATATCATTTCTTTGTTCAATGAGGTAAGAAAAATTTAATATATTTAATTATAAGACTTATTATCATCATCATATTATGCATGTTGTATCTTTTATTTAGGATGAATGTGAAACCTAAAAGTAATTCAAGAACATGTCAATGATAACTATGGTAGTTGATTTGAAGCCCAGAGATATAAAGAACTCAAAGTTCAAGAAAATTTGGATTATGAAATGTTGTCTCTTTTTCATTAATTTGATCGTTATTTTAAGTGCTTAATTAGCCAAAGGTGATCATCTTTAGTAGACTTGTTTATTCCTTTTTTATTTTTATTATGTTTCCTTAGTTTTAATAAACTAAAAAGAAATAAAAATAAGAATAGTTTTATTATAACAATGAAATGAACTTTATCCAATATTTTCGTTTACAAATTTCATTTCTTCTAATCGACTCTTTATCGTGTAATTGGATTTTTCAATTTATGCATTTGTATACTCTTTCACACATGGTGATTGATGTTGACAATAACTTATTCACACATTCATTAACACAATTATATAATTCATGCTTAAAGTTTGAGACTGTTCTTGTAAGATTATAGGGATTAAGTTAACCTTGATTGTAAAATTATATTTGAACTATATCTTTCACTTTCTAAGCAAATCTAAAGAAAGACACATAATTTTAAGACGACTACTTACTGTGATATGTGTAGTTATCTAACAAATAGTGTGAAAAGTCATCATACTATGAAGTTTAAACATGTATCTTATTTTGAGTGATTTTCGAAAGGTCACTGTAAGTGTCAATATGTTTACGTGTCTTGTCCATATAATTATATATGCTTTCAATAGATAGTTAAAATTTGAATAAGATTAAGTTCTTAATTGAGTGTTTTTTTCCTATATATGCTTAAATAAGTTTACTACTATGAGTTAAAAATAAATTATGTATATATATATATATATATCAATTTTAATCGTTTAATTCTATTTTATTTTTGAAAGTTATAGAACTTATGAATAATTATTTTTATTAAATATGATACATTATTACTCATATTAAATATATACTTCATATTTAAATTATCTTTTCGTATGAGAAAAAGGAAAGAATGTTTATAGTTATAATGAAAAAAACATTGCACATGAGTGGATAGCACATTTATTAAGTGCTCACTTTGATATATCACATAACGAGAGTAGTTTTATTATTTGAATGTTCTATACATGATTACTCACTATTTATATTTGTTTATTCGTTTTACTACTACTTATTAAACCAATCTAATGAATAATAAGTCATTCGAGATAAATTTTGTGTCTATCTGTTGTATTTATTTTTAAGTATACATATAAGCAATCAAGATTCAAGCAAAGATGGTTTTACTAGATCATGCGATAGTATCATTCTGTAAATTTTTTTCCCTATAATTTTCATGTAACAGGAGAGAAGTTTTATCACATGAATATATCAAAAGTGAATATTGTAAAGTTTATGAGTGTTATCAATATTTATAAACAAAATGTTTAAATGTAAACTAGTTTATATACATGTTTTCATGTATGGTATTCAAGCTGAAGAAACTTGCAAGCTTCGACACTACTACAAAAATGGGTATTTAAGTCGATACGTAAAGTCGATTTTTTTCCAAAAACCGACTTTAAATTGGTTTAAAGTCGGTTTGATATAGAACCGACGCTATCCACGTAGGACGTAGCGTCAGTTGATGTGTCAAACCGACGCTATGCATGGACGTAGCGTCGGTTCTAGGTGTTAACCGACACTATCCACGTAGCGTAGCGTCGGTTGACACCTAGAACCGACGCTATCCACGTAGCATAGCATCGGTTGATGTGGCGAACCGATGCTATCCACGTAACATAGCGTCGGTTCGACACGTCAACTGACGCTATGCTACATGGATAAATATTTTCTCTTCTTTCTTCCCAGACAGAAACTATTTTCAGCGTTGCAGAACTCAAAAAAATCGAAAACCTCCTCCTCCACTTCTCCTCCACTCTTTCTCATTTTCCGGCCACCTACGACTACCATTTCCAACATCGGTTAGTGAGTTTTCTTCCTCTCTAACTAATCTTTTAGATCCCCTATTATTCATATTTTTTCTGTTATTATGTGTTATTATTTATGTGTATAGATTGTTGTATTATATATGTAGGTTTGTAATATAACATAAGGAGAAGAATATGACGATCTTGAATAAAATAGAACAAAACCATGGTAAATTTTCTGTTATTAATTAATATTTTATTTTTCAAATATTTGTATTATTTGAACTGTTTGCTAAACTGGTTTTAGTTTTTTTTCTGCTCGAATACAGGTTGAAAATGAATAAATTAAAAAAGAAGAAGTTAAAGTCGGTTCATCCCGTGAACCGACTTTACACTTTAAGTCATTTAATTTAAAGTCGGTTCAGCGAACCGATTTTAATGCTCCTTTTTGTAGTAGTGCGAGTTAATATATTTAAGATATATACTTGTACTTAAACACGTTAGAACACATATTATACACTTAGGAACTTTGGTATATATACTGGTTGATCGAAAATCAATAAAGGATTGATCAAAGTGGTAGGTCAATCAAGAATCGAGTAAGGATTGATTGAAGTGGTAGATCGGTCAAGGATAGATCGATTGTGTACAATCTATGTTCTCTTGAGTAGATTTGCAAATTGGGGTATATCGATCGAAGTTGGGTTTGATCGATAGAGGATAAATCATATTTATTCTACATAGTCTTAGGCTATTTTTAATCGTTACTTGATCGATTAAAAATGATTTTGATCAATCAACCCTATTTGATATAATGAGTCTGGATTGGATCAATCTAATAGTTAGAGTTTCAACTTAAAACCTATTGATGTACTATAGCTAAAGTGTTTTTTTACCATGCTGTGAGTATTAATTATTACTCTATAGTTTGGTTAATAAACATAATGATAATTGTTCTTTAACATAACATTAGAGTTTCATCTCACCTATATAATCAACCCAATGCACGTTGTTTTAAATAACCATACTTATTATATTATTCATATTGTTTTGTGTTTTCTCTCTTAAATTGTTTTATAAAAATGAATCATATATTGTTAGATTCTTTCTTGAATTGAATTAGCAAACATTGTGTAGTTATGTTCGATTGATTAATAAACTTACTTATTTTATGATATTATGATTTCAACTTTCATTATTAGATTTGCTAGATGATTTAATTTAACGCATTTATTCTTTGATTTTCCAACTAAGGTTTTTTATTGTGCTAACTTTTTAGATGTTTGCAAAATGGGCTCGATTCCTCTTGCGACTCGAGATATCTAAACGTTAATATGGATTCGTACACTTATCTTATAGAGATTGTGAAAAAGCGAAGAATCGTAAATAGATTACCTCGAGGGCTTTATTTGTGAAAAATAGTTTAAGAACTGGCTTTATAATCAAATTAATTTTCATAATAGATAGTTAGTTGATTCAATGAACCAATAGTTTTCCTCTTATGTTACTGTTGTGACTTAGGTTATTTTCACCTAAAATGTGAATTTTAAATTAGACTTAATTTGAAAAATTACATATTTATTCTCTCTAAACTAATTAGATTTGTAACTTTCAACTTTTAAACTTGAAAACAATTATTAAAAATTGTATTTAAATCATTAGCAAAAAAACTTTTCTACGACTTTAAAAAACAACGAGTTGTTTAGTCATAATTTAAAAAAAATTCTAAAGAACAAAAAACATAAAAATATATTTTTCAATGTGTTTGGTAAAATTATTCTTAAAAAATATTTTAAGTTTGAAATATTATCATAGTAACTTTTTTGTAGACAATAAAAGTGCATGAGATATTTATTTTATTTTAATGTAATTATTATTAAATTAAAATTATCATTAAATAAATTATTTTTATAATAATAATAATTTAATTGTGATAATATTATTATTCATTAAAATAAAAATAAATAACATCACATTATTATTAAAATAAATGTTAAAAAGTTACCTAAAGTAACATAATACATAAGCTCGGGTATTAGCCTTGGCTTTTTCGAAAAAAATGTTTTCCGATTTTTCAAGAAAGGTGAAGACACGTATTAGATGTTTTAAATTTTTTGTTTTAAGTTAAAGGTAATTTTTAAAATCTATAACTAAACATATTAATTGTTTTTAAACTAATTTTTTATTTTAATCCATAAAATAATTTTTGAATAATTTATAAAAAATTAATTATATTCGATCAACATTTTTTAAAACTTTTTAAAAATTTATAAAAAGTTAAATATATTTAATTACCACTTTAAAAATTTACAAAAATAATAAGGTATTCAGATATTTGAATTTTTAAAATTCAATTAACAATAAATTTTTAAACATTCTTATATATAAATATTTTTTTCCATGAGATTGGTGACAACTTTTTTTTGTTTAAAAGTATTTGACACCATTTTTTTTTCATTTATCTTTTTCTTTTTCTTATATTTGACAAACTCAACCACATTAGGTTGGACTTTTTTTTTATAATATCACATTAAATCATTAAGAAATCTAGTACACATAAAATATAAATCAATTTACAATTGAATAGAAGTTTTTTTTTTAATTCTCACATACTAACTTTTTAGGAATATTTGTCTTCCTAAAATTTTCTTTTAATAATTATAAGGATTTATAATTTTATAATAATAATTTTTACTATAAGTTAAGTTGGTCACATGTCCCTTTTAAATAATGCAAACCCGTTTTTGTTTTGATGAAAACTCTAGATATTTTTACATCTTCGAGAATAATATATGTTTTTTTAATTTTTTTAAATAAAATACATAATAATATATTGAAAATTGTAAAATATTCATTAAAAAATTATAAAATAATTAAAAATATAGTAGAATAGGTGATTAAGATAAATTTTTTAAATTTTATAAAAGTCTATACAAGTTTATAAAAATTTATTAAAAAAACTATACAATTCTATTCAAACTTATATAGATATTTTAAAATTTTAATAAAATATATATTGGAGTATTTAAAGTTTATTAAAATTTAAATTTTTTAGAATTTAAATTTTATTAAAGTCTCTCAAAATCTTAATTGAATACACTCTCACAAAAATGGAGGTAACCTAACTTTTATAAGTGACATATAAATCACTCTTTATGTGACTAAAATGTTTTTTTTATTGTAAAAAATGAATACTTTACTTACATAACTATGAAATTATGTAACTAAAATATCACAATTTTTAAAATTGAGTGACTTATATGTCATCTACAAAAACTATGTAACTAAAATGTTGTAACGACACAAACAAAATGACTTGAATAATTAGTTACTATATAGAGACACTCCTTATAAACAAGGTTAAGTACATTATGAATCAATTTGTTTGTGTCATTATTACATTTTAATCATATTACATTCACAAAATGACACTTAGATTATTCTCTCAATAAAAAGTAATGAAAATGTTATTTTATTAATAAATTAAATTTAATGAGGCTAAAATTATTATTTTATTTTAATAGTTTAAAACTAAATTTAAAAAGTATAATATTTTTTTAAAGTTATTTTTGGTCAACTTTTTTTATAAATTTTATATTTTATGAAATTTTTATGTATTTTTTAGACACTTTTTTGTACCATATTTTTTTTATAGATATTGTGTTTGGATCAAAACTATAAACTTTACAATTTCAAAAATAGGGATTACATATAAAAAAATTACAAGATTAATGGCATTGAAAGCACACAAATTTTTGAAGATTAGTACCAAAAGTTGAATAGTATATCTCCGTTATGTTGCTCAAAGCTAGGACATTTGATGCACCATTCCTATGATCTTCGATGATAGTAGATCAAATAGAGTTCATCCTTGTGACTCAAATGTCACAAATTTTGTAATTTTTAACCTATATAATTTCTATTTTTGATATTTTAAAATATCTATTTTTGATATAAACAAGATATTTACAAAAAATATGATATAGAAAAAGTGTCTAACAAATACAAAAAAATACCATAAAATATAAAATTTACAAGAATATTTAACAAAAAAGTTTATTATATTGTTAAATTAAATTTTAAACAGGTAAAATAAAATGAAAACTTTCATCCTATTAAATTCATTTTATTATTATGTTAATTTTTTAATAAAATAATATTATATTGTTTAAAAAGTAATAAAAATGTCAAATTTTTACATAAAGTGTGACCTAAATATCCACTATAAAAGAAAATTGATTTAAATATCTACTTCACATAGAAAAATTGACTCCTACAAACCCCACCCTAAAATATAACACACACATATATATATATTCAATGAAAAATTTATCATTTTTTAAATATTTCACTTAAATAACCCACTTATTAAATTACTTAAATAAATGGAAATAATTAGAGAAATAAATTAATAGTGTATAAGAATAAATTCACCCAAAGCTCATCAGTAATTCCATTAAAAAAAAACCAATGTTCCCTTCAATTTTTATCAAAAACAAAAGAAGCCCTATTACGTTCACTTAGCTTTGCATATTCACGTTATTTCAATTCACAAAACCCCAACCAATCACAAAAGGCAGAGTGAAGCAACAATGTCTAATACAGACAGTTCTGGTTCTCCCAACTTCAAGAAATATGGCGTTCCTTTCTACGCCGTTGCTTGGATTCCCGACAAGGCCGTCCAATTAATTTATAAATCACAAGAGCAACAACCAGAACCAGATCAGACTCAATCCAACGACGATTTCACTTCCTGTGGAAATTATGTGGTACTGGCCGGCGGTGGTGGTGAGGGTCGCAGTGGTATACCGAACGCTGTTGTTGTCGCTCGATTTGATCCCTCTTCCAATTTCCTCACCGATGATCCTGTAAATCTAAATTATGCTGTTTTATATATTAACTTAATTCTATGCGTTACATGTGCTCTACAGGCCGCATTCCATCTTTCTTCCCTAGTTTAACCCCTTTTTTTGGCTTAATCTGATGTACACTAATTTTTTTATGAAAGTACCTGTTCCTTTTGATAGCATCATATATAATTGGTGCTAAATGGGGTTGCATTTTTCAGGTGGCTAAGCTTGGAACTGGGTCTGATTTGCCTTATAGAATGGCAGTTCACCCTGGTGGGGACGGGCTTATTTGTTCATTTCCTGAAAGCTGCAGGTATGTGTCTGTTTTATTTTCTTTTGTTGAATGAAGGAGTAATGTGTTATGTTAGCTTTGCGACGTTAGTACTTAATACCTAAAACTATTACCCAGGCGTGATAAGCCAATGGAGAGATGTTAATGCATCTCAGAAAACTGTGTGGTTGAAAGTTGACTGATGCTTAAGGTCCAAAATTCATTTCTAAATAATGCTTCTCAGAGTTTCATGCGGGGCATTATCACTTGGCAGGGAGCTCGTGTATCTTCATGTACTAAAGTTTTAATGCAGCTAAAAGGAAAATGACAACAAATAATGCAATTAATTTGTATTTCATCAAACAGTAAATACTATTTGTTAAAAAAATAAAAATCAAACATTACATACTGAACACTTTTTTTGTAGTGTGGAATGTTAGTGATTCTTCTCCCAGCCCAAATGGTAATAATTTTTTCGATCCTGGAATCATTTATTGTTCAGATGGTTTGAATGGATTGGAGAAAAGAGTGATAAAGTTGAAAAACTATGTTTGAAGCAGTGTGAGAGAGAGCTCAGCCAGCTGACAGATGTCGGGCAGCAATTAGCATTGGCATTTAACAATGATGGATCCTTACTTGCAGCTGGTGGTGAGGTAGATACCTTTCTTTTACTTGTGAACTCCAAACAAGCCGTGTTCTTTTTCTATTGGAATTTTTTGGTTTAGGATTTAACTCAAGTAGTAAGCTCTGTAATATGTGAAGTAATTTGATTTACATGAAGGGAAGTTCTCTGAAATCTTTTTCTTGGAATTTTTCAATGAAGTTTATGATGACTAGGATAAGCGGTGCATGGAACAAGAAAGCCACAGACAAAGTTAAATAAACAGAGATTAAATGCTTATTAAAAGAATGGTTTAAGATGACCAGTTATGATTTAAAAACAAGAAAGCCACATACAAAGTTAAATAAACTAAGATTAAATGCTTATTAAAAGAATGGTATAAGATGATCAGTTATGATTTAAGGTATAAAGCTCAGGTGATCCATACATAGCTTGTACCACAAGTAGCTGAGGCACCGTGCCTTGCCTTGAGATGTTATAGGTGTGCTCCTTTGTAGAGTTCTTAACTGGGTTTATCTATTTTCATGGAAACACACAACAGAGCCTCAAATTGGTTTGACATCAATTTTCTTAAAAGCTGAAGCCTATGGGAGATGGACCTAACAATTTATTTACTCTTTAATACTCCATATAACGTGCGGAGAGGCTCAAACACTTGAAATTCAGCCACTTGGGATATTGGGGTTTGAACACGGGATCTCGAGGTTTGATACCATGTTCTAGTTGTTGATTACAAATTCTTCCAAAACTCTTCCAATAGCTTAAGCTTTTGGAAGAGTTCGTTTCCTAACACCTTCTAATAGTCTTGTTTTACGCTATTTTCTTTCCTTTATTTTTATTTGTTTATGAGGATTGATCTTATACTTTTATGGGAAATACATATAAAATAAACAAAAAAAATTAGCCGAGCATTTCATGTAATAATCTCACTTTGTGCAGTACAGGATGGCAGTTTAAGGATTTTCAAATGGCCTAGCATGGAAATTATACTTAATGAAGCCCAAGCTCATAATTCAGTGAAGGACTTGGATTTCAGGTTGGGGTTAACAACGTCATTAGAAAATATAAGTGAAAAGTTTTACATCCTTTGCAATGTTGTACTGATATCCTGGATTAATTTGTTTGCAGTCCTGATGGAAAATTTCTCGTCTCCTTGGGAAGTGGTGGCCCATGTAGGGCCTGGGATTTAACTTCATTAACAGTTGTTGCTTCTCTACCAAAGGAAAACGTAAACAATTACTTTGAGTTTTTCCATACGCAAAAGATTATTGCTGCTTAATTTTATGCACGCTAGCATGATTCTTAGATGTGTAGGTTCTGCTTTAAGATCATATGTACCTAGCTAGTGGCTAAAGTTTGCATTCATATATGGCAAATATTTATTTTTATGTTTATGTTTTTCGTTCGATAGTCACTATGGGATTTGAGCTAAATTGTATTATTATAACTTGTATGATATGCAGGATGAAATATTTTGTGCATGCAGATTTTCTCAAACCAATGATAAGAATCAGGTTCTTTATATTGCTGCCGTGACAGGTGAGCATTCTGTAGTAAAACACTTGATTAGTATTGATATAATGCCTACCCTAATCTATTTAGAAAATGTAAATAAATTTTCCATACTTTTGAAAATGTTCACTTGTAGGACAATAAAGAATGTGGTCGAGTTAAGCTAATGGATTGAATCACTCATGTCGCATGTGATGGTTTTTTGGACAACTTAAGTTGTTATGAGAGCAAGTGTCAATGATTTAAAAGAATGGGAATATAACGCTGTATAATATTTGGAATTATTTGAGGGAAAAATTCCATTGACACCCCCTCCCCCGAGGTACAATATTGTACCACAAACATACCAAATGTTGAATTATATAAAACATTGATCGATGCTTGGTGTATTTTTATTAAAACGCTTTTAGACTTGTGTTATGTAGAATTTGGGATAAGGAATCGAGAGAGAAAGAGAGAGATTTGGTGAATTCTTCTAGATATGTTATTCATCTCATTGAGGCTATATATAATCTTACAAAGGAAAGAGAAAATAAAAAGGAATCCTAACAAACTCTAACATTCTAACAAACTGCAATATTAACAACCTCCCTTGCTACGCATTAGAACATGCCACGTGCGCACATATGTGCCAAGCCTAACCAATTCTTCACATATGGGCAGCCTCAAGGCATTGCTCATGGTTGCACGTATCATTTCTCCCCCTTTGAGAATCCTTGTGCTCAAGGATGAAATTAGGGTAGAATTTAGTAAAACGACATTCATTTTCCCATGTGGCCTCCTTTGTAGGGGCTTCTATCCATTTGACCAAAATTTCTAG
Source organism: Hippophae tibetana (assembly GCA_037013495.1). Taxonomy (NCBI): domain Eukaryota; kingdom Viridiplantae; phylum Streptophyta; class Magnoliopsida; order Rosales; family Elaeagnaceae; genus Hippophae; species Hippophae tibetana. The sequence continues at coordinate 133,000,659 of CM072801.1, read as the reverse complement.
TTTGGGTTGATATTTGTTCTTCTGGATCACACGACGAGCTAAGATGGCTTCAGGTTAGGGGATGATAGTGTCGTGATCAGAGACTGGGGGAAGTTGGGTGGAGCTTGGAGTGACTGTTCCCACGTGCTTTTTTAGCATGTTGATATGAAATACATCATGTATGTGAGAATCAGTTGGAAGAGCCAACTTATAAGCCACAGGGCCAACTCGGGCAATGATTCTATAAGGACCAAAGAAATGTGGGGCAAGCTTCGTGGACAAGCGAAAAGTCACAGAAGTTTGTCTGTAGAGTTGGAGTTTAAGGTACACATAATCTCCTTTGAGGAAAGAGACCTCACGCCGATGATGGTCAGCCTGACATTTCATACGATTATGAGTCTGTAGAAGGTTGTGCCTCAGCTCACATAGAATGGTGTCTCTGTCACGTAGGTGCTCATCCAGTGCTTGAACATGGGCAATTCTTGGAACATACGTTAATAAACGTCAGATGGAAGGCCATAGGCTACTTCAAATGGTGTCATCTTGGTGGAGGAGTGAGTGGAAGTGTTGTAAGTGTACTCAGCCCATGGAATCCATTCAAGTCATTTTCGTGGTTGATCCCCAACAAAGCAGCGTAGATATTGCTCAAGGGTCCAGTTGATCACCTTAGTTTGTCCATCTGATTGAGGGTGATAGCTGGAGCTCATGCATAATTTAGTTCCCTGCAATTGGAACAAAGCTTACCAAAAGGAACTGATAAACACCTTGTCACGATCACTGACTATGGTGGTTGGCATGCCATGCAGACGTATCACATTGGTCACAAAGGTCTTGGCCACAGTCATAGTAGTGAATGGGTGCTTCATGGGAACAAAATGAGCATATTTTATCAAACAATCCACAATTACCATGACAATGGTATAGCCATTGGAGGACAACAACCCCTCAATGAAGTCTATTGAGATGTCAGTCCATATTTTGGTAGGAATAGGAAGTAGCTGGAGTAAACCTGCTGGTTTCATGCTATTGGTCTTAAACCATTGGTAGGTATCATATTGCTGTAGGAACTCTTTCAACATTTGGTACAGTTTTGTGCAACAAAAACTTTGTTTGATGCGAGAAAGAGTTTTGTGAAACCCAAAATGCCCCCAATAGGCTTGGAATGACAATCAACCATTATCTTAGGGATTAAAGATGAGTTGGGGCTCAAATATATCTTGTTACCCTTGAACCACACTCCATCTCGTTGGAGGAATTTGTGGGTAGTTGAAGGGGAAGATTTGGTTAACAGTCCTTCATAGAAGGGGTCTTGTTGCACTTTTTTTTGAAGCATGGGCCAACAATCTGTGTGCGGTTAGGAAATAAATAGGAGGTGAAATTCAACTACACGTGAGAGGGAGTCTACACCTTGGTTTTCGTGTCCACGTTTGTATTCAATATCATAATCATAACCAAGGAGTTTTGGAAGCCACCGTGTCTGTGCTGGAGTTGTGATACGTTGTACCAAAAGGTACTTGAGGCTTTTTTGATCCTTGCCTATTGTAAAAGGTTTTCCCAGGAAGTATAGGCGCCATTTGATGGCCTTGATGATGGCCAACATTTATTTCTCATAGGTGGATAAGGCCAATGCTGATCCTTTTAGGGCTTCAGTAAAGTATGCCACTGGTCTGTTTTCTTGGATAAGGATGACCCTAAGTCCAATTCCACTAGCATCACATACAATCACAAATCGTCGAGTAAAATCTGGTAGGTGCAAGATTGGTGGGGACGTTAAGGCTTTTTTAAGTTGTTTGAAGGCATTCTCAGTTGCTTCATTCCATTGGAATCCTTCCTTGCTCAATAAACGAGTTAGGGGAGCTACAATGCTACCAAATTAACGTATGAGTTTCCTGTAATAATCAGCTAACCCGAGGAACCCTCGAACTCTTTTTGCTGTGGTTAGAGTTGGCCAATCAATGACAGCCTAAAGCTTGGAAGGATTCACTGAGACACCTTGCTCTAAAACATGTCCCAAGTACTTAACTTGTAGCACTCCAAACCTGCATTTTGGACTCCTTGGCATACAGGTTGTTAGTTACTAAGATTTGGAGAATAGCTCGTAAATGTACTAGGTGGTCTTCCCTTGATCGTTAGTATATCATAATGTTATCAAAGAAAACTAAAATAAACTTTTGAAGGTAGGATCGAAAGAGGTCATTCATGAGGCTTTGGAAAGTAGATGGAGCGTTGGTGAGACCAAATGACATCACTAGGAATTCATAATGGTCCTCGTGTGTTCGAAAGGCTGTCTTAGGAATGTTCTCTTCATGGATTCGTATTTGATGATATCTTGAACATAAATCTAGTTTGAAAAAACTCTAGCTCCATGGAGTTCATCTATGATAGGGATGAGATATTTATATTTAACTGTGCTTTCATTCAAAACCCTATAGTCCACATAGAATCTCCAGCTGCCATCATCTTTCTTGACTAGCAGAGCTGGTGAGGAAAAAAGGGCTGTTACTAGGCCTCACCAAACCAAATTGCAAAAGCTCCTTAACCATCTTTTCGATTTCTGTTTTCTGGTAATATGGGTAACGATATGGCCTTTACATTGACTAGCCCTACATTAGGCTGCAAGGGAATACGATGATCTTGCAATTGCCTAGGTGGTAAACTGGTAGGAGGTTCAAATATGTGTGAGAACTCTGTGAGCAGACTTCTTATCTCTGGAAGGTTTGAATTGGTTTCAAGGCTGTTATGGCTGTCTGAGGGAAAAATTTGGAAAAACAGCCAGATGCTTTGTAGCCGATTGCATTCCTTGTTAGTTAGAGCTACAATGTTGGTTTGTTCTAGTTTCTGAAACGTATGGTAGGTTCCTCCTACCTTGAAGCTTAGGGTGAACTTCTTATAATCCATCTCAACAGGGACAAGAGGGTTAGGCTATTGCACTGTCTAGCACATTCTATCTTCTCATGATTAGCCACCATGACTTCAAGTTTCTTATTCTTTACTACGGTTAAGCCAAATTGAGAAATTAAGGTTTGGTCAATGAAGTTATGGGTACTACCTCCATTTATCAACACTAGCATCTTTTTATTTTTTAGCTTACCCATAGCTCTGAGGGTTTGTGGATGCGTGGTGCCTGCTATGGCATGGAAGGAAATCTCTGGTACCAATTTTTGAGGCTCTTGTTCAGGAAGGGATTCTTCCATGTCATATGGGGGTTCCTGTGGTGAATCTTCAATCATAATTAGCTGAGATTGCGTGCAGCGGTGGCCAACCACAAATTTCTCATGACAGTAATAACATAATCCTTTGTCCCTCCGTTCACGTGCTTCATGGTTGGTAATTCTTCGAAAGGGCACTGATGGAGCTGTTGAACTTGAGTTCGGACGTTGGTTGGAGGGAGGTCCCAACACACCAATCGTGGAGTTGGGTGATTGCTTTGATGGGGGCTGGTAGCAAGGGAGTTGAGTAGACTTCTTTTGTAACTGATCTCTTTCTTCAATTAGCCTGGCTACGCCAATGACATCAACCAATGTTTGAGGTTGCTTGATTTTGACATTAATGCGAATTTCATCTCTTAGTCCAGCAATGAAGCAACCAATTAGGAATTCTTCTGGTAAGCCATCAACTTTGTGGGAAAACTTTTCAAAAGTTTCCTGATATGTTGCGATGCTCGTGGTATGTTTAAGGCGAGTCAAGGTCTCAGAATGATCCTCATAATCTGTTGGTCCAAATCTCAGTTGTGGAGCTTTAGTGAACTCATCCTAGGTGAGTGGTTCATGAAATTTGGTAAGCCACCGGTGCCATTGCAAGGCAATGCCTTCCAGATGGAAGGAAGCCAACTGCCATGTCAAGTGCAATGTTAGTGAATTTAAAATATTGCTCTGCCTTATAAATCCAGCCGGTGGTATCCTTGCCAACAAATTTTGGGAAAGACAGCTTCAGGTGAGGATGAAGGTGGTCTAGATTGGATCGAGAAGTGTGTGGATGGGGGTGTGAGGTTTCTTCCCTTGCAAAGGGGTTGATTTTAGGTGTACTACGAGACGCTCGCAGAGCCTATAGCTCGGTGAGCACGGCCTGTAAGGTAGCCTCAACTTGGTTGAAGCCAGTCTCATGTCTTGCGAGAGTTTCCGTGACATCATTGTGAAACTCAGCGTTGACTTGCCTCGGGTGTCCATGACTCTGATACCAAATGTTATGTAGAATTTGGGATAGGGAACCGAGAGAGAAAGAGAGAGATTTGGTGAATTCTTCTAGATATGTTTTTCATCTCATTGAGGCTATATATAGCCTTACAAAGGAAAGAGAAAACATAAAGGAATCCTAACAAACTTTGACATTCTAACAAACTCCCTTGTTGTGCACTAGAATGTGCCAGCGTAACCGTCTCTGCGCCCACGTTCTTGCATCTGTGCCAAGCCTAACCAACTCGACGTTGCTCATGGTTGCATGTATCAACTTTATGACATTATAAGATTCTTTTAATTCTGTCTCTCTCCTTTGTTACTCTGAGTATAGCAACATTTTTGTAATAAAAAAATCAATTCTTTCACTCATAAACTCTTATGACTCACAGCTCCTAAGATTTTGTAAATGTAATTCTTAAGAAAGCATTAAAAAGTTATTATCATTATTAGTGTTAATTATAAAGAAAGGAAAAAGTGCAACTCTTAGACAAACATGACTTTTAAAATTCTTTAAAATTTATTCCCAATTATTGTTTGTAACCTCCTGCATCATTTTCTTAGGATCATCATAAAACTCAAATTTAAAACCATATAATACCTAATTCATATCAAAATTAAGTCATTAAACAAAAAATTAATCAAAATCAACAAATAAATATAAGCCGAGCTCTCCATAAAAAAGACTATCAACTGTTATATATAAGGCAGTTGTTGGGTTGTGAAATTATGCAGGGAGAAAGTGAAGAGGGTAGAGCTTTCAAATGGAAGTCCTCTCCCTCTTCATCTTTTTTTTTCTCTATTATGTTATATACGTTTTTATACTTTATCTAGTTTATATTTTTAAATAAATAGTAAGTAAAAATAATAAAAAATATAAAAGGTTTAAAATTTTACAAAACTGCCACATTATTTTGTTAGGAACTTAGATATCCTGGGGAGCTTCATGATATAATGACAAACCCCAATGGGTGTTATTGATATTAATCCATTATTTAGGAGTTTAAAGGTTTTAGAAAATGTATTTACAATATTTTTATAGTGCTAGCATAATGATTTAATGGTCAAGTATGATGTTAGTGCCATTTTTTGTTATTGTGGGGATTTTATCATTATTATTTGAACTGGGTCCAAAATATAATAACATGGAGATCACTGATGTAAATAACCCTTTAAACTGATTCTCATCTATTTCTCCATTCAGTAATCTATATCATGCATTTCGTAAGTGACCAGGTAAAGGAGGAAGTGTGTTGACATGGGACACGGCTACATGGAGGAGGGTTGGTTCAAGGTCTGTTGTTCGGGACACAATATCTGCCTTTAGTGTTTCAGCTGATGGAAAGCTCTTTGCATGGTAAAGTTCCTCATTTGTTGTTTATTTCATCTAAGTTGATATTTCTTTGATCACTATGTTAAGATGCGAATGTTTGTTTAAGGTTGGAAGCATATAATTAAATGCTTGGTCTTTGGATGTACAAAAGGCACAATGTAATTTTTGATTATGTTCTAAGAAACAAATACACAATTCACTATGAACACTTTGCACCTTATATTGTGAGCAATACAATGAAATGCACAAGGACTAGGATGAATTCAGCTATTTTGTTTCTATCATTGTCAAGTACATAACATTTGAGCAAAAACAATTTTGCTTTCTTTGAACTTCTCCCTTTTCATGGAAATATCTTTCTTTTATATGGAGAATAGTCAACCGAGTAACCCCAGAAAAATATCATTCATATCCCTGAGATTCATCCATTATCAAGAACGATAATCACATTGAGGTTAGATGTATTATAACAAATAACCCCATCAAGAATGATAACTTTTTCATCCATCATCTCTCACATATTTTTCATTTATGCTAAATTGTTGAAACACCCTTTAAAAATTATAAAAAAAATATTTTCTTATTTACTATATTTGTTATGGTTAAAAAATAAAAATTTGCACTAAATAAAGAAATACAAAAATATAAAAGCTTATTTAAATAAAAAATAATCCTAAAAAATTAATATAATATTCTTGATTTCTTTTCTCCCTCATATCTCTTTATCTCTCTCATCAATAATTTTTAAAAAGTATTTCTGTTTTTTTCTACATTGTCCAAAATTCTTTCATTGTTATATTTATTAATTAGAAAATTGTAATTTTTTTTAAATTTTTTGACAATGTCATAAAAAATAAAAAAAATTGATTTTTGGTACAATTAACATAAGAATACGTGTTTATATTAATTGGATAGTTTATTAAAAATGAGTTTATTAAAATTTAATCCAATTATTTTTATTTTTATAAATTAGTTCAATTTGTTAATTTTATCATTAATTTCATTGTAAATGTTAAAATTGAAAATATTATGTTATTTTAATAATTACATCTTGGGTTATATGCCATTAAATTTAATTAAAATCGAACCATAAACATTTGTAGATAATTAAAAAAAAATTAACCATTTTACTGCATATGATTTGGGATAAATTAAAAAAAACAATTTTATTTATGGTATGTATTTCAATTTATTTTCTTAAATGATAATGTGTGTATATTGTTTTTAGTTTTATATGCATTTATTTATTTTTCTAATTTTTATGAACTATATTATTAGAATAAATTAAAAATATAACATTTTTATTTTATTTAATATATTAGTTTAGTATTATTTAACTTTTAAATATGAGATTAAAATTTTAGCTTAAAATCAAAGATACTGTTCGATTTTAAACATATTACAAAAATGCCATCAATTAACCATTATCTTTAATTCGGTTAAAGTCAAGATCATTTTTGATATTTTTAAAAAGTTAGGAGTATTTGTGAAGAATATGAAAATCTTGAGGGTATTATTGATATTTTCCGGAGTAATTCCTTTACTTCCGTGGAAATGCAGTGGTACAACTCAAGGTGATATCTTTGTCATGAATTCAACCAGTATGCGGATCCAACAAGCGATTAGAAAAGCACACCTAGGCTTTGTAACTGCAATGAGATTCTCTCCTGATTCAAGGTCGGGTACAACCTTTTGGAGTAATGATTTCTATTCAGTAATTTTCACCTATAATTTTACCGTTTTAGATACTGATGTCTGGAAACATTCTACCTCTCAATATAGGGTTCTGGCTTCTGCATCCCTTGATTCAAGTGCAAGGGTGACACTTATTCAAGAAGAGAAGCATAAGGGTAGGTGTTTCACTGTTCCCTCTTTTACTGTTCTTTTATTTTGTTTTTCCCCAATAAGGGAGGGGTTCCCAACAATTGCTCGAATTGTTAAGCACCTTTGAAGACTCCTCAGGGGTTGCCATGGATAAAGTAATATCCCCATTATAATATATTTATATATAAAAATAGTTAAAAATTTAGAAAAATCAGTTAATTAAACCAAAACATTTCCAATATGGTTAGATTTTCTTTTCGTCACAAAAAGGGGTAGGGGGAGCCAGATATAGGACAACATTCCAACCCCAATTTTTTTTAGATTACCAGCCAATTGTTAATTAATGCACCAGAAGCTCAGTCCGGGGAGGGGATTCTGAGATCCAATAAATATGGTGATATTACTTAATGTTGACTTCCTGTTGCAATAATTAAACATTTTCAGTTTTTTCTAACCTTCAAATCCGAACTCTGCTCGGAACTGAGAAAAATAAACGCAAAACCTCAAAACCAAATTGATAGAGGAAAAAAAATCAAGGTTTAGTTTGCTCTTAGTTTAGGTTTTCCCTTCTTTTCTTGTTCTATTTTCTATCTTTCTTTTTTCACCGTTTTTTTATTTTTTCCTGAAACAATTTTCACTTTATGTTGTTGCAACTGTACATATTTTTGAGTTAGGGAACCTGAAATATATATATACTAGTTTTGGATCCTTGCATACGCATGGGTTGATGTTTCAAATTTTGATAAATATATGACAATGTTGATTGTTGAACAATAATTATTGTTACTCCTAAATTTTTTTTTGGGTTAGAAAATAGAAGAAGAATAAATATAATTTTTCCTTTAAGTTGCTTTTATTTTTTTATTTTTTTGATAATATTTTAAGTTTATTATATTATTGCTATTGATGCTAAAATTTTATATAAAGGTTTGCATGATACTTTTAAAGAAAATAATTAATTAGTTTGTTACTTTAATAAATAATGAATATGTTATAATAACTATTTTATGAACAGTATGTGTGTTAATTATTGAAATAAAAATCTAAACATGATACAAACATGGTGCAATTTGACATGATAATGACAATATTTGTATAATTTTATTTATTAAATAAGTCAAATGTATTATGATATGTAAATAAAAGTGTGGATAATTAATATTTTTATTATTGATTAAGAGGTTAATCGACATGAACACGATAGATACAATCTTGTCAAACTTAATAAACATATAAGAATTTTGCTTAAAAATAATGTATATTAGTTGAATATTTTTCAATGTGATATGTTATGGTTTTAACACGAAAATGAGTGATTTAACATAAATATGAATGAATAGGCATGAATCACATGAATAATCTCCCTTAATGTGATTAATACAATTATTAAAGAATAATAATGCAAAATCAATACTCGATAAAACTAGTAAATCAACTATTCTTATTAGAATGGAGAGTCGAATTGGTTCTTTGCTAAGTTAATAGGTATCATTTAGTCCCCTACTTATAAAATGTGTTATAAAGTTATTTTGCTTGTGAAAAATTAACTTTGTTCCTTTACCCATATTGGAATGCTCGTATGAGAGCATTTCTAGATCTATAGATGATACTATCTGGAACCATTACTTTATGGTTGGAAATCACTTACGATTATGAAAGATAATATATTCACTCTTAAACCTAAGAACGAATGGATCAATCAAGATAAAACTAGTAACTAGAATAAAAAATGTATTAATACTACTTTTAGTGTTATGTCAGCTGATCAGTTTCATCATATTATTAATATTGATACTGTTAAGCATGTTGGGATATTTTAGAGGTTATCTATGAGGATACCACATAAGTAAAACAAACTGAAGTTCACATGCTTGGTAGTCAATTTGAAAATGAGTGATTTAACATAAATATGATCTTATAAATGCATTGACCGGTCTTGACCTGTTCATTAAATGAGTAGGAGTGAATCACATGAATAATATCCCTTAATGTGATTAATACAATTATTAAAGGATAATAATGCAACATCAATACTTGTTAAAACTAGTAAATAAACTATTCTTATTAGAACGGAGAGTCGAATTGGTTCTTTGTTAAGTTAATAGATGTCATTTAGTCCTCTAACTTATAAAATGTGTTTTAAAGTCATTTTGCTTGTCAAAAATTAACTTTGACAAGTAAAATGAGAGCTTTTCTAGATCTATAGATGATAGTCTCTAGAACTCATTACTTTATGGTTGGAAATCACGTACGGTTACAAAAGATAATATAGTCACTCTTATACCTAGGAAGGAATTGATCAATCAAGATAGAGCTGGTAGCTATAATAAAAAATGTATTAATGATACTTTTAGTGCTATGTTAGCTGATCAGTTTCATCGTATTTTTAATGTTGATACTGTTAAGCATGTTTGAGATATTTTAGAGGTTGTCCATGGGGGTATCATATATGTAAAATGAACTAAACTCACATGCTTGGTAGTCAATTTAAAAACAAGCGATTTAACATAAATATGATCTTATTAATGAATTGATTGGTCCCAACCTGTTCATTGAATGAGTAGGCATGAATCACATGAATAATCTCCCTTAATGTGATTGATGCAAGGATAATAATGCAAAATCAATACTCAATAAAACTAGTAAATCAACTATTCTTATTAGAATGGAGAGTCGAATTGGCTCTTTGTTAAGTTATAGGTGTCATTTAGTTCTCTAACTTATAAAATGTGTTTTAAAGTCGTTTTGTTTGTGAAAAATTAACTTTGTGCCTGATACTTTTTTCACAAGTAAATGGATTTAAAAAATACATTTTATAAGCAAAAGTATTTAAAAACATATTTTTTTAAGTTAAAGAACTAAATACTATCTTTTACAAAATCAGGACCGTCATTATATTTTTTCCTAAAAAATATATTTATAAATATTTTGGTATTTATTGTTGTAGAAGAAATATTATAAAAAATACGAGATTAACGATGAAAGGTTTGGGTAATAATGTAAAATTGATACACAATAAATCTACTAAAATAACTATGTATTATAATATTTATTTTATAAATATTTTGATAGTTATTAATTAAAAAAAATACACGAATGATGACGAAAGATTAATGCTTCAATATATAAAAGAAATGATATATTTTTCACTCTTTAGTAAAAAAGTTTTTCTTTTTCATTTCTATAATTGCAAACATTATCTTTCTTATTGTATTTTTAGAGGTCCTAATTTTGTGCACAATTTTTTTACACCGTCGTATTTTAAAAGTTGAGATTTATAAAGGATATAAGAGAGAATTGCTGATTTAAATCTCAACCTTAAATAAAAGATGGTACAAAATTGTGTAATATTTCAATGCTATTGATCCTATCCCTTTATTTTAGTATCAAACATGTCGCTTTACCTAGTGTATGTACCTTACTTTGTCCATCATGTGTTAGGGAGGTGGTGAGTTCTGACATTACCATTATTGCTTTATTTTCTATGGGTGTATTGGTATTTTTTTTTGTTTTCCATCCCTTATATTATTAACTCACTTTGTTTTATTTATATCATATAAAGAATAAAAGGAAACAAAAAATTATTAAACATAATTTTGTCAAATAAATATTATTGGGAGCAACTCCTTTTTAATATAAGAGTGTGTGTATGTATGTTCACACACATGTTGACAAGTGTGGCCTCTTTGCAGGGAAATTGAACTTATGGGTCATTTTATTGATAATTGTGCTTGCCATTGCTGCATATTTCCTGAGGAGTTCCCAGAGTTATATGTCATTTACTAAAATGTAAAATTCCACCAGTAGTTTTGCTGGAAAATTTGAAGTTTGCATAAAACAGCTTTGTGCTTCTGAAAGTCCAATTTTCAGAACAAACGTTTGATTGAATTACCAGGCTTCGTGTATGCCGACTGAAGAGGGTGTATTGCAGCTGCATGTTTAGCTATAAGTAATATAATCAGTTTCAGGTTGAGTACAAGCATGTACAAGTATTACTTAATCGTTACTAGCAAAAGAGATGTCATTATGCCCTCATGAGAATCGAAATTTTTTGGGAAAAACTTTGATTTTAACACCTGTGGTAAATGCCTCTGGGATGGGGTGGGTTGGGAATTATCCTCTCCATCCTGCCTATCTTCCGTTTTCTATTTTTTTTAAATATATTATATATTTGTAAAATTTTATAGTTAAATAATATGAATGTTGATCAAAAATAATATTTTTATAAAAAAATAAATACTTTAATTACGAAAATTCTATATTACTATAAATGAAACATAAATTATTATAAGAATATTTTTTTGTCACAAATTGTGGTACAATTATAAATAATGTGTTAGATAATTAATAATTAAAATAGTTGAATGCATTTTTTAGTTTATAATTAATTGTTACATTAATTGTGGTAATATGTAACTCGTGGTAAATATTTTTTTATTATAATAATTGTTAAACTAAAAATATAAATAATTTAATATATTTTAAATTTGAATTTATTAGATTTAATTATATAATAAATAAATATATTTGAGGTTTTATGAGTATTTAGGTTATTGAAGATTTAATTTATAATAATTTATTTATTAGATTGGAATCCTTGAAGACCCATTAAAAAAGGAAAACATTCAATGGGAAAATCTTTTCTTGTTGCTTGTAATATTTAAATATAAATGGGGATATCTTTCTCAATCTCTTCTTGTGCCATTGATATCATTGCTTGAGAGCTCAATATTTCGACATTTATTAAATATATGTATAGTTTATGTCCTTTTCTTTTTAGATTAAATGGTATCTCCTTAATTAAATAATTAATTTGATCGCTGGGTGTGTCACGAGCTCTACAATGACAGTGGTACTGAAAGGAGTAAATATCATTAACACCCTCATAATTTTATTCAAATATAATAGAAGTCTTATGTTTTAAAATATTGTTAATAAATTCCATTTTGATTTTATGTACGTAATTACATGCACGTCTTTATTTAATTTTGTGTATTTATTTGGATATTATTTTAAAATTATTATTTTTTTTTTTATATTATATATATATATATATATATATATATATATATCCAAATTATATTTTAAAGAGTTCAAATAAAATAATAATTGACCAAAAAATAATTTCAATTTTAAATTGTATTTTTTAAATAAAAAAATATACGTAAGACGTAGCGTTAGTTGACTTGTTGAACCTACGCTATACACGTGGATAGTGTAAGTTCAACACGTCAACCCATGCTATGTTTTATATATATTTTTTATTTAAAAAATATAGTTTAAAATTAAAATTATATACTACAATGTTTTTTTTGGTTAATTCTTATTTTATTTGATTTTAACTATAAACATGTACGTACATAAAATTAAGTATCGAAACAAATACACAAAATTATATAATTTTAAAAACTAATTGTCTAAAAAAAAAGAAAAAATTATACTATATATATATATATCCAAATTAAATTTTAAAGAATTCAAATAAAGTAATAATTGATCCAAAAAAAATTTCAATTTTAAACTACATATTTTAAATAAAAAAATACATGTAGAACGTAGTGTCGGTTGACGTGTTGAATTGACACTACACATGGATAGTGTCGATTCTACACGTCAATCGATGCTATCCACACGTATTAATCCATTTCTCTTCTCTCTTCTTTCTTCATCAAAATGTTTTTTTTTAATTTGTGCAGCAACAATAAACTTCAAAACTTAGTTCACCTTCTCCATTTTTTCTTATTTTTTAGCCACCTCCGATCACTATTTTCAACGTCGTTTTATGGGTTATATTCCTATCCTTATTATATTTCAGATCCCATATTTTTTTGAGCGAAATACTCAAATTTTTTATACCCATTTTCTCACTTACAAAACACTCATTTTTTCTTCATTTCCTTTATTTAGTCACTTCATTTACTCTTGTAAGTATTTCTATTAATTATATGCACTTATTATTCAGTTTACTTTATTTTTTGTATAAATTTTTTATTTATGTATGTTTTGTATTATGTTTGTTATTATATGTTTGACTTATTTTTTGTGGAAATAATATATGGATGTTTTGGGTTTGAGGGACTGTAATATTTACCGTACGTGGATAAATTTATTTACATATAAATAATTATATTTTATTAAGTAAAAGTAATACAATTGTAAAATGATTAAAATGATAAATTTTTGTATTATGTATGTTTTGGTATATATTATAAAAATTAGGGAATTTATATATAATAATACTTGAAATATATTGATTGGATACATAATTAATATGCTTAATTAATGTCATTAATAGAAAATGGACAAATTTTGGATGTAAAAGTGCAAAATTGAGTAGGACTACATTTCTGGAATTGAAAGTTTCATGGAATTTGCTTGTAGAAATAGTAATAATGAAATTAGTATGATTCGATACCCATGTGTTAAATGTAAAAATGAGCGATTTCATGAAGTTGACGAGGTTAAGTATTCCATTATCCGTAGTGGTATTCTTTTGAGCTATAAATGTTGGTATTATCATGAAGAAAATATTGATAATACTCATGGGGAAGAGATAAATAAGAATGTAATTGGATTACATATATCTTATCATAATGTACAGACAAAAAATATATTTCATGGTGTTGAAGATGAACTATGTGAGGATGATCTCGAAACCTATAAAAAACTTCTAGAAGATGCCAAAAAATTGTTGTATCCAAAATGCAAGAAATACACTAAAATGTTGGGATTGGTTCATTTGTACAATGTGAAGGCAAAACATGGTTTTTCTAACAAGGGATTCACAAAATTACTAAATCTACTAGTCGATATGTTTCCTTAGGGTATTGAATTTCCATCTTTAATGTATGAAGTGAAGAAATCTCTTAATCGATTTGGCATGGAATATCATAAGATTCATGCTTGTCCAAATGATTTCATTCTTTATAGAAAAGAATATGAGACATTGGATGATTGTCCAATGTGTAAAGAATCGAGATGGAAGCATGGTGCAAATGAGACAACACATAAGAAAGGCGTGCCCGCAAAGGTTCTTTGGTACTTTCCTCCGATTCTTTGCTTTCAAAGGTTGTTCAAAAGTAAAGAGACATCAAAGATGTTGACTTGCCATTCAGATAATTGATTTGATGATATGGTGCTACATCATCCTTGTGATTCTCTAAATTGGAAAGTAGTAGATAATTTATCTCCTCAATTTGCATCTGATCTGTGCAATATTCGTCTTGCCATTGTTTCTGATGGAATTAATCCATATAGTTCATTTAGTAGTAGATATAGTTGTTGGCCAGTAATTATGGTAACATACAACCTTCCTCCCTGGTTGTGTATGAAAAGAAAATTCATGATGTTAACATTATTGATCTCAGAACCGAAACAACCTGGTATTGATATTGATGTATATTTGCAGCCTCTGATAGATGATTTAAAGACGTTGTGGAATGATGGTGTAAATGTTTACGATGCACTTAAAGAAGAACACTTTAACTTGATGGGGGTCCTTTTATGGACAATTAATGATTTTCTTGCCTATGGAAACATATCAAGACATGCAACAAAAGGTTACAAGGGATGCCCTATATGTAGTGATGGAACTTCTACAACTTATATTGTTCATGGACGAAATATGTCTTATAGAAGACATAAAAGATTTTTTTTCATCTGGACACAAGTTTAGATACCAAAAGAAACCGTTTGATGGTGAAGAAGATCATGATTATGCACCCCAGTCTTTTCAAGGTGTTGAGATATTAAAGCAATTTAATTGTACGACATTCAAACGATATGGAAAGATGAAAAAAATACTCACTAAGGTAGGGAAACGAAAAAGGTCAACTAATGAAATATGTGAAAATGAAAAAGAGTTTGAATCAGTATCCCATGGTTATTGGAGTAAAAAAATCAATATTTTGGGAATTATCTTATTGGAAAGATCTACACTTTCATCACATCTTAGATGTCATGCACATTGAGAAAAAAGTATGTGAGAGCTTGATTGGTACTTTACTTAATATACTTGAAAAAACAAAGGATTGAATTAAAACAAGACTGGATTTAAAAAAAAACTAGGCATACAACCTGAATTGGCACCAAAGGTGGAAAGTGATAAGAATCGAACATATTTTCCACCAGTATCATATACAATGCCAACAAAAGAAAATGATGTGTTTTGTAATTGTTTGAAGGGTGTGAAAGTTCCTGATGATTACTTATCCAACTTAAGAAATTTTGTGTTTATCACTGATAATAAATTTATGGATTGAAATCACACGACTGTCATATCTTAATGCAATAGTTATTACCAATTGCTATTAGATCAATTCTTCCAAAATATGTTCGATTATCAATAATGCATCTTTGGTTATTCTTCAATACAATATGCAAGAAATATATATCAATTGGCGAGTTAAACTCTTTACATAAAGATGTTGTAGAGACTTTATGTCTAATTGAAAAATATTTTCCTCCTTCTTTCTTCGATATAATGATTCACTTGTGTGTTCATTTAGTTCGAGAGGTTCAATTATGTGGTCCTACTTACTTAAGGTGGATGTATCATTTTGAGAGATATATGCAAGGCCTTAAAGGATATGTAAATAATAGAAATCCACCTGAATGGTGCATGGTGGAACACTACATTGTTGAAGAGACCATTGAGTTTTGTTTTGAATACTTTACTGGTTGCACTGAAATTGGGAATCCTACGCATAAGTTGTTCCATTTATGCAAAAAATATTTTTTATTTAACTATTAATGATGATACTTCATATATCTTTAATAACATTACAGGATGCATTTAAACTTATTGAAGACTGATCCTCGTTATAAAAAAAAGGAGAAAAATGGTTGTATGATAAACATAAGCGAGAGCTTATTAATTGGTTTCGCAACCATGTAAGTATCACATACAAAAATTCATTAGTACTTAGATCTATGCAATGTTTTAAAACTTTGCTTTAAACACATTTCATGTTTTTGTATACATAGATTCGAGATGAAATCAAGAAACCCAATCATAAAATAACAGAAAGTTCAGAATGACTTGCACATGGTCCAAAATTTGATGTCAAATCATTTTATAGTTTCACAATAAATGGATCGAGGTTTACGACTCAAGCTAGGAACAAAGTCCGAGTAAATCAGAATTGTGGTGTGAAGATGGTTGCACAAATTATGCAATTTTCCAGCTCAATAGATGGTAATCATGTACTTTCTGATAGAACATATTATGGTATAATTCAAGAGATTTGAGAATTGGATTATAAGGTCTTCCATGAAACAGTTTTCTTGTGTGATTGAGTCAAAAATGTTATCAATATTGGTTATAAAATAGATGATTTTGGATTTACCCATGTAAATTTATCCAAGATAAGTCACACTAATGATCCTTTTACGTTAGCACTTCATGCAAAACAAGTATTTTACGTGAGCGATCAAATTGACACAAGATGGTCTGTTGTGTTAACGCCTCCACAAAAGGAGTTTTACCATTGTGATGCTTTAGAAGATGACGACCCTATGCTTGATACATTAACCAATATTAGTAATTTCTCAAACAACTTTCCTAATGTATATGATAATCTAGTTGATGACGATGATTCTTCGTCATGAGCTCGAAGTGATTGTGAAGGAATATATGTATACGATCAACAACCTAATTAAACATAACGTATGTTCTATATTGTTGTAATAGCTCTTGAATGTTTATATATATGTATGTTCCTAAAATTGTCAATTAATTTATATTTCTTCATTGTTTGCAAATATTTCATGGATCCTCGGGTAACACAACTTGTAGATCCAAATGATCCATTGGGGCATTTGAAAAAAATGGATTGAGCGAATATACTTGATGCTCCACTTAACCCAGATGATAGAGTACCCATTCTATTTGATGCTACTGGTAATCCAACAGGGGGAAATGGCCAACAATTGAAATCCTCTATTGGTAGACTTGTGAAGTCTAGTATACCAATCAATATAAATGATTGGACTCAGGTTGATGAAGATGAAAAGTTCAAAATATGGAAAACCATTTGTGTAAGTCTCTTATATTTTATAATCAATTACATATATTATATCTTTTTTATATTATATCTAATATTTTGTGGTGTGTTTTTACAAAATCGTTACAAAGTTGATGACACTTGGAAGAGCAAGTGTTATAAGATTGCAAATAAGGCATGGCTGGAATACAAGACTTCCAAATTGGCAAAAAATTATGTGTTTTCATAATTAGAACCACTCGATGAAGTAGAGCTCTACAAATTTCCTGAAGAACGTCACTAGATTACACCTCAAGTTTGAAAAGACTTCGTGGATTATAGACGTATGGATGAATTTCAAATTATTAAGAAAGAACATCAAAATATACAAATGCATAACATTCTTCCTAACCATACTGGGAGGTCTTCAAATCTTGAAGTTAGATATAGAATGACATTATTAATTTGTGTTAATTTATAATTTGTTTATATTTATTTTTCTCAATTTAATTTCATGTCATGGTTAATAATTTTTTTATAATTTATGTAGGAAGCTGAATTGGATAGACCGGTTACTTGATCTGAATTGTACATAGAAACAAAGACTCAAAACGAAGAAGTCAAGACTGATGACTAAGCGAGGAGAAGAACAACTAAATAAATTGGTTAGTAATTTTGGTTGACATACTGTCCATATGATTTTTAATAATTGATGTAATAATGCATGATATGTTTGTGTGCTTTATTATTTGTAGAGAGTTGTTCAAGAATAAATACCTAGGGGCGATATAATCGAAGAGCTTGGGAGAGATGCTATGTATCATGCATTCGGATGCGAGCATCTTGGTCGTGTTAGGGGAGGTAGCCAATATGATGGTTATATGAAGTATTTTAATATTCCAAAACAAAAGCCTCAGACAATCAGTAAGGAGAAGTACACTAAAATTGAAGAAGAACTCAATGTTAAGTGAGATTGCCACTATAAAAGAATATCAATCACAACACATGTTAGGCATGACATCATTCTATAATCAGGGCATGCAATATTGTCCAAGCATGCAACCGTCCAAACATGCAACCATCCATGCTAGGTATGCCACCCATGCAATCTCATGATGGTCAAACTATATTCAGTATGAGATATAGTCATCCTATTGGTCCTTCCTTTATGTCAGGAATGCATATGCAATCAAGTAGTGGTTCATTTTCTCCAATGCAATCTACGTATTCATACCATCAATCATATCACGATGAACGTTTTGGTGAGAATGTACATCCAATAGCTACCCCACATGGGAGTCCTCCTCTATTTTATGAATCATATGTGGTAAGATTTTAATTTTTGGTGTAGATAATCTATTATTTTTATTTCTTATTATATGTTTTATTTATTATATATAACACTTACATTTTTTACAGAATATGATTTTTTTGTTGAAACATCATTCATCAATAGACTTTGTTGCTATTGGAATGGTACAACAATTGAGCGATGATTAGATGATTCATAATAAATATTTGCCTAATCATTGGCGAATAGTAATTGATCAATCATTGCTCCATGATTGTCCACTACCTGTGTCTTCTGATGGTACCATAGTCCAAAAGGTGGTTGGACAGTAAATGGCTTGGTCGTCGATTCAAGTTGTTCTAATTTTTGACGTGATACTATTTTTTAACTTAAAATATAACACTTGTTTACTACTATTATTTTATTATATCTTTTTTTGTTACTAACATACATAATATTTTTTCTTTAGTCTATTATTCCAGAACTATTAAATGCGGCACATTTAAGAGATACGAAACAAATATCTCATGCTAAATCTATATCTAGTGGCCAATCATCGCACATTAATTCATTTAAGAAGAAGCCTTGGAAAATGTATAGTTATGATTATGCTTTAAACTTAAGCAGAATTCTTGGCGCTTTGATGACTATTATTGTAAGGGCATCTAACATAAATGATGGATGAACTGTGTCATTTCCTATAGAAATTTTTGGTGTAGACCTCGACCAAACTTATATATTGATCGAGTGCATATTGCAACTATTTAAATATCAAATGATCGATTTAAGTATAATTCAAGTGTGGACAAGGTGAGTCCTAAATCTGTTCATTTTCTTTCATTTATGTAGAACATATATAATTATATTTATATTATCTAATTACTTATATATAAGACGTGTTATTATCGACTTTAACATAATCACTCCTCACATTTAGCAATATTCTATGATTCTTCATATGCCAATCAATATCAAGAGAATGCTGTTAGCATCAGAGCTAAACAATTATATGATAGGGTATTAACGCTTAACAGAAATCAAAAGTTGACAATCCCTTGGCCACTAAGGTTTGAAGAAGGCCAAGATCATTGGATGTTGGAAATCCTTTATTTGTTCAATAATCATGTTTGGTACTATGACTCAGCTTCCATAGAACTGAGTAAAGATATAAAAATAGTTGTTGAAATGTAAGAGTTATAGCTAGCTATTGGTTTCTTCTATTTTTTTGTAATATTTAATAAAAAACTAACCGTTTTAAACCTTGATAGGGCATGGAAGCTGTGGAACAAGTTTAGGGGTATTTCCCTTAAAAAATCTCATAAGCTTATATGGAAAAAAGTTATGGTATGTATAAGCGAATATTAATAATTTTATTGATTTTACTATTGAATAATAAAGATGTTCGAATATGAAAAATCATGTACACTTGTTTTTTGTAGGTTCCACAACAAAATAATGGAGTCATGTGTGGTTATTATGTCATGAAGTTTATGAGCAAAATCATCACAAATATCAAAATTCTAATTGATGATGTGGTAATATCTTTTACCCATATACATAATTTTTTTTAACATATATGAGTTATTTTTGTGAATTTATGAAATTACATTCTTATTTTGATTTTAAATACATGTAGTTCTTTGGTTGGAACAAGACGGGCTATGACCATCAAATTATTGATGATTTACGAGAGGAATGGGCACAACACATGTTTCAAATTATATCATCACAAGAAGAATTAGGATAAGATTATGATGATCTTGAATAGCATATGACAACATAATGGTAATTTTTATAATGATTTAATTTCTCTATTCCTGTGTCTGAAGTCCCTTGTTTGATGGATTTTTTGTTTGATGAATTTTTTGTTTGATGGATGGTTATGTGCTCATGTATTTAGGAGAATACATTGTTTTATGGACCTGTTTTTTGCCCAAACTTTATCTCATCTCTCTTGCCTACTTTCCTTATTAAAACATCATGGTAGCACTTTATTAATTATTTGTCTATAAATATGAAGCTATCTGGAATCTCTGTTGGTATTTTTAATGCTATAATGAGCTCTAAATATAAAGTCAGTGTAACTCTTATTTTGTTACTTGGCTTGTATGAGTTTTGGTACCCATAAACATATTACAAAATTATTCCATACGTTTAAGGGCACCAAAACTCATACAAGCTAAGTATCAAAATAAGAGTTACACTGACTTCATATTTAGAGCTCATTATATCATTAAAAATACAAACTTGATTCCAGATTGCTTCATATTTATAGATAAAAGATTAATAAATTGCTAATATAAGTTCGAAGGGATAAGGTTATTATTATATCACTCGAATATTGTTGCAGTAATATTTTTTTGATGATTTACAAGAAAAAAGGACAAAACACTTTGTTCAAACATCAAGAGAAGAATATAATCTTGAATAACATATGACAACACCATGGTAATATTTATAATGATTTAATTTCTCCATTCGTATGTCTTTGAAGTTTAGACAGCTTGTTTGATGAATGTTTACGTGCTCATGCATGTAGTGGAATGGATTATTATATGGACTAGCTGCTTTTTGCCTAGTTTCCTTGTCACTATACTAGTGATTCTAAGCCAACCAAGCTTGCTTTCACAATCCAATTACACTTTGACGATATTATTTTATTTGTAATTTAAGTTAACTATATATATATATGTATTGTATATACATTATTTGTTTTTGTAATAAATTTAATCATCAAGTAATTAATTATATTTAAATTTTCAATTATTTGTATTATTATTTATATTTGGTTATGTTATATTGAATACATGTTAGTAGAGTGAAAAATGAGAATAAAAAAAATAAAAAAAATCAATACACGTAAGTTCGGTTCAACGTGTGAACCGACTTTAATAGTACATTTTGTAGTAGTGAATATTCAAAACGATATTAGTAGTTAAGATAAAATTTGGTCCTTTTATTCTACCATATATATAACAAAGCTTTTGGGACGTCTTCTTCATCTTCATCCTTAGAGGTTAGTGAAGTTTCCTTACCCAAATTAACTCAATTTTTTTAGGGTTAATAGATTGTTATGAAAAGGGGTTCTTGGATTTTGAGATATTAGAACAAAAATAAGACATATAGTTGTATATAAAAGGAAAAAGGTTCAAATAGATTAAAAAGAGTGATGATTGGAAAAAAGGAAGTTGAACATTGAGATGAACACCTGCCTTAACGGCATAGAGGGAACTCTCTCTCACTTGAGAGAGTAGAAATGTGTAATTAGTTAAGAATTTTTACTTCATCACTTTTAAAGAAGTTTAATTAAAGTCCAATTTAAGAAAAATCGAATTTGTTTTTAGTGACAA
The DNA here is from genome assembly GCA_037013495.1 of Hippophae tibetana. NCBI lineage: Eukaryota > Viridiplantae > Streptophyta > Magnoliopsida > Rosales > Elaeagnaceae > Hippophae > Hippophae tibetana. Next base: position 132,978,727 of record CM072801.1, on the reverse strand, counting down.
AGTTTAAATTTAATTTAATTAAAAAAATATTTTTTCAGAGTTGTATAGCCCATGTTCCACCATCTAGAATCCCTCACCTTCTCCACCAATCACCCTATGCTTATCCCTACGACATGCCACATGCCCAACACGAGATATCTACTTACATCTGGTAGTTTTTTCAAGTTTTAATTCTCATGGCCTAAATTGCACATTTTGAAAACTGCATGTGATGAGCTTACGGACAATGACAGCTATTGTGTGATTACCCACCACCTTTGTTCGACCAATTTGCTTCATTTTGTGCCAACTTCAATCCTATCCCGCTATCAGATGGTCATTGAGATATATGAGAGAGAGAGAGAGAGAGAGAGATGAAAGATAAGTGAAAAAAGACATGCAAAAGGGGAGAGAAAAAGGTGGTGGGCATCTTAAGGATGGATAAAAAGGTGGGAGTGTGGATAGGATAAGGATTGTGGTGTGTAGTCAAAAAAATATTTTTATTTCTTTATTTAAAATTCAATTTTACTACTAAAAAAATCATTTTTTTGTTGCTAAATTGGACTTATATTAGACTTTTTAAAAGTTAATGAATTATAATTACTTAACTAAAAAGTTAGGGGACAAAATACGCTTTTTGAAAAGTATATTTCTATCTTGGTTCACATTTTTAAAATATATAGCTATCATGATTTACATTTTTTAGCAAAATGTAATGCCTTGAAATATATTAGTAAGATCGTACTTTTAATACGATAAAATCTTATTTGTAGAATAAACATGATTAGAAATATAGCATGCGATATTCTAAAGCATTGTAAAATAGTGGTAAGACCTTATGCTAACCTCGTAAGACCTTATCAAGTTTCCAAAAATAAATAAAAAAATTAGAAAACTTGATTAGAAATAAGGCATTGCACGATTGTGGTATGCGATGGTAAGACATGATTAAAATGATAAAAAAAACACAAAATATGGTTAGAATCAATATGTTGCACGATAATGGTAAGCCCTTTACTAACCTGGTAATATTTTACTACAAATAGAAAAAAAGATGAAATTGTACATGAAAAATGACATAGTTTAACAATTTTTGTAAAAAAGAATAGCAAAATTAAAAGGAAAGGACTTAAAATAAGTAGAAAAATGTAAGAATGTTATTGGTTATGTACTACTTTTGGTGCACCATTTTATGTGTCCTCATTGTTTGTAAAATAATTGGCACAATGTTATTTTTTTTTTGCAATTAGAGCCCATATTTTTAACAACTTTTAATCATTTGTTTTTCACGTATTAGTGACATATGCATGATAAGATTTCTAATGTTTTTCAGGCACTATGAATGTTTCTAAAGAAAATAGAGTTGCTACAGAAATTGATAAAGAAAGTGGTGTAAATGCTTTCTAAGAGTAGTTATATGGCTATTGGCCTTTAATGTAAACTGGTATAGGTTTAAGGATAATTGTACAAGTATTGTAATGAGTTGTATATGTCAAGAAATAAATTCATGGGTATAACTAGGTTGTAGGTTCAAGAAGTAGTCTATTAGGAAGCAAGTTATAAGATCTTGTGAAGTTGTTATAGCCTAGTGTCACGTCCCGCTCAAAATGCCCCTAAAAATCCAAATAAATGGTGGTTGCCTAAAGGATCTAGACTATTCTACATGGAAAGTTCTAGAGTTGCCTAGAGATGTCTAGAAAGAGCTAGAGTTGGATGAACTCAACTCAAGCTTTGAAGACTCTAGAATGTTTTAGAGCACGCTGGAGGGTGCTAGAATGGGCTGGAATATTCTAGAATATTCCGGATGGTTCATGAAGGATGTAGAAGCCGCTGGAAGCTTACGGAACATCCCAAAACGTGCATGAAGAAGCTAGACAAACCTAGAAGACTCTAGAGTTGGATAGAAGGTCCTAGACCCTTGTGGCATATTGTAGATAAAACAAGAACACTCTTGTATATTCTAGAACTAGAAGAATCTAGAAAGTGGTGGCATAGCCTTAAGCTTAGAGCCACACTATAAAAAGACCCATTGGTCTTCATTTGTATTCATCTTGGGAATTCTTAGCATCTTGTAAGATAAATTCTCTCTACAGCAATACAAAGCATTCTTTGCAAACTCTCTTTCTAGTCTCTTTGGAGTTTCATTCGGATTCAAAGGTAGGCTTAGTGCAACGGACGGTACTAAGTGCCACATGATCTCTACTTGAAAAATAAGGTCGTGACACTAGACACTTGTAGATGTGTGAATGAGAGAATTCATGTATAAAAGTAAGTGTGTATTGTTCATTTTCTTTTAACTAAAATAAAAAAACATTTCTTTAAGCACATAGTTTCTTCTTTCTCTTACATTTTTCTCATCTCCATTGTTGTGAATCTTCTAAGTTTGTCTATCATTTTTCTTAGAAATTGTACTGTTGTGGTTTTTAATATGATATCAGAGCTGAAAAGTGCATAATTGTTATAATATCTAACAATCCTCATCTAAATGTGCATGTTCCTCATGTAGTTGAGCCAACAGATATGACTCATGGTGGCTAGTTTTTGTAATTAAGTAGTCATTATGAAATTAGATAGAATAAATAGTATTGTGTGGAAATAATAAATAATGAAGATTATGTATAGTTTTGATTTGGAACATTTTCTTGTTTATGATCCACCATAGTGTATGCTTGAAAATGGCTTAATAAATCTAGCTTATAAATCCTAGAACAAGCAAGATTATATGATAGACAATTGGTTGATGAGCTGCATCAATTAAGACATACTTAGACAAAATTTAGGTTTCAAAACTGTTAAAGAAGCCTTGAAAGATCTAGAAGAATATTTCTTGTCTAGTTCTAAGGTTAGAATTATGCAATTGAGAAAGGAATTACTTAAGATAAAGATCAAGGCTAGCCTGAGTATAAGTGACTATATGCTAAAACTTAAAGAGTTGAAAATCAGTTAGAATCAATAAGATATGCCTTGAGTGAAGAAGATAAATATATGTTTACAATAACTTGTTTGGATAGAGATTTTGAATCAATTGTTTGAGAAATTTCTGCAAGGATGCAAAATGAAGTTGTTATAATTTCAAATGCTATTGCTTTGTACATGTTGCACAATAAAGTAGAGGAAATAATAAAGAAAATCAAGCTAGTGTCTCACAGAAAGTCCAAAATCTGATCGTGTGATATAAAACTTAACGGAGCCTATGCATTATAAAATGCTACCTTAAATATTTCATGTCTTACCTAATGTTTTTCCACCATTTTAGAGTCTTCCATTTTTCTTTCCATTTTAGAGTTTTTCATTTTTCTTTTCATTTCAAGGCTTTAATCCATGGGGAAGAGGCCATGATAATAGTATTGGAAGACTTCCTTATAATGAAAATAAACCTTTGTGTTAACTATGTGAAAAATAAGGTCACATGGATTCAAAGTACTTGTATAGATTCGATCATAATTTTCAACCTCAGGCACTAAGTGGTCAAGTTGGAATTAGTCAACAAAATTTTCAAAGTCAAGTACCAATGTCAAGTTCACAATCTAATAGTGTTGTTAACACACAAAAAGTTGGAAACTTTAGAAAAGTTCAAGGAGTTTTATGCTAAATTTGAAAAACAATTAGGCAAGTCATTAAAGATGTTATGATTGAATCATGGTGGGGAATACCTAAACACGGAGCTTAAGGACCACTTGTTGGAGAAAAATATAATCTCGCAGCTCACAACACATGATACACCATAACAAAAGGGAGAAATAGAACCTTGTTTGAGATGGTTAAGTCAATGATGAGTTACACTTCCATACCTTTATCATTTTGATGATATATCTTACAAATATGAGCATACATACTAAATGTGATTCCTTCTAAGTCTATCTCTAAGACTCCAATAAAATTGTGAGTGGAGAATAAACCTATTTTCCCCCACATCTACATATAGGGATATCCAACACATATGCTTAAAGAGAAGAATATAAAATTAGAGCCAAGGTTAAAAGTATGCGTGTTTGTTGGATATAGTAAAGAAACAAAATAAGGCTTGTTCTAATAAATGTAAAAAGAATGAGGTCTTTGATAGCAATTTTCTATCCACAAGTGTATACATTGCATGCAAGTAATAAGTATTTTTAAAAACGAAGTTGTTGTACTCACATGATTTGCTAGTTGTATAAAATATCAAAATTAACTCACTTTAATTTTATCCAAACTAACACAAGAGTGTTTCAAGTAAAATAGAAATAAAATAAAATAAAATAAATCTAAATTAATTGGCTATACTAATTAAGGTGATTAGAAAGCTAACATAACGAGTTCCTAAGATTATAATTTGACCCAGCCATTTCATCTAATCCTTTGATCAACCTACATAGAATTACCTAATTAAATTTTTAACTGAATTATATCTCAATTAATAACCACCCACTTGTCTATAGTTATAGAAATCATAATCGTACAATCATAGCTCACATGTTTGGCAATTTAATATTATATGAGGTCATTAAGCATTAATAATTCATTAGTGGTTATACATGCATAAATGAGTATTTTTAGCCTCATAAAACATATATCAATTTATCCATGCCATAACATATATCATTCTTTGAAATGCACACATGTCACCTAATCAACCTAATTTGTGAGCAATTAATTAGAAGCATTAAGTATAAAATAAATTGACCACTAAAAATTAAATAAAATATATATGTAAAATTATAACCAAAATTCAAATTATATGCTTGGGTCCCATTAGAATCCTAGAGATAAAAAAACACTCTGTAAATATTTTGGTACAAAATCTAGGGAAATACATAAATAAAATACAAAAACAAAAGAACAAAAGAACAAGGAAAGAAAACACCTAATAAGAATCCTCAAGCTTCCATGCCAAAAAGTGGATCCTTTGCTTCAAGATGATTCTTTTAGTATTCTCTCTAGAAAATCCATTGTTATGTAGAGAATTTCTCTATCTATCAAGCCTTCTATATCCCAAAAATAGGAACAGAAAACGATAAATAACCTAAGAGAATGCATGGACAATTATGGACCATTGGATCAATTGGAAATGAACAAATCTACAAGTGTACATGTGTCAAATGAGGAAAGAGTCATTGTGAACAATAATCACTATGTGTCGCTACGAGATTGGGTGTTGAGGACACGTGTCAGGAACAAGCGAACAAGGACAAAACATAGATGGGATGAAGATCGCTGATATGGCATATGGAAGCTAAGTTGGCATGACACAACGGGTGACGATTCACAGAGAAAATTCCTACCAATGACGTGACTTCTACTTTGGTGAGATGTGCTTTCCAAAATGCGAGATGAAACACATGTGAGACACATGGCATAGGTTGGTGATATGTTACCACATGGCACTCTTTGATTGGACTTCTCAAATTTTTCTGAGGATATCCTAGGAAGATTTTATATGTATTCACATGCGTTAAAAAATTCATAAAGAATCTTAAAAAAATTAGAAAATTTTCAAAAATTATATTTTTATCACGTTTTTACCATATTATCCAAAGATGTCATTTTTAAGCCTAAGAAGACTAAATAATTAATGAAACACGTATATATTAAGAATAAAAGTGATATAAGAACTCTATTTTTATAGAGTTATCACACCTCCAAACTTAATATTCTGCTTGTTCCAAGCATAACAAAACTACAAATACATGAGAAAAAAATGAATAAGCAACCATGGATAGAATTATTAATGCATGTGCAAGTTGACTAAAAAAGTTTCTCAAAGGCTTCACAATGTACATGATTAAAGAATATACATGAACATTAGCTAAGCATGCAAATTCATTCATGTGCACCCTCCATTTTCAATTGATCATTCCATGCATGTGTTATGCCTTTTATCATTTACGTAGCATAAAAGCTAGATAAGTTAATGCAAACATGCAATGCAAGTCGAATCTCAAACATAGATATTCCCATTTCATGTCTCTCTCCACGAATATAGACATACACATAGCCTAGGATCCTTAGGACTTTATTAAGCTAGTAATGTAAAGTTAGAGTTAAGGTAGAAAATATGATATATTTTAAGCTCAATTCACACTATAAACATAAATAATTTACATAAGGATCACATAAACCCTTCAAAACACACAATTGCACCATTAATCTATTTTTTTCTCTTTGATTCCAATAACAACTTATGTTATTTTTTTTGAGTTGCTGTACTCCCAAACTTATTACTTATTATCAATTTTTTTGTTTTTATTTTGGTGTAGCACACCTTTTATCTTTTTTTTGTGTTCTAACTTTATTCTCAACATCATATTACACATCAAAATATATACAAATAAAATGAAGTACTAAGGTTGTGATGGTAAAATGGGACATTATTTAGAATGACTATAATGTGGTTGTGAATGAAAATATAAATATTAGGCCCAAAGTGGGTGACTTAGGATACATATATACTAGGTATGTAAGAAAGGCCCAATCAGCCTAAAAATGACTTAATCATTGATCGATCTGAATTGTGTGCAATTGATATCCAATGATACACATTGCAAATAAGTAATATAATGATAAGAAAATATTATTCCCACGAATATTATGTTATTAGAAACTAATTTTAAAACTAAAAATAAATAATGACAATTTTTTTGTGTTTTGAGAAAGCAAAATTAAAAAAATAAATAAAAAATAACAGTAATTAATAATTAACTCTAAATTAGTAACTAAGAAGATATATGAGAAAATATCTACAAATACTTAATCCCCTAAATATTTAAGCATATGAATCACCAAAACCCCAATATAATTACAAATTAATTACATGATGAGTTGAATCTAACCTAACATATATTACTCTCTCAAGTAAAGTACACACCATATAGTAATTAACATAGTCATACTCTCATGTGAATTAAATTGCATACTACTCATTAAATTCATCAATTATGGATCACATACATAAAAATCATACATACATGCTTAGAAAATATGTATGTTATTTAATCAAAACAAATAATTAAATAATTATCTCAAATATATTTAATTGCATCTATAGATCAATTATTGACCAAACAATTAATAACATAAAAATTAGATTAAATAATAAAATTAAATTAAAATCATGATTGGGGTAAAATATTTAATCATCACATGAATCAAATTAAGTTCATAAGACCCCTAAATTAATAAATTAGCTAAATATAATTTTGTTCAAATATCTCATATTTTTAATAAGAAAGACGTACAAATTAATAAATAAAGGAGAAAAATAATAAGTACAATTAATCTCTTGAATTGTAGCACTAATATCCTCTTGAATCTCTACCAAAATTGTATCTTATTTTGAACGTTTTTTATATTTTCTCTCTTCTTGGTATCAAAAATTGATAAAAAAATTATAAATTCGACTAATAGGGGTTTTTAGTGCAATTAGGGGTTAAATTAAGCTTAGATAGAGTTTGGACCATTAGAATAGTTTCAGATCAAGGGTTGAGATAAAAAAGAAAAATTAAACAGTGTTGACCAATGGGATTGGGACACATGGTAGGGGTGAAACATTGGACGAATCAGCACGGGATGTGTGGCGGGGTAGACTAGTCATGATAAACACATGTTGAGTTAGTGACATATGGAACATTATAATTCGTTGATCTAGATTTTGTGATGCCCTAGTAGAACAAACAGACCAATTTGGTGACGATGTGTGGCATGCTCATTGACCGCTCGACAAAACTCAAAATGAACACAATGTCGACACATGTCAATACCTAAATCACTTGGTACATGCAGTGTGCTTTAATTGGCTCCCCTATGCTTGTATGGCATCTATGTGGCGATGACTAGTTAGTTGTACACGTAACATGCTCCAATTGACTCATATTTCTTATGTGACATCCACATGTCATGTTTCGATTGGTCATACATTAAAAAATTCATAAATATTTCAAACAATTCTAGAAATTTTTTTAAAAATATATTTTTATTCATTTTCATTAAAAAGTTCATATTTTAATATTCTTAACCCTAAAAGTACTACTTATTGAATAAAACGAACAAATATTAAGTAAAAAAGTACATTGATGACTTTAATTTCATAGAGTCATCAATTATCTCCCTAACAATGTGTCATCTAGGATTTCACATCAAGAGACAATCAAACAAATTCTAAGATTTGTGAAACCTAAAGCATGCCTTATTCACAAAAACCTATCCAAACATGCACACCAATAAACAATTAAGGCATTTTGCTCAAGCATGATGTTATGAAAGCAACATTACCTTAAGTTTGATAGGTTTAGAAGCAATGAGGTGCTATAAGGAAGACAACCTATATGAAAAAAATCGAGTCAAAAAAGGGTCCCCCAATGAGACATCCTCTCTGATGCGTGAAGAAGAAGATGAACATCAACATAGGTGAAGAGGAAGAAGATGAGTATGTTGGCTGATAAAGATGATTCAAAAACTTCCCTTTTTCCTCTAATCCTGAAGCTTATCTAGCCAAGCTTATGTCAAAAATATACAAATGGGCTTGGGCCTAAGGGATGGGCTAGGAGTTAAGCCCAATGCATAAGTCATCCAAACATCAAGTCCCTCACTTTCAAGTTCAAAGCATGAGAATGAAGAGAGTAGTTGTGTGTAACCATATCACTTAGAATTTCATAATCATATCTAAAATACAAGACTAATCAGGTATAAATTTTTAAAAAAAATATATTTAAAGTTCTAGCATTATAATAGCTTACCACACCCAAATAAGTCATACACTATAATAAACTCAAGAACCGAAGAGGTTATACAAGATAATCAATTCATAAAATACCCAACTGTAATCTAAATTAGATAATATTAAAAAAACTAAAAGTGACATTTTAGCATATACACGAGCATAGTATATGAAATAAAACCAAAGTCATATTATATCAAATAAGTAGTTTGAATAATGTATACAAGTTAAGACATACTTGACCTATCATAATATTATCATAGAGTTCTTAGATGGTGCCACGTTAGAGAAATAGATTAAAAATAAGATAATAAATCCAAGGAAAGGTCTATGCCACATTGGTACATCAACCCAAACTTTAAGAAAACCCAATGTAAATGAGTTATAAACTAGAGATTGGCTTAACTACCTTTCATGCCAAATCAGGACAATTAGCTTAGACTTTAAGAGAAATCCACATAAAATATAATAACAAATCCAAAAGGATCAATGACCTTCCATGCCACTCTAGGATAAGTAGCTTGGAAGAGAATAAACTCAATAGTCTTTTATATAATCAAAATGTAAAAAGTATGATTTTTTATAATAATTCCATTAATATAGAAACTCTATGGACTTTTGAAGTTCCTAACTCTCAAGTTAAAAGCATGAGGATGGAGAGAATAGTTGCATAAAAATAATGTCTATTGGACTGGTTATCTATCGAGGTGATAACTTGTACTTTTATCCTGAGCGCTCTACCTAATTCTTTACTTAGGTATTCAACTCATACTTCATAATAAATTTGATATGAGTGAATGGGCTTTGATTGCTTCATTATTCCCTCGTTGAGCAATGAATTAGTTGATAGCCTATTGGATAAGCATCAATTGGATGGGGACTCGAATGCCTCCTCACACTAATCAAAATTATGCATTATTTTATTCACATGATGGTGGCACTTTTAGGCCGATCAAGGCTTGTTTCCCAAGGTGCTTTCCCAGAAGGGATGGTTGAGTATCTGATACTAAATACATCTTTGGCTGGGCATTTAATGAGTTGTGAGACTCCTACACTAACATTCGGTTGTACAGGGGGTCAAATGCCTCCTCATTTCAAAAGAGAAAGTGGTTATTTTATTTGCACAATTGTTTATGATGAAAATGTCATATTGATAAAAGAATCATAGATCTGATAATATTTTAATAAATCTCAAGATAATAAATTAGAGAAGATATACAACGACCTTTCATGCCATGCAAGAATAAATATCCTGAAGTTTAAGATAATGCCACCACTATTAAGAGAATAGATTAGAGAAGATGCCAACATCATGCGATGTCAAAGTAAATGATCTAGACTTCATAATATTTTCATCAAGTTCATGAAAAGAGACCAAATAAGATACTCAATGATCTTTTATGTTGAGCCATGACAAATTACCCATACTTTATTACAATTTCATCAATATCTAGAGAATAGAGAGAAGACTCAATAGTCTTTTATGTTTCATCAATATAGAGATAATATATAAAACAAGATATTCTAGGGTCTTCCTTGTTAATTCAGAATAGTAATCAACATTAAAATAGCTAAGAAAAGACTCAACACTCTACTATTTCATGGCATAGTGAGTAGTAAAAACTTTAAGATAATTTCAACATCTAGAGAGGATACCCAACATGTTGAAGTTAGTAGCTTGAGTCTGATTACATATTGGCAAAATCTGAGATATCACACTTAGTGAGAGTACCACGATCTCATATATAGGATTTTTAAAGCTCCTTTATAAAGAGCAGTGTCAACTGCAAGCTTCTTCGTATAGGTATTTATAGTGATGCAACTAGAGACTTTAGGAAATATATAGGTCACGTGAAGTGAGGTTGATGAGCTCTATCTTGAACTACACTTCATCAAGTTTAATTTGACTGAAGTGAATTGGCTAGAGCAAATGCTTATCTCCAAGATATCTTATGAACATGGAAAGGTGTGAACTTGGCATAATTTTCATTCTTCTTTGGTTTTTTTGGAAACATGATTATCACTTGAAATATATAGGACAAAAAATATGTAGGTTTTGAAGTAAAAACCCTCCATTCAACAACACTCCTAACCTCACTATTGAATAATTCACGTAGTGAATGTGTGACCTCATCTCCTTGTATGGGAGATCTAAAATAAGTCGAATTTATGCCTTGTATAGATCATGCATTTCTTTTGTGAATTGTGACATACATGGGCATATGAAGGGAACAAGCCAACCAATAATATCGGAGGGAAATGGTTTATTTTTTGTGGCAAGACTAATCGTCCAAGGATCCTTGACATTTTCTCACAAACCTCACTTTTGAATCTCCATGGTACCCATTTTTCTAATGTTGAACTTTCCTATCACAAGTTATCAGTATATAGCCACATACGCTCGGATTCCGCGTAATCTAATGTGTAATTTTAATCTATTATGTATTAACCATATTAATTTCATCCACGAAGTTATACATGCTAACATCACAATTATAATTACACAAGCATATCCTATACAATTTTCAAGCCAAAAGCATAAGAAACTTTGTCGAAAATTTTAACAAACATCATAAATGCAAATTTTTCATAACAATCAACTTTCACTTTTATTTTTACGTATCCCAGAAAGATTATAGTTATCCAAGAAAATATAGCTATCCAACTTTCATTTTCACTTTCATAACAATCAACTTTCATAACTAGTATATAGTTATCCAACAAAATTATATACAAAAGAAAAGACGATAAAAAAACTCCCATCTGTCTTCAAAGTCTGTGTGTATCTTTAACCAAGGGAAAGTAAATAATATGTTGCTTCTTAAAATCATGAATAACCACAAAAGTTTTCAAAATAGTTCAGGCTTATGAGAAGACCTGAGGACTTCATTTGATCTAAATGGAAACCCATTAGAAAGAGACATCAAGATTTTGTAAGCCTTTTGAGTCTTGAACTATTATTATTCATGAACAAAAATTAACAAATCCACACTAGTCAATATCTATGCTTTTCCAAACAATCATGCTCAAAAAAACTATGGTTACTATCATTGAAACCAAAACTCAACCAACAAAGCTAGTACATAAAACCATATATTCTATCATTTCTAAATATGTTTTCATAATAATATAATAAAGTAAACTATCAAAGAAATCAAGAGGTTCACACGCCCAAACTTAACATGCTCATTGTCCATAATATGCATAACATTAAAAACAATAGCAAATAAAGGATGAAAAAAAACCCTTTAATGCTTAGTTTGATGACTTTATAAACTTGATGTATCACCGACTTCCTTCTTTATTAACACTTATAAAACTAAAAACAAATTAATTAGTAAATAACATAATAAAACATAAGAAAATTTTAAAAACAACTAAAACATAAAAATTGCTTGGGTTGTCTCTTAAAAAGCATCACATTTATAATCTTTAACAAGAATTTTCACCACTACTCAAAGTGGATGATATGGAAAGTGTTGATACAAATTTTTGTCAATATCAATGATTGGATGCACTTTTGTTTCTTATGGATCGAAGAACATATAACACACTGTTGGGACCTTGGATTATCATGGGGTTTGGTGGTCTTATGCTTAAGAAAGTCCGGGTAGTGAGAAGAAGGAGAAGACTAATGTCTCTCTTTGTGATGCAGAGAGATATCGAGGGAGACAACATAGATCTTATTGTCTATAGTTATGAGATGTTATTTGAGCTTCTATTTAATGTTGAATAGTGATGAATATATATATATATATATAGATAATAAAATATATTCAGTAATGATCCTTATTTATAATGATAAATTTATCTTAATCTAGAAGATTTATCTACTTAATTATATTATTGTTAGATGATTAAAAGGTTAAATTATATTATTTTATTTGTTTTAACTACTTTATTAATTCAAGTGTTTTATTTTTCATATAAAATATAAGAAAAAATATATTCATCGATAATCTTTACTTATAGTGATAAACTTATTTTAATGTCGGAGATTTATATGCTTAGTTATCTTATTGTTAGATGATTAAGAGATTAAATTAAATTATTTTATTTGTTTTAATTATTTTATTAATTCAAAAGTTTTATTTTGAATATAAAAAAAATATTACATTTAAATATTTATTATTTTCAATTATTTGAAGGGTAATTATTATCTATATATCTCTCTACTTTGTTTAAATATGACTGACTTAATTAAGTTTTATTTTGATTCAATTATCTTTCTATTAAATTGATATTAATTAAAATTTTGATAATCAATTTTAAGAATATGAGTTTGAATTTAATCCAATAAAAAGCAATAGAAAATTATCTGAATTAAAATAAAACTTGACATTAATTAAATACTATTTGAACAAAAATATAAAAGTGATCGATGATAGTTATATTAATAAAATAATATATATTTCAATCAGTTTTTTCTTGGATCATTTTAATATAAATAATTATCTTTGAAATTAATTTAAAGTAAAAAGTATCTGACTGATTTAATATAAAATATTAGGGCAGAAGATGTTATCTAAGATATAATTATTGATAATTATTATATTTTTTAATTAAAAGTGTCGGTATCTTCACCGTAACACGTGTGACTCAAAGCCCAGTTTACATGGCCAAGGCTAAACGCCGAAGGGATAACATCCGTTCTCGAGAAACCCAGTTTCAGTTTCCGAATAGCTTCCGCTTTAATCAATATCACAATTGGAATGTATTCTCTACATGCGTTGCACAGCTCTGCCTCTTTGCAAATCCATATTCAGAAGCAATTCAGATTTCTCCATCACCAACATTGCCATGGAAGCCTTCTAACCTTTCCTTTCTTGAGATCCATCAGGATTACTCCTCCAATTCGCTGTGCTGTTGGTTTTAACTTCCCTGAAACGAGGTACTTTTTTTTCTTCTTCAACTCCATCAATTCATGAATCAGTGTGTCCTGATTGTGCTGAGTCCTGGCACGAACTTCTGCAACTGTTAATTAATATTTCTTTATTCTGTTTTCCAGCAGTTTCCTTTTCTTAATCGCCAATTGGGATTGCCTTTTGTATTTATCATTTTCATATTAAACTATTTTCATTAGAAAGTGATTTAAAGATCTTGAGAGTTTGTTTGTGAACTGCATTATGTTGATGTGTGTATTTTCGTTAAATGAGGTTGGCTATTCATCCTGATTCCTAACCTTTCCAGTTAGTTCGACGGTGTGCTTATTTGAATCTTAAGAAATAAATAAATGATTGAATTTGTGTCCTGAAACCAGTTTGCTAGGGAGTTAGGATTAAGGAAAGTAATAATGAATTTGTTCTTTTGCTTTAATCTATTTGGGTAGGGAGGAGGAGGAGAAGATGAAGAAGAAAAAGGAAAAGTCAGGACTTGAGATAGTGCAGCTTCATTTGCAGCTGAATCACCAAGTTGCGTTTGGGGAGCATGTTGTGATTTTGGGATCAGCGAAGGAGTTGGGGTCATGGAAGAAGAAAGTGCCAATGAAATGGACAGAGAATGGTTGGGTTTGCGATTTAGAGTTTAAAGGGGATGAATCTATTGAGTATAAATTCGTCATTGTGAAGGAGGATAAAAGCATGCTTTGGGAGAGTGGTGATAATCGAGTCTTGAAACTTCCTAAAAGAGGGAAGTTTGAGATGGTTTGTCACTGGAACATGACCGGGGAGGCAGTCGATATATTGGCATTTGGGGAAGTGTCGAATGTTTGCCAAGATGTGTCTCCTGCTGCAGATTCTGTTGCTCATTTGGAGGTGGAGGCCAGTCCATTTGTTGGGCAATGGCAAGGGAAGACTGCATCATTCATGCGGTCAAATGAGCATCGGGACAGGGAAGCTGAAAGAAAATGGGATACCATGGGTCTTCAAGGGTTGGCTATAAAGTTAGTTGAAGGTGACCAAAATGCTAGGAACTGGTGGAGGAAGGTAATAGCAGATGAGTATGTTCCTTGAATTTCTGCCTTCATCTGATCTCTCTAGTTTCTAAAGAAGTTTGCTGATTTACGTCATTAATTGGTTTCCCAACCAGTCTAATTGTGTCTTATATTTGTGTTCATCAGTTCAAAAGAACACACATAAACAATCTTAAGTCTATGTGACACACAGATGCAGATGAATGTCCTCATTGTTGTGTTCATTTATATTATCTTATCTATAATTTGTTTAAGAGAAAATTATTTGGATTCAAGTCTGTCTGAAGTTTCTACAGAGAGAAGTTTAGAACAACATGGATAATCTGAAGTATATAAAGTGTAATTGTGGTATAAATTTCTCTGAATGATAGTAGGCGAGACTAGTTAATTATACTTATTACTCACTGAAATCTCTACACAAAAATTGAGATCTACAAATGTCCTATGTTTACTTTGTAGAATCTTTGAAGGGAAAGAGAAAAGTTTGCTGGAAAATATTCTGTAACTCTTGATAAGCTGCTGATTCTTAAAAGTTGGGCAATCTTTCTCAAGTTCTCATTAACTGTATTTGGAAGCTAGTGCTATTTGACATATCATGGTTTATTATTGTGTAGGAAAATACTCCTTTGTAATTTTTTTGTTTTGTTTTATCTGGTCCAAGCTGTCACCTTTGCCGTCTTGAATTTTTTATTTATAAAATTCTCTTCTTTCCTAGGTAGAAATAGAGAACCTTGGAATCTGAAATTCCTCAATGAATTCAGTTTCAATGCTTTTGATGTGCCGATGCTAAAATAGAAGCGTGAATATATGATTACCCTGTTGCAAATTTCTGTTTAGTTTGAAATGGACTTTTATTTCATCTTACTAACTTTATAAGTGTACTTGTTTCTAAACTTTGAATGTCTTCATGGTCTCCTAACGTTTTGTTGCTGATCATGTACGTATTATTTCTATAGCTTGAATTAGTACGCCAGCTATTAGATGAAAGTTTGCAAGGTGAGGACCGGTTGGACGCTCTGATATATTCTGCCATCTATTTGAAGGTCTAAATTGCTATGTTACAATTTTTTTATTTTTTTTTATTTTGTGTCTTTGTTTGGTTGTTAAACTTTTAAATCCTTTTTTTATAGTGGATAAACACTGGTCAAATTCCTTGCTTTGAAGATGGAGGTCATCATCGGCCAAACAGGCATGCTGAGATTTCCAGGGATATATTCCGCGAATTGGAAAAAATTTCCTCAAGAAAAAATTCTACACTTGAGGTGATTTTTTCATCTTTTCTTAAATACATCTTGAATGAGAGTGAATGCTTAAGTTCTTATCTAGTGATAATTATCATCTACAAGGATGTGATATTTCTGTTAGTTGCACAAAATTGTTCTTGTTTCATATGGTTTCTTATATTATTGTTGAAATCAAAATAGGAAGAAAGGAGAATAAGAAACGTAAACAGCTCTATTATTCTTTCATAATTCTTAGGTGATTACATAAAATATATCTAGATGTACGCTCAAAAACTTCCGGAGCTAATAGATCTCTAAGTCTTAAACTTACCCAAGTATGACAACTTAATTTATGGAAAACACTGTTATTACTTAAAGTTCCATTTTCATATAACACCCTTTTCTATAAGCTTAAAGTTTTCTGTAAATTAAAGTAACAAAATAGCGTAGTTTTACATTTTGTTAATTAAGGTAATCCTATCTTTGAACTTTCATACCCTGCAATCTTGTTCCCTCTTTGTGTTTATGTCTTTTAATCAATATGTCATTGTCCAAATGAGTCGAGGCATAAGCCTCACTTAAACTGAAAAAAATAATAATTCAGAATATCAAGAAGAGAATATATTTTTCTAGCACCTAACTTTTATCCTTGTTATATGTATACAATTCAACTTTGAGTTTACAAAATTAGCATTGAACTTAAAAAAGTGTTACCTGGTGCTTTCTCCATTCATTATGTTACAAACATTAGGGAAAATGGTATCGATTTAACCTTTTTCTTGCTTAAACCAATTTAAATATTAATATATCATAAACTTGCCGAATCAATGTATCGAACCCATTCCCTCTTTCTTCTCATGTGCTTCTTTTCTGTCTATTTCTTTTCCCTCTCAAAGCTCGTAGATGAGTGGATACCAGTACCAATGAAGCTTTAGGAGATGAGGATTTTTTTTCGTATTTCCCTATCTTTTACTCATTGTCTTCTTAAAGATCTAGAGAGGAAGAAGAAGATAGGGAGATAGAAAGAGAGACATGGGGATGAGAAGATGGAAAGAATATAAGAAGAGTAAGAAGAAGAAGAAGAAGAAGAAGAAGAAGGATGAGGGTTTGGTATCATCGTGGATGTTAGAGATGTTAGTTGTGTATTAGGTGTCTATCACTAGTTGAATATATTAGTTGTGTATTAGGTGTATGTTATCTAAGAGTGTCCCTAATTTTGTATATAAATATGTGTCTTTGAATGAAAATTATAAGAGTGAATTCTGAGTTTCACATGGTATCAGAGCATTTGGGTTACAAAATTCGGAATTTTTTTTTCCCGTTCAAATTAGGGGCTGATTTTGGGTAAACACAAATTAGGATTTAGTGCATTTTTGGGTTCCAACTCGGAACACCCTTTTGGAGTGCACATTTTTTCTCACCGTCGGCACAAGAAGGAAGCCCAGCCGTCGACCGGCCAAACCCCGAAGTCCGGTCACCAGACGAGCCGCGAGTGAGCCACATGTGCCACAACCACTTTCTGTCAACTTTCCAGGCGTCGAAGCGTGAGAGCACATCCCTGCAGCAGTCTTCTCCGGTCGACCTCGTGTTGCTCTCCGACATTCCCTTGTGTCATCTGTGGTGGTTTGGCACTCATCGCTTGTGATTGTTTAGGTTTGGGTTCTTCCAATTTTGTGTTCTTGTTCGCTGTGTGTTTGGTCGTTGCTGTTATTGGATTTTGTTTGTTTGTTTGTTTGCTGCCTTGTCGTTATGGCTGAAAAGAAATCTAATGTTGTGGCGGATATGGTGCCTTTGATGTCTAAAATCACGGACCATAAGCTCAATGACTCGAATTATTTGGCTTGGAGCAAGACCATTCGAATTTATTTGAGAAGTATCGACAAAGATACTCATTTAACTAATGATCCTTCTAAAGATGATTCAAAGCAGACATGGCTTAGAAAAGATGCCCGCTTATTTCTGCAGATTCAAAATTCTATTGAGAGCAATGTAATTGACTTGATCAATCATTGTGAATTCGTTAAGAAATTGATGAATTATTTGGATTTCTTATATTCTGGTAAAGGAAATCTTTCTCGCATGTATGAGGTATGCAAAACATTTTACTGTGCAGACAAACATCACTCACGAATTATTTTATGGAATTTAAAAGGACTTATGAGGAGCTCAATAGTTTGATACCTTTTAGCCATGATGTAAAGGTTCAACAAAGCCAACGGGAACAAATGACGGTCATGAGTTTTCTTATCGGTCTTCCCTCTGCTTTTGAGATTGTTAAGTCCCAAGTTCTTTCTGGTTCTGAGATCTCCTCTTTACAAGAGGTGTTTAGTCGAGTAGTTCGTACAGAAGACATTCCACCTCCACCTGCTCAATTAAATGATGCTTTAGTCAGTCGAAGTAATAATTATGAGCATAGATGGTTAACTTATATGAACAGAAACAAAGGAGGCGGCTCGCACAGGTTTGAAACTCAACCACAGGACCTATGAGGTATTGTATGTCACTATTGTCACAAACTAGGACATATGAAACATGATTGTAGAAAGCTTCAGTACAAGCATCAGAAAGGTCACTTGCTCATATTGCATCCACTTCTGATACTTCTAAAAAATCGGTTCTTATCTCTGTAGATGAATTTACCAAGTTCTCACAGTATCAAGAATCACTAAGGTCTTCATCACCTTCTGTCACTGCTATTGCTGATTCAGGTAAATCAAATGCGTTTCCTTTCCTCATCTTTCAAATGTGTTATTGATTCTGGTGCCACAGATCATATGACAGGTAATTCTAGTCTCTTTTCTACTCTTCAGTCACACACTTCCACCTCTACTGTTACCTTAGCCAATGGGTCACCATCTCGTGTTCTTGGGTCTAGCACAATTACTCTCACTCCTTTGCTTCCTTTGTCGTATGTCTTACATTTACCTAGCTTATCCTTTAATTTGATCTCTATAAGTTAGCTTACTTGTAATCTTAACTGTTGCATCTCATTTTTTCCTGATCGTTGCTTATTTCAGGATCTTATGACGAAGAAGACTATTCGTAAACGACATGAGTCTGAAGGCCTCTATATTCGTAATACACCAATACCGAAATCTGTTGCTTGCTCTGGTGTAACCTCTCCCTTCGAGGCACATTGTAGACTAGGTCATCTATCTCTTTCTTTACTTTAGAAACTTTATCCTCAGTTTAGTAAAGTGTCTTCATTAGATTGTGAGTCTTGTCAATTTGCAAAACATCATCGTCTTAGTTCAAATCCAAGAGTTAATAAACGTGCTAGTATTCCTTTTGAATTAGTTCATTCTGATGTTTGGGGTCCTTGTCCTATTTTGTCTAAACCTAGATTTAAGTATTTTGTTACTGTAAAACTCAGAATTCACTCTTATATTTTCATTCAAAGACACTACCTATTTATATACAAAGATAGAGACAATCTTAGGTGACATACACCTAATACACAACTAAGACACCTAATACACACACAACTAATCATCTTTAACACTCCCCCTCAAGTTGGAGCATAGATATTAATCATGTTCAACTTGTTACAAAGATAATCAACCCGAACCCCACTTAAAGCTTTCGTGAATATATCTCCTAGTTGTTCTCCAGTCTTCATATATCCTGTAGAAATCAAACCTTGTTGAATTTTCTCGCGAACAAAATGACAATCAATTTCAACGTGTTTAGTTCGCTCATGAAACACAGGGTTAGAAGCAATATGAAGAGCAGCTTGGTTATCATACCACAATTTCGCTGGTACTGAAGTTTTAAGACCTACTTCATCCAAGAGCTGATATATCCATATTATCTCAGACGCAGATTGTGTCATAGCCCTATATTCTGACTCTGCACTCGATCGTGACACAACATTCTGTTTCTTGCTTTTCCATGAGACCAAATTTCCTCCAATGAAAATACAATAGCCTGATGTGGATCTTCTATCCACTTTAGAACCTGCCCAATCTGCATCTGAAAAACATTCAATATAAGCGTGTCCATAATGAATGTTTTTCAGATGCAGATTGGGCAGGTTCTAAAGTGGATAGAAGATCCACATCAGGCTATTGTATTTTCATTGGAGGAAATTTGGTCTCATGGATAAGCAAGAAGCAGAATGTTGTGTCACGATCGAGTGTAGAGTTAGAATATAGGGCTATGACACAATCTGCGTCTGAGATAATATGGATATATCAGCTCTTGGATGAAGTAGGTCTTAAAACTTCAGTACCAGCGAAATTGTGGTGTGACAACCAAGCTGTCTTCATATTGCTTCTAATCCTGTGTTTCATGAGCGAACTAAACACGTTGAAATTGATTGTCATTTTGTTTGCGAGAAAATTCAGCAAGGTTTGATTTCTACAGGATATATGAAAACTGGAGAACAACTAGGAGATATCTTCACGAAAGCTTTAAGTGAGGTTTGGGTTGATTATCTTTGTAACAAGTTGAACATGATTAATATTTATGCTCCAACTTGAGGGGGAGTGTTAGAGATGTTAGTTGTGTATTAGGTGTGTATTAAGTGTCTCTCACTAGTTCAATATATTAGTTGTGTATTAGGTATATGTCACCTAAGAGTGTCACTAACTTTGTATATAACTTTGTATATAAATATGTAGTGTCTTTGAATGAAAATTATAAGAATGAATTCTGAATTTCACAGTGAGATGAGTTTTTTTTCTTCATTATTTTTATTAAATTTGTGAATTTTGAAACTTTTATAAATCTATGGATTTTAATCTAGTAGAAAAATATATATTATAATTATAAATTGTTGTATTGTTTCAATATTTTCAGTCACATGCATATCATGTGATGCTTTTTTCTGTTAGATTTTGTTAAGTTTGATAGAATGACACCAGTGTAACACTTCTCTAATATCAATGTTAATTTTGTAGCAACTTAAAGTTAAATGGTAAATAGTATATTTGTAACAAGGGAAAAGTTCGATAGTGGAAAAATCTATTTATCTTTATTTTTTGGTCATCGAGAAAAATATTTCTCTCAACAAAATCTATGATAATTTATATGGATTTGTCTACTAGCAAAAGAAATTTACATGGATTTGTCCTACAATGCTACATAACCCTAAAGGATCATTACGTTTTTCTTGTAAATATTTTGCAAATTATTCTTCCCCATTTGGAGTTTTAGTATCCCACTGCCATACACTTATGAATAAATAATAAAAAAAGGGTTCAGTTTGTTACTTTTAATTTGTCCACAACCTTCAAATTTAGTTAATTTCGTCAAGTTTCCAAATTGTGATAGTATTTTTTTTTTCTTGGTCCAGACTGTGATGGGTAGTTTGATAGCCCAAATTGTAAGAGATTAATTTTTGAATTTTGATCAAATTAAGTCCGTCCAAAGGTTGGGCCCATAATTGACTAAGACCCCAAATGTAAGTTTAACGTCCTGAAATTTCCATATTTGATGAATCAAAAAATGGTAATTCATGTAAAATAAAAAATTTCAAGAAAAGTTTCCCAATGAAAATAAGGTCAATATAAAACATTAATGACTTAATGGTTAAAATTTATAAATCTCAATACTACATTAAATGGTCAAAAAAATTCTTATGCCTAACGAATTAAAACAAAGATTGCCTTCCAACGATATTGCCAAATCTTCCTTATGGGTTTCCTGAAAAGTGGTGAGTGGAATTTGGGTAGGTGACATCACTTAGTAAGTAAACATACCTTACTTGGAACATGAAGCAAACATTAATACAACACACAAAACACACTCAGATAGAAGAAAATGTTTATAACATGTTTATACTTATGGAGTAGTGCATGCATATGTCTTAAAGCACTTTTCAAGAAGCCATACTTTCTTTCATCTCTTAAAGTTGTCATAGTGGAGTTTTACATAAATCATCCGTTGACAACTAGCACATATGAAAGACATGTGCAAGTGACCCTTCTTAACAAATTGGAATTCCATATCACTCTTACATTCGCAAATGTGTGAAAACCCAAGGTAGGGACTTATGTCTCCAGGTATCCATACTTACATAAGAGATACATCCCACATATGGTTCTTAAATTTATCATAACTTATATCGTATCACTCCAAGACATTAAACTTGCATACAGATGATTTAGGCATCCTATCGAAATATATGCTTGCTTGAAACCTTTGCTTTTGACAAACTTGTTTCTTTCAAAAGCTGTGTCAATAAAATATCTTAACAAAAAATACTTGTGATGACACTTATAAATTATAAGTGTTGAATGATGATCCAATGAACATCAGAAAACTTGTAACATAGAGCACATATATTTATAAAATATTACTTCACATCAAACAATAAAATAATATAAATACATTCTTATGGCAACAAAGATACACAAACACATAAGCAATCATCAAACAGATTACTTAATATTTTAAGTAGGGTTATTCTACTTATCTGATACGAATAATTGCCATCTGATACGAATAAGCAAATAGCTAAAATCTCCGAGAGCATAGCCTAAATGAATTATAATAGTATAAAAATTAGGCTCTCATAACATTTTAAGTCAACCTTTTTCATAGCTTAATCAAAATGACCAATTTTTTTTATTTTAATACTTAGGTCTAGCTCTTATTTTAGACTTAATATTTTCCTAAAATTTCATGATTCCAATAACAAAATTATTAATTATTTTATGGTAAGCAGAAACAAAATAATTTATTCTGAACTCAAATGGTGCCATAAAATCATGAAATTTTATAGCATTGACATATAGATATATTAAAGTGTCCCATAAAAGTTTCAAGTAAAACAAATTCATATTAAACAGGAAAATAGTGTTTATTCATTGATTTTTAAAGCTGTCAACAAACTACTGAACTTAAACAATTTTAGAAAAATATCAATAAATTATATCGAATTGAAATTTTTATATGAGTTTTAATCAATTAAACATTGGTATCTACTTGAAAAATCACAAAATTTTAACACATTAAGAATAAAACACATATAATATATCATAAATATTTTCATATATTTTTAAGGTCTAAAACACCCTCATTTAGTTCTGTAATTTTGTTAAAAACTGTCAAGAGTTCAATTCTCAGCAGAAAATTTGGACATCATAAAACCATTAAAAAATTAAATACGCAGAGTTTATCAATGATTTCAAAGTCAAAATTTCCCTTATTATGTTTGGTTATAAAAATAAAATTTCCAGATTCAAATCATTTTTGCTAAGAACATAAAACAACCCCAAAATCCGAATTGTTCAAAAACTGACAGATTCAAAGCATTAACTTCAAAATTTCATAATTAATTAAATATACCGAATTTTGACATGATTCAAAATCTTTAGTGATCGTTTTACAGAAAAATAAAATAAAATTTAAAGCATAGCATTAAAGAGGTGTAAAATCATTGACATTGATGAACAATGTAAAAGAATTATAATTGAGGGTAAACTCTTTTATACAAAATTTACCCTTAATTGCTCTTATTTAAAAAAAAATCATATTCAGCATCATATAGTAAGAAATATATAATTTAACGTAATATGATGGATTGAATTCCTTACTTTATCATTTTTGGATTCTTTTTGCTCTAAAATATCAATTTTTCTCCCGTTCTCTTCTAAGCCCTTTCTTTTTCATACTCATTCTTTGCTGTTGAAAATAGTTAGTTCCCTAACCAATATGCTTTATTTAAGCGTATTCTACTTTTTCTTTTTTTAAATTCAATATCTTAATAAAATCAGCATAAATTAATTCATCTTTTGTTTATTTTGATTTAATATCTAAATAAAAATAAAATAATATTTGGATCCGGTGACCTCCTTCACCCTCTTATTAAATCTAATAAAATCAATATAAATCAATTTATCCTATTAATTTTTTTTTGGGCCTATTATCAATTAGCATTAGAAGTGGTTTGGGCTTAATCTCTACGCCACCCTCTTATCAATTTTTTTTCAAAGAGTCCACCTACACGCAATTTTATTTCAAAATTATAATGTATTCTCAAATGACATTTTTTTTATTCTATAATATTATTTTCTAAAAATTGGGGATATTACAGTAGGAAAAAAAATTCCAATGTCTGGTTATCTTAGAAATCATAATACATGTGCTACACGTAGAATTGACAAAATGTGAAAGGAATTACAAGGTTTTCTGCGTATGTTTGCTGTGACTTTGATTCAGTTTTCGGTTTTTATAGTAAAAAGTGTTGTGTTTACTGTTCAGGAACTTATTGTTAAACGCAAGATTCATTCTTGTCTCCCATCCTTCAAGGCAGAATTTACTGCATCTGTTCCACTTACAAGAATAAGGGATATTGCTCACCGTAATGATATTCCTCATGATCTGAAGGTTAAATTTTGCAAGCAATTACTTGTATTTATTTTTATTGGTATGGTTGATGTGTTAACATTGTAGAAGTTTCCATGTGCCAGCAAGAAATTAAGCATACAATACAAAACAAGCTTCATCGCAATGCCGGGCCTGAAGATCTGGTTGCTACAGAAGCAATGCTTGCCAGAATAACCAAAAACCCGGGAGAATATAGTGAAGCCTTCGTGGAGCAGTTCAAAATATTCCATCATGAACTGAAAGATTTCTTCAATGCTGGCAGGTTTGTTGCAAAAAGTGTTTTAGAACCATTATAATCCTAGTTGATCTTCTAAATTATGCTGCTTGTCTCCACTTGGAAAATATCAAATTTTTAACCATTTTTTTGTCTCTGGTTTCTTTCTTCTGAAGGATCATTAGGTTAATGTGTGAAAAGCCTTTTCAAATTCGCCCTAGATATTTTAATTTTTATGGTGAATGTTAAGTGAAAATAAATATATTTGCTCATCATCTGATTTACCCATTAGAATGTAGACTGATGTTAAATTTAGACTTCAATAAATTTATATAGAAGGTATTAGACTGTACAAGATGTAATGGCCCATATCCTAATAACTTCAACTATTGGTAGTGGCCAACATATTTTGACATGGTATCTAACGTGGTATTAGAGTAGAAGTTTAAGTGATGGTATAAAGTGCATAGAGCTCACACTTGAGGACTATATACTCCCAACATCTCAAGTTTTTTTTTTTTTGGACAATTGGTGCCCAACATATTCTACAGGAATGATTCCTTTTTCTTTTATTCCCTTTAAGCTTTTGTGTAGAACTCTGGTACTATTAATGAAATTTCTACCTACATTATTCAAATTCTTTAGTCTGTTGTGAAAATCATGTCTATATAGGATTTGATACATTTTCTTGAGAGAACAAGCATCAAATTATACTATGGATGTTTTGTTGAACTGCTTCAACAGAAAAGGAAGGGGGGGATTCAGTGGACTTTTTGGAGTTAGTATGGTTGTTCAATGTCTCTTGGAGAGCTTCACCAGAATTGCAAAAACTTTGAAAGATTAGCAGCTTTACTTTCCTCTTTTTTGGGCTATAAGGGTTTAACAATTCATGAAGATCTGCTGAAAGTGTTAACCTACTAAAAAAATTGCATTTTGAAAAAAAAAATGATAAGAAAATTTAGATCACAAGACTTATGAAGCCTTTTATGACTTTAAACGTATAATAATGTAAACACCAAGGTTAGATTACTAAAGTATAGATGCTTGTTTTTCATGCTTGTTTTTTTTTTCTTTTTCGTTCATGTGGTGCCTGTGGTCCTTATTTGGATATATGGGCCAGAAGCCGGTCCAAGGACCTAGTATTCCTAGTGACCCATATAAACAGAGTGCATTCTTCGACCTCCTGAAGGTTGGCACCAATTATCTAGCCCGATAGAACAGCCAAGCTGCTAGGGGCACCCTGCCGTTCATCTCACCTCGTCAAACACTCAAGGAAGAGCCCACGACTCCAAAAATGTAACAGTTTGGATCACCCCGACAGTCTGGGAGACCTTGTACCCTTAAAAATGATGGCCCTTGAATTTGCTATCCTTACCTGACCTGATCTAACATGGGCCACTTTTTCATATAAAGTCAACTCTGGTCGTACTAATCGTATTGTGACACATGTAATGCCTGATGCCTATATATATTCACTCATACCCACCAATTGGTGGGGGTTACATTCATCACTACCAACACCCTAATGTACAGATTTACTCTCTAAACGGTCCTTAGAACTCACAAGGATACCACCATAAACTAACAAGTATAGTAAGGTCTGTAACCGTAACTAGATTGCAATTTGAATATAGAGTAATAAGTGAACTCTAGCTACTACATCTTTTATTTATTCAAAATATCAATGTTTTTATTTTGTCTATGATCATGCTTAAGGTTTTAAAAGGCAGATGCTAACCTCAAGGCAGAATTTTTCAGAAAACATATACACATCAAAAAAATAATTACAAGACCTCAATTATCACAAAATATCATAGTAAATACATAACAACTTAAGAATCAGCAACTAAAAATAAAAAAAATTGTAAAAGTAATAAACACTTGGTAGTATCTTGAAAGGATAAGTAGTTCATTGTTTGGAACGACGTGAACTAAAAAATGAAGGAAAAAGCAATCAAAAAAGAAAAAAAAATAAAGCAACACTTTAGTAATCTTTCAGCCTTACTAGGGAGAGAACAATCAAAAGAATTAGGACATAGATGGTGAGCAATATTAGCACTCTCCGAATATGCAAAAGAGAAAAAGAAAGGAGATTTAGGAAGAAAAATAGGTAAAAAACAAATTTTTTAATTAATGGAAGGGTTGCTTGGCTAATTTTGTTAAATGGAGTTAGGAGATGGAGAATAAGACCAACTCAAAAGGGCTAAAAATGGTAAGACGAGACTGAGATTTGAGAACCCTAAATTGATTGTGATTTATGCTATCTTTCAATCTTTTTCATATTTATGAACTTGGGAAGGTCGAATTTGATAGGAGCTTTTCAATAAAACCAAAATTGGACCCAATTTTTTGTTCCTAGTTCATTACTTAAACTCAATTTTAGCAAAAATTTAGAGGCATAAGCCTTTCTATGCCTTGGAACTTAACTCTTGAGGCATAAGTCTAAGCCGATTGAGGTGCAAGGTGAGGCTAAGCGTTAGAAAACATTGAAAATACTAGTCTTGATGCATTTTTCATAGAAAAAAAGCTTTAATGCGGCCTTGAGGCTAGCTTTAGATAGTTTTTTAAAGCCATGATCATGTTGCAAACTATGTTAACAAGCAACCCTTAATTATCCAGATATCTTCTCCATTAGAGTGCGGTTGGAACAATATATTATTACTGGATTTATCTCCAGCTACGGTCCGTGTACTGTCTGTATTAGAAATGGGGAACAAAAATTTAAGCAAAAGCCCTTCCACT
Organism: Hippophae tibetana; assembly: GCA_037013495.1. NCBI lineage: Eukaryota > Viridiplantae > Streptophyta > Magnoliopsida > Rosales > Elaeagnaceae > Hippophae > Hippophae tibetana. The sequence continues at coordinate 132,951,632 of CM072801.1, read as the reverse complement.
CTTATTATAGGATGATCATCTGCTAGTATCACCTATGAACACCTACAATCTTATAATAGGATGATCAGGATGATCATTCTGAAAACTTTGTCAAGGTAATCTTTGTCAATACGGAGCGCTGTTTATTATAGTAAGGGAGCGTTTTTCAAGCCTAATTTTATTGTCTTCCTTAGATTTAGAGTTCAATGCATTGTCTATGTTGCTTTTGATAGAGTTGCTTCTTATTTCAACAATCCTGATGACAAAAGATGCTTTTATTCTACATAAGTGCATAAGTTTGTTAGAAATAGAAACAGTTTTAATTTGGTCATTAACTTAACTTGGATAACAAGAGTTTCCACATTGAAAATATGTATGAACATGATATGTATTCTCTGATTAGTATTAACCTAAGAGTGATGGATGTTTTTAATTTTCCTATTTTATTCTATACTTTAATTGATCTCTCAAAATATATCATGTGATTCAATCTTTCCGTAGATGAGTTAGAGATGCACTGCATTTGGGGCATATGTGATTATCAGCTCTCGTGGTTCAGATTTATGGGGAGCAAACTCCATTGCTGTCTTGGTATTAGACTGGGAGGTCCAATGTTCAAACATCTCTACTAGAATCATTGAATTTTAAGTTATAGATTTATGCTTGATCTTCTTGCTGTCCAAGGTTGAAAGAATGTGTATGCTAATGCTAGTTGATTAAAGGGCCGTTTGGAATTGCTTTTCTTTTTGATTGAAAGTGATTTTGAATAACTATAGCATGAGGTTTTAAATTACTATTTTGAGGCTTGCCTTGGTAAGTCTCATCTCTCCAATGATTAAGGCTAAGCCTCAAATGGTTTATTTGAGGGTAGCGCCTTCGTTAGCTGAGGCTTGCATAGTTAGGTGGTGTGTAATGAGGTTATTGAGGCTATTTGCTTCAAAATTGTTCTTTGGGATTGTTTTCTTATAGGTGGGTTGAAAATCTAGGTGACCTAATACCTAAATCCATACTTTGCTAAGTCTAGTTTTTAGAGAGCAAAACAACCAACATGAAATTATGTGTTTGACCTTAAGCATTCTAATTTAATTAAAATTGGACCCTAAACAATTCTATATAATAATAAAAAATAACCACTTTACTACATGATTTGGCATAAATAAACAATTTCATTGATTGTATGTATTTCAATTTTATTTTCTTAAGTGTAAGCACGTGCATATATATATATATATAATTTTTAATTTTTATGTTGTATAGTATTTGAATAAAATAAAAATGTAATATTTTTAGTTTAGTATTATGTATTATTTAATTTAATATTAAAATATATGAGAAATTAAAATTTTAGCTTAAAAACAAAGACAACCTTCGATTTTAAATATATTACAAAACGCTATTTGAATAACCGTTATTTTTAACGTCTGTTAAAGTCGAAGGTCATCTTTGATATTTTTTATAGTTTGGGATATTTGTAAAAAATATACAAACATAAGGTTATTATTGATATTTTTTCTAATAATGACATCTAAGAATATCATTAGATAACTTGGATTCCAAATAGAATATATATATACATGACTAATATGTTGAGTGACGTCGTCTATTACATGTTTGGCGACAAATACTTATTCTTCTACAAACTTAAACCTTAAACTCTAGATCCAAAAATCTAAACCCTAAATACTAAAATTCAAATCTAAATCCTAAACCCTAAAATCCAAACTCTAAACCTTAAAATGTAAACCCTAAATTAAAACAATATGTAGTTGTCGCTCAACATATAATGAGCGACATTGCCCAACATATCATTTCTGTATATATATGTACACACACACATCTATGCAGACGTTTATACACACATCTATACACACATACATACATGCATACATGGTAACTCTCCCTTCAAGTTGAAGGATATCTATCACATATATCCAACTTAGACAATACTAAATATAATTTGTGGTTTGTGAATTGTATTTCTTTATGATTGAATTGTGATAAAACTAGGTCTAGTTTCTTTAGTTACAAATTTATAGGAAAAACTAAGTTTAGAAAATGGAATAAAAATATCCATATTATGACAAATAAATACGAATCAAATCTCTTAATAAAGTCCCTAATTTTGTTATCCTAAATATTTACTTCGAGATCCATCACTCCCTCAAATTGGATCGTAAATATCTAACTTTTAAATAAAGTCATCGAAATTTTGTCGGGGAAGTCCCTTGGTGAAAATATTAGCATTTTGTTATTTTGTTGGAACATAACTTATGCAAATTGTTTTATCTTCAATTTTCTCTTTGATAAAGTATTTGTTTACTTCCATATGCTTTGTTCTGTATGTGGAACCAAATTAAGGGAGATGTGGATGGTTGTTTTGTTGTTCTAGTTTATGTTACTTCGACTCGCCTGTTTGGGGTGTTACACCCGGTGCAAATCAAACAGACTTGTCTATCTTGTTAGAATTTTTTTTTTTGTGAATGAGAAGAGATGAAAGGAAGAGAAGTCAAGGAAAAAAATAAAAAAGTTATAGAAGGAAATGAAAAAGAATAGGAAACACTAGGAAGAGAAATAGGCTTGGGATTGGTACTTTATCCAATAAAGTTAGATCTGACATTGAGAAAGTAAATTTCTCTTTTCAATGAAAGGAAAGTTAAAATATTTAAAAGTAAATTTAAAAAAAAAACTAGCATCTTGAAAAGAAATAAAAATCAAACCCACGACTGGGCTTCATAATTTTTTTTATCTTTAAATAACCTTTTTAATTAAATAGAATGATGACCACAAATCAATATGGCATTTACATTCTACTCACTCGTTTTAAAAATTAATAAAATATAAAATTTTAAAAAATATTTGTGTATACATATATTGTCATTACTAGCTTAGATCTTTCCTTTGTTTTTTGAAAGTACTTGTTTAAATCTAAATTGACACATATAGAAATTGAAATATTAGATATTGATTATTTAGTTGCCTTATTAGTATTGGAAACTACTAGGTTAGAATATTAAATAATTATCATTATGTTTCTTTATTAATTTAGGAGTCTTATTTAGAGTTTTGTTTGGATTAGGGTTTTAATCTTATTGTCCCTATAAATACATATATAATCTATCAGTATTATTATGAATGAAGAATAAGAATGATTTTATCTTTCTCGTTCTCCTCTTCACGTACTTTGATTATCTAAATTGCTTATGCTTTATATTTCTACTTGGTATCAAAATCAGGTTTGATTCAAAACCTAGTTGTCTTTTGTCTTTTGTCTTCTTCTAAAAAAAATTAGTTGTCGTTCAAGTTCAGGAGTCTTAATTAGTCAATCTGAGTCTTTACCAACATATTTGAAAGATGATAACTATTATCCGTCCTTAAATGCTTGAACTCTCTTAGATCTTTGTTGTTGGTTTTCCTGAGAGTAATTGAAGCTATTTCACTCATATATATATATATATATATATATATTTGAAAGATGATAACTATTCACCGTCCCTAAATGCTTGAACTCTCTTAGATCTTTGATGTTGGTTTTTCTGAGAGTATTTGAAGCTATTTCACTCATGTATGTATATATATATATATATATATATATCTTTCTTCACTATAAGTTTTCTCAATGTTGTTGGCTCCCATCTTTAGTCATGTTCCCATGGTGTACTTGATCTCTATTTGGATTTAATTTTCAAGTTCAATTCAACCAAGACAGTATCATAATCCCCTTTTCCTAGCACTGCCGCCCAACAACTACCTACTCAGTATTGCCGCTGTTGCAGATCCTCTCCTATGTCAGTTCAATTCAACCAAGACAGTATCATAATCCCCTTTTCCTAGCACTGCCACCCAACAACTACCTACTCAGTATTGCCGCTGTTGCAGATCCTCTCCTATGTCACACGATCTGGTTTTATTCACGTTAACTGCCAACTGCTTACCCAACTTCTAAACAACCCACCGTCGATGCCTCCGTCGCTCTTGGCTCAACATCGTCGCTATTGCTCCTCTCACATAGTGCCGTCACTTGCCTTTCTCTAACCTAATATTTGTTAGATTAGGGTTAGTTTTTGGTATATGAGCTGCCAACTGCTTACCCAACTTCTAAACAACCCACCGTCGATGCCTCCGTCGCTCTTGGCTCAACATCGTCGCTATTGCTCCTCTCACATAGTGCCGTCACTTGCCTTTCTCTAACCTAATATTTGTTAGATTAGGGTTAGTTTTTGGTATATGAGCCAATTGGGTTTAGGATTGATTTGATAATTGGGTTGATTAATGTGTTTGGACTTAATTGGCTGGTGGGTGACATATTAGGATGCTGATTTGGGTATTTTTTTCCCAAGCATTAAAGTTTGTTGGGCTGATTATTAAGTATATTGGTAATTTGGCACTTAGGCTCATTAAATATTGGGCTTGATTTCGGTATGTTGGCTTATTTCATATTTATTATGGGATGATTAAATATCCTAATTTGTTATTTGGATTTTTCCTTTTTGACGGTGCTATGAATTCCCAAGTGGTCATTGAGGAGGTAAAAATTGTGCAGCTCTTTTTTTCATTTAATTTAAGTAACCATCGTTATTTTTTAACAAGTTTTGCCACTATTGTCTATTGTTGTGGAACTGGTCTTGTTTTGCACCGAGTGATTGGATATTTCATTAATTTTGGATTAATCAACTATAGTCCACTGATTACTTATTTAGATAGTTTGGGATGATTTGGTGCATTATTGTTTAGACTTTTGGTTTTTGACATATGCCAAAACCTGCTCTGTTCTGTTATTGTCATGGGTTTGTCTATTATGGATATGTGTTGGTTGTCTTTTGTGGCTGACACCAATTGCAGACAGTAGGGGAGTTTTCGAGTTTACATTTACTATTAAGTACATGGCCTTTGGCTTTTTCTATGGTGTAGTTATGTTGGTCGGCTTTTTCTACGGTGTTGTTAGCGACCAAAAATCTAGTCAATACAAGAAATCAGTTTGTAGAAAATTCCATGTGAATCAAAGCTAGTTGAGTCTTTAATTTGTGTCGATCATATATGTGCGTGGAATGCTAAACCTAAAATAAATAGTTTTCTCTTACATGTGCCATTGACTATCTCAGTGTTTAGAAAGTCATTTCAGTGGTTTTGCATCACTTTATCAGTAGTGCTCTATTAGCCTTTTTTGTGTAGTTTTGCTGTTGTTTAGCCTATATGATCACATCCTCTGTTGCTTTCTATTAGGAATTTTTCCATGTTATTCTACATTCTTAAGAATATTCTACTACATATGGCCTACGATGTCAATCAAGATTAATGTTATCAATAAAGTGACATGATCCTATATTTTCAGTTATCTCTAGTTATTTCAATGACTTTTTACACTCTTAGCAACTATAAGCAGTTTTGAAGTTCAACTTCACGATTGTTTTTTATTGATTCTATTTTATTGTCTTTTGTGACTGTTCATGCTAAACGTATATATGTTCAACTTGAGGGGGAGAATTGGAATATTAGATATTGATGATTTAATTTCCTTATTAGTGTTGTTATTTGTAGATTTTCTGAGAATATTAGGCTGTAATAGTGTTGTATAGGCTGTGAATTAGTATAGAACAAGTTGGAATTTAGTTGTTGATACCAGCTGTGTTATTCCTAAATTAGTGGGAAGTTGTCTACCTTTTAGTCCTATTTATAGTGTTGTATATACATTTGAATTAATCAGAGAAAATAAAACAAGAATTTAGTTTCTCTCCACCATCTCTCAATATTTTCTACATGGTATCAAAGCATTTCTGAAATCCATTTTTTTCTCACCAATTCTGTCCAAGGAAGATCTTTTGAAATCCAATTGCTCAATCGTTGTTCTCCGGCGTCAATCCTGGTGGTTTTCTGTTTCAACATCGAGATTTTGTACCCAAATTAGACCTAATCTGCCCATTTTTAACCCAATAACCCAATCTGCTCAGTTTCAGCCCAATAGATCCAATCTGTTCAGAAAATAATTGGCCCAATTTGCCCAGATTGAAAAAACATCAGTTTTATGACAATTCGAGCATCAATGGCCACAAGAAAACCTGTCATGACCGGTTACAGTGGAGGTTTCACCGAAAATAATATTTTGCCTATCACCAGTCACAAATTAAATGGGTATAATTATCTTCAATGGTCCCAATCTGCCACTGTCGCTCAAACAAATGCTCCTAATAATCCCAATGAACCCTCAACTCCTTTACCAACAGATCCAAACTTCCATGTCTCAAACAATGATCTTTTTGTCTACTCTAGGAGGAGAAGAACTCAAGAGGGAACGGAGAACCAAGCATATCTTGAGCTAGTTCAAGAGTCCAACCCGAGTATAGATCACTTCAACAATTCACAAGGTAACATCACTGAATCTCCTATTATTGAGTTACCTCCTAATGATTTGAATTTGCCAATTGCTATAAGGAAAGGTGTAAGATCTTGCACAAACCACCCCATCTACAACTTTGTTTCCTATAAAAATCTCTCACCAGGTTATAAAGCATTTATCAACAACCTTGATTAGATACATGTTCCAAATTTCGTTCATGAAGCCTTTCAGGTACCTGAATGGAAGACATCTATTCTTGAAGAACTCAGTGCCTTAGAGAAAAACAAGACTTGGGAGATCACAGAATTACCATCGGGAAAACAAGCTGTTGAGTGTAAATGGATCTTTATAATCAAACACAAAGCAGACGGCAGTGTAGAAAGATTCAAAGCTCACGTTGTGGCTAAGGGATTCACTCAAACATATGGGATTGACTATCAGGAGACTTTTGCACCTGTAGCAAAGCTCAACACTATTCATGTTCTTCTCTCCTTAGCATCTAACTTGGATTGGCCTCTCTACCAATTAGATGTCAAGAATGCATTCCTCAATGGTGATCTCGAAGAAGTCTACATGGACATTCCTACTGGAATTGAATCTCCTGTTCTAACCAATAGAGTTTGCAAACTTAAGAAATCTTTATATGGATTGAAACAGTCTCCACGTGCCTGGTTCAATAGGTTCTCTAAAGTTCTGAAGAGATATGGGTACAATCAATGCCAATCAGATCACACACTATTCATCAAACATTTCTCCAATGACAAAATAATTATCATAATTGTGTACGTAGATGATATTGTTCTAATAGGTAATTCTACAATTGAGATGAATAAACTCAAGGAATTCCTTGTCAAGGAATTTGAGATCAAAGACCTGGACAATCTCAAATATTTCCTAGGAATGGAAGTAGCACGAACAAAAAGGGGCATATCTATATCTCAAAGGAAATATGTACTTGATCTTCTCAAGAAAATTGGAATGATCGGGTGTAAACCGGCAGAAACTCCGATGGACTCTACAATAAAACTCGGGATCAAAGAAAATAGTACACCTGTGGACAAAGGCCGTTACCAAAGATTAGTGGGAAAACTCATTTACCTATCCCACACTAGACCAGATATTGGTCTATCGTATACCCAGGTATCTCAAGATGACACCAGGAAAATGATTATACTTCAGTAAGAATCCCACCAGAAAAATTGAAGTCTTTGTAGATGCTGACTGGGCAGGCTCTATAATGGATCGTAAATCTACCACTGGGTATTGTACCTTCGTATGGGGAAATCTTGTAACTTGGCGAAGTAAGAAACAATCAGTAGTCGCTCGAAGCAGTGCAGAAGCTGAATTTAGAACTATGGCCCATGAGATTTGTGAAGGAATGTGGTTAAGAAGACTACTCAATGAACTAGACTTCACAACTCCTGAACCTATCAGCATGCATTGTGATAATCAAGCTGCAATAAGAATTGCAAAAAACCCAGTTCATCATGACCGAACCAAACATGTAGAAATTGATCGTCATTGCAGATATCCTTACCAAAGCATTACCTCGAACAAATTTCGAAGAACTGAGTTGCAAGTTGGGAATGATTAATATCTATTACCCAACTTGAGTGAGAGTGTAGATTTTCCGAGAATATTAGGTTGTAATAGTGTTGTACAGACTGTGAATTAGTGTAGAAAAAATTGGAATTTAGTTGTGATACCAGCTGTGTTATCCCTAAATTAGTGGAAAGTTGTCTACCTTTTAGTCCTATTTATAGTGCTGTATATACATTTGAATTAATCAGAGAAAATAAAACAAGAATTTAGCTTCTCTCCACCATTTCTCAATATTTTCTACATTATCTATTAAGGTTAGAATATTAGATAATTATCATGATGTGTCCTTATTACCTTAGGAGTTTTATTAGGATTAGGGTTTGTCTTATTGTCCCTCTAAATACACATGTAATATATCAGTATTATTATGAATGGAGAATAAGAATGACTTTATTTATCTTTCTTGCTCTCCTCTTTATTATCTAAATTACTTATGCTTGGTATTTCTACTCTAGATATTTGTTAAATCAATCATATATTTAATTGACAACCCAAAATTATCTGTTTTTGGGACTCTTGGATGTTTGAATTTATTACCAGTTTAGACTCTCTTGGTGCTTCGAGAAAATATATTTATAATTAGAGTAGAGTACATCTTACCAATTTATTTTTGACATGTCATTTTTGGGTTATGATGGTTATTTTCATATAGAAATATAAATTCACTCTTTTATAAGTTATAAGATTAGGTTAACAAAACACAATTTTTGAGAGAAGTTGAAGACAAAGATGAAGATTGAAGATCTGCTATTGTTCATCACCATCCTAAACTTCTTATTTTTTAGATTATTTTTATGAATTGTTTATCGGTTTCGACTTTATTTATGGATAGCTAATTTATATTATGTGATTAAGGGCAATTTTCAAACCATATACAATGATTCTAATTTGATTTATGTTAAGAATTAATTATTCTTTCTTTTATCCTATTAAGAACGTGTTTAATTCTATATTTGAATGTTATGATTGTGTTAGCAATTGATTAGGATATACAACTAGTTTATTTCATGGATGGTTTAAGTCTAGTTTAAGATATTAATCCAAAAATAATGATAATAGTACTCTTATTTGAAGTAGCACAATATGATTGTTGTTACAAGTAGAATTGAATACATATATTAAAAACTGTGGGTGGTTTCAACTTTATATAGTTTAGTTATTACTCTTTTAGATATTAAGGATGTCATTCAATTAAATCTAGTATTCAACTATTAGATCTATTAGTAATCAAGTTGTTTAATAGTTACACAGTAATAAAGAGGAGAAAGTCTTAAATGATACAAGGCTTCTAAAGCTAAGTTCTTAATTTAACAAGGTTCTAAATTGTGCTTCATGATTAGAGTTAGGAAGATGATTACCTCATAATTATATTCGTTGAATCGAAGACTAGGGTGAGGATAGTCCCTTAATTGCATGCGTGCTTCTCAATGATTTTGACTTTATGATTTTATATTATTTTCTATTTTCAGAACAAAAATCAAAACCCTTCACTTAGTTTTATGTTATTTCTTTTATCACTAGCATTAGTATTTTAATCGTCATTAGTGCTTTGTGGCTAACAATGCTTACTTCAACTATACTACAACATTTTTAAATAAAAAGAAAGAAGTAATATTTGAATTGACGTGCCTTTTTGGGGCAAGTCAAATCACGTTGCAGCAGGTCAGAAAATGGTTTGAAAATCTTCCATGGATAGCACACCATTCATCTGGTACACAAGATGGTATAAAAAAAATTACTACAAAACGAACTCCCATTTCACCCAAAAAAATACACCTCATGAATCAGGAAAAAACAAAACAAAACTTCTAATGGATGTCTGAATAAGGAATCACTGCAGACTGGCACCGGAGATGGGATAAAAGGTTCCACTTCTGCTCGCAAAGAAGGTACTGGAGCTGCCATTGCAGAAAGTATTGGAGAAAAGTCTATGAAACCAAATTCCGAAAATCTTAGAATAACTAGGATAACAAATACAATAAATATATACACCTTAACTAGTTTTGTTCTTGGCAGTATTAAAGTTGTATCTTTACAACTATTTATAATTATGTATAATTTGATGTTTCTCATTTAAATTGTTGAACTTCCTAGCGAATATACTAAAATGCCCTACCTATTCATTCTTATATTTATGATGCTATTGTAAATTTTACATGCTCCTATAATGACCCAATATTCATAACGTGGAGACACTTGCTGCATCTTATATGTGAACTTTTTAGTACTTTCAAGTTTATATTATGTTTGTTTGACTGAAGAGATTTGCATGTTAGTCGTCATTTTTGGATTAACCTTACTTGAATAACTAATTTGATTATGAGTTTGTGTGGTTGCAGCCTCACCGAACAGCTTGAATCAATTAGGGAATCTGTGGATGAACGGGGGCTTTCAGCTCTTACTTCGTTTTTAGAGTGCAAAATGGTGACAATTCCTGATTTATCTTTTCACTTTCAATTTGTGTTTATAGCTTTTACCATAAGCTGGTATGAGAAAGACTATTCGTGCATAGAAAATTTTGATTTTTGATTTGCGAAAGTGGGAAAAGAAAGAAGAGTTTGATTGAAGAAATACTAAAAAGAAGGAATAGCATGGATACTATACACAAAGTTTGATTTGCATTTTCTTCACAAATATCCCTGATATTTAAAAAATGTCAAAGATATTCTTCGATTTTAATAGAAGTTAGAGATAATGATTTTATTTTCCAATGACATTTTTGTAATATCTTTAAAGTCGAAGAGTATTTTTGATTATAAAGAAAATTTATCTTATTTTTAACGCTATATAGTCAATACTCAATAATACTAAACAAAAAAAATAAAAATAAAAGTAAAGCATTCCAATTTTTTTTTTAATAATATAAAGGCATAAAATTAGAAAAAAAAAATAAACAAAACAAATAAATAGACACAAAATTAAAAATATATATACACATGCTTAAAATTAGAAAAATAATATTGAAATAGAAAATTTTGGATAATTTATCATAAAAATAAAAATGTTTTAAGAAAAAAATAACGGTGAGAGAGACTAAGGGATATAAGGAAGGGAAGAAATCAAGAGCTATCAGATTAATTTTTTAGGATTAATTTTTATATTTAAACAAGCTTTAATGTGCTATGTATTTCTTTCTTTAGATTCTTATTTTTGACAATAAAAATACAATAAAAAATAAATCCTTTCTTACTTTGTTATTATTTTTTAAAGGATATTTCAATATTTTAACAAAAAAAATAAAATTGAAAAGCATGTGAGGCGCATTAACAACAAACAAGTTAACATCGTTACTGACTTGATTATGTTTGATAATATGTCAAACATCAATGTCATCAAAGATTTTTTCAAACATTAGGAGCATTTGTAAAGAAAATGCACCTTTTGAGGTATCTGTAATGTTTTCCCTCTTTTCAGTTTGTAAAAATAGTTTCAAATGGCTTATCATTAAAATCTAAGTACAATTAGTGGACTATTAATCCACTTAGAGTAGAGAACCAAAGCTATAGCAGATAATAACTATTCTTTACAAAATTTCAACCCTTATAATTAGGATATTCAAGTCCAATTATGATTTCACACACATACACATATATATACACAGTGTCGGATTTATGATTTACATCCCGGAGGAACACTAAATACACAATAAAAATAATATTAGTTATTTTTCAGTTATTATTTACTTTTAATTGAAAAAATGTTATGTGTATCTTATTTTAGTAAAAATATGTTCAAATTATTGAGTTTTGTTAATATATTGAGTGTTAAAAGCTTGAAACTTAAAAATCCAGGTCAGACACAATTCTATTTTATGCGTTAATTTATTTATAATTTCACGACTATTACACTTGAAAATTTTGCTTCTCCTAACTACCACATGCATCTGCCCCTATAGATATATATAACCCAATTGAAACTGATAAGAAACATTCAACTCTTTACAAACCAATGCCTAAGTTGACACCAATAACAAAACGTTCTCCCATAAAATTGCTATCATTTTCATTAAAAAAGTACCATTATTCCTCCGTTATTTTACCCAAAGAATCACTTCAACCTTGCATTTCCAAACATCCTAGCTTTCTTAGCCTTTGTATGTCTCACATGTAGTGTTGAGTACAACCCACTAGTATATGGTGTTGCCTCATGTAATAATGTGAAAGTAAAAGTATGCCTATGAGGATGTGTAGTTCTAATGAGCACTAAAATTAAAACACTCTAATTCTATCCAAATTCTCTAAATTAATTGCAACCTACGTATGTATGCCAATTGTGATTTAAATCCTTAGATAATAACCCACATCTCTATGGTGGGGGGAAGGATTTCCATCTTCTCTACGTCCTTTCTGTTATACCAATGTCGCAGTTTGAAGCCCCAATCAAGTTTATTAGCCACACTCGATGAATCTCCCTAATGCTGCGACGTTGCTAGCTCCTCTGGTTATCTCTTTCCTTGTGTCTTTATTGTTTCTTTTTGGGTCATATAGCACATACTCAATCAATAAATTGAGTTGATCCTATATTATCTCTTTATCTCTCTGATTCTATTATATATCTCATAGATCCTATACTCTTTCTCACGATTCTATATATATATATATATTATATTGTTATAATATATTATTATTGTTATTATTATTATTATTATTATATATTTTAATATTTTTAGTTTTTTTAAAGTAATAATAATGATAATGATAATTCAACCGTATTATACTATTATCACTGTTATATCTAAGGATCAAATAGACCTACTCTCGAACACTTGGGTTCTAACCAACAATAAAATTATTTTTACTACCATTCATGGTAGTTCATCCTTTATTAATATTAAATTGGATGGTACTTTTGTATTTGGTCTAAGATTTTGGAAATGCATATTACTAGTAGGGAGAAAAAAAGGTTATATCATAGGTAGGAAAGTCATCCCAAATGACGATGATCCAACTTATGATAAATGGGAAGCTGAAGATGTCTTGGTAAAATCATGGATTATCAATTCCATGACAAACAAGTTGATGTCTCACTTGTCTCACTTTGTTCATTATGGAGCTGCAAAGGAAGTGTGGGATGCAGTGAGAAAGAGCTAGCTAGATGTTTCTAACTCTTTACAGGTTTATGAGTTAATGAATGGATCTTTTCAACTCCATCAGGGTGGTCGATCTCTTGCGGAATATATAAGGAGATGAACTCAATCTTCATAGAGTTGGATTATATATACCTAATGATATGGCATGTACTATTGATATTGGAAAACTGAGAAAACGTACTACTGAGGATTGGGTTTATAAGTTATTCGACGATCAAGTTAGCAGTCGGGTTTTGACTACTTCACGTTTACCATGCCTAGAAGAAGCATATTCTTTGGTTCGTTGTGAAGTACAGAGGCAGGCTAAGATGGGTATTGAGGACCATCTTGAACCATCAGTTGTCATTGTCCAAAGAAATAGGCTACGCTTATATCCTCCATCTGTGAACTTCGGTTCTTGATGTTGCACCTAATGCAATAATTTCAATCATACTGTCGATGTTTGTTGGAAGAAACATGACTATTCGGAGTGGTGCAAACTTAAGCAAGTTGAGCAAAAAAAAGAAATCTTCTCAGGTTGTAACAACATCTGCTTCTTAGGTTTATCAAGTAACTACTCAAGGAGGTAATTTTGGTTCCTCAATATCTTCTGCTTCTGATAATTAGCTTATTGATTCAGGAGCCATTGATCATATGACTAGTAACCCTTTGTTTTTGATTCTTTAACATCCTCTCATGTTAAGTCTGTTTAGGTAGCCAATGGGACACCAATGTCAATTTTGGGAGCTGACAGTGTCTCACTATCACCTATCTTTTCCATGGCATCTGTTTAATTTGCACCTACTCTTGAGAATAACCTTATGTGAATTAGTTAATTTATTAAGAATCTTGACTTTTTGTTCTATTCACTGTGCATTTCAAGAGATGAGGTATTTATTACTTGGAGAAAGGATCTGACAAACATAGTTGTGGTTTTCATGTGGATAGAGAAAGTGATAGAGCAAGAATTATGTTATGGTACTATCGTCTAAGACATCCATCATTTGCTTATTTGGAATGTTTGTTTCCTAAATTATTTTCTAATATTTTTGTTTCAATTTAATTTGTGAACAATGTATCTTTGTCAAAAATAGTCAGACTACTTTCAAAATTAGTTTTAATAAAAGTTCAGTTCATTTTGCTCGTGTCTATATTGATGTATGGGGTCTTTTTTCTACTCCTCCTCTGGTTATAAATATTTTGCGTAATTTATTGATGATTGCACTCAAGTCATTTGGATCCATTTATTTAAATCTAAGGGTGATGTTATTCATGTTATTTCTCAATTTTATAAAATGATTATCATAGTTTCATGTACTAGTTAAGATTTTTCATTTTGATAATGGTCATTAATTTGTGAATCAATCCTTACTATCTTTTTTAAAAATCATGGTATCCTTCATCAGACAACATGTGCTTGTACACCATAACAAAATGACGTAGTAGAGCGGAAGAACCTTCATCTTTTTAAGGTGGCGCATGCCCTATGCTTTATTATGTGCGTTTCTAGGTTGAGACTGTCATTACTGCTGCTTTTCTTATAAATCAATGCTTGCTTGTATTCTTGACTATCAAACTTCTTTGAGAAAATGATCTCTTTTTCACACTTTATCCTCTGCATTTAATATTTGTCCTAAGGTGTTTGGTTGTATCTGTTATGCTTATGTCCATGCATTTCATCGAGATAAATTCGATCCACGTGCTTTTAAATGTGTTTATTTGGGGTACTCTAACATACAAAAAGGGTATAAATGTTTTCACTCATCTACCCATAAATATTATGTGTTTATGAATTTCAATTCTATGAACATGAGTCTTAGTTCTTCGACGCAGTCTCATTGACTCCTTTTTAGGGGGAGATTAAGAGTAAGGAAGAGGAAAAATTATGGTCGGAGGAAAGAAGTTGTGGATTTCTAGCTAGGGGGATGACTCTTCTCCTTTGGGAGAACTCAAACCTGAAAAAGAGAAACCAGTTAGTGAGTTGAAACTACCTCATATGCAATTTGGTAGGAGAAATAAAGACGTTATTGTTATAGCCTCTCTTGATGATACTACCATGCTTTTAAATGAATCTTCTGAGGTTGACGTTGAGGTACATGTTCATTCTTTATCTTCTACTAATGATATCTCTGTTTTTGACATACCTTTTGATCTTGTAGTGTCAGCACCTATTATCTTAAATCTATAAAATAATGATAAAGGTATGAAGTATCCTCTTAGAACTCGTAAACAACATAATAAATTGGATTTTTTTAAACCTTCATCTAATACTGTTTATCATATATCTGACTTTGTTTATCATCGATTGTCTAAAACTCAACCTAGCTTTTGCACTTTAGATTTCTATCTGTACCTATCCCTAGTCATTTTCAGGAGGCTCTTGAAGATTCAAAGTAGAAATCAACTATGTTAGAAGAAATGAATGGCCTTTATAAGAATTGTACTTACGAGTTGGTCGAATTATCAAAGGAGAAGAAGATTGTGAGTTGTAAGTGGGTATTCATTGTCAAGTTTCATTCCAATGAAACATGGGAGAGGCGTAAGCCCAGAGTAATGGCTAAGGGATATGTTTAAATTTATGGGATTGACTATTGGGTGATATTTGCTCCGGTGGCTAAGATGATTACTTCGATTTATAGTGTCTATTACTGTGAATCTAGATTGGCCATTACTTTAGTTTGACGTAAAGAATGCATTTATCCATGAAGATCTACTAGAGGATGTGTATATGGATCCTTCTCTCGGGTTCTCAATTGAAGATGGGAAGGTGTGCAGATCAAAGAAAATTCTATATAGGTTGAAACAATCATCTAGGACATGGTTTGGAGGTTGAGCAAGTCAATAAAGAAATATGGTTTTAAACATGCCCAAGAATATCTTACTCTTTTTTATAAAAAAAACGGTGATGATTACCTTTTAATTTATGTTGATGATATGATCATTATAGTTAGTAATGTTGGTGAGATAGAAAAATTATGCAGTTACTTGGGCAAAGAATTTGAAATAAAGGATATTAAAAATTTGAAATATTTCATAGATATTGAAGTTTCTAAATCTAAGCAATGACTCTTTCTCTCAATGAAATTATATACTAGATTTTTTTATTGAAACTGTTAATACTGCTTATATTTTTGTAGACACATCTATTGAGGTGAATCTTGGTTTAGCTATTTATCCTAATCCAATTCCAACTAATAAGTATAGATACCAAATATTATTAGGAAAATTAATTTACTTGACTTGTATTCGACCTGATTTATCTTATACTGTGAGTATGGTAAGTTAGTTCATGCATAATCCGAGTGATCGGTAGATGGAAGCTGTGAATTGAATTTTGGCCTATTTGAAGTCCTACCCAGACAAGGTTATTTTGTTCTCAAAACATAGACATTTAGACATTACGGGTTATACCGATTCTGACTTTGCGAGCTCCAAAATGGGTAGAAAATTTACTTCATGATACCATACGTTTATTGGAGGAAATTTGGTGGCTTAGAGGAGTAAAAAATAGAACGTGGAATCATTATCCAGTGTAGTAGTCGAGTACCGTGCTCTTTATCATGGTATTACAATGGTTTTTTGGTTAAAAATTTTGTTGATTGAGTTTGCAGTAATTGAGATTTCGAATAATCCGATGCAATATGACCGAACTAAGCATATTGAAGTTGACAGAAATTATATCGAAGATAATTTGGATGATGGTGTTATCAAAATCCCATACATCAAGAGTGTTGATCAATTAGTTGACATTATAACACATGTTGTTACAAAGAGCTCCTTTTATATATCACTATCTAAGTTGGACATATGTGATATCTATGCTCTAATTTGTTGGGTTGAGTTGAAATGTATATTTATTATTATTATTATTATTATTATTCTGTAAATATTTGTATTTTTGATTATATTTATTATTTTTTCTTAAATAGGATTAACATATTTGTATAAATTCTTTATTAGGGTTAATAGAAAAGAAAAGTATTTTTCCTCATTTCAAATCTAATTCTATAAAACAAAATCAAATGAAATATTTAAGAGTTATGATAACTTTACTTTCTTAAAGTTATCAAGCTCAAAAGATTTCCAATAACAAAGATTGGCATGATCCGAAAATAACTCATTTTACCATCACATGCCTTTGTAAATTAGACTAAAGATGATGCATAATTGGGCATTGTAGAAATAAATATTAGATGTATTTTAAACAACTCTTGCAAAACGCACACCAATTTGGGATAAGCAAAATTTGGAAAACGTTGATTGAATTAGGCCATTTGTATTCACGTTACTTGGATATTTCAATGAAGTATAGGGAGAAAAAACTTGTATAGTAAGATCATCGACAAGAACATCAAAGACGGTTTATACACTAATGAATTCTTAATCCATATCCTTTTATTACCTGTATTAGCTCTAATTGTAACTCCTTTTAAACTTGACAGCTTGTTTGAGTATTCATCAACTTCCCAATCATTTATTTTATTCTAAATGGGAAAATCCATGGGATGACAACATACTTGAGTAACATTTCAGTCCAAGCATAACATTTACAACCTTGAAAATCTTGTTGAAAGCGAGTTACCATCTTACTATCCAACCAAGAATGCTCCTAAAAATGGATTTTATAAATGTTTCTTGTCTTGCATCTCAAACTTGAAAAGAAAGAATTAAATCCTTAACATTTGTCATCCAAGGGCTACGTACAGCCAAACCTTACTTGAAATCATATCTTCTCAAAGTACTATTGTAAAGCTCTCAGCATCTTGCCTAGCCAAACTACACCTGGGAAATGGAAAATCTTGTATCGGATTTAACTATGATCACAACTGTATATGTATTATTACGTGCTTAGGTTCTTTTCTTTATTTCATGTTATTGTAGTTGCTTTTGAAGACATAGGTATTTTTTTTAGGTAGTACTATCATGATTTTTAGTTGGATTTGTATGATTTCCGCATAATGATTAGTCCAATCCTCTTTTGTTTATTTCCAGATTATGGATGCTGCACAAAGACAAAGTACTGTGTCAGATAGCAATAGAAATGATCTTTTGCTCAAAACAGTGCAATCATTGAGTGTTTTGAGAGAAGTAATTGTTAAAGGTCTTGAAAGTGGCATCAGAAATGATGCTTCTGATGCTGCAATAGCCATGCGCCAGAAGGTGAGAAAGCTTAGCAAAAGCTTAACGCAGAACATTCTCGTTGGAATCTGATTATTTTACACCTTATTTGTATCTGTTGCTTTATCTGAAATGATAGTGGCGGCTATGTGAGATTGGTCTCGAGGACTATTCATTCGTCATTTTAAGCAGGTATATTGTTCTACGCATCTTTGAAACTGTTTGTAGGACTCTACATGCTCCGGCCTTTTCTCCTTTTATTGCAAAATTATGGTTTCATGTCATCCCAAAGCTGCCCAAACAGACCATTCAGATAATTGTTTGATATCTACTTTTTTCATCGATGTAATTACTTTGACCAAAGCCTTTAAAGAATTTTCCTTTGCTTTTCACCTTGAGATATCTTTTTATGTTGTTTACCTGATAGATTTCGATTGTTGTCTTGTACTTGCCTTTGCTCCCTTCAGAATGAAATAGTGGGATAACATCATTTGATTATTTACATTTCTTCTGTCATGTTGCTTGCAATAAGAAAGAAAAACATATTGATCTAGGACAAATTGGGTGGTGGTGGGTAGTTTGGAAACTAGGATAGAAAAAGAAAAAAATTAAGGGGTAGATAACTTGCACGCTTTTGAAAAACTGATCTACTTGCATAACAATTATGTTCTAGAAACTGACACAAGTTTTATTTTGCATGCCTTGGTACCTTAGGCATCAAACACAAGGTTTATTTTGCATCACACGAAACAAGAGATACCACCCCCCCTTGTAATATATATATATATATATATATATATATATATATATATATTCATGCGATATTCATTTGTAATTGGACCGGTTGCCATGTATTCATGTGATATTAAGTTAATGGAACCAAGAGGTTCATGAACTTACTTAATAAAGCAGGAAATAGCCAATTGTCTTGTAGGGATCAATGAACTTGTGGGAACTTAAGTGGCATGGGTCCAAGTCATTGACCAAACAGGATTAGATTCCGAAATCAGTAGTTGGCTTATTCAATTTATATTTGTTATTAAGGCAATGAAAGATGTTGCCATGAAATTCAGAAAGCAATTCAAAATGTCATACTCAACTTTTTTGACACCAAGAAAAGCCACTTTGAATCCATTTGGTCCAGGAGATTCACAATAAAAAACTATAGGCTTTATTTTCCCCAACTTGAATGACCAATTCAACCCATTGGCCTACTTAAAATGAAAGTGAATCCCAAGTCCAGCAACTAATACTAGGGTTTTCCACTCCATCTGAATCTTAGGTTGCGTTTGGTTTGGACACTGAAAATTCACTTTTAGGAAGAAGAAAAAAAAGCAAAGAAAAGAAGAGATGATAGACGTAATTTTCAATATAAGTTTTGGATAATATCTTAAAAAGGCCATGTTTTTAGAAAATGATAAATATTATTTTCAATGTTTTCTAGAAGTTTTATTTAAATTTAAATTGAATAATATCTAAATAATATTTTTGGAAACACAAACACATGTTCAAAAAAATTGCAAATAAATTCAAAATTTTAGATCATTTTCAGATCACATATTTGTTTTTAAAAATGTATTTTTGAATCATAAACCAAACAGACCCTTGATGAATTTGCTTTCACACAAATTTGTGAAGTTTAGACTTTTCTATTTCATAACTAGTATTAGTAGAAACTGTCAGGTTATTATCAGAAAATTATCAAACACTGTTTTTGGGTAGTGTTATCCGGAAAATAAGGATGCAAATGAATGCTTACTATCATAGTATCATGTAAATGCTTTAATGGTGATTCCATTATAGTATAGTACTCAAAATGATATCGAACAATTGATTAAGGTTATAGTCCATACAAATTATAATGTCTAGGCAGGAGATTGAATATTAATGAAAATGTTATTGCTTCGAAAGTAGCTTTTTTCCTTTCCCACCTTCTGACATCATTTATATTTGTTAGTTATCTCAATGAGCTTGAAGCTGTCGGAGGTACTAATTGGCTGTCTGCCAATGTGAGATCAAAGAATGTGAGTGCTTGGAATGATTCACTTGATGCTCTTATTGTGGGCATTCATCAGTTGAGATTATCTGGTTGGAAGTCTGAAGAATGTTCAGCCATTGAAACTGAGCTCATTGCCTGGAAAGTGAAAGGTCTCTCAGAAAAGGAAGGTGCTTTACTTATGTTACTCTACATGGTTGATCATGCATGATTTGACATTTTCTACATTTTACTCTACTTGTTTGATCAAGCATGGTTTTAAGTTTCCTACATAATCGTGATTCCTTATTCGTTACATTTATCATTTCCCTGCTTCTTTTCAGGAAGTGAAGATGGGACGATGGTTTGGGCTTTAAGGCTCAAAGCTACTCTTGACAGATCCAGACGGCTAACTGAGGAATACTCTGAAGCACTTCTTCAAATATTTCCACCGAAAGTCCAGGTATGGCTTCTGACTTTCCCTCTCTTTTATTTTGCTTTCGTGCTGTGGCGTTCATATAATTATGCATACATACAACAGTACAATTTAAGTTGTGATGGAGTCTACATTTACATTCATAAACTGTTGCTATTGTCAATACCAAGGATCCTTAACATTTTACTAGAAAGCTCCATGTATCCACTAATTTTTTTCTAACCTGAATGGGTGGGTCTCTGATATGATATTGTGATAAATTCACGAGCCTTTTGTTAAAGAGTATAAATGATTGGTAGATCCACCTTCCACAAGTTTGAAAGTGATAGAATGTATAAAAGTATTATTGACCCTTCTCCCAAAAGCTTAAGTTAGTGAGAGAAGGGTCAACTATATTTTTATACATTTATCAACATAATACAATTTTAATTGTGATGGAAAACCTTATTGTTCTGCTCGTGATATTACTGGGTGCAGTGCTTTGGAGCACAAGTTAGTCAAACTTCTGACTTGAAATTACTTTCCTTATCCTGACAGATGTTAGGAAAAGCTTTTGTAGTCCCTGAGAACACTGTAAGGACATATGCTGAAGCTGAGATTCGTGCTGGGTATGATTCTTTTTTGAGTTTGGGATACTACTATTCATTATACTTGGAAATAGATTACAAGGCTTTGTTAATGATTATTTTACAAGTATAGTTTCTGAGCATTGTTGATTTTGCAAACTTATGATTTTTGTACTTATATTGGCTTTTTAGATCAAGCATCAGCTTAGAGGCTGACTAAAGGAACATTGCCATGAATGCTTTATCTTTTCGTGTCCTATGTAGTGTAATATTTCAGGTTTCGAAACTTTGTACTCTTCTTCTGAAAGCTATTAGGAGTACTATCGGTTCTCAGGGTTGGGATGTTCTTGTTCCAGGCACAGCTGTTGGAACATTACTTCAGGTACCTTCAGATGCTTTATGATTCTAGTTAAAATGATGAAAAGTAGGAGCTAAGATAATTACAAAAATAAAATGGGATTATGTTTTGATTATTATTTATTTGGTTTATCAATTAGGGACTATTAAATAAATTTACTTATTATATTAAGAATTTCAATTGTTATTTGAGTCCCACAGAGAGGACCTAGCTTCTGTTTTTGTATGGGAGTTGATTAATGAAATCAAAGTTACCGCTGGTCAACTTTCTCTTCGGATTTGATATGTTTCCTGCAATAACAACCACACAAATGTATTTTATCACATTAGGTGAATTATGTTTTATGTCTCCAACCTATTGATGTTGGTCTTTGATTTGTTAAAAAGATGTCCACGTGTTGCATTTAAGGACTTCTGTCTAATTTTTGTTCATTTTGTTAACAAAGATAACAAAAAATGACACATATTACGTGAAATTAAAAGCCAGTCATTTTTTGTTAGGTTTGTTGATAGAATGGACATGGGTTCTTAAATGTAACATGGCTATTAGGTTAGGGACATTTTTTTTAATAACTTAAATGTTGGGGGAAAATTTGTAATATGTCAGATAAATGGTTAAGGATAATTTCTTATATTGATTAAATACAATGATATAATAGAGTTTGTAAGGATTATAGGTAGTTTCACTCATTAAGTTAACTTTCAGGAAATGAAGATCTATAGTTTTTATGGAGTTTAACATAGTATCGGAGCTTCAGTCGATTAGGCCAAAACTTTGGATTTCTCCTCACAAACAAAATGAAATGGGTATTGTAAAAAGAAAAAAGACAAGTGACCCTATTGATAGAATATAATATAATAAGTTTAAAATACAAAGTGATGGGTTTTGTAAGTGACAAATCCACACATTGAGAGGATTTTGAGGGTAATGTCTCATATTGATCAAATACAATGTTATTGTAGGGTTCATAAGGGTTATTGATTTCTCCATCAATTGGGTTAATCTTTTAAGATTGGAAGGTCCGTAAACTTTGACATCAATAGGGACATAAAACATAATTTTTCCTATTTCATTTGGTCTACATATTGTTGCGCCAAATCAGCACTGTATCTGTTTTTTTCCTAGAGTCCCAGTGCCATTTCTGTCGTGTTTTTTCCTAGAGTCCCATTGTCATTTCTGTTGTATAGAGAGAGAGAGAGAGAGAGAGAGAGAGAGAGATGTCGATGATAACGAGTCATGATTCCAATTCTCATCTCATCTGTCCCATCTGAATGAGTTAAATGGGTTATTTAAACCCAATCAAGACCATATGGTTCCTCACGAGTGTTGCACAGACAAATATTAATTCTTTTACTCTTTGTATTATTCACTAATTGTATGAAATTGTAAGCAACCCCAGTGTTGCAGTCAATCTTTTTTTTAAGGTTCTCAAAAAATATAACAAGTTTTGTTACTTTAACATCAGGTTGAAAGGATTGTCCCTGGGATAATACCATCATCAGTGGAAGGGTCAATAGTTCTTGTGGTCAACAGAGCAAATGGAGATGAGGAGGTGTTGAATATATTTTAATACTTTTATAAGCAGGCAATATTAGTGTAACTCTATGCTTATGATTGAGATATATGTCAGGTGACAACTGCTGGTAACAACATAGTTGGAGTTGTGCTCCTTCAAGAGCTACCTCACTTATCTCATCTTGGTGTTAGGGCGAGACAAGCAAGTCCCATCTCCCTAAATATCAACTTAGTTATTTATTCTATTAATGTAATCATCACATTTTGATGGTAAATTAATTACAGGAGAAAGTTGTGTTTGTCACATGTGAAGATGATGATAAAGTTGGTTATCTGCGAAAGCATGTTGGAAAATATATGAGGTTATTTTCTTACAACACCAATCGTAGAGTCTATTGAAACTGATGATTTTTTTTGTTTGTTTGAAATGTTCCATCTTTTATGATGATTTACATTGAGTAGCTTGGATATTTTATTTTACTTTTTTTTATTTTTATTTGGAACATTGCAGGCTGGAAGCATCCTCAACGGTTGTTGATATATATCCATCATCTAGCAATGATAAAAAAAACAAAAATATCTCAGAAGCCTCTTCTGGTAGTGAATTATCTGGAGTTGAAGCCAAAATTTCGCCTGATATATCTTTGTCTGCTGCTAAAGCTCCATACCCTAGTCAGGTAAGATTCTATTTACATTTTTCATTATGCTTATCTTTATTTCACTCAGGTACCTCTTTGTATTAATCTGTCAATTTTCATTTTAATCAGGTTGCCTCTGGTGGAGTTCTATTACTTGCTGATGCAGGGGTCGATACTTCAGGTGCAAAGGCTGCCTCCTGTGGTCGTTTAGCTGCTTTAGCTGCACTATCTGATAAAGGTAATGCCAATGATGACCAGGAAGGTATCTTTCCTTACTAAAAGAGAATCAAGAATCAATACTTAACATCTTACCAATATTATTTGTTAATAATATTTACTTGGTTTATATATTAATGTGTGTGTATGCATCATTACACATGTCGTACACAAATCATACAATTCATCCTTGATATTCTGTTTATGGATCTAAGGTGGAAGTTGTTGGTTTTTATGGTATTATCTAGAGTTGTTTATGTGTTTCGTATTTGGCAGTTCACAGCGATCAAGGTGTACCAGCTTCTTTCCATGTCCCTGCTGGAGCAGTCATACCATTTGGTTCTATGGAATTAGCAATAGAGGAAAGCCAGTCAATTGAAACATTTCAGTCCTTTCTAGATAAGATAGAAACTGCAACACATGAAGATGGTGAACTTGACAGGTTATGCGGAGAACTCCAGAAACTAGTGAGTACCTTGCAGCCCTCAAATGACATCATTGATAGTATTGGAAGAAACTTTCCAGGGAATGTTCGATTAATTGTCCGTTCAAGTGCAAATGTTGAGGACTTGGCAGGATTATCGGCTGCTGGACTCTATGATTCAATTCCAAATGTTAGTGCTTCTAATCCAACAGTCCTTAAAAATGCAGTTAGTCGAGTATGGGCTTCACTGTACACTAGGAGAGCAATTATGAGCCGTCGAGCTGCAGGGTTATCACAAAAGGAAGCTTCAATGGCCATTCTGGTGCAGGAAATGCTTTCACCAGATCTATCCTTTGTCCTTCACACTCTCAGTCCGACAGACCAAGATCACAATCACGTTGAAGCTGAGATTGCATCTGGTCTTGGTGAAACTTTGGCTTCAGGAACTAGGGGCACTGCATGGCGTCTGAGCTCTGGGAAGTTTGACGCGAGTGTGCGAACTCTGGCATTTGCTAATTTCAGTGAGGAGTTGATGGTTCTTGATTCAGGCCCTGCTGATGGTGAAGTTATCCGTTTGACTGTAGACTACAGCAAGAAACCATTGACCGTGGATCCAATCTTCCGTCAACAACTAGGTCAGCGCCTAGGAGCAGTGGGTACTTTTCTTGAGCAGAAGTTTGGCTGCCCACAGGATGTGGAAGGGTGTGTTGTTGGCAAAGATATTTTCGTAGTCCAGACACGTCCACAACCGCTGTGAAATTGCAATACGTCACAGGTCTTTCTTTTTAGATGATGGGCAGCAATAGTTCTGGTTTCCCAACTCTGCCATGTTTTATTGCATATATTATTAATACTGTTTACATCACATACAGCTGAGTCCTATAGAATGCGCCATATAATAATAGTTAAATGAGGAATGGAACAAATTATAGATCATAATGCTATTTATGGTAGTCCTTTTAAGAGAACTAACAAATTTGTCACAAAACTGTTTAGAAAGTCATAAATCTACCATTCAACTTGTGGGAAGACAAAAACTAGCACTTATACAATTGGTGAGAAATCTATTTGATTGCAGGTTAAATTTTAACGCATTAATACAAAATATTAGTAAATTCATGATATTAAATTTAAAACATTTATCTAAAAAAAATAATTGTCCCCAAGTCCCTAAGAGGTTTGATTATACAAATTCGCAATCAAATCATCAATTCCAACTCTAATTGGAAATTAGTTGTGGAATTTATTAGGAAGGATTAACTTCTTTTTAGAGTATTTGTGTGATTATTAGCGAGGAATAATTGATTATGTTATTATTGAAAACTCAATAAGACTGGATAATCGTGCAAGGAGAGATCCATCTTTCTGAGTATCGCATGCGTGAACTATTGAGCCAAAATAAAGGCTTTTTTTATAGTTTCACACATAATATAAACACCAAACCACTCTTACTACATAAGTTCAACAAAATGAGAATAAGATTATACCAAACACGATCTTAGTAGTTACCATTTACAGAGTTTTGATGACCTTTATCGACTACCTTATTGAAGTTTTGGCAAACGTTGCTAAACATAAGGCCTTACATATTTTTAGTTTGGAAGAAAGACTTACATTTGGTAAACCTATTGAAATTTTGACGACCGTCACAAGATGTAAATCCTTATATTTAGTGACCCATCAGAATTCTGTCGATTGTTGTCAGACGTAAAGTATTATATATTTTTAGTTCAAATTAAAGTAATTAAATTCGACGAATCTGATAATAATTGTTAGAATTTTATTTAGATTATCGATAACAATCATTTGAAATTTTTCGGTGTTAACTTTCAATGAGATTGTTTTGTTGGATCTAGTCATATTATCAATTTATTGAAGTTATATAGTGATGGTTTGTAGTCTTTATAATATGAAGTTATAAATTTTGGGATTAATTTTTGCTAATTTTAGAAAATTGATCAAATGAGCAAAAATATTACTATTTAAGTCAAAACTCTATTGTGCGGCCCAAAGTGATCCAATTAGTTTCTATCAAAATCCCAATATGTTGGGCTAGTTTTAGATCTGACACTATGGTTGAATTGTAATAATTTTTTAACGAAAATCACTTTATTTAGCGTCAAATTTTAATATATTTTCCAAATGATGATAAGCTAAACATATTTTTTAACTTAGAGTTTGGGTATATGAATACCCGTATGAAAAGAAAAGTTAAATTTGCGTTTAACTTTTTCACAAATCTTTGTTAAACTTTTACACAAATATGTTTAGAATGTGTGTAAATAAAAATTCGAAAAGTGAATAGTAAAAAATTAGTAACTGAAATATATTATTAAATAAATCTAACTCAAGCTAGTTGTGAATTAGTATAACTTAATCGTATATTGTAAGTTTTTACGTTAAAGTATTAAATTGAATTACATCAATAATTATGAGATATAAAAAGAAAAGATATGGGTACCCACTAGGGCACCTCCCACATCATCATCTCCAATTTAAATATTGCAGGAAATGAGGGGAGGATTCTCCACGAAGATTCAGCTATTTTATGGGAGATTATGATTTTGTGCTAATAAATAAATTAAGACTAATTATATCTTCAATTAAATGTGTTATGTAATTAAATCTAATAAATATAAATTTGGAGTACAAATTATAGCTACAATTAAATGTGTTATTTCGTCTAACAATTATTACAATCATATATTATAACATTGAAATTTTTATATTTAAATTATATATTTATTGATAAAAATATCAATTTTAATTTAAATTAGCTTAAAATTTTACAAAAAATATAATATATTTAAAAAAAAATTGAAACGTAGAACGAGAAATATGAGGGTGATCGAATGATACTTAAATTCCTAACTCCTATGGGTTAGATTAATATTATGCTTTATTGTGCCTTCCATGTTTGTGTCAAACACGAAACATCAAATAATCGGACAAATGTTTATTTTCTTACAAAATATTTTAATTTATTATTTTTTTCTTTTTAATATAATATTTTAAATTTTTAATTATATCTCAATTTAGTATTTCTTTTATATGAGTGTACAGTATATATGTTCATCTAATTAATCGATAAAATCCATTTGTATTTCAAGAATTAAAGATAGTTTATATTTAATAATTGGATTAGATTGAATAAAAAATTTAACTCAACAAGGTGCACATAAATAAGGATTAACATTTTTAAATCTATATAAATGTGATTCAATTCGAATATATCATAATATAAAAAAAATATTTATATAAATTTTATAAATGTTTTTTTAATAATTTTACATTCAATTAAATTTTATACTCTACTACACACAATAATAAAATGTGTAATAATTTTAATTTTTTTAATCTCATAAATGAAATTATTCAATAGATCATTTTTCATTTTCTATTTCTATTTTTTTTTTCAAATTAGTTATTTCCTAATGCTAATGGACAATTCAATTATTCAAGAATAATGTATTATAATTTTTAATTCTGAGTCAAGTGGATTTGTAATTAACACAAATTTTTATTATAAAAATACCCTACCATTTGTAAAATGAATTTCTAATTAAAAAAAGTGTGGAAAAGCTGTTAATTTCAAAACACCGATTTTCATATTTGAATTTTTTTTTCTAAACTCTTGATCATTAATACTTCGAGGGATTTTCCAAATTAATGATTTGTGAGTGTTTTTCAAAAAATATTTGAGATGGTTTAATTAAAATTGAATTAACAACTAAGACTTAGATTACATGTTTAGGTCATGTTGAGATTTATGTGCATAGATTTTCAATACCCTAAGATTTCACTATATTTAACTTCGGTGACTTATCACATCATGTAGTAGTTGGGCTCCAAAAGAGAGCCAGATTCATTGCGGATTGATGATCGGGATCGACATCGGGTTAGCAACATCGATCCTACAAATACTTTGGTTTTATATTTGTAAAACTCTCGCAAGTACACGAATCATTTTATAGAAAATGATAAATATACTCTTAAGGTCGATATGAGGAAAGAATATATGTGGTTTTTAATTTATTATTCAAACTTTTAAAAATGAAATTAAATCATAAAAATCTTGTCACGATATTTTGATTTTTGTTTCCTAATCTAATACCATAAAAAAATAAATATAAATATGGATTCAATAAATAATTATGCAAATTTTTATTATTCATAATAGTTGAGTATTTATGGATATAATAATTAAGGTAATTATGCTTGCTCATTTTATCTAGGTTATTAAAGATATAAATTGATATTTATTTTTTATTTTATTTTTTGTATAAATACAACCTTTGGTGGGACTAGATATTATTTTTTAATTTAAACAAATCAATTAACACCTATGAGTAAGGTTGATGATTAATTTGCTTAATTAAATTAATTCCCTTTTATCTAAGAGATTAAAAATGCATCATTTAAATGACACTTGTGATGAGGTTAAATATTTTAAACTTTATTCAAGGTGTCCAAATTAAACCTAAGAATTTAATTATTTAAATACAAACTTTCAAATTTCAAAACCATTATTTAAAATATGTTGTTAATACATTTTTGGATAATAGTTCTTATAAAAGCTTTTGAAATATAGTTTCACTTTAACTACTATGCAATTATAACAACAAATAAAAGAACACTACTCTAAATCAAACATAATAATTAAACCTTAAAATCTAATTTTTAGATTTAAGTTTATAATAAAATATAATATATTTCTCTATAACATCCTTAATATAAAACCTTGAATAAAAACAAAATCAAATTATTTTATAGAATTTTTTTACCTATTTAATATTTTCTAAACATAACAACGTTATTATTATATCATGTTTACAAACAGCTAGCAAAAATAACTATAAAGATATCTCAAAAGAATCCTTACAAAATTTTGACGCTAATTTCGTTTTTAGAAAACCTCCTAATAGATTTGTATTTCCATTTAATGATTCAAGAACTAGAAATTTACAAAAACATAAATAGTTCTTCTCAAAAAGATAAGAACTTTAAAACTAAAAAAAAACTAAGAAAGTTTTCTAGAGAGAGAAAGCTAGAGAGAGAGAAGAATTGGTTTTTTATATCTTTTATTACAATGGAGGAGTGGGTCCTTTTATAGGTGAAAAAAAAGCTAAAAAGGTAAAAAAACAATATCTCAAAAATTGGTCTTGGACGCGTTTGGGCAAAAATGGAACGCGTGTGGGGGTGATGACACATCATGGGCACGCACAGACGCTGACATGGCTAGGGTGCACGCAGGAATTGAAACGATATGGGAGAGCACTGATATGGCTTGAGCACGCATTGACACGGCCTGGGCACTCACTAACGCGGCATGGGTATTCTTTAATATTTTTTTCTTTGAATCTTTAAATTATTTTTGAACAAAAATACCTAGGATTTCGAAAAAAAATTTATGTAAAATATATAATAAAATCATACAAATATAAATCTAATTAATCAATTAAAATACAAATATAAATGATTAAATTAGTGCTTTTTAAGCACTTATCATAGATCAAAATTGGTGGGGAAACAATAGGCAATAGTAGCTTAGGCATAGTTAAGGCAGGTGTTCCAATTTTGAAGGGTATTTACATTTATACTTTTATTGAATTTTATACTATTGATTTATGTAACAATGAATTTCTTGATACATAGTGCTTTCCATAACAAACCTGAGTCGTTCTATTGCTATATTTGTATGCTTGCTTGTTATGTTAGTATAATCAGAGTTTGATCAAAATATACTTGTGGATATGAGGTTTTGATTGTATTGAAAAACCTTTATATATTTTCTTTTCATTCTTTCATATTTTGTTATGCCATACCTTTTGCTTATCTAATTATTATGGTATGCCATGCTTACTTTAGATTAAATTGGTTTTTGATCTGTTTAATTTATGCTTGTTGAGTTTTGAGTTGCATATTTGTTTCTATATTCTTTCTGTGTGTTTATATTTTTGTTGCATGTGATTTAGCGGTGAGTCTAAAGGATTTGGTATCTCTTTTCCTTAGTTTTTTACTAGATTCTAGAGACTCTCATTTGTTATCAAAGTTGGTTCACCCTTTGTGCTTAATCGATCAGGTGTTGATTATTTCTGATTCACTTTTATCACACACTCATTTTCTCTTGATGGATTCCATATAAGGAGGTAATGTATAAATATCTCCATTATTCAATGGATTGAATTATGCTTATTGCAAGTCCCAATTAAAGGTCTTATTGTGGTCTCTTTAAGGTTGTGTTTGGTTTTTTGGTGAAAATGGATGGACGTATCCAACCAAGATCCTTGATTACGATACCATCATCTATAAAACAATGATCAAATGGACTAAAGAGGATAGAAAATAATCCAAATGGAACAGTAAGGGATTGTATGCGATCATTAGAAACATTACTCCATATGTGGTAAAAAGATCTAGAGTCATTAGGCTTAACAGAGATTTCAAGTTGTGCTAGATGGAGGAAAATTAAACATTTGACAAGTTATACACTCATTTCTATAATCTTGTAAATTCGTCATATAAACTTTGGAGACCTATATATTGACAAAGAGAAACAAATTGAAAAGATTCTCGCTAGCTTTCTTTGTTGCTTCAACTTTAACGTCACTACTCTTAAGACTTTCTACAAGTCTAGAGAGTTAAATATAAGTTAGTTAATGATCTCTAATCTTATAAGATACATCATTTTTTGCCTAGGATAGGCCATATTACTACTAAAAAAGGAACAAGCATTGTTTTTAAGACCACTAAGGGAAGTGGTAGTAACAAAGAAATAAGTAAACATAAGGCTAGTGATGAGAGCTCTAGCCTTAAAGAAAAAGAAATGACATTAATTTCTAAAAGATTTACTAGACTCTTCCATAGATAATATAACCCTACTAGTGGAATCAGAAGAGAAAGCTTGAGCAGGAAAGACTCAAGGTCTATGAAGAAAGATGAAAATTCTGATGATGAACTAGATAGAAATCAAGATAGAAGTCATGTTAATCAGATTAAGTGTTTCGAGTGCGAGAATCCTATATACCTGACGGCAAAATACTTTTCTAAGTATACTCTCTCTAAGAAGAGAGCGATGAAGACTGAGGTTATTATTTTGGATAATAGCTACAGTACTGATGAGGACAAGTGTAACTTCATATCCTTTATGGATTGGAGTGTATTAAAGATCTTTCCATTATAACCTCAAGGGCCTATAAGGTTTTTGAAAGTGATGAGGATGAACAAGATAAGCTTT
Source organism: Hippophae tibetana (assembly GCA_037013495.1). Lineage (NCBI taxonomy): Eukaryota > Viridiplantae > Streptophyta > Magnoliopsida > Rosales > Elaeagnaceae > Hippophae > Hippophae tibetana. The sequence goes on along the minus strand of CM072801.1, from coordinate 132,920,169 downwards.
GTAGTCCAACAATGAACTCCTTAGGGATTTATGATATTATAGGGTGAGTGAAAGAAGATTGGGAGACAATTTTACCCTTTTTCAACAACCAAATATGTGTAATGCCAAAATTATTCTTAAAATTTGTCATGTGATACTCCCATGATTATTTTTCATCCAAACTTAACTCCAACTTTGACGGAATTACCAAATTGATACATAATTAAAAACTTATAGTATCAAATTGATAGAAAAATTATAAAGTAATAAATTGATGTGTTTATTGGTATGTGTTGTGGTGACTATGAAAATAGAATCATTAATGCACTTTTTTACTTAATATTAATTTGTTTTATTTAATAAATAGTATTTTTTGGGCTAAAATATTAAAACATAAAAATTTTAGTGAAAAATAGTGAAAATATAATTTCTATAATATTTTGGGATTTTTATAGATTTGTTTATGAATTTTTAACGTAGAACCAATGAGGATCTACCACATGACGACATGCAAGCAAAAGAGCTGATTAGGAAAGTCATGTAGATTAATTATTGTTATTTATTTTTAGTTATTTTAATTTTTCTTTCTTAAAATATAAAAATACATAAAAAATTGATTTTAATTTTAATTATTTTTCTTTTCTTTAATTTTAATTTTAATTTACTTATTATTTTTTACTCACTTATTTATTTTCTTTATTTTTTTTATATTTTAATTAATTTATTTAGTTATTTATTGTTTTTGTTTTTTATTTAGTTTTAATTTAGACATCTCCTTTAGTACTTGTAAAAACATTGTTAAGTCTATTGCATGAGTAGAATTCGTGAGAGAGATATTATTTTTAGATTTCGAAATTGAGGGTACTTTGAGGTCAATAAGGAAACAACAAGTATTTATCCAAGAGAAAGAAATGGCTAATCCATTATAAATAAATAATAATGAGCTAAACTTGAACAATCATATACTTTTGATTGATGATAGGGATCAAACTATGAATGATTATGCAATACCTACATTGGAATGGTTGAATACAATTATTACAAGGCCAAAAATTAAAGTTAATCAATTTGAGGTAACAATTGTACTATTCAGCGGATCATTTAAATTTATTGGTGTGACTGAGGAGGCGTTTAGGCTTAGATTATTTCCTTACTCCTTACGAGACCGTGCTCGAGCTTGGCTAAACTATTTGCCACCTAATTCCATTACAACTTGGAATGATTTGGTAGAGAAATTCTTGATGAAATACTTCCCACCAACAAATAATTTCAAGCTTAGGAATGACATTTCCTTCTACCAACAATATAAAGGAGAATCTTTATATGAAGCATTGGAAAGATTCAAGGAATTGCTAAGAAAGTTTCCTCATCATGGTATTCCTTCTTGGATTCAAATGGAGACTTTTTACAATTGTCTCAATGCTCAAACAAGAACTATTGTTGATGCATCTACTAATTAAGCTTTGCTAGCCAAATCTTACAATCAATCTTATGATATACTTGAGGAAATAGCTAGCAATAATTATCAATGGCCAATGGACATAATGACAACCACAAGAAGAGTATCTGGAGTACATAAGGTAAATGATATCATAGTGCTTATAGCTCAAGTGTCATCTTTTGTAAATATTTTGAAGGCTCAAAACTTTCCAGCGAGTATAAACCAAGTCCACGATTCAGAGATGTCGTGTGTGTTTTATAAAGAAGTCCATTTGTTTGATAATTGTCCAGATAATCCTGAATCAGCATTCTATGTGGGTATTGTAAACTGACACAATAATCCATACTCAAACACATATAACCTAGGATGGAGACAACATCCAAATTTCTCTTGGAGTAATAACAACAACCAAGATGGTAATCAATTTAACTATCAATCATTTCCACCACCTAGTTTTCAAACACTATAGTAATTACAAGCCCAAGAGAAGAGGCCACCTACTAAGGACAATAAAAATTCCTTAATGGTGATGATTAAAGACTTCATCCAATCAGTAAATACAAAAGTGTCCACTTAAGAGGCTTTGATTAGGAATTTAGAGAACCAAATAGGGAACCTTGTCCATGCCATAAGTCAATGGTCTTAAGGTAACCTTCCAAATGACACAATTTTAAACCCAAAAGGTAAATATCATTGAATTATCATAGCCTTTAGGAGTGGTAAAACTCTAGAGAAGGAAGATGAGACTCAAAAGGATAAGGAGAAACAGAAACTAACAAGACTGTGGAGGAATTAGTGGATAAAGAGAGTAATGAAAAGGAAATAATTCAACCAAAAAAGAGCAACCTCTACAAACCAACTATTCATTTTCTTCAAATACTGTAAAAGCAAAAGTCAGATACACAGTTTTCAAAATTTTTAGAAGTCTTCAAAAAGTTACACATAAAATACCATTTGTAGAGGCACTTGAACAAATGTCATCTTATAGCAAATTCATGAAAGATATATTATCAAAGAAAAGGAGGTTTCGAAATCATGAAAAAATAACCTTGATTGAAGGTTGTAGTATCATCCTTAACAAAAAAAAAACTACCACAAAAACTGAAAGATTCAGGTAGTTTTGGCATCCCTTGCACTATTGGGAACATTCATTTTGGTAAGGCACTATGTGATTTGGGTACTAGCGTTAAACTCATGACATTATCAGTCTTCCAAAGATTGGGGGTTGGTAAAGCCAAACATACTTCAGTAACAATACAAATGGAAGATAGGTCAATTAATATACCTCAGGGTGTGGTAGAAGATGTGCTAGTAAAAGTAGATAAATTCATCTTTCCAATAGACTTCACTACGCTATACATGGAGAAAGACTGTGATATTCCTATCATACTTGTTTGTCCATTCTTAGAAACCGAAAGAGAACCTTGACATTGATAGTGCTAATGAATGCTTAATGATAAATGTTACTGATTGTGGGGATAACTTAAAAAAATTTGTTGATTCATCCACACTTATGACTTTAACACATGAACTTATAAACAAGGAAATAAACTCACTAGAAAACAAATCAACCTATTTTAACTTTGAAAGTATGGAATCAAAGGTTGATGTTGTGGATTGAGTGAACTTTTTAGAGGACACATCTCTCATGTGTGTATCAGAGAAAATTATGAAAATTTTTGAGATGGGATCTAAGCTCAAACCATCAATTGTAGGGCCACTTAGTTTAGATCTCACACTTTTACCCTCTCATCCCCAATCAATTAGATAAGTAAAAGAGTCCAATAGATATGTGAAAAATATGTTAGAAATACATAAATTGGATAAGTTACGGGAATGCTTATAAGAATGCCAAAAATTTCAAAAATAAAACAAAAAATGGTATAAGAAGAGAATTGAGCCCCGTGTTTGCAAACCAGAACATAAAGTATTATTGAACAAGTCAAGACTCAAATTATTTCTAAGCAAACTCAAAAATAAATGGACACAAATGGATGTGCCTTAGGACTTGATATGACCGTCTATTCAAGGATTCTAATCGTGACACTGGTTAGGAGGCATCCCAATGTTATTTTACTTATATTTTCGTTTTTGTTTTTTGTAGGGGAATAATTGTGGAGAGTAGTGGAGCAATAAGAATGAACATTTCAAATATAGATGTGGTGTGCCATGACTAAAAGTGTTTTCTTTCCTTTTACTTTTTCATATTTATATGTACACATTGGAGATAATGTGGGATTTAAGTTTGGGTGAGGGAACTTCACTCTCTACTTTAGCATTTACTATGCATTTTCAACTTTTAGGGATTTTTTTTATTTTTAGGATGTTTTTAATCATGATTTGGGTAAAAATTGATAAATATATGGAAACGAAATGTATGCATGCTTGATATGAAATATATGCACTCGATGATAAAATTGGTCATCATGACTATGATAAGGAATGTAACATGCTCATTAGGATTTTGCCTCAAGAGATGATAAAATATATTCTAAAACCTATTAGATCTCATCAACTTTCATAAATCACAACAACAAAAAACCTTTCATATATTTAAGCCATATTTTATGCATAATCAATAAGTATTACCTTTACCCTTGCACCTTTATCTTATATGAAAATTTAAAAAATACAATCATTTGTTATGCTATAAAGTAAGGCAAAATGTAATGCACCTAGAAAACAAAACTCACAACAAAATTATTCCTCTAGAGAGAAAGACAATAGAATTGAAAATAAATTTGGGAGTGTTGTGAAGTTACAAAAAAAAAGGTGTGGAATAATAGAATGTGAAAAGAATGATAAGAGATGGTGCACTAAAATATCGAGTAAAAGCTCAATTGTAGTTAAAAAGTGCATGATGAATAAAAAGAAAACTAAGGTGTGGAAAGAGCCTAAAGTTTTTTCATTTATCGACCCCCACCTAAGCCTTATATTACAAGCATGTAAAGTCCTTATTGATCTTTAACTAAGTGCATATTTATATTAGTGCAAAGGGATGTGAAAAACAGACTTATGAGACTTGTTCTAAGATTGAATTGATTAACATGTTCATATAGGTTAATTTCATGAATACATTAGATGATATCATGTGAAACACACACACAAATTAATTTATCAAAAACCTTTCATATCCTTGTATTAATGAAACGTTGATTGATGAATATATGAACCTTCTTGTCATAAAATTAGACGACTTTTGAGGGAGATAGTTTTTGCAAAATATACATGTATTAATATATATATATATATATATATATATATATATATATATATATATATGAATATACTACCCATGTCATTTTATTTAATTCACTTTTTTTACTTAATATTTAGTTTTTTATTCAATAAATAGTGTTTTTAGGGATAAAAATATTAAAATATAATTTTTTTAGTGAAATGGGGTGAAAATATAATTTCTATAATTTATTGGGATTTTTATAGATTTTTTAATGTAGGACTAATCAGGATCTACCACGTGGCACCATGCAAGCAGAGGAGCTGACTGGACAAGCCACGTGGACAACATACCTACAGAGATGATGAATCGTATATCACTGCATGCCACATGTCAGCACGTCATTCAATTCGAGTTCTAGTATAGTCAAACCTTCATGCCATATGTCTCCACTTTACTAGTCTAGCCATTCCACATGTGCACCATAAACCTAACAAGCCATTAATAACATAATTTTGATAAGTTTTTGGAGCTAAGAAAAGATAAAAAATACAAAAATACAAAAAGAGATACAATTTTGGTGGAGATTTAAGAGGAGATTAATACTATAATTCAAGAGATTGGTTGTATTTTTTCTTCTACTCCTTTCTTTATCAAGTTTTATATCTTTATTTATGAAAAATATGAGTTTTATAGAAAAAAAATTATGTTTCGTTAATTTATTAATCTAGGAATCTTATGAACCCAATTTTCACCATGTGATGATTTAATATTTTATCTCAATTATGATTTTAATTTACTTATATGATTTAATCTAATTTTTATGCTATTAATTGTTTAACCAACAATATATCTATAAAGACAATTAAATATATTTGAGAGAATTATTTAATTTTTTGTCTTGATTAATCGTTGTGGATCAAAGTTGTTATGGTCTAGTAGACAAGGGAAACATAGGCGTAGTTAATTAGGACAAGTGTCCTGACTGGTAGAGATCTTTGTGTTTAAACTTCTATCAATTTGTATATTATTGATTTACATATTAGTGGATTGCTTATTTTTGAGTGTTTTTCGTAAGCAACTCGGAGATGTTATCACGTAGATAGGGTTTCTATGTGAGTTTATTTTGTTATATTGATGTGTTTGTATGCTCTCTTGTTGTGTTAATAATTTTTTTGAAAGAAATATGCTTGCAATAGGAAGTCATAATTTTGATTGAAAAACCTTTATATATTTCCTTACATGCTTTCATATTCTAATATGCCATGCTTACTGCTTATCAGTCTATTGTGATATACCATGCCTGCTTTAGATTAAACTACTTATTGATCTGTTTCATTTCTACCTACTAAGTTTTGACTTGCATATTTATTTTCGTATTCTTTTTGTGTTTATATTGTCATTGCTTGGGAGTTTAGGACGAGTCCTAATGAGATATTATCTATTTATCATGGTTTTTTAGAGGTCTTAAACTCTCTTATATACAAATGATGTGAAAAAAAACTAAAAAGAATGTTTAAAAATCTTATCTTATAACTAACACAAATAAATGAAATTTTATTTTCATACAAATTGAGTATCTTAATTTCAAAAATGAAATGTTAAAAATTAATTAATGATGTATACTTCAATTATCAACATATTTCCTCATATAATCCAATTGCACTATAAATTATTATTTATTTATTTATTTCTTATAATATATTTAGTATAAAATTAATTAATTTTATGTATTAATCATAGTTAGTAAAATAAGGGATGAGTATTATTCAAGAAAACATACGTATGGACGTGATATGTTTTTTTATATATAAAAATATATTAAAATTAAAATATGGATATGATAAAAATATAAATATGAGTATGATTCATTTAATTTTAAAAAATATGTTACTAAAAATACTAAGATATTATTTTGTTTCATAATAATATAAAATATCTAACACAGATTTAATATAAATATATCATAATCAAAAGATAAATTAACTCCTAACACTAAAATTAATTTAATTTTAGTATGGTTTATTTTAACTGAGAATTTTGAACTAGTTTGATATTAAAAATTCATATTTAACTTCTTTATTTTTTTAATATTTTTTTATAAATATTGAATTCAAATATTTAGATTTACTTGTATTAAAAAATTTCTTATTTATTTATATGAATCGATAAAGAATTTTTTTAATATTTCAATAAAATATAGAAGTTGTAATTGGTAATTACTTTTATTATATGTAATTAAATTACAAAGATAATAATAATAGATATTTAATTAAAACTTTTAATTGAATAAATTATTTTTTATTTATATTATACGAAAAAATATTATTCATGTATAATACTTTTTAACTCATATGTATGAGTATTTTTTCGTAGGTTTAAAAATTGTTCAAAAAATGAAATAATTTTTCATTAATGTGTAGCATGGGTATAATACAAGTATAATATGTAAAAAATTTAATTAGGGTATTAATTATCTTTTAGTGAAGGAAAAAAAAGAAAAAATTAAAATTCTCTAAAACAATTGATTTTATATGAGAGAGTTAACGAATTTGATAATTATCATTAAATATATAATTTTTTCTTAAGTAAAAATTTAAATAGAAAAATCTAAAAGATTAATAAACATTGTAATAATTTTCTATTATTATAGAAATAAAAGATAACATTAAAATGCTCTTAAATTATAAAGAAATGAGTTTACTTTTTTACATGAAAATGACTACTAACTTCAAAATGACATGTCAAAAACTAATTGATGAGATATACTCTTATTATTAATATATTTTCACGTATAACCTAATTCAACTATAAATTAATTTAATTTATTTATTGTTTAAATTATATTTAGTGGAAATATAATTGAGTCTATTCATTAATTATATCTTAGTTGGAGAACTAAAATAAAAAATCAAAAAACTTATAAAATAATTAATTATAGGTGAAAGAATTAAATTAAATTAATAATTATCATTTAACATATTAATAACTTCAAAATCTATAAATTTTCTAGAAATATAAATAGAAAAAATCAGAATACTCATAAACATTATAATATGATTAAAAAAAAGTATAAAAAGATACTCTCTCTTTACTTGTTCCTATAATTCTATAATGAGTCAAATATTTTCTACTTAATTTAAATATGTTTTCACATTTTTCTTGTAATTTTGAATGTTAGGTATACCAAATACGTTATGATATTAATATCTTACAAATAAGTAAAATAATATCAAATTAATTCTCTCTTTTATGTTATAGTTGTCAATGTTTTATGCAATCATACATAAATTATTAATGATAAATTTTTAAGTTGTAAAAATTATTAAATATTATTTATATTGTTGGTGGGTCTATAATTTCTCAATCTTCTAAATAAATTTAAATATATCAAAGAGATTGAAGTGTAGATGTTTGTCTTTGTATGATAGTGCGAATTATAGTTGTTTGTTTGTTGGACAACACATATAGTTTATTGAGGATACAAGTTTTTATAACCGCGTTTTGATCACGGGGAATATTTTATTTCTTAATCTTAATATGTTTATCTTACTAAATTTAGGCAAAATTATAATTTACACAATGCAAATTTAAATATTTTATATGTTGTTAAAATATAGATATTATCATTTTATTTAATCAATAATTAGTGAAAAAAACTATACCATTTGGATTCGTAAATGATGGTGACTACCACTATGAAAGAATATCATGTGAGGTTAATTTTTTTATTTTTCCATATAGGTTATACATTTATTGTAGGCTTCTTATTTAGTTCATTGTTTTTGAAATTGATGCAGACATTTTCATACTTTGCATTGACTTAGTAGCAAATTTAGGACCAAAAATTTTATTTTATTTTCTCCCTAAAAAATAGGAGCACTCTTCCCATTTTCTGTGCCTATTGCAGTTAAATTTTTTTTACAATGTTACATTTTGTGATATATTGATGGAAAACTCAAATACTCAATAATAATAATATATAACTAAATATTACCGATTAAAATAATGTATAGTTTAGAAAAGCATTTTTTTGTTCATTTAATTAATATTTTTTCATGATATTTGAAGTGTTATGTTGCAAATAAATTTTCATGAATTAAAATATTTTTACTTCATTCACATGGGTATATTATCAATTGCTATACACATTTTGATAACTAGACTTATAACTCTTATAAATGACTAAATTTTTACCCTCGTCTCATAAGTCGATTTTATATTTAAAAAATTATTACATTTCATAAGATAATTGATTTTAATTCTTTTTTACATATTAATTTAAATAAATTTTAATTTGTTTAATTTTATTTAATTACAGTTATAAATTTTTAGAAAAATGAACATTTGATGTATCACTATATTTTTAATTTACTACATTTAAATCCTTTAATAACTTCTTGGGAAACTAGAAAAAAATTCTCTTAAATTTTATAATAAATTCCCATCAATTCATTAAGCTTAATAAATTCCCTGTAATTTTTTATGTTTTGTATCTCCACCTAGCATTCAAAATAAAGACTTTAGGCATTCTACATATCTTTCCATCTTCTTCTTTCTTTAATTAAGTTAAGCACACTACATTAATATTAAGTATATCAATTCAATTTTTGAAAAATTTAAGTTTTCTTATCAAAATAATTAATATTATAATACCCTTGATATTTATTATTTGACTTTGTTTAACACATCATAAATGATTTGTGATTCGTATTCTAAATTTTTATTTGTGTACATAAATAATTTTGTAGGAATTAAAAATAATAACTCTAAAATACTTTATTTTTTATTATTTAATCACCACTTCATACATTTATATTTTAATATTTTTAATTAAAATTAATTTTTTTATAATAAATAATAAACATAATGAATTAATTAATAATTAAAAAAATAGAATTTCAAAAAAATTCACCTATTATTTATTCATCATTTTATAACTTTTCATTTAATGCTTTATTTAAAATTAATTATTTGATATAATAATTAACATAGATAATGATTTAATTGTGAATAAAAAACTAGAATTTTAAAAAACTTCAATTATTTAATTAAAAATTTAAATATATTTAATTACTTGATAATTAAATTTATTACAAAAACAAATAATGCATAAATAATACATATAGTTAACTTAAATTACAAATAAAATAATGTCGTCAAAGTATAATTATTATGCGATCGAGTAAGCTTGGTTGGCTTAGAATCTTGATTGGCCTTCACAAGCATTATGACAAAAAAAACAGCCGATCCATATAACAAATATTCCCCTACATACATGAGCATGTAAAACATCTATCAAAAAAACAGTTTAAATTTCAGACATACGAATAAAGAAATTAAATCATTATAAATATTACCATCAAAAAGAGATTACCACGTACATCGACATTTGACTAACTCATAGTAGCACTTTATTAATCATTTGTATATATATATGAAGTTATCTGAAATCTCTACTAATATTTTATAATGCTATATATAATGAACTCTAAATATGAAATCAATTGTAACTTCGATTTCTTACTTGGCTTGTGTGAGTTTTGGTGCCCTTAAACATATAGAACACGTTCATGGGCACCAAAACTCATATAAACCAACAAACAAATCGGAGTTATGTACACCTTATTTGTACATTTAGAGCTCATTAAATCATTAAAAATACTAGCAGAGATTCCAGATAAATTCATATTTATAAACAAATGATTAATAAAGTGTTAATATAAGTTCGTAAGGAAAGTAGGAAAGAGAGATGAGATGTAGTTTGGGCCAAAAATAGGTCCATAAAACAATGCATTCCCCTAAATACATGAGCATATGATTAATCATCATCAAACAAGTGATTTCAGACACAAGAATAGATAGAGAAATTAAATCATTAAAAAATTTATTGTTATGTTGCCATATGCTATTCAAGATCATCATAATCTTCTCCTGATTCTTCTTATGATGATATAATTTGAACCATGTGTTCTGCCCATTCCTCTCGTAAATCATCAAAAAATTGATGGTCGTAACCCGTCTTGTTCCAACCAAAGAACTACATGTATTCAAAATCAAAATAAGAATATAATTTCATTTATTTACAAAAACAAACTCAAATATGTTAAAAACTTGTATGTATATGGGTAAAATATATTACCACATCATCAATTGGAATTTTGATGTTTGTGATGATTTCGCTCATTGATGCTTATTTTCGCAAGTGTACGAATCGTTCAAGTAATAAAGTGTACAAAAAGTATGGATATCGAACCCATAAGGAATGGCGTTACTAAGTACCGAAATTGACTAACCTTAATTTTATTTGAAAACTGAATTGTTGAAATTGTTTTAAAAGCAAATTAACATAAAACTAAATGCAAATAACAAAATTTAATGTTGTTCACAAATGATTAAAAACGCTAAGGCATTTGATTTCGCTAAATCAATTCAATCTGATTTCAAGTCATGTTATATGAGAATCAAAGCTAGAAGTGATGGTTGAAAAACCCAAACTTATCTAATACTCTCTCTCAAGTTATATTAGAATTACTTATCTATGAAAACCAACTATATTTCTATGAAGATTTAATCACAAATAAGCACATTACGATTTATGGAATTTCTAGAATAACCACATACATCATGCATTAGGTGTCACACTCGCATTCAACATACGGTATTTATCACAAGAAGCATTTGTTACACATCTCCTCTCGGTCTCAATATAATGCAACAAATCATCTAAATCTTGATCAGAAATTTAAAAGCATTAAGCATGGAAATAAATACTCAACTTGAAAACAATGAATTCATATAACAATAACAAAAGAAATCAGATTTCCTTGATTTAACTACATCATAGCCTTAGCAAAAATGAATTAGTTCATAACGGAAATAAGAACAACCACTATTTCAATTGAATCCATGAATAACAAAACTGAACAAATTGCAGAATATAAAAGCTAAGGAGAAGAGATGAAAAAACTCTAGAAGATGAAGACTTGGTAGTAACAATGGTGAAGATCCTTCAAGTTTCTCCAAAATTTCTTTCTCTCCTCCAAAAATGTATTTGAACTCCCCTTTCTGCCGTGGCCTCTTTCTCCATCATATTGTATATATAGATCTAGGGTTTTGGGAGTAATTTTGGAACAAAGCAACCAAAAAAATGTGTTTTCAGATGAAAATCTCCGGCGGTGACATTATTCTCGCCGCGGCGAGATTTCTGGAAAATAAAATTTTTGGTTTTCCGATTTTGGCCGGCGGCGAGATGAATTTGCAAAATTTGTGCTCTCGGGAATATTTTTGCCTGCGGCGGAAGTTCTAAATTTTGAAACTTTGTTTTCTTTTTATTTTCACTCAATCCCGATCATTGAACTTTGTCCCAAACTTCTCCAAAATCATGATTTTACCTGAAATTGCACTTTAAACACGAAATACCCGTGAAATGACATTTGTGGATTAAATAATCAAATAAACGCAATTTTCACACAAATATCAACATTTAAATCATAACAAAAATGCAATAATTTGACTCTTATCACTCATAAATTTCATGACATAATAACCACACGTGACTCCATTATTTTGTTGTGGAACCTACAAAAAAAAGTGCATGTATACATGAATTTTCATATTCGAAAATCTTTATTATTTAATTGTAAAATTAATAAAATTATTAATATTGAATTGTACATACCATAACTTTTGTCCATATAAGCTTATGAGATTTTTTAAGGATAATGCCCCTAAACTTGTTCCACAACTTCCATGCCCTATAAAGGTATAAAACAATTAGTTTTTATTAAATATTACAAAAAATAATAGAAGAAACTAATATGTAAATATATATATAACTCTTACATTTCAACAACTGATTTTGTATCTTTACTCAGTTCTATGGAAGCTGAGTCACAGTACCAAGCATGATTATTGAACATATCAATGATTACCAACATCCAATGATCTTGGCCTTGTTCAAACCTTAATGGCCAAGGGATTATCAACTTTTGATTTCTGTTAAGCGTTAATGCTCTATCACATAATTGTTTAGCTTTGATGCTAACATCCTTCTCTTGATATTGATTGACATATGAAGAATCATAGAACATTGCTAAATGTGATGAGTGATTATGTTGAAATCGATAATAGCACGCCCTATATAAAAGATATATATATATATAATTAGATAATATAAATATAATTATATATGTTTTGCATAAATAAAAGAAAACTAACTAGATTGAGGACTCACCTTGTCCACACTTGAATTATACTTAAATCGATCATTTGATATTCAAATATTTGCAACAAGCACTCGATTGATATATAAGTTTGGCCGAGGTCTACACCAGAAATTTCAATAGGAAGTGGCACAATCCATCCATCATTTATGCTAGATTCCCTTCCAACAATAGTCATCAAAGTGCCAAGATTTCTACTGAACTTTAACGCATAAGTATGACTATACTTTTTCCAAGGCTTCTTCTTGAATGACTTGGTGCACGATGATTGGCCACTAGTCATAGATTTAGCACAAGATACTTGCTTCGTATCTCTTAAATGTGCCGCATTTAAGAGTTCTGGTATAATAGACTAACAAAAAAGTATCATATATGTATTTTTAGTAACAATATAAGATATAATTAAATAATAGTAGTAAACAAGTGTTATTTTTTAAGTTAAAAAATAGTACCATGTCAAAATTTAGAAAAACTTGAATCGATGGCCAAGCCATATACTATCCAACCGCCTCTTGGCCTATGGTAGCATCAGAAGGCACAGGTAGTGGACAATCATGAAATAATAATTGATCAATTACTATTCGTCAATGATTAGGCAAATATTGATTATGAATCATCTGATCATCGCTCAATTGTTGTACCATTCCAATAGCAACATAGTCCGTTGACGAAGGATGTTTCAACAAACATTTCATATTCTATAAAAAATTTAAGTGTTATTTATAAAAAATAAAACATATAATAAGAATTTAAAAATAATAGATTATATACACCAGAAATTAAAATCTTACCACATATGATTCATCAAATAGAGGAGGACTCTCATATGGGGTAGCTATTCGATGTACATTCTCACCAAAATGTTCATCTTGGTTTGATTTATGGTAAGAATGTGCAGATTGCATTGGAGAAAATGAACCACTACTTGATTTCATATGCATTCCTGGCATATAGTGAGGACCAATAGGATGGCTATATCCCATACTGAATGTAGTTTGAGCGCAATGAGATTGTGTGGGTAGCATGCCAAGCATGGATGGTGGCATGCTTGGCATGGATTGTGGCATGCCTGGCATGGAAGGTGGTATGCCTAGCTTGGATGGTTGCATGCTTGGCCAATATGCCATGCCTTGGTTGTAGCATGATTCCATGGCTGACAATTGTTGTGATTGATCACTGAGGCCTTAAAGGAGTTGAATTCTTCTTCAATTTTAGTGTATTTATCCTTACTTACCGCCTGAGGCTTATGTTTTGGAATTTTAAAATACTCTATAGAACCATCATATTGGCTACCTCCCCTAACACAACCAAGATGTTCGCGTCCGAATGCATGATATAAAGCATCTCTCCCAAGCTCTTCGATTATTTCACCCCTAAATATTTTTTCTTGAACAACTCTCTACAAATAATAAAGCACATAAACATATCATTCATTATTACACCCCTGGATATTTTTTCTCGAATGGTTTCTTTTGGTATCTAAACTTGTGTCAAGATGGAAAAAATATCCTATGTATTCTATAAGACATCTTTCGTCCGTGAACAAGATAATTTGCAGAAGTTCCATCACTACATATAAAACATCCCTTGTAACCTTTTGTTGCATGTCCTGATAAGTTTTCATAGGGAGGAAAATCATTAATTGTCTATAAAAGGACCCACTTCAAGTTAAAATATTCTTCTTTATATGCATCGTAAACATTTACACCATCATTCCACAACGTCTTTAAATCATCTATCAGAGGCTGCAAATATACATCAATATCAACACTGGGTTGTTTCGGTCCTGAGATCAATAATGTTAACATCATGAATTTTCTTTTCATACACAACCAGGGAGGAAGGTTGTCTATTACCATAATTACTGGCCAACAACTATATCTACTACTGAGGGAACTATGTGGATTAATTCCATGAGTAGCAATGGCAAGACACAGATTGCGCGGATCAGATGAAAATTGAGGAGATAATGAGTCTTTTGATTTTTATTTTTTAAATTTTCACTAAGAGATAATTTATAAATTTTAAACTTATTCACATAGAATTAATTATTTTAGGAGTCTTTTGATTTTTATTTTAGCTATTTAATAATATAATTAATTATTTTTTACCCTAAATATATGGTCACCAACTTCACTAATTAAAATATAATGTCACTTATAGAACTAATATGAAAGTACAAATTGAATCATTTATAATTGTTATAACATTATAAGATATGTTAATGTTTTAAAATTTTGTTAGCTGCAATATTTTAGACAAGAGTCCAACGTACAAATATATACATGTTTTTTTCCACTCATTTGCATCAATATGACTTTCCTTACCTAATATAATATTCATATGCCTTAGCATGAGTCTTGTTTTGGCAGTCGCATTTAAAAATGATAAGAGGTGTTTTGGTAAAAGAAATGCACCATATCTTGGACATCATAAAACTTAATAGAATTGTTTCGTTGGCATGCAATTGTATTATATTATGTCAAGAAAAGTTATATATTGTATACAAATTATTTTATTGTAATAAATTTAATTCTCAAATAATTAATTATATTTAATTTTTTAATTATTTGTATTATTTAAATTTTGTTAAACAAATTTTGATTTTTTCTGCTATTATGTGATCGAATACAGGTTTATGTCATCAAATACAGGTTCTTAAATAGAGTATAAAATGAGTAAAAAAAATTAAAATTGATTCACGAGTTAAATCAACTTTAAATTTTAAATCTTTTCATTTAAAGTCGGTTACCGTTAGACTCAAAAAGTGATAGGATGGCCTTTACTTGGGGAATCTTGGTGTCAAATGATTGAATTTTCATTATGCAACCTCACACATTGTTACAGTTGGTATCAGAGCTAGCTAGTTAAGGACGCTTGGTTTGATTGGTTGGCTTGAAGAGTTCAACAATTTTTTTGAAGTTGGTTTTCTAACGAGTAAGTATTGGTGGCAAAGGTTGCAACATTTAGAATACTTGAGGTGGAAAAACCTTGTATAATTGAGTCAGTATTGACTTTGGAGTGTAGGGGAAGAAATTTGCAAGTGACAAGCATTAAGGTATTGTTTGTAGGAAATGCCTACAAGTAGAGTTCCTTGATTGGAGAGTGTGAGTGAGTGAAGTTGGTGACCATATGGTTTGCTAGTGCTTTGTTCGTGGAAGGTTGTAATAGACTATAAGTTGTTATAATAGTTGCATCCATCGAAGTTATAAGTTGCATGTAAAGTATCCTTCGTCAGGTGGTCAGTTGTGAAGCACATTTCTCTTAAGATTTTAGGACTTATAAGCCATGGGTTTTGTATGTGGTTGTCAACATGATTGTACTTCAAAAAAAAATTCATCAGTTACTCCAAGAAATCTTGACAACTCTTGTGCTTTGAAGTAGCAACATGAAGAACAAGCCAGATACGTCTAGGTGACCGTAGATGTCATGTTTGCTTTGAGAAGCATTGTTAGGGGTTCAAATGTGTTCAAGATAGTCGTAAAGTGCTTACTCATCGAAGTCTCGAGGAAGGCATGAGTAGAATAATGTGGCAGGGGAGGTAATAAGAACTAACCAAAAAGGTTATGGAAGCTAGCTTCAAATTTGAGACATGAAAGCCAAATGAGCCAAGGCAAAAGTGCTAGTATGACCAAGGTGTATCATTCAATGTATCCAAGGTGATATAGAGACCAATGGTTTATCCAAAGGACATGGGTTTCCAATAAGGGACCATGAAGAGTCAATAATGTAGTAGAGTTGGCTTCAATTTCAACCATGAAAGGTTTTGAAGGCCACGAAGGTCAATTGAAATTACATTAGAAGGGTCATGGAACGCCAATGCTAGTAGATTTTTTATAGTAGAAAAGGCCTGGATTGCCAATGACATGGAAGTATATTGAAGTTCTACCAAATTGAAGGTATTACTAATGGAATCGTCGAATGGTTAGTGTCATGTTTGGATGGGCCATTGAGGCACCAAAGTGATTTGAAGTGAAGTTCCAATTATGAGGGCCATAGCATGTTAATGTCAACAGTCAATAATCAGAATGAAAAAGGTCAATGGGTCCCATAATTGTTAACTGTGTTTAGAAGGGTTGTTGAGCACTTTAGTCGAAGAGAAACCATATGTTGAAAGAGCATGAGTTCTCATGATGTGAAGATATTGTTCCATTGTAGGAAGGGATCGTGAAGCACTACATGGGTTGAAGTTTCATTATTGATCATTCAGTTTGTGAATGCTTCAAGAGGGTCATCGAAGAATGAAATAGGGTAAGACTTCACACCACTTACGAAATGTGGTATAATCAAAGCAAGAGATGAAGAGATCAATTGAAGTTTCTTGCTCAGGGTGAAGGTCATTGGTAGACTAAGGTACAAGGGTACAACATCAAAGTTTCAAAATAGAGGTGTTGTTATGGAAGAATAGTGAGTTTGCAAACTCTATCTTGTGTGGTACACCTCATATGTAAGAAGTGGATTCATCTTGCGCTTTGGAAAGGCGTACAGTATCATATAAGAGATATGGTTGAAAAGAGAGCCATGCCCAAGGGTACACCATTTGTAGAGATTGCACGTCGAAAGGGCCTAGAAACGTTGAATGCATGAGTAATAGATTTGAATTTTAGCAACATAGAAAGGCCAAAGAGCGTCAAGTGTATGAGTTGAAGTGTTATGCATCAAGTTGTCAGTGTGGTACACTTATGAAGGACTATAGAATGACAAGTGTATGAAAATGGCTGTAGTTTTGCATGTCGAAAGGGATAAGGAGCATTGATTGCAAACATCGTTGAGAGAGACTAAGGCAAGTTATGATTATGACTTTACCAAAGTGGATACCAAGATTTGGTGAGAGATGTTGCAATGGAAGAGCAATTGGCTTGTAAGCCATATCTTACGAGATGCATCATAGAGGGCAAGTCCAAGAGAGGCATGGTGTCAAGTTCTCCATCATCCCAACACATGTGGGCATGGTGTGCTAAGTGAGCTCCCTACAAGCTAGAATGCTCATGGGATAGGTTTTGATTGTGCAATGAGGGCGCATCAATGTCTCTTTAAGACAATGTGTCTTAGGAATAGTATTGATGATGCAAAAGAGTCGATATTGCGATTGATTCTCGTATAGAAGGCTACATGAAAAGGAATGTCTAATTCGATGATTTACTCAATATGGGTATATGAGGCTAAGTTCGTGGGAATATGACACACCATGTGGGTGGTGTTGCACCAATAATGGTGCATCAATGAGTAGTGGCATGCTAGTAAGGTAGTTTTGCTCCAAGCAAGGTACATTGTGAATATGACAACCCTCATGATGGCTATGTCGAATGGGATCTGCGTTGGTCAAAGGTTCAATCAAGCATTAAAGATATGTAGGATTGATGGAACAGAAGTAGGTGACAACGTGCTAAGATTAAGGCATTATGTGTGGGCTTCGAATCAAAGAAGTTACTCACTTGAGTAACATGTGAGTTTGGTTAAATGGAACTTACTTGCATGTAAGAAACATTTGCTTACTTGACTCGAATATAAGTTGGCATGGATATTAGCTTGAGTATAAGTGTCAAGGAGAAACGATCATACATGCACAAGAGGTGCAAGAAGAAGTTGGCCTTTGAGCAAAAAGTTGGCCCTTAGAATCAAGTTGCCTATTCGAGAATGCATATGAAGAGACTTGACAAGAATGGGAAGCTGGTTAAGTCTTAGTACATTGTTGTACTACTTGCAATCAACATGTGTACCTACACAATTGGGTGGTGTAATATCTAAGTGACATGGAACCTTACGATGGATTGAGCGTCTTGGTTGAGTAACTTGATGTCGAAAACAATTATTAAAGCGCATGCGTGCGAGACTCACTGAGAGTAGTTCTTGTTAGTATTTTCTCGAGGAGCGCCAATATATATGAACAAGGAACTTAGTTTGGACTGTTACACAATGCAATTTAGTTTGGACTCACTTTGATCAAAATAAATAAATAAATAATAAGGGTTTGAATATTGACGTAGCAAGGAAACCATGAAACCATAAAAGGGGAAAATGAGGATCAATTAGTAATGAAAGAAGACTGAACTACACAATTGGTCCCTATATTTTTATATATTCTATGCTTTAGTTTTTTATTATTATTTTTTATGACTTAGTCCCTTTACTTTTTTAATTTTTACAATTTAATTCTCTTACTTTTTATCCTTACAATTTAGTCCCTTTATTTTTAAATTTTTATATTTTAGTCCCTTTTTTTGTACTTTTGAAGTTTAATTTCAAGTTAGTCTCATATTTTGAACTACATGTGTGATAAGTAAAAAAAATAAAAAAAATAAATTATAAAAATAGAATAAAGATACTATAGTGTAAAAATTAAAAAATAAAGTAACCAACTCAAAATAAAAAAAAACAATGAGAGAAAACTATAAAATATAGAAAATATATGGATTTTTTGTGTGGTTCAACGTTTAAAGAAGAAAACAAAAGGAGAAATTTATTAAGGAATCAAAGTGAAAATTCAAAAATAAATGGACTAAATTATAAGAAATAAATGAGACTAAGATGTGAAAATTAAAAAAATAAAACGATCAAATCATAAAAACAATAATAAAAAGAGCATAAAATATATGAAAATATAAGAATTATTTGTATAAATCAATGATAAATAAATCAGTCAAACACTTAATTTAATTTATTTGTATTATTATGGCACTTTAATTACGTAGTTTTTACAAGAAAGATATAAGTCATACGATTTTTAAAATTATGATATTTTAGTCACATAACTTCGTAATTATATGATTACAATATTTTTTTTACTGTAAAAAATACATTTTAATTGCATAATTATGAAATTATGTAACTAAAATGTTCTAATTTTAAAAATCGAATTACTTATGTATCATTGTAAAAGTTAAAATGACCAAAATATTCAAATTACAAACAAAATAACTTTTAAAGTAATTTTCTCTTTATTTATTTGACTATGAATCAAATCAGTCACAAGAAAAACAAAATGGGAAACCATAAATAATTATGAGAGATTAGTAGTAATTAATTTATGATTTTAATATATGATTAAATAATTTTTTTTAAACAGTAATTATCAATGTATTTATTAATAACTTTTACTTGTAATCTTTAAGAAAAAATAGAAGAAAAAAGTGCCCATAAATTCACTCTACTTTTACAAATTTAACACATTGATTATTTTACCTTAAATTGATAAATTTTAATCAACTTATTGTTATATTTGTAAACAATTTAATCATTTTATACCAATTATGATAATTTTAATCACTTTTTTTAACTTTTTAAGACATTTTTTTTTTTTACTATTTACAACTCCCACTAATAAGGTTAATTTCAATCCAACTTAAGTTTTTCCAAAAACAAAAACCCTAAATTAACAAGAAATTATTAAAGCATCTAAAATTGTAACAATAAAGTAAATAAAATACATTAATTTTAAAAAAAGTAACTTATATGCTTACTTTGTGAAAATAAAATGACCAAAGTAACATTATATCCTTTAATTTATTATTTACAAATTTTTAATATTTTTATGCACTCAATTTACTCTATAAATGTTTGGAAAAACGAAAAAAAAAATCTAATTAAAAATCTTATTTTAAAGATTTACAAAACATCCCATATATTAGCAATAATTCCTTTAAAATGTATAAATTAAAATAAAAGATTGTTACCAAATATATCTAATTAAAAAAATTACTTTAAAAATATCAAAAATCAAAAATCAAAATCTTTATTACACCCACTCTTAATAAAGCATCAAATCTGTAAATACAAAGCTGGTTTTTGGACCTAGAACCATTCGTGCCATTAAGAGCCTATTCCTGGATTCTAACCATTATTATGTCAGCAAATAAGCCAGGTAAGTTGAATATTTAAATTTGAAGTTTATAGTTATTTCCATGAATACATTTTTAGAGAGGAAAAACAAGCCATACAAAAGTTTTAGCCTAATCTTAGCTCGTACCCATCTGTACATTAACAAACATTGAAAGAGAGAGAAAAAGAAAAAAAAAAAAAGAGAGATGTATTCAAGATGATGTACATCCTATATTGGATTTCTTTAACTTTGGATTCACCATTGTATTTTAGTTTCTCTTTTTTCAGTAAATTAAATAGTTCCATAGAATGTTTATCAAGAATAATATTATCGACCATTTAGCTTTCAAATGACAACCAGAAAAAAGAAAGTGTGAACCTACTAAATGTACTGTTCCAGTCCGTTCATCCAATACTTTAATGTTTGATGAGCCTGCAATAAACCATTTAAAAGTCAAAAGCTACCCCAATTATAGCAAAATAATAATCGTAATAGAAATTCAAATATTATATCATTCTATATATAGGGTGACGATATCATTGCAATTGTCAAAGCAGACTTATGATTGTTATCAAAATTCAAATCCCTAATTTTTCCTTCCCTCTCCATACCTATTCCTCTTCTACATATGTACAACATATGGTTATTAAATTATGAAAAACTACACAACAAATCGTATGACAAATGTATGAATACATCATCTACATAACAATGCTTAAATACTAATCTGTTACATACGAACATGTACAGGTGTATATATCTTACAGTTCAGCAGATAACTTCTGATGAGTTCAATGGAAATAAAACATGCAGAATGAAAATGCTTTAGAAGAGAGCTCAGTAGAATGAAGTATGACTCACAATTATATTCTGTCCATCCAATTGCCTGCTTTTCAAGATCATACACTACCAGCTTATTTGACAGTACCAAATCTGCAAGAAACGTGGAAACAAATGATAACCTACGAACATATCATTTACGCTTGTTTTCTGTTTTCAGTTTCTATTTTCTTGTATTTGAAAATAGTTTTTTTTTTGTCTTCATTTTTTTTAATAAGAAAACAGAAATTTAAAAGATGAAAACAAGACAGAAAACTCATTTGGTAAAAATGTTATGTTTTTTTTCTGTTTTCTACTTAATACTCATTTTTGTTTTTTATATTCTTAATTTTAACTCTATTTTACTGAAAAAGGCAATAGAAAATAAGTGAGGTCGTCTTCTTCATGAAAAGGTGGTGTTAGAATAGGATTTGAAATTTAATTAAAGTTTTGAAATCTGAAAAGAGAAAACATAAAACAAGTTGAAAGCTTCTTTTTTTCTAAGTTCCAAAATTAGGCTAGAAAATGAAATTCATTTCCAATTAAAATGAAAATTGAAATAGAACTAGCTACCAAACAATAATTAATTCAAAAACTTGAGTTCGATCATAGAAAACAGAAAAGTAACAAAACGAGTCCTTAATAATTGTATAAATTATAATTCTCGTGTTTATATGATTGTAGAGTTGAACTTACAAATCCTTCTGTCAATGACTTTTCTTAAACAAATGATTTCCAATGAAAATGGTAACTTAAGAATTCAAGGGCTCATAAAAACATACAGATATTTGCAGACACGCACCTAAATGCATATACCAATCATCTATACAAAAACCAATTTAGATATGGATGCCCTTAACACGTGTGTATATATATATATGAAAAAAGGGTATCGAAAAATTAAGTAGAGAGAGAAAAAGATGGTAAAGCCAAAGAGACTCATATTGTTTTCATTAAATTAGAATCCAATAGTACACATTAATATTAAGCAACACGATACTAATGAGACTAAAATATAGTATTTGGTTCGTGGAATGTAAAGGTATCAGAAATGGTGAATAAAAAAAGAACACAAAATGAGCAAGACTTAATTTTATAGTAGCTTTTGCGTTATCAAGGAATGCAAAAGCTACTATAAAGGAGTCATGAACTCGTGATAAGGTGCTGTATCTTTGTTATGCAAGTGCATAAATCCTCATTCCAACCAGCAAAGATAAAAAACGGTAAGTAACAGAGGTTAAAAGGAAATGTTAAGTTATGCTTGTAACAATTACAAAATGCCACCCAATTGACACAAATTGAATAAATAAATTGAAATGAAA
Source organism: Hippophae tibetana (assembly GCA_037013495.1). Taxonomy (NCBI): domain Eukaryota; kingdom Viridiplantae; phylum Streptophyta; class Magnoliopsida; order Rosales; family Elaeagnaceae; genus Hippophae; species Hippophae tibetana. The sequence goes on along the minus strand of CM072801.1, from coordinate 132,897,386 downwards.
TTCATTTCTCTATCCAAAGCACGAAATTAACTATAGTAGGTCATAATCCAAACTTCTGAAAATGGATGCCCTTCAATTAATATATTTAAAATTTAAATTAAGTTATTTTCCTCAATTTTTTGCAAAGTTTCACTTATGTAGAGTGTTGAGTACCCATGCCCAAAATATGCCATATTCGTGTGACACAGATACTTTATTTAAAAATAAACAAATAAATGCAACAGAGTATTATACCTCCCAATATGGTCAAGTTTTTTCTGTCATTTGATTGCAGCCCGCTGTTTTGCCAACCAATGCACCACATACCCTCCTGTAAATTTCAGCATCAGTTATGCACCAACTATTTACAGAAAAAAGCACCACAGGAATGACAAACTAGAAACAGTTCAAGAAAATAGCTTATATGAGAATAAAAGTAACTATTAAGACCATAACACATGACAAGCATTCAAAGTGGACTTGGACCACAGTTGAGCTGCAAGTAAAGGATGCAAACTAAGGCACCTTTCTCAGATCCGTCTTCTGTAACACATAAAATGGTACAACCCAAGGACTTTACCACTTCAATACAAGGACTTGGTACTAATGTACCAAGGAAGCATCTGAGATCTTTCCATGTCCTGGATTTTGAACTTTCTAGATAAATTTATTGAATTTAGCAATTTCTATAATACCAATCACAATCATGTCATACATGTATGTGTTAACCTCTCCTTTAAGGAACCGCTTGGTAAAGGTTGTCTTGGGTCTCCTTTAAGGAACTGCTAGGTAAAAGTTGAACCCTAGACCGTTGGCCAAGAGCACCACAGTACCATGAGAGACTTCAGTGCCAAAGTGGCGCACTTGGCCCAAGTACTTTGTTTGAAGGTATGCTTTAACTTGTTCTTCACTTCTGCTATGCCCTCAACATCACTATAAGATACAATACGGTCATCTACATAATCAATAACCACTACAAGACCCACCTGTGTCTTCAGTACAAACACTAAGTTATCATAATGGGGTTGGGTTGGGGTTCTTTTGTGGTGGCAAGCTTGGGTTGTGATAAGAAAATGGTGGTTGGAGACAGATGGGACTATGAACGTGGAAGTTTGGGGTGTGTTTCTTGTTGTGTTTTTCGTCCCATATTCACACATTTTTAAACATTATGAAAATCTAAATAATTTTTAATCAAGCTATTTATTTGTAGAAGTTAAATTGTGTGGTGTCGTGTTGTTTGAGGTATCCTAAATTGTCACCCTTAATTGTGGACTGGGATGGGTGAGATTTCTGGAGTTAGGGTTCTAAACTAGGCCCGCTCATATAATATTTTAACTTGGACTAATTGAAATTGTATTGACAATGAAATTAGGTGTACAACTTATATCTATTCTAAATGAGAGAGCTTTGCATTAAGGCAAGAAAAATACCATTTTGCCTCTAATTGGAATTGCACAATTTAATCACTTAAAAGCATTGCGTCAAAAAAATTATTGGTTGTGTTTTTAACTCATCAATACTAAATTTTAAATTGATACTCGCCTAAATTAATTAATTGAGTCACATTTGATTGGTTACATTTTTCACACAATTTTATAAAATTAGTGATTATAAATTTTCATAATAAGATCATACAAGTCCAAATAAATATTAGCAACCTTTTACATTTATGTTCAAACCTTATAATTGTTCAAACATTTTCAAAAAGAAAGTGTTACAACATTGGATGAAAAGTTACAATGACTTAATATATGTCTTTTGGTAAAAGACATGTTAAATAATTACAATTTTTGAAAGTTAAATGCTATGAAATTTTATAAAGTGACATGTCTTTTGGATGGGTTTTGATTGTTTATGAATAATTGCATTGGTTCTAAAGAGACAAGACTTTTTTAAAAGTCATAACTCATGAGAGTGTTGTAACCCTTTGTGAATAATTGTATAGCAATCTATAAATAGACTTTTTATTTAAGCTATTTGGAAGTGAAGTTGGAGAGAACAATAATTGTTCTTTTATTCCCTTTTCTCCCTATACAAACAAAATTAGTGTTCTAAATATTGCAGATTTAGAATATTAATTATCTTGAGTGCTCTTTAAAGCCAAAGGTTTTTTGGGTTATCTTCGTGAATGTACACCGTAGACAACAAGAGGCTTCAATGTATCTTAGAGGCGTATTTGATGAACCCTAATGCACCACCGAATTAGTAGGAGCAAATAGCGTAGGACAACGACTTAAAATCATGCCTTGAAGCTAAAACCAAAAACTATATAATTTAATATGATTTTATAATATCACAATCGAAGACTTTGGAGACTTGACTTGAAGATCATGGAGATCAACAATCAATAACAAATTCAAGAATTTTTCCTACGATCTTAAGGCGCTATTTTGCTAAGTGAACTTGTTGGTGGCTTCACGAATAGTAAGAAATTTCTAACTTTTTAATTTTTTTTATTTATGAAGCACAATTATGAATATAAAAGTATCTATGAATACATGTTTGTATATATGCTTATATTTTGGTTCCTCATATGTTATAATTTTGAATTTAAAATATGCATATAATTTATTTGATAAGGAACTTAGTATTGATTATAAAAATATAAGCATATTATGTATTTATTTAAATAATGCATTTGAATCTATGCATAGGATCTAAGTCATATAAAAATTGATCGAAATTATAAAGTAATTTTTTTATATTACAATTGGTGCATACATGTAACTTGCATGTAGTAAATTGTCGTGTCTATCGATGAAGTCATAATCCTTAGTAAAATATCATGAAAATTAATGACATGTTACGCAGTTTTGACCTTTGGTAAAAATCATGACTTGTGAAATGTTATGACCCTTAGTGAAGAGTCATGATGTTTGGTGAAAAGTTATGACTCTTAGTAAAGAATTGTGATTGTTAGTAAATGATCATGACTCTTGGTAAAGAGTTGTGACTGTTGATGAGGGCATTGACTCTTGTTGAAGAATCGTGATTCTTGAAGGGTTATCACTCCTAATGAAAATTCATGATTCTTGGTGAAGGGTTATAACTCTCGATGAAGGGTCGTGATTCTTGGTGAAAAATCGTGACTTCATAAAGGGTTGTGACTTTTAGTAAAAGTATTTTCCAATGTCTTGGATATAATATAAAGAAAGGATATAAATTCTCTAACATTGATGGATTAATGAAGAAAGTAATTTAAGTTAATATAATGGGTAATCAATGTTATGGGATCCCAATAAAAGCATGTTTGCATATGCATATGCTCCACCTATAAAATATACATGTTTATCCTAGCTTCATGTATTATAAAAGCTAGATGATTGGGAATTATGTTTATAAATACTTATCTATGACCCAAATTAATATCACCTGTATAGTTGTGTATATACATTAACAAGAAGAGTTATTCTATTTAATGCATGAAACCAAATGTAAATTAATGAACTAGTACATGAACTTATGATACAATCATGTATGATTGAGGCTCATAGTAAGAGCATTGTTTTTATGTCAAGTAATAAAAGAACTTTACAGATCCCTGATGATAAAAGCCTAACAAGAGACATAATTAATAATCATTAAAGGAGATGGAACATAAGCCAACCTCAAATAGATCATCAATGATGGAAACTCAACCAAACACTTGAAACATCAAGATCTTAGGTTCAATGAGCCAAAGTACATCATATGTTTGTGATTGCAAGCACAATAATAAATAAAGAGGTGTCTCAAAGGTGAATGTGCTTGGTACATGTAATGAAACGAGGAGGATAAGCTCAATAGATTTTAATGAACTTATAACATAATTACATGTAAGATACTTTGGTTACATAGATACCCTTGATAAGTTCACCTACGTGAGTATCGGAGATGGTGTTGTCTCCTATGTAACTTGGCTGGCTACTAGAGCACTCATGAAAACCCAAAATATAAGACACAAGGCCAATCCACGTGTTAATGAATAAAAGAGCACTGAAGATGAAGAGAGTTTATGTGTGAGACATGTTTGGTTAACCGAATAAGGTCGCTAGTTCAAAGGCTTACCTGTAATACCACTTTGATTAACTTTGATGTGTTTAACTAAGTAAAGGTTCAAGTCCAAAAGACACATTTATTTATGCATAAGACTTCGGAGCATATTCAAGATAAAACTTTTCAAAACTGTTTTCAAATTTGTATTTTCATTTTGAAAATAGTTAGAGATTGTTGGAATATTTTCAAAAAGAAATTGTTATAGTATTTGGATAAAAATTTGCAATGGCTTAGTATGTGTCTTTTGGTAAAAGACATGTTAAAGAGCTACAACTTTTGAAAGTTAAATGCTATGATTTATGTTGAAAAGTTGTGACATTTTATAAAATGACGTGTCTTTTGGATGGATTGTAATTGTTTGTGAACAATTGCATTAGTTCTAAAGAGATGACTTTTGAAAAAGTCATAACTTATGAAAGTATTATAACCCTTCGTGAATGGTTACATAACAATCTATAAATAGGTCTTTTGTTTAAATCATTTGGAAGTGAAGTTGGAGAAAACAAAAATTGTTCTTTTATTCCCTTTTCTCCCACCATGATTTCTATACAAACAAAATTGGTGTTCTAAATACTGCAGATTTAAAACATTAATTATCTTAAGTGTTCTTTAAAGTCAATATTTTTGGGTTGTCTTCGTAAATGTACACCGCAACAAGAGACTTCAATGTAACTTGGAGGCATATTTGATGTACTCTAATGCATCGCCGAATTGGTGAGGGCCAATAACTTCTTAAGGACAACGACTTAAAGTTGTGCCTTAAAGCCAAAACCAAAACCAAAAACTGTATTATTTAATATGATTTTATAGTATCACAATTGAAGACTTTGAAAACTTGACTTGAAGATCATGGAGATCAACAATCAACAACAAATCAAGAATTTTTCCAACAAAAATTCCACAAAGTAAAAAAGTATATGTTATGGGTTATTTTAATGACATTTAATGTAAATAAATTGGCTTTATTATTTGCAATTTTGACAATCTATTACCATTAGCTTGAATTATTATCATTGTCCTTTTGTCTTTAGATTTTCTATTTCTTTAACTTTTGGTTCTCACATTATCGATGAACTATTATCATGCGTTTTTCTTTCACAAAGTTTTACATAAGAAGTGTATATGAATGATATGAAAAACTTTTTTATTGAAAAAACTGATTTACTCATGTACCGGTATATTTTTCAAAGAGAAAATTAGCATACATACTCTTCAACAAGGGCCCAATATTTTTCTTACATGCCCATTATTTGCTACCCATATACTCAATTGTACAACTTTGTGATTAGTTATTGGTTATAAAGCTATACAATTTGGTATAAAGTGAACATATGTAGAAAAATGCGACACTGCTAAAAAATGAGCATATACCAGTACCATATTACAATTATGAAATTTGGGGAAACGTTAATGTCTATTTGACTCTTTGCCTTTCACTTTGTTGCTTATAAAAACAAATTTGAAAAGTCTTTTCATCTCAAATTTTGTGAAAAGGCATAGAATTATAAGTTAAAGAAAAATAGGTAAAACTGTTATATTCATGTTGTATACAGCTATACAACTTTATGCAGGTAGAATTGCTCAACAAATTTATTTACATTGAGATAAACTGCTTTCATAGTTCTCTGTCCTTCTAATATTCTCGTCTTTTTCAGATTTATGTAACACAAGTAGGAGAAAAAGAATTGATTCATCTGAACATATCAACACAGTGAAATAGTCGCATGAACAAGCTGAGAAGTGGTAACCAATACTATTTATAATTCGTACATCTCATTCATTTCAAAGTCTGGTAATATGTTTTCTAAGATTTTGTTTCTCATGATTCAATTTTATGAAGTGAATTTTCAATAATTAGGAAATGCATATTTTAATATCAAAATTTGCACAATACCAATGTTAACTTTTAGCATAAAATTCAGTTTTTACAATATAACTTTTAATGTGATATATTTATATGAAAAAAACTGTATCTTTCACTTATGAGTTCGAATAAAAAATTGTCTAATGAATTTTATAATTTACTTTTGCATTATTATTTCCTAGTATTGTCATATATTACAATTTTTACCTTTCTTTTTAAAAAATTTATTCAAAAATTGCATATACAAGTTTACTAGCAAAATCAACAAGTATACGACTACGAAATTACTAAACTACTCTTATTCTTAACAAAAGCTATAGCAGAAATGGGACTATTTTTTAGGGATTAATAAAAATAAACTTAATTCGAGAAGTGGCCTACATAAATAGGTTTAACATTTTGCTTGCAACAAAAACTGCATTTTTTTTACCAAATGAAGCCTATGCCAAAGTTTTATGGAATTTCCAGCATTATCCTGGTGTTTGCAATAATCCATACATATAGAAGAAGATATATGTGCATAATATAACAAAATGCCTACATAGGCCCTTTTGCTACCAGCTTGGAAGAAGAAGAGAAAGAAGAAGGAACACCAAAAAAAAAACCAAACTTAAGGCTGTGGAATATTTTATATAAGAAGACACAACAGAATGGTAAGGGCATGAAAATTTGATCAGGTCTTGGGGAATATTCAAAAGTAGTTGGCATCTCGGCAACTCATCTTCCCATATAAGGATAAGAATTACATGACCCTCAAAGAACATTAATATATAAAGCAACTATGAGGGAACAAATCAAGAGCATACTTATAATTATAAAACTGTAAAGCAATATTCTAGAATAGACCATCATAGAAGGATTGCAGTTTATATGTTAAATAATACTTACAAATGGGAAAAGGTATTCATGTGGATGAACTTTCAACGAAAGTGAGTTTTCAAAATAAAAGGTCACCACGGGAAACCCATCATTGATGCTGCAATTTAAAAAAGAAAAATATATCAATAGAATACCATTTCATATCACAGTTTGAACATAAATTGAAATAAAATCACAGAAAAGACCAGGAATAGCAAATAAACCAGTCAGAAAAACAATAAATGCAAAACTAGGAGTTAAACGAAAAAAGTGTATGTTTAAAAAAAGTGTATACAAGAAAAGACGGAAAAAAAAAAGGAAATCAAAATACAAAACAAATAAGAAAAAATGGATAAGAAGTATTGGGAGAGAATAATACCTTTATTGCTTGAATACTAGCATATACATATTTTTCCCAAATGAACAAATAGATAATAACGGGTAATATTCCTCCCGTTCATACAAATATCAAAATTATGAGTTCTATTTTTTTGAGATTTGCAAGTGAAGTTTCGAGTTGAACAGAGTAATACTTCAGAAGTCAAGCTATTATGAACATCACAATAAAGAGTAATACTTCAGAAGTCAAGCTATTATGAACATCACAATAAAATATGTATTGTCATTATACAAACGGTAAGGATGGAGTGAGAAAAAAAATAGTAGAAATATTCATTCCAGATTTCAAAAATGGAACGTAGTACTACTCTTTTTTTTTTAAAGAAAATAGAATGTAGTACCACTTGCTGCTAGGTATTTCTAATACAAAATGAAATATATAATGCACCTGACCTTTTTGCATACTGAAAGCACGTATACTCGCTTCGAACAGTGTGAACATTCAGATCTGGCTGGTGAGATATTATCTAATAAAAAATGTTAATTTTAGTAAATATTGAGGAGAATATGTAATGGGTTTAAAGAGAGACTTCTAATGCAGAGAGTAGGGAAGATGATTAAATTTAGAAGGAAAATCATAGGAAACTAGAATTCTAGGCTTAGAGTGCTAAGAAGACCCCAAAAACACTAAACCCAAAAGGAAATAAACTTTATTCAATAAAATCTGTGTTTCCCCTTCTTACATTGCAAACGGTTTATATGATTTTCAAACTAATAAGGAAATAACTCCTAATCAAATATGAATTCTAACTCCTAAAATAAATTAAAATGTAAAATAGTCACAACAATGCACGAACAGTACCTGATAAATTTGTGTGGTTACAAGTTTATGAAAAAGTTAAGAGCAAGGAGGATTTTGGCAATTTAAAAGATAGAAGAAAATCTTTGGAGGAAAGAATCTTCTTCTTAGATAGGTGTCAAAGGGGTGGAACTTTCAATGAGTCTTTGAAAGTAGAACTATTTAGGCTAAAAGTTCAATTAGAAGATCTAATTGTAAATGAAGAAATCTTCTAGAGACAAATGTCGAGCTACTTGGATCAAGCAAGATGGTGCAAACGCAAAAAATTTCATAATGTGTCCAACGGAAGGAAGAATTGGAAAAATTGAAAAGAAAGATGAAAGTATAGCAAAGAAAGACCACCTAATACAAGAGGAGGTAGTGAATTTCTTTAAGAAGCTTTAGTCTAATGCTGAGGGGACCAAAACAACAACATGGGTTAAATTGGGGGTACATCTTAGGTGAGTGGGCAAGTTAATTAGAAAATTCGTTTGAAGAAGATGAAATTAGAAAAACAATCTTTGAGTGTTCGAAAGATAAAGCACTTGGTCTAGATGGATTTAACTTTACTTTTTTCTATAAGTGTAGGGAGATGGTTAAAGAGTTAGAGGTGTTTCGAAAATTCTTTAATGGTGGCATAAATTAATAAAAAAAAGTAATGTTATTTTTATTCGATTAATCCCTTAGAAAGATAATGCTTTGAGAGTGGGGGATTTTAGACCAATAACCTTGGTTACCAGTTTATATAAAATCATTGTCAAAGTTTTGTCTCTAAGATTAAAAGCGGTACTTTGTCTACTATCTTAAGTGAACAAGTAGCTTTCATAAAAGGTGGAAAAAATTTAAATGCACTTCTAGTAGCTAACAAGATTGTAGAGGAGTACATAAGGAATAATAAAGCTTTGATTTTTAAGATTAACTTTGAAAAGCCTATGACTATATAGATTAGAATTTTTTGGATTTTGTGTTGAAAGAGAAAGAGTTTGGGGACGGATAGAAAATATGGTTCAAGGATTGTCCAAGCTCCGTAAATTTCTCAATAATTATTAAAGAAAGACCAAAAGGACTCTTTAGGGCTTTAAGAGGTTTAAAACAAGGAGACTCACTTTCTCCCTTTCTTTTCATTAGTTGATGGAGCCGTTTAATGGAAAAAGCGAAGAGATATAACTTGGTAGGTTGCCTTTGTGTTAAAAGAGATAAAGTTGAAGTTTCTCATCTTCAATTTGTTGATAATATCATTTTCTTCTCCTCGAGCGACGAGGAAATTTTGCAAATTTGGTTAAGTTTTCTATATGTGTCAGGTTTGAAGATAAATTTGCCCAAAAGTTTCATCCTGCATATTAATTGCATGAAAGAAAAAGTAATAGCTTTAGCTAACTCGGAGGGATGTAAAGTTAGAAATTTTCCCTTGAAATATTTGAGTTTACCTCTAGGAGGCAATCCAAGGGTAGTGGGTTTTGGTTACCAATTATTGAAAGATTTGAAAGAAGATTGGCAGGTTAGAAGAGAGATTTTTTTTCAGAGAGGGCCAATTAACTTGGATTAATTCTTATTGTCGAGTTTTCTTACTTATTATTTGTCAATTTTTAGAATACCTATGGGAGTGGCTAAAAGATAAGAGAAAATAATGAGACTTTTTGTGAAAAGAAGTTGATAAAGGGAGAAAGAATCATTTGATCAATTGAACAACTGTTCAAAAATTGAAGAAAAAAGAGCATTAGGTGTTGGTAATATTAATAAAGAAATGAGGCCTTATTAAGGAAGTGGCTTTAAAGGTTCTCATTAGAAGGAGGCTTTATTTGCCATATGAAAGTTAAAAGTAGATACGAGTTGAATAAAAATGGGTGGGATGAGGACCAGAGTCTTCACCAAGATCGTTGTACTCCATGTTGACAATTATTAAATACTTAGATTCTATCTTTTTCGATTTGAGGGACAAGGTGGGAGATAAAAGCAAAAATTCGTTTATGGGAAAATCCTTGGATGGAAAGTGATTCTTTTTCTCTAAGATTTCCAAAGTTATATATTTTATGTATGGAGAAAAATACTCTTATTAATAAGGTTCTGACGTTCAAAGAAAGTTGGAATGTCACGTTTAGAAGAAATTTGAATGATTGAGAAGTTGAAGATTTACGAGCATGTTGTTAAGAGACAAAAAGGGTTGAGATAAGAGCATATTCCAGTGACAAAAGATATGGACTAACGATTCATCTGGATGTTTCTCTTATAAATCCTATTTTGAGGTTCTTAGGAATAATCCTAGTGAACAGGTTTTTAACATTTTGAGTTAATGTGGATAGGTCCAACTCCAAGCAAATATAAGTTTTTAAAGTGGTTGATTACTCATGGTAAGGTGAACACAAATGATTGAGTGCAATTAAATTTTTTGAAATCTTGCCTCTCCCTTAATTGGTGTGTGCTTTGTAAGAATAACTTCAAAAATATTGATCACTTATTCCTACACTGTCCAATAGCACAAATTCTTTGGTCCAAGTTATAAAAGAGTACGAGAATACTTTGGGCTATCCCAAGTTCATGTCAATATTTATGAAGACTTTTTACATGTTTGGAAATAGCAATATGGCTTCAAAAGCTAGGGTGATGTGAAATCCAGGATTGGAGTAATTCTTTAGGTCTTATGGATTGAAAGAAATAGGAAAATCTTTGAAGACAGTGAATGATTTAAATTTTTTGTGAGAAAAAGTTCTATTTTTGGCATCTTCTTAGGCTTCAATTTCTAAAAATTTCTCAATAAAAATTTCTAAAGAGTTGAGAAATTATTCTCAACTTCTCATAAGTTTTAATTGGGGAGCTTGCATATCCTAGTTAAGTTTTTGTGTTATAGCATTTAATTTTTCTTTAGTATAAATTGGTGCTAACTTTTGTAAGTGGATTGATTCACTTTGTATTTTTGTACCTATTACATATTTTACTATAATATAATATTTCTTATAAAAAAAACACTAAGGAAAATAAATCATTATTTCTTCTTCAAAGTCTTCTTCCTATCTAATCCTTTAGGAATAGGATTGATATTTGTCTTGCATCCATCCCCTGATCTCCAACTAAGAAAGATACAACCCTTTAGTTAGTACGGTCATCATCGTCAAATCCATGGAAAGGAATCAAATGATTTACATTGAACACATTAGATGTAGATAAGAGTCTAAGAAGCTTCAACCTCTATAGATATTATCACTGATCTTAACTGCATCATGCAGACCAATCTTTCTACCACTTAGCTTGTGGTATTTTTCAATTGGAAATCAGTCCTTTATTGAAACCGACACCCAAAATCTCCTACTTCAAACACCACTCAACAACCCCTACACTTGTCAACAATCTCTTTGTACTTAACATTATTTACCGCAATTTGTTGAAGAACCTGCTCATGAATTGATTTGATATGATCAGTTAGATCCTCAACCTTGGCACTAGTTCTTCCCAATTAAAGAATTGGAACAGATCAACTATTAGAAATTTAGAATTATGCCCATAAACAATTTCAAAGGATTCTTCTTAGTTGTGGCATTCTTTGAACCGTGGAATGCAAACTCTGATTGAGAAAGTATGGCATCCCATTGCTTAAAATTATTCCAAACTAAGCTTCTTATTAAATTTCCCAAACTTGGATCAATAGATTCTATTTCAATCTGTGGGTGATAGACTGTACTATAACTCAATACAGTGCCTCATTTGCATCACGATAGTCTCCAAAAATGGCTCATGAACTTGATGTCTCAATTTGAAACAATGGACCAAGGCATACGAGGCAATTGCACATTTGTTAAATAAAAGATTAGCAATGTTTGAAGCATCCATGGTTTTCCTACAAGGTTTAAAGTTTTCCATATTGGAAAATCAATCCACCACCAAGAAACAAAATTCATACTTCTTTGAGTACTAGGCAACCCAAGAATCAAGTGCATACTAATGTCCTCCCATAGTGGACGGGTGGCAATTTCTAACACAACTAATAGGCGATAACACGACATGACAACGACCCAAACCCAAAATAACCCGAACTGTTAATTTCTCTAAAGGGGTGGTTAATTTGATAAATTCAATATTATCAAGTCTTCCAATTATTACTTATAAAATACTCGAGACTCCAAGTATAGAGGAAAAGAGATCAGAGAAATTAAGGAACTTTTTGAGCAAAGGTGTTAATGAAGGAAATAGTCATCAGGTCAATTGAGAGGATGTACGAAGACCAAAGAAAAATTGTGGTTAGGCATTTCTCGCTTAGACTCAAAATTTTAAATATAAGAAAAAGATACTTCAGAATCAATAAGAAAACACTTAATTTTCATATAAGCCTTTGATTTCTTTAGAATTTGGAAATAGTTTTAATATGTGGATAACAGGGACACTCGTATAGTATGAACTTATTATGATTGCTCTTTTCTCCTTTTCTTTTTATTTTACTATTTTCCTGGTTTTGAAGCAGAACCAGGGCCTGGAGATGCTGTATGCTTTTGTACATCTTTAGTTGACCACTTGTCCACATCTTGTATGTTGGTTTCATAAATAAGATTTATACTATTGCTTATTAAAACAAAAATGGAGATACTCACGAAATGATTTCCAGTCAAGCAATCTATATTAACCTATCCATTTAAAACCACTAATAACAAGTTCTGCCACCTGACTGGAATTCATTAACTAGTTATGCAAATGTGTTCGTTTATCATCAGTTTGAGCAAGCATTAAATGTTGAGGGACTTCATTATCATGATATAAAGAATAAAATTGCAGTGCCACAACCCATAAGAATAGGAGCCATTAAGATGTTTAACCCAGAAATGAAATAGACTAGAAAATGATATGTTTCAAAACTCTAATATAGCACATACCTTGCTCACTAATGGCTCATAAATCATTTCTGGAAGATGAGCCAATGTTGTACCACTATCAATTATCGTCCCTTTCCTGTCTCCGGCATCAAACACATCTCTAGGAATATTTAGAAAGGAATGACCAACTTGAACGGCAGTCATATTTACGTTGTAATGTTGCCTAAAAGTTTTATAATATACAGCTCAGTCAGCAAGAATATGAACCGAGACATAACAGTATTATCTGCAGAACTGAGATCATAGAAACCAATAAGGTAACAAAGTGATATAGAAGCAGTATTAAGATCAAGTTTTGTGTCAAAACTTGAAGTAAATCACCTCTTTCACATGCTTTTGATGCCCAAACCTACATGTTTTGTTTTTGTTAATGTAAACGCATGCATTAGTTTTCCATCTTTTTGATGTATGCAGTAGCTTGCCATCTTTTTGGAGCATACATCAGAATATCTGAGCAGCTCATGATTTGATCTACTAATAAACAAAAAGTAGTTGGATTATATTTTTTGTCAAATCATTAAGACTCAGTAGATTGCCCTATGTTACATACTTTTTGATATCCAAGTTTAAATTGTTTTTGGTGCATGCTTTAGTTTGCTATCTCTTGCATCATGAGCTTTGTAATCGTAAAGCATGAAGCTTTGAATTTAAAAAGAAAAACACAAATCATTGCAATGTTTAGGAAGTTCAGCACTTCATGCTAGAATTTAAGAAGGTATCCCTGAGATGTCCATTGTATTAGATGTATGTGCACAAAGTTTGATGTAATGTCAGATTATTTGGAACAAAGGGTAGCAATTTTTAAGGTCTACAAGCTCCAAGCAAACCCAACATGAATCCATCAGGTTTTGTTGAAAACTAACAGGGCATAGGTAACTATTTCATTGACTGGGTTCAATACAATCAAACCTGAGCAACCTGTTATGATAAGTAATATTTAATGTAGAAAAGTCCATTTTGGTTCATTATGCTAAGTGACCATCCATGAACTTGACACAAAGACAATCACAAATACCAATAAGTCGCCAAAATTACGCATGAGAATAAACAAAATTGCACTGACTAGAAACAATATGACATACTGGTTGGGCACTAAAGGTGTCATGTTAACTTCTGGTTGTATGACATGGCCAATGGCAAAAATACCGCCTCCATTTTTCCCATCTAAGCAATGAGCAAACATGTTTTTCACCTGTCCAGAGGAAGCTAACTGTGAAAGTACAGATGAATTTGATTTTCCAAAACCAAGTATCCCATCAAGAGCTTCATCATTCGACGAATCTAAATTCCCAGATTGTGTAGCCCCACACCTATCAGAAAACAACAAGTCCACCACGACCATATCAGTAATCCACGTAAATGAAAAAGAAATGGGAAGAAACTGAACAAAATTCATATTGTCCTTTCCCCCTGGATAGCAGATTTATAGTTCAGTGACAATAAAACAGCTAGATATAATAACCCATTAGTGCTGAACCCACAGGCAGAGGGAAGGAAAGATGAAGAAAGACAGATAAAAGAGCAGACAATAGTATAAAGTTAAGATGGTGAAAGAGAAGAAAAGGAAAATATATTTCAATTTTCAACTCTGCATATTATTTTATAAAGTGAAGTGCCCAAATTGTCACTTTGTTTAGGCTAAAGGTGTTGTTTAGGCCCTTTGTTTAAAAAAAAATGTTTTTAAGTCTCTTTATTTGTAAAAAATGTGTCATTTAAATCTCTGTATTTGTGAAAAATATAACAGAATAATACATGTGTCACATATATGTTTATATTTTTTGATAAATACATGTGTAAAAAATTAATATTTAATTAAAAATATTACTCAAACCTTTTAAGAAAAAAATTTGCTTCAAAATTTTCATTGTCTAATACTTAGTCACACATTAGATAATAAAAATTTAATTTAAGTTTGATTAAAATATTTGTTAAAAAATTTGAGTAATTTTTTTAATTAAAAATTAATTCGTTAGATATATGTAAAAATACAAATATACATGTGTCACGTGTTATATGTTATATTTAGCAGAAAATTGGATGGAAAGTTAACTTTATCTTTGTCTAACACATTTTTCACAAACAAATGAACTTAAAAACATATTTCTAAATAAATGGACTAAACAACTCCTAAGGCCTAAACAAAGGTCCTCCACGACCATTTTCCCTATTTTATATCAAGTCCCAGATTATGCTATGATAAATGCTTACTAATACAAAATTTCATTAGTCTGTCATAATCCTAGCAACAACAAAAAGTACAAGTCGCAAGAAAAAAAAACTCAAATTCAGAAAGAGATAAGAAACTAGATCAAAATAGAAATGAACCCAAATTAATAAAGCAAATTAAACCAAGTACAAATTTTCATATCAAAACTCCCAGTTCTGTGAAAGAACACGCATCAGCTAATCATTCTCAAGTCTTTTGAATTTAAAGGACAAAGTCATGGAAGATTACTATAATATAAATTCCAATTCCTGTACATCTGAATACCAGGAAAGAATGCGATAGAAAATATAACAATGCATCTCCAGTCAAAAGCAATAATCATTGAAGCTAAAAGCAATTAATCCAAAGTACTAACTTAAGCTTGAAGGATCACATTGCCAACCTACAAAGGAAAATATTTTTTGTTCAAGAACTAGATATCAAGATCATGAAGGAAATGGCCTAACAAATAAAACCATCAGGAAAAATAATTTGCAATTTTGCATGTTTAACACATTACCTTCATGCTGAAAAAGGAAAACTGTCGTCCCAAGTTAAAGATGTAAATTTGAAAGGGGCAATGTACTACTCACTTATCCCTGACATACAGTGAAAAATCCGTACTAAACTCCAACAAACACGTAAATGAATTGCTATGAAGAAAGTGCCAGTTCACCATTAACACAAAGCTGAACTTCCACCAAGGAATTACTATTTGGTTGTAATACAAAAGGTCAACCTCACTTTTTAACAAGAAACAACACAATTTATCAAGAACAAAGACAAATTAAAAATGCCTCCTGTTGCTTAAATGAAAAAATAAGCTGCAAGTTTTAAAATTAGAAATCTCATTCCTTAAAGTAACAATGTTAGGTGAGGTATTTGTCAAAAATTAATAAAAATCAAAAAATTAAGGGGAAGATGTTGTGAGAAAACAATAAGTCATAGAAATAATCACGTATTTTTCAATGTTCAGTGTAGTTTGTTGTTTTACTAAACTTGAGGGGCTTGGAGTGTTTTTCAATAAGAAAAACAATATAAAAAAAGTGGCGAAAAGTCCACTAAGAACAGAATAAAACATCTAAGCCAATAGTAAACCTAACCCCAACCGGGACATTACAATATACACTCTACCATTTAACCTATAAGATATTGTATCTTTGAAGTCTACAATAATTGTTCCTATAATGAAGCGCAGCACCTGAAGAATAGCTTCAACAACAAAGCACCAAAACTTTTAGCTTTTTTACTCTTCACATGTTCATAAAACTTCTAGCAATATAGATTTATTAGAACCCATTACAGCAAAGTTCCCACTGTAACCCAATATTCCTGTAACTTAGACCAAAGATAATATACAACTGCACAAGGCAGGAACACGTAAACAAGGTCTTCCAGATACTTTCAGTTAATAAATAAATAAGGGGAGAAGCTTTAAAAAATAATCCAACGACAAAGACTTAGAAAAACTCAAAATAGCCCATTTTAACTCATTATTCCTTTATAACTTAAAGTCTTCGATCATAAATAGAATACAACTGCACAAGGAGGCCAACATGAACTTCATACAGGGTCTTTGTGTAAACCACACAAGTAAGGGGAAAGGAAAAACTTGGAAAATTTTAATTGAATCTAGTCACTTTTGATAGGATTGCTCAACCTCATCTAACAACACCAAATTGTTAGATAATATAAAACGTAACAAGACCTACCGCCCAGCAATTTTCCATTGTTTGTTGTTTATCAATATTCTTTGTTGTCTTTTTGCTACTAAAAGAATAAAAACACTTGTGACAAGTATTGAGAAGAAAACCCTTAAGGCATTGCCCTTAAGATTATGAACCAGTCGATCTTTCAAAATACATACATCAAGAACCCAAAATAATTTGTCATTTCAGAAGTGCTTACGAATACGTCAATCCACGCCATGACAATAGGTAGTATTATGAAGCAACTAAACCTTGCAATGCACAAAATTATGTGCATACCAAATTAAAAACCTTCAGATTTTTACACTTTGGCAACTAAATAAGTGAATAGGAGAAAGCTTACTGAAAGCATAATACGTGAAAATAACCAGGAAAAAGTCCACATCCAAGCAATACCAGTCTATACTACATATAAACTTTTCCAGGTTAAGCTTCATATATATATAGTAGTACATAAATCAGCCATAAGTCATATGTATTCCTCAAAGACATTATTATCTGACACTAACTCAAACAGATAAGTGCATACACAGTTTATACAAACAGCAAAAACAATAACAAATAATTAAAAAATGTCAATAATTTAAAGTAAATAGTACAAAAGCTAATGAAACACACTTCGAGTCCCTTTCCCACTTCACTTCAAGTCACTGACTCGCCACACCCCAATTACTGCTTGGTCTTAAATAAAACAAAAAAACTACACACACACAAACACTGTATACTGTACAAACATGTAGGTAGACATATGCGTACAAGAAGATGAGCAAATTACCCAAAGATAACACTTCCATTGGCAGAAGTAGTTTGAAGGTCACCAGAAACTCGATCATACTGTACAATATCTTTCACAAAATATCCAGCACTGGAACTTCCATCTCCATAAATTTGAATATATGGACACGAAGCATTGGCTGTACAGCCAGATAAGGGACCGTTACTAATTTCCAAGCAAAATGAATCGTTACAAGTAACAAATTTCCCAGACGAAGAGTCCTTAATATTATACAACGTGAGGTCTATCTGCCAAAACAATAAAACACAACTATCAAAAGCAAAGCCCTCAAAAAATGAACAAAGCCCACCCAAAAATGAAGTAGACGTAAAATTAAACTAACATACACCAAGAGAGCTTCTTCTGGGGCAATCTTTGCATTGAATGCAATTGACCCACATAATATCACTTCCAGTATCAACTTGTACGTAATAATCCTTCGCTGGTGTTCCAATCCCAATCTTCGCATAGTAAAGCCTATAATAAGATGAAATTAAACCATTCAAATTTAAATTTTCTTGGTAACAAACATTGAGAATTAATCGATCAAGGTAGATTGAAGAAAATAAAATAAAGACCCGACGGTGTTGGGACGGCCAGAACCGCCGAGAGGAAGATCGACTCCGGAGAGAAAACGGAGCTGGCGGTGAGAATCGTGAGCTTTGAGAACAGCGAGAGAGCGTTGTTGACCGGCGTATTTGTATTTGACGCTCAAAACGGCGTGGTCTAGAGCCGAAATAGTGATGGTGTTGGTTGTGATCAATAAAGAGAATAATAAAAGTGATGGCAGAGAAGGTGAAAGAAAGAAGTTGATGAAAGTTGGGTTTCTGGCCATGACTGTACTGTATGTATTGTATTGATTACTGTGTAGGTTGTTTAAGAGGAGACTCAAAACAAAAACTGCATTTTATGTTAATGGCGAAGTCTATTTCACAATAAATTGTTCATATATTTATGGGAAAATTACACACGGGTCCTTTTTGTTTTGTGTAAATGATCATTTAAGTCCTTTTTTTTATGAAAACGGGAAAAGTCCTCTACTTTGTTTTACTGGCTACTTCATGCCCTTTTACTTTGCACGCGATATCTTTATTAGATTTTGCTTTCTTTAAGTTAAAAATCACTTAACATTCATTATTAAGGAATTATTAATTATTAAGATAACATAATTATTTAAATCTTTTTGCCTAATCTTTTTACATCATAAATTATTTTAAATCATATACAATTAAGAAATTATACTTTGAAAAACAATAATAACTAATGAATTTATGCAAATTGAAAAATTATTAACGTAACTCATAAAATGGATTTATTTATTTATCTAAAATAAGATTGTTGTATAGTGTTAAAAAAATAAGATTATTATAAATATTATATTTTAAAAATTTTCTCACGTGATGTTTTGATTTTAACATCTTTCTTGTCATACTTCTTAAGCTATAATTTCATGAAAACTTTTTTATTTGCATGAATGCTACATGTTAATGATAAGAAATTAAAGCTTTTTCATAAATTTGTTGGTACTTTTCTTCAAAATAATTTTGTTTTTATGCTTTAGAAAATAATGTCACTTATTATAATATTTTATCCATTATCATTTAAATAATAAGAAAGATATAAAAATAAAATAAAAATAATATTTTTAAAACTTACGATCATAAAAATAATATTCTTTATATTCATTTTATATAATTTTACTATTAAAAAAAGTCATGTATATCATTTTACTTTTAATATTTTTAAATTAAATTATAATCATTTAAATTCGTTTAATATTAAATAATATTTAATTAAAATTTATTAAATATTATTTTTATGGTTATATATTTTTAAAATGTTATGTTCTTGCTATTTCAAAAATTTAATTGAGATATCATCAAATGTTTAATTTAAATAGGAGAAAATAAATACTAGTTAAATTCACAATGATCATTTATCACAATAAAATAACTTAATAATAAGAATAATAAATGTTTTTATATTTAAAAATATAATTCAAATTTTTATATATAATATAAATAAAGAGATATAGATATAAACAAGGGTAGGAACAAAAATATTGTTATTAATTAAAATATTGAGATTTTATTTTTTTGAAAATGTAGAGATTATTATTGATATTGATAAATATTAAACAATTATAAAAATTGAATAAATTATAGCTAATTTTTTTTAAAAGTGCTTTAAATAGAACATATATAGCATACATATATTGCTAGTATTTGATTAAAATTATTTTTGCATCAGGAAAAAATGATTTTAGTAAATTTCATGTTATTTATATAAGTTATATTAAAATTAAAAAAATGTGAACAATACTGCTATAAAATTATTTTAAAATAAAAATTACATAAATTAAAACTATAAAATAACACGAGAGACGATAAAAAAAATTCACGTAACTAAGTATCTATAAATGTGTTAAAATTTAATGAGCTATATAATTAAATGTCAAAAATTTGAAAAAACTAAAATAGATTACTTTTACATAAATATTGAATTATGTATAATACAAATAAGAGTGAATTAATAAACACCAAAATATTAAGAAATTTCTAAATATATTATTTAAGTTTATCAAGTTATAAATATAATGATGAAGTATTTTAAATATTATAAAAATATTATTTATATAACATAAATGATATTTTTGTAATATTATCGGGTTATAAATATAGTATTGAAATATCATAAATTACAAAAGAATAGTATTTTGGTAACATGGTATTTCTCTTATATTTGTAACCTTATAAATTTAGATTATATATTTATAATATTCATATTATTTTAATGATATATTTATTAATTTACTCTATAACTAATAAGTCGTGTATCTTTAATTTTAAAATACCAAAAAAAAAAATACCCAGTAGATATATGTACTATATTTTTATTATTTTCATAGAAATTTTAGAAAATTACAATATAACTTATGAAAATATAAAAGAAAAAAATATTTTTTGATATTTTTAGAAAAAATATCTATAGATTTTTACATACTATATAATATATTTCAAAACATTAATTTAATATTGATA
Source organism: Hippophae tibetana (assembly GCA_037013495.1). Lineage (NCBI taxonomy): Eukaryota > Viridiplantae > Streptophyta > Magnoliopsida > Rosales > Elaeagnaceae > Hippophae > Hippophae tibetana. The sequence continues at coordinate 132,876,886 of CM072801.1, read as the reverse complement.
TATTTATTTTATAAAAATTTCAATAAAAATGTCAAATATTTTCATTCATATATAAGGGTTACGGTAACATTTTTAATGGAAATCATGAAATGGTTTGAAGAAGAATAACTAGTAAATCATTTAGGTGGTGTTTGATTCATAAAATGAATTGGAATTGGAATCAGAATTGAATTGAATTGAATGAAAACAATTTTATTTGGTTTGACCATTAGAATCAAAAAATAAATCAATATTACAATGTTTAGTTTACAATTAGAATGAAATGAAAAACACTATATATTACCTTAATATCACCTATATTAAATAAAGTTTAAATAATATTATTTAACCATTATTTTTTCGTCATACAAAATAAATTATTATTTTTCTAAATAATTATTAATTAAAAAGAAAATATATTATTAAAATTATTATTTTTAAATAAAGTTTAGGATATTGAGATTTGAGATTTCATATTTCAGATTTGGGATTTAGGGTTTGAGGTTATATTTATGAGTTAAAGTTTAGGGTTAAAACTATTATTTTCTATATAGAGTTTTAGGGTTTGGGGTTTAGGGTTTTGAGATTTAAGATTTAAGGTTTTGGGTTATATTTGGGATTGAGGTAAAATTGAAAAAAAATTAGATGAAAATGGAATCATGTTTCCTTAAGGGGAGAAGGAATTCTAATTCTACTTCATTTCATCCAACCGAATATAGCATTATGTATTATATATAGTCAAAATAAAAGATACTAGATCAATAATGGAAGTTTCTTTTTTAGTTATGTACGTATTAAGAAAATGAGGTGAATAGATAATGAGTGAAATTACAATAAATTAAAATTTTAGAAAAAGACTAAACATGCAATCACGTGTAAAAAAATAAAGTGAAAATAAATAAAGATTGACACATGAAATTTTTATATGGAAAAAACATCGGTCACACTAATGATCTAAGAAGAAAACCACTAGTCCATCAAATTATCTAATTATCCATTATGAAAAATAAAGTCTAATTGCAAGGTTAGGAATCAAACTACCCACCAAGTTAATGCTCCCAAGAAATCTATTTACAAGACGTTGCTTTCGTCAAAGTCTCTATAAGAAAGGAATTCGGATCCAAACCAATGTTTTGATGAACTCGAGTCACACGAGTTAATCAAACCCATAAAGTTGGCGCTAAGGGTGTCCATGGTCCGGTCCGGTACGGTTTTGCCTAAAAAAATTAACCAAACCGGACCAGATCGGACCGGACCATTCGGCTATCTAAAATGTTAAAACCGAACGATTTAGTCCGGTTTGGTTAACGGTTTTTAACAATTAATAATAAATAAATATGATTGAGTTTCATATGATATAATTTAATAGGATGCAATCAAATATAATGCTCATTTATAATCATACATAGATAGATATTATTGTTAAATACATAAATAAGATGTTATCAAAATCTAAAATAAAAAAAAAGATTAGACATAAAGAAATGAATTTCAAATATCTCATTTACAAAGAGTTCTTAAACATATACAAACATCAAAACTCACAATCAACAACAATACATCATTAGATAATAATATTTAAACCTTACCCATTATTAATCATCAACGATCATTGTAGTGTCTTTAATGAACTTTACAATCAAACAAAATCAACATCTTCATAAATGTCTAGGTCATCATTGTATTCTGGTAAGAGAACATTGTCATTATTAATGGAAGAACGAAACCAATTTTGACTACATACTAATGTCTCTACCATTTTAGGATTCAAAGAACTCTTAAATGGATCAAGAATGCGCCCTCTTGTGCTAAAAGCCGATTCTGATGCAACAGTTGAAACTTGAATTTCTAACACATCACGTGCAATGAGAGAGATGATAGGAAACCTACAAGAATTTTCCCTCCACCATTTTAATATCTCAAACTTATCCAACATGACATTTTCACATGTGGTGTTCAAATATTTCTCAACCTCGGTTTTCAACTCCAAACTATTTTTCTCCTCTAATCGTTTAAGAAACTTCAACTTTCTTGCTTCCTCGGATGAAGGAATCCTTCCTATTACATCTTGTGATTGAGTCACATTAGATTGAAAATATTTTCCATGCACTAACATATAGTAAGCTTTGAACAAATCCATAAAAGTATTTTTGACATTATCTCTCAATTTTTGAACAATTTCTAAATCATAAATCTCTTCAAATAAGAATTTCAAATACTCTAATTTGTACCTTGGATCAAGTACAAATGCAACATACAACATATTATTAGTCTTGTCTACATTTCCCCAATACTTCTCAAATTTTGTTTTCATGCTAATAGTCATATTTTTCAACAACAAGGTATCAGAACCACACCATGTAAGTATTTGAGATTAAATGTTATGTAGTTCTTTAAAATATAAATTTGAAGTGGTGCATAAAGATGCACTCAATGCTAAAGTAGAGTCATATAAAGTTTTCAAAAACTTGAAAAAACACCAACATTCTTCCAATCATCTAATGTTGGCGGCCCAACATTCGATCGCTCCTCATGAAAAAAAGAAATAAAGTTTGTTCCTTCCTCTTCTTCAAGACGATCAAATGCTTTTTGAAAATCTAAAGAAGATTTTAACATTAGATATGTGGAGTTCCATCTTGTAGGCACGTCTAGCACGACACTTCCTTTGGACTCAATATTTTCTTTAATAGAACACATTTTAAACTTTTGTAATCTCAAGGGAGAGGATCTAACATATCTCACAGCGCAACAAATACTCATAATAGTACTATGAAGATCTTTAAGTCCCTTTCTTACAATCAAATTCAAAATGTGAGCACAACATCGCACATGAAAGAACTCTCCACTCATAACAAGTACATCATTCCAATTTTTTAGCTTCATTTTCAAGTATGACACAGCACTATCATTTGAGGAATCATTATCAAGTGTTATGGCGAATACCTTACATATACCCCAATCACGCAAACTCTGTTCTATCACTCTCCCAACTGTATCACCTTTATGATTCTCAACTTGACAAAATTTTATAATTCTCTTTTGTAATTTCCAATCTTTGTCAATATAATGAGTGGTTAGACAAATATAATTAATATTTTGAATTGAAGTCCAACAATCACTAGTAAGACAAACTCTTTGCTTTTCAATTATGAAAAAGTTCTTCAAATTTTTTTCTCATCTAAATAAAGTTGAAACACATCTCTAGAAATTGTTTGCCGAGATGGCACATAAAACTTAGGACAAATTTCAGATATAAAATCTTTAAATCCCTCACCCTAAACAAATCTAAAAGACAATTCATCAATAATAATCATTTTTGCCAAAGCAACTCTAGCACGTTTTGCATCAAATGATACAACAACTAATTTATGAGTTGTCCTATCATCCTCTCTTTTTTGTGTTTGAAAACTTAACATCTTTTGTCCTTTATCTACTTCTTTATGAATCTTCTTACATAAATTTTTGAAGTGATGTATCATTGAAGTAGTTCCATTCCTTGTGGGATGAGCAACATAACTTTTTTTCACATCATAGGGTCAAATATATGAAAAATGATTCCATATTTCTGAACTAAATTTTTTTGGTTTCTTCATATCAGATTCATTATCGGGGTGAACATTACTTAATTCTATTCCCCTTTTTGAAGATGAGTCATTTAAATTCTGTGGTGGATTTTCCATTTCATTCGGATGAATTTCAGGTTCAATGTCTTCAATCATAGACATAGTAAAGTCTGTAAATTGACTTGGTCCAATAAACTCATGTACATCATCACCTATATATAGAATATAGATTAGTACATATTCTTAATATATTAAAATATTACTTTTTATACTTAATCAAAAATTACTTCAAAACTAACATAATATCAGTCACCAAAGTGTAACATTCTAGCATAGTACAACAATCTAGGACATTACCTTGAATTTGAGGACTTCACAAAATGTTTGGTGCCACTACATTACAAAGATGGTAATTTTGTACAATTGAATGCTAATAAAAATTGTTTTTTATTATTTATTAACTTTGTGGATTAGTTACATTTAAAATATAATTATTTGCATAAATATTTAGTTTATAGCTGCATTACCTACATATATGATATCAGGCGTTAATGAATTAATAATACAGTTTGGTATTCAGAAACTTTATGCAATCTATAACAATATTAATTTAAACATTGTTTATGTACATTTTAAAAATTAAGAACTAATATGATTTAATAAGAACCTATAAAACAAAAACACCACAATTTATGTACATTTTATGACAAAAATACAGATTATATATAAATCATATATAAAAATTTATATTAACAAATCATGTTAATAAAAAAACACATTTAATTGTAAAGATCAATGTATTCTGTGAACTGTGATTATACTAAGGCAATTTGTAAAGATCAGATTTCAGACTAACAAAAAAACGACATATCATTCAGATTTTAGAATTCAGACTAACAAAAAAACGACATACCATTCAAATTTTAGAATTCAGACTTCAGACTTACCATTCAGTTTATTGAGGAAAAAACTACTACTAGACTACCAGTACATGAATTTGAGCTTCAAGTTTAATTAACTTTCTAGATCAAACAAATACTGATAACAATTTGACTGGAATTGGAATCAGATCCAACAGGCAAAAAATAACTCTACCTTCTAACAGAAGATCATGATGGGTATAAGAAAGGTGGAATGCATCCTGATGATTATAATTAGCTTAAACTGAAAAATGAGTTATGTAGATATATATATTCTTGATGACATAGATTTTTCATTCTCGGGGGTAGACCTTTACCTCTTGAAATTCATAATGATCAAACATTAATAAAATAAACTATATATATTTAATCTATAAAGAGAACTTATTCAAAATAATTAAGCTTTAAAAGAGAGGCAACATACGAACAATTTAACTGAAGTTATAAGTTCTAACAGTATTAATTAGTTTCCACTTTCTACCATTTAAAAAAAATGAACTTTGTGAGAAAAAATTGTTCAAACTTCAGAGTTCACAGTTCAGAGTCTTTAGGCTAACAAAAAAATAACATACCATTCAGATTTCAGAGTTCAGACTAACAAAAAAATGACATACTATTCAGATTTCAGAGTTCAGACTAACAAAAAAACGATATATCATTCAGATTTCAGACTAACAAAAAAACGATATACCATTCAGATTTCAGACTTCAGACCAACAAAACAACGACATACCATTCAGATTTCAGACTTCAGACTTCAGACTTCAGACTTACTATTCAGTTTATTCAGGAAAAAACTACTATCAGACTATCATTACTCCAATAGTATTAGACCACATACCTATTTCGTGATTTTCGTCCATTGTTGTCATGACACGACGTGACGCAAGGAAAGGTGGTTAGTTGTTGGTGGAAGCGACGCGAGGAGAGGTGGCTAGTTTCTGGTTGAAGTAACGTGTGGAACAATGGCTAGTTGTTGGTGGAAGCAACGCGAGGAACAGTGGTTAGCTGCTGGTGGAATCAACACAAGGAACGGTGGCTAGTTACTAATGGAAGCGACGACGGCCAAACCCAGAGCGTAGACGAAGAAGTGGCGAAAGTATAGCGTAGACGGTGAAGTGGTAAAGGCGAGCGCAGAGGAAATGAGAGACTCATTTATAGGGTTAGGGTTAAGCGTTAACGAGTTACGGTTTAACCCTAAACTCGAAAACAATATATATATATATCCCGGTTTATAATATTTTAAATAATAAAAATTATTTATTTAATAAAATTGGTTCAGTTTGGACCGATTTTTCAGTTTAAACCGGTCCGGCCCAGTTTTTGGACACCTCTAGTTGGCGCCTGAAAATTTAGCACACTACCAAAAGTAAAACGTGTATCCTATAGTAAATTTAAAATGAATAATCCTAAATAAATGATTTAATAAATATAGCAAATAAATAAAAATCAACTAGCACCCTAAAACAATTAGTTTAAACACAAGTTTAATAAAAATAGATTCTTTAAATATTAATAATCAAATCTAATAATTATGATATGACAAACACAATTATTTAATCCAATAATTCAAGAACGAGAAATAAATAAGAAGTTATAAGATTATATCAAACAAATATCGTAAAACAAGTAGGCTTATTAATCGATCAATAAAAAATATCAATGAAATTTGAATATAACAAAAAAGAGCAACAAGGAGAATAAAATTATAAGAAAAACAGTATGTTATTCATTTGTAACAACTCCTCCAAGCCTATGAAATGATACATGTGACAAATTAAATGAATATTATTTTTAGATTTTTTACAAAACTTGAGAAAAATTATTTAAAACTTTCATTATTATGAGATTTTTAGAATTTGAAGGGACGTAACTTAAAAAATGAATTTTGTTAGTGAAAAATCTTTAAATTTTATGTTAAAATCTATCATTGGTTTTCAAACTTTTATTAAATTTGCGCATAAATTCTTAAATTTTTAAAATATACGATTAGGTCCTCAAATTTTTAAAACTTGATGTATAAATCTCTACTTTTTACATTCTACAATTTAATCTCAAACTTTTAAATTTTTAAACTTAAATCCTAACTTATTATTAAAATACATATTTGTGAATTAAAAATTTAGAATTTATGTATAAAATTTTAAATGTTTAGAAACTAATTCATATAATTTAAAAATTTAGAAATTTATGCGTAAAGTTTTCAAAATTTAAAGATTCAATTGTACGCATTAAAATTTAAGGACCGATGTGTAAATTTAGTTAAATTTTGAAAAATAATAGTACACTTTTTAGCTTTAAAATTATTATGAAGTGTTGATTACAAATATATTTTGAGGAAATGTATGTGAGTGAGTATCCTGAAAAATAAACCCTAGATATGGTGGCTACCATTAAGGACGCAATCCCAAATAATGAACTTAGAAAACTCACAAATATTTGACTACTAAAACAATACTTCACTTAATCTTATTTATATAGAATTGTAGTAAGTTACGTTAAAAAGTTAAAATATATAAACTCGTATGATTATTTTGAAATCTCCATATAAATTTTAGAAATAATCACAATGTATACAAAATTATAAGAAACTTTTGAATTTTTTTAATATTTTCTTGAAAATATTAGATATTTTAAGAACCTCATATCTAAATCTATACATAAATCTTGGAATCGGTACTTTAGAATAAAATAAAATAAAAAAACAACCTCTATAATATTTTGCTTTAACACAAAAATAACATTTAAGTCATGTTTATAATATTTTAATCCTATCCTATTGTTATGAAAATAACTACACAAATACAAACTTAATTATTTTTTTAAATTTTTTCAAAATAGTTAACAATAAAACTAAAAGGTTGCAAAAAATAAACATATAACCTAAATATCACTGTTAAAATAAATATAAAACTTTTAAAGTCATCTTTAAAAAAATAATAATCCAAAAATACCCATTAGCTTTTCTAAAAGCTGTTAAGGCACAGGAACAATTACGAGATCAGACTACGAAGGTACGACTCCAATATTGACTATTTTTATCCATAACTTTCAATTATTTCATAGGGAAAAACAAATTTCCTAGTCACATTCCACAAGTCACTTGTGATAATCCTAGTTATATGATTGACTTTTTTATTGTTTCAAGTCACTCAATACATGATACTAAATTGAAAATCTTAAATTGTTATAAAATACATGAACATAACCCGGTGCAACAATAAGAGTACCTAACATTTAGTCTTAAAAAACAAGAGATTCACAAACACAAGTCCATGATTTTAAGCATCCTTGGATAATAAAATTGAGTGGAGAGCAACTCCAGCTACCAACTGCAATGACAAACTAACAATTTGCATTATTGCAGAGCAAAAATGAATGTTTATAAAATGATACAAAAGCAGAAGCTTTCTCATGAGCAACAATATATAAAGAAGGGGGATATTGTAGGACACCCTCAAAAAAATTATAGATACAGCTATCAATTCACCCTAAAAAAAATTATAAATGGTGAAGGCTGGTATATTCTAGCCCAAAGAAAATCCAGATTCACCATGTAGCAGGGGTGGAAGGAAAAAAGAAAGAAAGAAATATCCAGATTCACCAAATAATGACTAACCAAACCCACAATTGAGAACTGCCAAATCAGAGTTCTCTGCTCTCTCATATTCCAAGTCCTTTGGAACGAACTTAAACACACAATCCTACTTTGGAGCTCACCGAACCACAACCATCAGAACCACCAAATACTGCAGATGGATGGACAGACGGGTAAGCAACTTGATTCTTCTTTAAACCATTACAACAGGAATGGAGTAAATAAACTGGGGACAAAAAAGCAAAATTTTAGCCATTCCATGACATTCATTGAGCAAATCATGAAGCTGCAGCAGCTGATGCCTTGTCCAATTTTTCCTTTTCAATTTCCACTCTCCTTTGTTCAGCATGCTGGGCAACACCACTTGCAAGGGCCTGGTAACGAAAGTCAAGGGTCTGCATCAGGTTCCCAAACCTCAACGGTTCTGTTACTTGAACACCTTGACAAAGAAAACCGTCAGACACTGAAAATACATTAAGAATTGGATTTCAACATTTCTAAGAGAATATCATTACCTTTGACAGTATCTACAAAGAATATAAAAGGGTCCACATCATCAATTGGTGACTGTAACTCCTCATCATCACTGTAGTCATCATCTGTGTCGTCGTCATCCTCATCATCAAGTGGTCGGAAAGACTTTGCCTGTGACAGCAAATGTCATGCAGCATAATGTAAATAATTAACAGTTCCAGGATATAGGGAGAAAAAAACGGGAGAAGGTATTTCCATGCCAAAAGGCGCTAGCTTTGTTTTATTCTTTATGGGAACTTCGCTCATTTAAAATGAATAGTTTTTAGGAAAAAATATAAAAATAAAGAATTTTGAATACATCCTCAAACGAGGAAATATCAAAACTTACTGTGCAGGAAAATCTTTCAACCCCACCCCCCCAAAAAACAAAATTCACTTCTTTTTCTCCTCTTCTTTTCCAATAGACTCATCTAATTCCTTTCTAACTTTATACTCCGTATGCTGCTCCTCTTATAGTTTTCAAGACAAAATTATGTACTCATTTACATGGCTATTTTTTTTAATAAGAAACATCATATTATATTTATAGATATAAATAGTTACAAAACTACAATTTTTCCGCTTGTATTATTACAAGCAATACACCCACATGAATTGTCAAATAAATTTTTAACTACAACAAAAAAACATTAAGCAAGAAAATAGTGGCAAAGACAACGGATCCTTAAAAGTCATAAATCAAAGCTAGGAAATATAAAAGAACTAACCTGTGCAGCTAACTTTTGAAGTTTAATACTGTCAACTTCGTCCCCATCCTCAGCATCAACTCCCATATCCTTATCAGATCCATCAGCATCATCATCATCATCATCAGATTGGAAACCATCCATGTCATCATCGTCTTCAGCTTCCTCCTCTTTTGCAGCCTCTGCTCATTATACACATAAATACATTTAAGAAATGTAGGTACCAAGCAGACAGGTTTAAAGAAATGAAGGGAGTGCGCGGGGGGAGGGAGGGGGGGGGGGGACCTGCAACTTGATCTTTGTATGCAACTAGAAGATCAAGGGTTGCCTTGAAAACACGCTCCAGAGCTTCCCCTGATAACTGATCCCCAGGAAGGGCAAAAAGCGATGTCAAACCCAAGCAGCAAACTTTCTTATCATGCTCCCTGCAAATTCAATTATGCAAGTAATACATCCAAACCATTCAAAAAGACCATTCAATTTGAAGACATAAATGAATTTAAAGGACGAGGCTGTAAGATGATGGGAAAAAATAATAATAGGTTACCTTCTAAAATTAGCACGCATGCCACTTTTTTTAACTTGTTGCAGCATTTGCAACCAAAGACCAAATATTTCTGTTGCAACACCAAGCTTCTGCAATATACTGAGTGTAAAAGCAGCATTGTAGTAAAGTGCATCTGCAATCTGCATGAAAATGATAAACAGATGTAAGGAAATGGCAGTGCATCATGGGGGGATAGATAAAAGTCGACCCTCTTTTTTTTCCTCCAGTAAGTGCATGTAAGATGAGTGTCTGTTGAGTCATTTTAATCGGTATAGGATATACTCGAACAGTAGAAAAAACCAAGTCTTCCAATTCAACACCTTTACTTAGATGGTCTGTGAATCTTCTACCTTGCAAAATAATAGCTTTAGCTACTTAATAAACTGATGTTAATTTTTTTTAATTGAAAATATATGAGACTGATTGTTGCTTCCTAATTATCCTTTACAACTACTTTTGTGAGTATCAAGCTAAAAGGACCCACTCAATAAATGATGTTGGTCTACAGTTATCACAGGATTCTCACTTCATCACTTGTATGACTAATTTAAAATTCAACTTTTTCCCCTACTTCCCTAAACTGGTTAACAAACTATAGTTTGGTTGATGTACTTTTAAGGTTAGATTACCACAGAGCAAGCTGAGATGAAGCAATAAGAGTTAGAGAGGGATAAGCAAACAAAGCATGGGTATAAAGAATGCAGTTAACATCTGGCTTCTTACCACTAGGATTAGAAGACACTTTAAGTACGGTTTTTCAGCTCGACGCAACCTCTCAATTGTGACAGTAAGATATGGCTCAACCCATTGATCGACTTGCCCTCTGCAGTTCTGGAAAACGACCTGAATAAGCTTCGGAGCTGGCTCAATATCATTGTCTTCCAAATTTTTATCAGCCATAATCTGCAGAATGATACAGATTAAGTCTTCTTTTTTTAATAAGAACAAATTAAGCCTTATCAACCTGAGAAAAAAATTAATAGTAATGAATGAAAACTGAATACATTAAAATGAACTAGTTCCTTTATACATCCATTCTAAAAGAACACAACCATAATTTTGAAGGCAGAAATGTATAACCCACATATGAAATCATATTCCAAAGCGACTGCTGGTAGTCCGGCTCTTTGGAAGTGAGGAAATGTGCAGTGCCCCTGGATATGTAGTTGTCCAATGGAACCAAAATATCTGCAAACAAATTTAACCAATGAGAATGAGATGGGAAATTGGTAACAGAGAAGCATATACTTAAATAACAAATTTAAAAATAAAGTCAAGACTTATAATGCTCAATTGCATGATATTTCCAATGTGATATCTGTCTGCATTAGTAAAGCAAAATCTATAGTTTCAACTAGTAACATTACTTTAAACGTAAAAGTCACAAAAACAAGCATCATGCATATAGGAAAACTAAAATTGATTTTCCATAGAGCCAAAATCATCATAAAATATAGATGGCAACTATTTGTGTTATTATACACACTATACAAACACATGGAAATCACTAGCCACAATCTAAATAGGACAATATATGTGAGGCAGAGCCATCATGAATAGATGGAACTTATTTATCCATTAAATAAGCTGTAGATAAATGTCATAATAAATTAATAAAAGTAAGAGAACTAAAACCTTCTGCCTTATGCATAATCTGTTTCCTCTGTTTTACCCAAAAGTTTGTCACAAATAAGCTATTATACACTATATAAACACATGGAAATGACTAGCCACAATCTAAATAAGACAATATATGGGAAGCAGAGGCATCATGGATAGATGGCACTTATTTATCCTTTCAATAAACTGTAGATAAATGTCATAATAAATGAATAAAAGTAACAGAACTAAAACCTTCTGCCTTATGCACGATCTTTTTCCTCTGTTTTACCCAAAAGTTCATCATAAATAAGCATTCTGTTTTTCCCAAGTCACTTAAGTAGAGGCACATACTTGACATTCACATAAAAACATTTTCATAGAGCAAGTGAACAATAGGCATCACAAAACCATCGGTACCACATGGAAAGGGACAGACCAATAAGACAAATTAGTTGAACATAAAGAATTTGCATCTACTGTTCAGTATCAAAGGATTTTACAAGAAAAATGAAAATACATTAACTAACCTACAAATAGGCATGTTATAAATTGAAATAATGCAATTCTAACAGAACTGAACTTTTGCATGTGCCATTTTGATACAGTTTGTGATCTTCCAAAAGGAGGACTAGCTCAATAGTATGCTCAACCATAAAATAGTCAAAAAGGCCAAAAAACACAACTTAAAAGAAATAATGAGACAAAATAGATACATACTTGGAAAGAAATCAATAGCCCAATCTGCTAAAGCTTCCATCATCAGTGGCCAAAGACTCCACATATCCATGGAAATTGTTGGGGAGAAAAATGTCATGTATGAGACAATTTCCAAAACTTCTTCAAAAACCTCTGCAGATATTCATCAATATATATTACATATCGACTAAAAAACTGGACACTGCAGTAATTTTTTTTATTTTTGTCATTTACTTTCTTATCCAAATGAAAAGAAAGAAGAAAACTGGAGAGAGGTAAAGTACGGAGATGATCGATATGGCAATTGATTGGGATTATAAAAGGTCAACAAAGAAGCTGATTAATTGAATCTAATAACATGCAAAAAGACCAAGGTCAAGAAAATAACAAGAGCAGGAAACCATGCAGAATATAGCAAACCTTGGCCATCAGTTGTCAACATTCTACGCATTATAGGTAGCAAAGTCGGCTCTACTTGGACAAATAGGTGAGGAAGCCTGCTCACAGATTCAAGAATTGTGCTAATAGCACGAAGACAGCCAACTGCAGCTAATGCGCCAGGATCATCAGCTTCATCATCAGCTTCAGCAGTGTTCATACATCTCCAAAATGCAGCAGCCTAAAAGCAAGAACAATATAGCCTAAGGAAACATGTTCAAACTGAAGCGTCATCTCACATGTACAGGAATAGAGGGGTACTTTACCAAATTCTGGCACAAGCCAAGTGCATATGGTGCCATTTCCTCCCCAAATTTGTCCACAATTGTCTCCAATGTAGAGACAAGATCCTCATTTTCAACCTCATCCATAAGCTTAAAAAACTCTGAAATAAATACTTCCACATTAAGCCATTCTTTTTTGAATGGATCCACATTAGATTAATCTAGTAACAGCAAATAGTCAACAAACGTTTCTAAACCACATACCATCAAGCAATTGAGGCAGAATTGGACGGATCTCGTTTAAATCTGCACATTTAGCATTTTTTAAGGAACATTCTTACATATATTGGAACACCAACCAGAAAGAGCATAGAAGAATGCTCACACACAGATAAAAGAAGATTTTAATATAAACCTTTGCAAGCTTCAACAAAAGAGCGCAATGCAAAAACTGAATCAACACGAACAGGAAGTTCAGGATCACGCATCCCAGAGACAACACTGTGCAACGCTTGGAGAAAATTGTTTTGGTCTGAAAAGTTAATATGAGCATACTGTCCAGCAACCCATGCTGCCTAATATCCACCAAATACAATAAATACAATCAAGTTAAAAATGCAATATCTGATGACAAGTATATAAGTTCAACAAAGTAGTAACTGTTCACAAACAAAGAAGAAATAATACTAATTTTATTGATATTTATAGATAAAATACAATGAAATCCAAATGCAGCTCACCTTGGCTCTGAGATGGCCAACTGGACTGCGAAACTCAGGGAAGACATGTTGCACCAACATACGCTCGAGTTCAGATTTGTATGGTTCAGTTTGTTTTAGCTTGTCACAAAGAGCTCCAATTGCAAGAAGAGCGCCATCCTTTTGCCGGTAGGGTTTGTACTCTACTGGTGCTTCACCATACCTATATGAGAGACAATGTTTAGAGAAAATAAAATAAAATAATAGCACACATTCTTTGCAGAACCCCAAAAAAAACAAAAAACAAAAAAAAAACCTTTTAAAAACTTCTACGATGAATTGAATAAACTTGTGAAGGTTTTCCTTTCCTCGCTTCCTAACCAACTCACTGACAAAATCCATTGACGCTGTCCTTGGACTATACAAGTCTTCAATGATATCTACAGCAAAAGGAAGTAGAATAGTTTTACTAATAGAACTAGAAACTCCTCTAAGCAACAAAAGAGATCATTGACACTTACCATAACCCTTCCTCACGTATTCATGTGGATCTTCATCCCAAAGTTTTAGGTCATTGTCATTGAAGCACATGAGAGGAAAAACTATCTCAAAAAGAAGAACATCCAATCGAGGCTGCAACAGATTGTACATACTGTTCTTTGAGATACTGCATATACACGATAGAAAGGAGTTAGACTAATTAGGCAGCGTGAATAATTCACTTTGTGGAAAGGAGAAATGCACAAAGCAAGCAAATGACAATCTTCACATGAATGTCAAGACAGAGCTTCAATACAAGGAAGCAATCAGTGAAATTAGTGCATCAGAAGATCGGTTGTCTCACGGTAAGCTCTCTTGGGGTTAATCTTAGATAAGACAAATTAACCATGAACTCACAAGTGAGATACTCATGCTAATCAATACTTTCATTAGTCCACTCCTAATGTTTGATATGAGCGTCAAAACTCTCAGAAGACACTGAGAGTTTGTTTGACATTCAATCTAAAATTTGACAAACCCAAAACATCAAAAGCAGTGAATCTCAAAAAGAATAATAGTAAATAAAATAAAAAGACATTACCCGGTAGATACCAACCACCTGATTAATGGGACACTTTACTTCATTTATGGACTCTTCTAGTGTCTACTTCAGGATGCTCATGCAATTATAATAATATATTTAAAAAATATACTTTGAAAGAAAGAGAGGAAAAAAAACAAACTTCTACAAAGTTACAATCTCTAACTCCATCTTTAAAAAAGACTTTAGAGAACTAAAATTCTGCTTTGAGAACAGATGCACTTAAATACATGGCCCCTTGTACGGACCAGTTTTGGGACATTTAGATGCAACTTTTGCTTTATGACCATAGATGCTGAATAGCAGGGCGCCCATCTGTGGCCAGTCTATAAATTACAATTACTATGGTTTCCTTTAAAGTGATTGACACAATCTAAATTTTGTTAATGAAGGTACTTTGTAAAAACTAATTTTGAAAAGTTTTTCAACAATTTGACAATAAACAACTTCTACAAACCTGGTTAGTTCAACTCTTGGAAAGCTGGTTCCTTAAAATACAATCTATGGTTTCATGAAGTAAAAAGCCAGCCAGATTACAAATTATAACAATTTTATACCATGTGCACTTGATCACTGTACAAGGACAAAAGAAATTTGCTTAACTCATATAATACTTCAACCATTTTTAAGACGAAACAGTTTTAGTGGTTCATCCAGCTGATGGTGCCATCATTTTTTATCAACCGTTGCCAAAGCTGACTCCTATCTACTCACAAGGTTGCATTATCTTATAAGATAAAATCAAATGAAGAGAAAAAACAACAAATTAACTAGAAGTACAGTTGTGGAACCTGTTGCTTATATACTGAAGAATGAGGTTGGTAACTCTGTCAGGTAAATAGCCACCGGTACGAATCACATTTAACAAATTCAAATGGCACTCTAAGATCTTCCCAGCATAGTTCTTCTGAAACATTTGAGCAAAAGCCCTATTTTCTTGGCTTTGAATTTTCAAGTCTCCAAACCTGAATAGACAACAATGATGACTCACCCAAGAGCTTCATGATACATGGTTCATTCTCATGTTCACTTCTATAAAATCTAAGGACTCACCGAGTATACAGCCGGTTTAAAATGTGAACAGTCCACTTCATCACCTTCCACCAACCCCATGTCTTTCTCATCTCAGGATCTGCAGGCTGTCCCTCCAACGGGACAGACCTTTCCAACATATTCAAGAAAAGAGTCATCCAAGAATTAAATACAATGGGATCCAACAGCTGGTTCGGAATCTCTAGCTGAAAAGGCAAACACAGTTGCATGAATATCACGTTCATAACACTGATAATCTGTGTAAAGATACTAGCCTGAAACATTAAAACAACAACAACAAAAAAATCTGTTTCTGAATAAAGCTCTACAGACTCTTGGAAATTTTTCAACTTAAGAAAATAAAAGGAGAAAATGACCTACTAAAAATCAATATCCCTTCTTTTTTTCTTTTGCTGGAAAAATAGAAACAGAGGTATAGAGATATTGCAGTATCTATGCTCCATGAACAGTCAGAAACGGTACATTATTATAAACATTAGTGCATGCCTTCACGGATATATATAACATCTGTACCGATACATGTACATACATGTATATGCCAACCACCAGTCCATCAACCATGGTTTTGCTTGAGATATGACAAGATAAAAAGGAACAGGAAAATATTTCTTGAGCTTTCTTGCAAAAGAATAAAACAAAAACACTCACAAGAAAGTGTGTATAAGACCATAAGTGCATGTGGTTACCTTGTGGTCATCTACTTAAATATCTATTAAGTTTTTTCACATTGATTAGCAATTTTGATGTTTCCATGTATGAGCTTGTTGACAAATATATGTTGCTTCTTTCAAGTCTTACGTAGTGGCATCTTTAGATAGACCTTTCATCCACTCTGTACCTTCTCTTTTTTACAAGTCAATGAAATCTTTTTGTTTCCTATAATTGACTGGATATAAACTTTTGACCTAATCAGATGGAAAATACATATAATGGCAATTCATACAGAAAGGCAGGTGGAAAAAACTTGCAAAAGAACATACATAAATAGATGACCAGAAAATTTTACAAATAAGCTTGATCAAATCTGCTACTTCCAGTGATGGGTTGGCTATCTGCACAAGATTATTGAATATATTGAGCAAATGAGGAAATGTCTCCTCAACAACGTGATTAACTGGTATCCTCTCCTCATCAGTCTTGAACCTAAGAATACAATGAATGGAATAAGCTTATGAGAATTAATTTGAAATCGTGCATATAAGATTGCACAAAATTAAATATGCAAGACTGTAAGATCTGTGTCCCACCACAATTAAAAAATGAATTACCCTCGTAACTAATTTTGAGCAAAGCAAACCTTTATATAAAATCCAATATACCAAAAAAGTTATCTTAAATTTCTTATAGTTGTGTGGGCTGATAAATAAAATTACGTGCCCACACAACTTTTATTTAGTATTTTCTGTGTTTCTTAACATGCAGACACTATTTTATATATCTATATATGGAGAAAGTTATATCCTACTCAACACCATACATCACATCATGCCCAAAATCCCTACATAGAGGGGCATATAGCAGCTAGCCAGCCACTACAAGTGACAATGCATCTACTATACATGCAGAGAGTGTCAAGCAAGAAGTGGTAGCTGATGTCAGAAAATGAATTCTCAAAACATATGTACACACACCATAGTATAAAAAAAAAATTGCATGTCTATACATATGCATGTAATAGTAGAGGTACATGTATTTTTATAAAAGTTGGACTATACTTTATAACCAAGAGCACATTAATGTCAGTAAACATCTTTCTCATATATGTTCCCATAACAGAACAATGGGAAGAAAAAAAACTAATGAGATAATATTTTTTTAAAAAAATAGCAAGGCATTCATTAAATATCAAGCTCGTATTTCTACAAGAAGACTGTTATACAAACAAATTATCAATATAAGTTAAATCGGAGTGGTTAGAAAACTAAGTGTTGAAACCACTTCACTTTGACATGTAACAGATACATACTGCAGCTATATTTAAAAATTCAGCTGCAACGATCCAAAGTCAACAATACAAATCACAACTAGTTTAATAACTTACTCATATTTCCTTGATAGAATACGCAACACAAACAAAGCTCCATAGAACTCTTGACCTTCCAAGCTGTGCTTCACCCAATCCAAAAGACGAGGCCATTGCTCAGGGTAATCAGCATGGATAATTGTCTTAAGGCATTCACCCAACTGTACTCTGCACAGAACATGCCTTAGACATGAGTAAACATAATACAATTAAAGTAAAAGTCTAAAATTTGAAAACAATTTATCCAAGTCATAAGATGCAAGTACAAGGGCACAACCAGATCCAAAATTTTCTCTAACTATTACCCAGTCAATGAATTATGAAAATAACTAAGTTACTCAAAACATTGTACCTCAACAACAATGGAACTTTGGCAACATAAACAATAATGTTTTCTCTCACCAGCTCTTTATCAGCGGGTAAAATCTTCTGCTGCTCGTCTACAGGATTAGTAGACGAAGTACAATTGAAGTTATCTAGAATGCAGGTGATCAATATTCGATAGAAAACAAAAATAAATCATACCAGGATCGTCTGGTGACCAATTCCTTGCAATGAAGTTCTTGAAATGGATGCTCGCAGCTTGCCTGACAGCTATGTCACAATTATTATCTACTATAATCTGCAGAAGTCTCACCAAGTGCTGTGGTGTGTATTGGAACTGCAAAGTATAGCGAGAATAAAGGCCAATAGTTAAGGAAAACATGTGATTAGACCACATATCCATATTGAACTGTTTATAATTCAAATATTATATTTTGGGTGGGCGCCCCGAAAGTCCATGAGCTAAATATCAGGTTGTGTTCATCTTCTCTAACACAACTAAATGCGGAAAAAGCAACACATACTAAACTAAAAATAATCAAGAAAGAATGGCTAAATTGAAAAATAATATCACGTAAAGGTATAGTATTGCAGAATGCTGAACCCAAAAGGACGAAGGTCAAACTCAATTGTGAAGACATATAGCGTATTCGTGAAAAGCAATATCATCCTAAGGAAATTGGATTGTATTCAATAACATAAAGGGGTCAATTCAAAAACCTGATTAAGGCCCTGCTCGGCAGCTTTACGTTCATCCGGACTCTGGCTAAGAGCAGCTTGAAGTATAACAGCAAGGCTTGGAAGATCCATTTCCCAGGTATCGTAGATCGGAGCTTGAACCCAAAACAGTTACAATCGGAAATTCAATAATCAAATAGAAAATGAATCCAAACCCTAGCCAAATTCGACCTCGATCAGATTGATGGGTAGGGTTTAAACGTAAAGAGTGTAGAAAAGGAGTCTTTGAGAAGAGACGGCGAACAAAACGGGTATCTATTTAAAGTGTTAGGGTTTATGCATGGTTGGTTAACTAAACAAACCATAAATGTATTAAAAAAGAAAAAACAAGTTATTAAAATAATAATAATCACTGCTTCTGACTCGACCCGATGGGCATCGGTCTAATTTGGATCAACAGCATGGGCGTCCAAATATTAAAGCCTCTTGGGCCATTCTTGTTACTTCCCAAACGTATCCGTAAATTCATACCCCCAATTTTTAAATCATTAAAATAATTAATAATATAACAAAAAAATATTTATCATCTACTAAATACATACCAGTGTGAAACTCTTCAAGGTGTAAATAATTACTAAGCATCGATCTTACCTCCACCTCAGCTACCACAAATACTTTCACCCTTAAACCTAAATCATTTAACCACTGTATACTTCATGCTTACTTTAAAATGTAGGAATTAAACACTCATATTCTTAAAAAAATGAAAAGGAACCAAAAGAGATATTTATGCCCAAGGCTTATATCGTAGGATTGAAAGTATAAAGTATAATAATTATATAATTTTGGTTTAAGGTTGAAAGTTTTGGCGGTGATAATTGTAAATCTTATAAGTTTTTTTGTGTCTATGTTGACATTACAAAATATAAAGTCTGTTTATTTTATTTAGTATTTTTTTTCCTCTTGATAAGATTAGTTATTAATAATTAATAATGCACTCATTTACGTAGTTAAGAATATTTTATATGTTTGCATGTTTTACACACACCATGTGATTTTATTAATATGCATGCTAGGTTATGTTTTGAATTTTTGTTTGTATTAATTTACGATATTTGTGAAAAATTAATTAATAATTTTTAGAAATAAAAAACTAAATTTTGTATGTGCTTGTTAGGGTACTCGTCACCCTTGATTGATAAGGTTATTACCCTAGTAGAGCAATGGCTATTACCTTCATCGGCTCAATGCCATAGTGGATATTGGTTGGTGAGACACTCGAAATTGCTTAAAAAATTATCAATACATCTCTTCTAAATTGTTTGTTAATTAGAAAAACGTGGGAACATTCTGTCGATTTTTAAAACTCGTTTTCAAAAGTTTAAACTTCTTTTTTATTCCAAGTTCTTAATATTTTGATTCTACCACTAGGTATTGTACATCCGTATGAAAAAATCTTGTAATTTGGCAAAGTAAAAAACAGTCAATAATCACTCAAAACAGTGCATGAGAAGCTTAATTCAAAGCTATGACAAATGATATTTGTGAAAAAATGTGGTTAAGAAGACCAATCAATGAACTGGACTTCAGAACTACTGAACCTATCAAATACATTGTGACAATCAAGTTACAATAAGAAATGTAAAAAACCTAGTTCATCGTGATTAAATCAAACATGTAGAAATTGATCGTAATTTCATTAAAGAGAAGTTAGATGGAAAAATTGTGAACCTCCTATACACATCTATTCATCATCAAATTACAAATATTCTTACCAAAGCATTACCTCGAACAATCCTTGAAGAATTGAGTTGTAAGTTGAGAATGATTAATATTTATTACCCAACTTGAGGGGAGTTTAGAATTTTTTGAGAATATCTTTAATTAGGTTGTATTAACATTGTACAAACTTTGAATTAGTAATAGAACAAGCTAGAATTTAGTTGTTGATACCAACTGTATTATTTCTAGATTAGTAGCCTATTTGTCTAACTTTTAGTCCTATTTATATTGTTGTATATACATTGAAAAAATCAAAGAAAAATAAAACAATAATTTAGTTTCTCTCCACCATCTCTCAATATTTCTCTTCAAAAATGAATTGACATTAAGACTTAGATTGCTTGCTTAAATCCATGTGTTTAAGATAAGCCATTAAGTCATACCAATATATTGCACAATACTGATCGTTGGTGACTATTCGGACCACCAAGTAATGGTAAGGCTCCAGATTTCACATTAGATCACAATAGCTACAGAGGTAACTAACAAGGATAGCATAAGAGTAGTTAGGGCAAATTCTTTTATTGGTAAAATTATTGGAGTTATATTTCTATTGAGTCGTATACTTTTTTTCATTTAATGATTTTTTTGCTGCTAAGTAATTACCATAAATAATTCGAAGATTTTACCACATAGATAGGGATTTATGTTTATTTACGTCATTATACCGCTTTGTTTGCATGCTCTGTTATTTAGTAATTACAAATACAATTTTATCTAAATATGTACCAAAATATAGGGAATTTATTATGATTAGACAATACTATTTTTTGTCTATTGCATGATGTCTTATTTATTCTTCCCGTTTTCTACCATGTTTATTGTTTTCTCTGTTTAGATTGTTATCTATCTTACTAGAAATAAATTCTTCCTTATTAAAATAATATATTTCTATTACTCTCTATCTTGTTTTAATTATACAATATCTCTATTGTCTTTCTTCCACATCTTGCAAGTCAAAGGTGAGTCTCAATAAGTTGTTGACTTCTTACCTTGATCGTTTACCGAGTAGTTAAACTTTCTCAATAATGGTGAAGGTTAGGAATGTCAATAGGGTTAAATAGAGTTAGGGAGTGTTTTACTTTAAATTAAAAATGAAATATTATATTATATTTAAAATTGAAACAAAAATTAGTGAGTATAAATTTGTGAATCACAATGAGGTAATAGTTACACATTTGGAGCTCAAAAAATTGAATTTTAATATATTTTTAATTTATAATGGTTCAAAAAATATTAAATTTAACAAAAATATCTTTATAAATTAAAAATAATAATATATTATGTATTCTTAATACATTTGATTTGATTTTTCTTCGTAAATATTAAAAAATATTATGTCTATTATGCAAAATATAATATTCAATAAAATTTTAATTTTAATTTTGGTATTGAGATCAGATTGCTCTACCTCAAAAATCAACCTCATACTCAAAATTTTAAATAAAAAATAAAAAAACTTGAAAATCAATCCAAAATTTACAACTCAAAAACAAATACTTTGGTTATTAAAGGTGATTATCCGAACTCATGGGTAATTTTAACATCTTTACTAAATGTAAGATTGATGCTATTAGTTGTTTTCTCACATTGAGGAGGAAAAGACATGAATGTATTTAGTAAAAGGTAAATATTTTTTCTTTTTATTACATTTTTAGTTATTTATTTTAATGATTTAAATTTTTTGGGTATGTGTACGATATAAATAAAATATTTTTTCTTCTTTTGGTTGAAAAGATATAGTTTAAGACCTAAAGTAGAGCTTTTTAGGTTTTGGGTCTCTAAATAGCTTATGTCCATAAATGACATTGTGTTATCGATAATTGTTTTAGAGGTGACGATCTTTGATATGACACAAACATAATACAACACAAAAAAAAAATTATTCAAAATTAATTAATAATTTTGAATGTTCATAAATGTCTTGTTATTTTTTTACCATTATAATAGACAACACGAAATATTTAAGTAAATTTTTTTATATGTCAATCAATACATAAACATGACACAATTTAGATCAAAATATGATATGATAACACGACACAAATACAACATAATTGCAAACCCTAAATTGTTTATTGCTTTACCCCTAGGTCATTTAACTATAACTATTATCTTCCAAGTATATAATTTATGCTTAACTTGCAAACCAACTCTCTTCTTTTGTCACTTTTAACCTTCATTGTGGTATTTGTCGTTAACTTCTATCAACAACGTTCCTTATCTCACACTATAACTTGTTTTCCTCGTCGACATTAATCTATGGTGTTCCTTCTTCCAGTTGTTGATGTGCATCATTCATCTCCCGCAAATGTTGCATATTTTTTTATTTCATAATTAGTTTTTGATTGTTACCTTTTTTTAGTATTTTTATTTTGGATTAAACCTAGCTAAGTCAATTATTTCATATCAAATTTTATTTTAGAACTATCTATCATTTCTGTGGCCACCAAATATTGTCTACCTATGATGAAAGTATTTCATATTTCTTTCCATGATTTGAGAGGTATAAATAACTACGTGATTGAAGAGATGAAGATAACTTTATACGACTCTTTGTGTATTGTTAAGAGGACACTACAATCAAACATGATAAACTATGTGGTTTATGTTTCTTATAATATTGATAGCTTGGTACATCATACGTTCATTCATATTAAGTGTGTATACTTTCATGAGCTAAATTTCTTCTAAGGTTTTTTAACTTTCATCTTGATTTATTTAGGTAAACAAAATTGTTACACTTTGATATTTAATTCATTAGAGATTATACTTAAATCAATTTTATCATACTTAGGTCTCAAATTTGTACTTTAAGACATAAGTGCAACCTTTCAACAAGTTTGGATCAAAGTATAACTTTTGTAAGCTTTTGTGAACCTTATAATAAATTTAGCTAACTTTCATAATGTCGTATATGTGGTCATTTGCACAACTTTTTTTCTTCCTTTCTAATATACATATCTCTTGTATTTTTGTAATGGTCTCTAATAAGGATATAAAAGTCCGTGATATTGTTAATTTAAAATATTAATTGAAACTTTGATCATGATTGTTGCATTGAGTCTCACACAAAGTTTTAAAACTATCAATAAAAAATATAAGATATACAATAATATAGATATTCAAACATTTGCATAACAAATATATAAAATGTAAAGAATATAAAGTAATTCATGTATCTCTAATTTGTCGTGCAATAAACATTTGCATTTTTACTATTATGTCATTCATAGGCTTTAAGGTATTTCTTTTCAAATCATATATAATTCTATTAAATGGGACTATTATTGTAGCTCGAGCATAACTTTAAAAATATTAACTAAATATAACATTTTCATTAACTTTTACGTTTGAAATATGTGTCACATATAACGTTCAAATACACAGAGAGTTACAAACCCTATTACAACAATAAATGCATTTTATCCAACATAAAAATCGATCATTATTCTTTCACAATGTCTAAATCAACTACTATAACTAATTATTTTCAAAAAAAATTGAACTCCCATTGTCATAACATAAGCAACTAGATATATACCATTGTTGGCACCTATAAAGTTTCCATGAGTCATAACATGATAAAAAATATCCATTAAAACTTAGAAACTTCCTACAATCTCTTATAAATTCATCTTTGATAGCTCTAACTATTGCAAAAATGAACTAACTCATTTTTTTTCATTTAAACATTTTAATTACATACAATTAAGTGCAATTATAAAAAAGTTGATAAAATAAATTTTAAATTGCATTTATGTTTCATTCACGTTTAATTCAACTATGATTTTTTGATCGATAATCTTTTAACTCATTCAATTATTATCTTAACATATTATATTGTTGTTCATAACTTCCATGCAACAACTTCTTAACTATATTTTCATTTTTTCTCACTTGATATTCAATGATTTTCACATGAAGTTTTTCTCTCACATGACTAGCAACATCTCGCTAATGTTTTCCAAGGTTGTTTTTGAAAAAAAGTAAAGTTTTTCTTTGCTACAACGGAATTATTAGCTACTCCAATTTTGTAGTTTCAAATGAACTTATCCTAACTTTCTTTGTGACACTCTTTAAGTTTTAGGTTGGTCATTGCACAAATCTATTAACTACTGCAACTTAGCCCTTAGGTACACTAATTATTTTAGTTAACACTTTAGCAAAAATGCTACCAAGACATAATAATACACTGTTCAATAGCTATTTTTTCTTTTATATTTTTCAATTATGTTTTACAAATGTAATTTTAACATGAATAATTATTTAAGTATTTTTTTAAGAATAAATTTTTAAAAATTGATTATATATATATATACACACACATTTATCCTTGTGATATCATTTATTAAAACAATGAATTAAATTGCTTACAAACATAATTAATGGACCTTGTCCATGGATTCAGTTGTTCCCTAAGGTTTACAAATGTCACTTCCATGACAAACAACATGAAATCATGAGCACAACTTGAAATTTTGTTATCTTAATGTGTTTTGCTTGCCTTTTATGCCTAATATCATATAACTTCATCGCAAACTTAACCACAATAATACTTGTAAAGATCGTGCCAACTATAAAATCCACATTCTACATATTTATGTCATCCATAAACCAAATTCTTGAGCTAAACATTACTTTCGTCATCAGATTGAGTCATTTCTTATTCATCATATGTATCTAATTCAACATTACATTAACACCACCAATATCTTCATTACTAAAAACATCATCACAATTGCATTCATCTTCATGTTTTTCATAAACGACTTCTTATTCCAGAACATATATGTTGTTGAATAGTAAAATCACTAAGTATGTGTGGTCCCATTTGATTTATCTATGTCAATTTTGAAAAGTCAAATGCATAGTCAATTATATATTTTATTATTTAATTTAAAATAAACATTAACAATTAAATCCATATTTATGAAAGGTTATTAATATTTTTAATAACTAAATATTTAAAATTATAACTTAAATATTAATTAATCGATACAGATTATTTCCAGTTTCGTATTTCATACGATTTTCTTAAAACAAATTTATCATTTCATCGTAGGTATTAGAGAATTATGAATGTTTATCTCCTATGATAAAATAGTATACAAAAAACAAACATACATCAACGTAATCGCTTCAGTGATTTAAAATATGTTTGAACTCCACCTTACTAAACCTAGCTTTAGATGAAGTGTAAGAAATATATCTAACAAAGAAAAGCTTTTAACATTTCTCATTTTTGAAAATCTAAGTTCTAATATTTTCTGTAAGTTTTGCAAATATCTAGAATTCAATTTATGATAATTCATGCTTAGACCTTTCATTTTCCATAAACATCTCTATCATAATACAAATATAAATGATTATAATCCTTTTTGTCATAATATAAACATAAATCCAATAACCATTTTGTTATGACACCTATAAACATTTTTACCATAATATAAACATAAATGTCATAATTGTTTATCACAATGTAAACATAAATAAAAAAATAACCATAATTGTTACAAAATAACAAAAGGTCTATATATGGAGTAGAGAATTAAAACATCTATTCTTCCATCTTAATGAATGATCATTGAGACTTAATTTCTCATTTACTCCAACGTCATATTAAGCATTAAAATATTTTACGAAGTGTATTCCACACATATTAAAGCTCCTAAATGACACATTATCATAGGCGTATATATCCATCATATACCCAATTTTCAACAAATATTACCAACTTTTTTTTCAATTTATGACTCAATTGAATGAAAAAACTACAATATTATATTCTTATAAGCTATCTAGTATAACAAATATATCAAAATGAAAATATTGCAATATGAGATCAACTTATTAAATAAATATATGTTTTTTAATCTAAAAGTTGCATTTAGATACATGATTGAATTCTTATGATACTTTAATGATAAAAAATAGGTTTCCATAAAGATCAAATTCACTTAGTGTGTTTAGTGTTTGCTTTAATACTAATTGAAAGTTTATAAAACATGGAACTAATTAACTTAGATGGGTGAATATGTTATTTTTAAATTTTATCAATTTATGATTTAATAACCTAAACAAATCAACAAGACATGCAATCATGTGTAAAAATAAAATTCGAAAATTAAATAATAACACGCGATATTTTTAGTTATAAACAACCTAGGTAATAATCATGACCTAAGAGGAAAACCAAGATCCACTGAATCACTTAACTTTTCAATATAAAAAATAAATGTTTAAGTACAAACTCAATCTTATGTTACCCTATTTAGAATATTGCCTCAATATACCTTATTTACGAGCTCCTGCTCTGTTTTTACAACTTCTTATATTAGCGTGAGTGGTATTATACCAACGTTCAAATAAGTTTCCCATCAATCAGATACATTTATGAATCAACTATAAAAGGGTTAGCACAAGTGTTTGCGTGTGTTATAAAGTAGATTTAATGATGAATAATCTTAAATAGACGATTTAATAACTATATCAGATAAATCAAAATCAACTATCAACCTTAGAACAATCGGTTTAAGCACGAGTTCATTAATAATTGTTTTTTTAAATATTAATAATCAAACCAAATAATTATGATACAACACACACAATAATTTGATCTAACAATTTAAGAACAAAAATAAAGAATAAGCTATAAGAACATATCATAAACTAATTAGTCTTATTAATCAATCAAACAGAAAATCAATATTTGGTAGATTAACCAAATAAATAAGCCTAAAGAATTATGATCTTATATTTGCAAAATAATAAGAGAGAGAATAAGAATAAGAGAATAATGCTCTTATGTGGTTGATTGAAATAATGAGTAATGAGTTTTATTTATAAGATAAATTAAAACCCTTAATCTTATATAATTGATAAATATATTTTCTATTACAAATATGTTTGGTAATACTCATTAATCAATAATATTCGTATTTAAAGAACAATTAGTTTAAAGTAGAGTCATTAATCAAGAAAACTCTTATTTAAAGAAAATTTCTTTTAAAGTATATTTTAAGTTATCTTTTTGGCTAAGATTTAGCCTATAACTTATGCTATATCTTATCTAATATTTTAGCATATATATTATTCTATATTTTAGTATATATATTATCATACATTTTAGCTTAAAATGTAGGATATATATTCAAATTTAAATAATTATTTTAGCAGCAAAAATAATTCTAGATTTATAAATACGTGCTATTAAATGCATAAGTGTAATCTTACGTGTTATAATTATAATAAAAGTACATGAAGTATGACTATTTGAAATTATGACGTTTCTTTGACTTTGCTTAATAGGCTTGATAACGAGCTTAAAAACAAGTTTACATGTAAATATTTTGTTAATAAAAATAACCAATACTTATAATCCTCGTAATGTGATTCTAATATTTGACCCTTTGTTACTAATTATGGAGTAGAAACTACAAATGTGTCTAAATTAGCAAATTTCTTAGGTCAAAATTTAGATGGATTTGATAAAAATGATAGGGAGTATTTTGGAGATCAATTTAGAGCAAATATTGAGAGCTTGTTAGGGAATGGGCTTGAGAATGGGTGTTCTTTTAATATGGAAGCTTTGGGATTGACTAATTGAAGTTAAGAGAATAACAATAATAATAAGGATCAGTCAATTTTAGAGTTTAGTGGAAGAGTGAAACTTGAAGACAAAAATCAAGGCGTAAATGGTTGAGGTGGAGTAACATTTTTATTTCTGCTCAAATAGTCCTATGTGGTAATTTTTGACCATTACTAATAAAATTTACTAAATAATAATTTTATCAACATTATGGGTACTAAATTGAAACCATTTTACAATAATGTAAAATTTTGAATTTTTTATCAAAATATTGGTATTACAAAGGTACCGAGCCTTGTTTTTAGTGCGTGTATCTGAAAGTGAGAGATTTTGGTAAAATGAAACTTGGGTTTTGAGAATTTTGAGTTCTTATTTTTGTGATACAAGTTACATTGAATATTGAGTTAAGACTTGTATTAAATAATTGATGTTGATGAGTTTATATGGCCAACTGTTTAACAAAAACATAGTATTAGTAAAGTTGTAAGGCCATTTATGGGGGCTAATGCATGTTCAGTGTAGCTGTTGGGAAAAGATGAATGTTTATTTAAAAAAAAAACTAGTATAGTCTTGTCCCACATTGCCTTTTTATTCTACTTAAAATATGTATAAATAGTAAAAAGTTGGCTATTGGGATTGGGCCCTAAGGGGTACCCACTTTTGTGTAAGGAAAGAGGACCTAGACAAATGTGATACCACACACGTGTAGGCACTGTCGTCGTCGCCAGCCATCCGGGCGTGGCGTGGCGTGCCCAAGTGTGTGTGTATGTGTGAGGCGACATTTTATTTTTTGGAAAATTTCTTTTAAAAAAAATTTCCGCTCAGAAAAATGGTTGTTACATTTTTTTATGAGAAAAACAATTGTTATTTTCTTTTACTCATAGTATAGTTGTTGTTTTCTTTTACTCAGAATATGACCGTTAAATGGTCGTTGCTCTTCTTTATTCAGAAAATGGTCTTTATTCGTCTTTACTCAAAAAATGGTCGTTACTTGTCTTTACTCAGAAAAAAGGTCGTTACTCTTCTTTACTTAGAAAATAACTATTATTCTTCATTACTAAGAATGATTGTTACGATCTCCATCCCCAGACATTACCGTTAATAACATAATGGCCACACGATTTCTTAAACCTATAAATAGAGGGCCTCAACTCTCAGTTTCAACACAACAATATGCAAACTTATCTCACTAAGAAAACAAAATTCTCTCAACAATTCTAAATTACTTTTAGTTTTCCGAGCAGCAAATTTTATAGGTGTAACATTCCAGTCTTCATCAGTGCAGTGAAGTTCTGAGACAGAGAAAAAGATTCTGGGCTGTTTTATCCTAGGGACGATGAGGTTGTGTTTGCTTGCATAAAATTGGACAGAGCCGCAAAATGTCTTAAAGAGAGCTACTTAGTCCGCGATTCAACCCAAATAGTTCATTTCAGGTTATCGGTAATATTGTTCCAATACTGTTTTAACGCACTTGTATCAACGAGAGCCACAACAGGTGTGACTATAAAAACCTTTAGGTAGAAAAATTCCTTGTCTGGTAAGTTTTGACTCACATAAAAGGCGTAATCATCTGGATACTATCTTGGAGAGGCTTGGTGAAATAAACATGTCTATAAAGATGTGGACTACATGCACTTGAATAGAAAGACTATATGAAGCTTCAGTGTTCCCTAAAATTGGATTTGGACCTTTCTTGCACAACTTACATAGAAGGAAAAGAATGCTTCATTTAAGAAGGCTTGAGCCATTAGTGAGATACCATTCCAAAAGAGCTAAAATTCTAACTATATATCAGGACCTAAAAACCAAGAGACACTTAAACTTACTTTATTTTAAAAAGGGGTTTGGTTTCCCTCGACTTACCATTCTATTAAATAAAATGAAAGTCTTATCTTATTTACATCATAGGCAGTAAAAGAGTCATATTGATTCCTATCACACTCTTCATTAGACTCGGTGTTTAAGCTTAAGCAATGGATATGCAAAGATTAACAAAGATCTCATAGGTGCCCTTATAAGGCTAAGAGAAAGAAAAGATGGCACAAAACACATCAAGATAAGGCTTTTGAATTCATAGATATGCCCATTTCTCTCCCAAACTATCCAAAAAGTGAAGGTGTAGTACCAACAAAATCAAGTTCAAGCTCTGAGTCGAATTTGCTAGTGGACTTTATATTAAGGCACAAGAACCTTCTTTATAGAGTAGAGAAAAATCTAATCACTCCAATATTTTGATTGAGAAATTTATCAAAAAATTGGATGTGAAATAGGAAAATTATTAAGCCATATTATTTTTAGTATTTTATTTTCTTGTTGATTTTACTCTTTTTATTTGTTTTTGTTGCTTTTGGTATTTTTACGCTTTTGTTATGCTAATATAAAAGCTCTTTATTCAAACCAGCATAAAAAATCCACTGTAATATATAAATGATCAACCATAAAAACAAAACACACAAAGTTGTTAAGGAGTACAACGTTTTATAACACATACATAACTCCAAAGATAAAGAGTCTCAGTAGTAAAAGAAATCACAAAAATCCAAAAAAAACTTGTGAGGATCTTATGATATCTTGTGATGTTGCTCAATTTATCTCAAACATAGCCCATACGATCAAACTTGACTTCATTTTTTATTGTTATAATCTATGGGATTTATGTTTTAATATATCTTCTTGTATGCGATAGATGGTTAAGATGAGAATTGTTGAACATTGTGTATTTGACTTGTTCTTTTTTTTGGGTTTTTTGTTTGCTTTTAACTTTTATGAATTTTGATTTTTTTTGTATAGTATTTTAAATTCGTTAAAAACTTAGCGATTTTAAAAAATACTAACCACATGGATGGAAATTATATAATTTTTGATTTTTTTTTATCTTTCTTTGATCATAATTTAAACAACAAGATTAATTAATACCATCCAAATAAAGAAGATGAAAGTATAGTAAGTATCCAAGGATTTATAACGATGATGACTTAAACAAAGTATCTAAGATTTTTAAGAATTTTACGGTGAATTTCAAAATTATAAATAAAATTATATTTTTTGAACATTTTATAAAATTATTTTAAATATATTTAATTAAAATTTTATATACAATTTTAAAAATCTATATGTATTAAAAATAGTAGTTTTTTTTTAAATCTACAAAATTTAAAAATTATAATGAAGTTTT
Source organism: Hippophae tibetana (assembly GCA_037013495.1). Taxonomy (NCBI): domain Eukaryota; kingdom Viridiplantae; phylum Streptophyta; class Magnoliopsida; order Rosales; family Elaeagnaceae; genus Hippophae; species Hippophae tibetana. The sequence continues at coordinate 132,845,694 of CM072801.1, read as the reverse complement.
GAGTTAAAAATATACTTGATAAAATATTATTAGTTATTATTTTACGAACGAGATATCTATAGATTTTATTTTTCTTCCTCTCTAATATTTTTCATGAAAATGTATAAAATAAAATTCACTAATATTTAAATATTTTTTTAAAGTCTATAACAATTATTATTTTTTAAAATTAATTAAAATTTACAACATTTTAAAAATACATTAAAAGTACTAATTGAATATTACCTTGGAAAATTTCTCAACTTGGGACCAAATGCCAACGTAAACTTCTCTTGTTAAAGGATAAGGGGTCATGAGAAGAGCATAGAAATACACAGAGGAGAAGAATGTCTGCGGCTTCTCTTTCGTTCCTACATATTCAGAGTGCAATTGGAACCTGCCAACTGCTGCGAAGAAAGGTATGAAGATCAATCGATGAACAAGATAGTATTTTTGTGTGTGTGTGTAATCTATCCATTTACTCATCGTTATAGTCTAGAAATAGCGGTTTCATTTCAACATTTCAGAAAATTTTGGTGTTCGCGTTGCCTGGGACTCCGTTTTTTCATCTGGTTTACCATGAAAAGCAAATCCTCATGTTTGACATTATTCTACGGTTTATTTTTCGAGAAAACTCATGAAATAGGTTGATTTATACAAATTTTGACAATTTAGTTCGAGTTCGAGTTAGAGTTAGCCTTATTTTGCGATATATATATTTCGGTCACTATTCTTTATTGTTCGCTTTACCAGTCTCACTTTCCAAAAACTTAGCACACATGTGTAGAAATTCCACAGACACTTGTAACTCTACACTCCCCTTTCGGTGTTGTATGCGTAAATTCTACCCACCCAAACTCTACATTATAAAATTTGCTTAACTCATCATCCTTTATGAAATGTGCTAAAACTGGACGCAAAAGTGACGATTTTCAATTGTTATTTATGGTCTCAATAATTAGTGATGGTTTGTGTCTTCATAGTTTAGATACACATTAGAAAATTCATGTGCTGGGTTTGAGTCACAATTTCAGTTATGTAGATAATTGAGTTGAGCTATTCATTTTTCCCCCTCCATAGCTCGTATTCTAGAATTGTGAAGCGATGAGCTGTGGGTTATTTCAGGATTCAAACAGAAGTTGTTTCTGTTATTAGTTTCATTGGGTTCCAAAAGGCAATGTGGTTCTATATCAGGTGCTCTCATGGAATCTTTTAGAATGTAGAGGTAGTTTCTCTTATCATGTCCTGCCATCTATCTGGAAAAAAAAATATACGCATTGGGTTCTTAGGTTCCATGAAATTACAAGGTGTAAATTTTGAACAAAGGAGACAAAAGAAAGGAAGGAATATTTTTTAGGCTGTGATTGAAAATAAAATTTGAAGGTTCTCATTGGTCTCGTTGAAGTTGTATTGCCTTCAATAAACCTGTAACACTATTAGTGTTTTCTTTTTTACGAAGCATCATTCTGTATTTTATAAAATAAGTCATTATGTAAGCATTTTTTGTCTTTTGGTTTATCTATCCTTCCCCCTGTCTCTGCCAGCCTTTTATTGAAGTCTCAAGATGTGCTTCATATGTTCTTTACTCTTCTACAAGGGTGAATTATCGTTTCTTGTTCTGACTGTAGAGTTTGCTTTACCATTCTCTTTGCTATTAAAGTTTCTCCTTTCTCAGGTTGACAGAGCAACAGGTAGACCATGGTTACTAGATGATTATAGATTGTGTTTCACCTGCTTTTGCAATAAAAGTTTCTCCAAGAATCCTACTACCCCTGCTTCAGAAGTGAACCTGAAGCCTAAATGTCTGGGAATTGATTTGAGCTGGAAGGCATCTGATGGACAACAATACTTGAAGCACCATATTATGGTCCGCCAATTTCGACGAATGCACCAACCGTTGAAAATCAACAATATGGGGATAAGTGAAAGTGGAAGTACATGTCCACCTATGGACACTCCTGCTGTATATCAGCTCAATGACCACAACAACCGTGAGAAGATTTGTGATTCGGGAACAACCCATGATGACTCTCCTAGCGCTTCCAAACACCTTCGTTCTCAAAAGCATAGCTCTTCTGCCGCTTCTACCAATACTACAATAGACCATGGAGGTGCAGATGCTCTTTTCTTTTAGTTCCCAATGCTCATTTTATTAATTACATTAGTTACACTGAGTCACTGACTACTTTCTTTCTTTTTCTGTTTCTTGCTAATTATGTTATCTTGTAGCACATGCCCTGTCTCAACTAATAATAAAACAGAACGGGAAGGTGTTTCATCCTTTGTATTCTTAGTTTAAATTTTAATAGATATATTGCTCCTTACTACTTGTCCATTATTTTCCTATTTCTTGCTGTCTCACCTGAATTAATTGGTCTGATGTATATGCTGTCTCATCTTGTTACCTCATCTATTGTTCCTTAAATACGTTACTCCTCCACAACATTGTACTTTCTCTATCTGCCAATTCAAGAAAAGACAAGATGTTTCCCTCTTTTCTTTTTCTTTTTCTTTTTCCTTTCCAATTTCCACTAAGTGCAGATTTTCCATATTGACTGCTTGACTCTCAATATTCTCTAACCACACAAGTGCCACTAAAATGGTTTAGGGAGAAATGTTGCTACTTGACTATTTGTTGGAAATTTAATTTCCACATTTATGTAACAAATAGCAATGAGCAATACATGATACAAAACATGGATCATTCTCCAAATCATCCATTTTCTTCATAAATTTCTAAGTAATGCCATTGTCCTCCCCCACTTCTTCACCATACCTTCTCAGATGCTGCCCATCATGCTTACACAATGGTAAAGATAAATACATTCTTGACCTAACTTCACATGGTTGTATGTTCGTAATTGCAGATGATAATTCCCCAACTGCACGTGTCAGGAGATCCACTGCAAGTTTTGGAAGATTGAAAGTACAGAGAGTGCAATCTATAGGTGTGAAATCTTCTAGAGAGGAAGAAGAAATAAATAAGAATGAACATACCTCAACATTTGACGAACCTGTTGGTTCACAGAATGAATTTCGAGATGTAGGGAGGAAGAAGAAAGTAGATGCATCTGGACAAGGAAGAAGAGTTTTAAGCAGCTCCCCTGTGCAAGAGTTCATGGAAATGCAGGTATGAGCAACGGAAGAAGGTGCAAACCACCTTGGTATTCCTGTGAATAGTTTTATGCCTTTCTTGGACAATTGAAATAAACCAGATAAAATCATTTTGTCTCAGATAGAAGAATCCACTTCAGAGGCTTCGATTTCTGGAGGTTTTACTTCTCAATTAGGAGGACAGACAGATGGAAGTTCCACCTATTACACAAAACCTGAGTCCCTAGACTTATTGAAACAGAGGAAATTTTCCACCAACAGTGATTTTTTTAGTCGAAAGTCCTTCAGAGATTTGGGTTGCAGCGAGTACATGATTGATTGTCTAAAGAAGCAGTTTTTCCAACGACCGTCACACATTCAGGTAAAATATCATTATGCATGTTGGTAGCAAAGCATGAACTTTCTATGACATACATAGTAGGTTTTATGCATTTCCTTGATGTCCAAATTTATTTTTTGTTGGAATTTATCAATTTTCTTCATATGGACTTAGCACGTTCTGTTTTCTTTTTGTCTAGTTGAGTCATCATTGGATTAGAATAATATGTAGAACACATTGGTAAACTGATATTTTTCTGTGCCAATATTAACTGAATTTGCTTATTGTTGCGGCTTAGTTTTATGCCTTTCTGTTTTCAGTTTTGGACCTTTGTTTTCTTTAGTTTATGTTGGTGGTACCCAGTGGCGTTGAAATAGGCATCTCTTTTATGCTGTTAGAGTGCCTAGCCTGCATTCCATATGCAGATTTTTAATCTCCAAATTTATTTAACCTCCAGAGCACCTTCTAGCAGAAAAAGTAGCGCTTCCTTTCCCTATATATTGTATCACTGATTTTCTTAATAATTGGCTTGTTATTGCTGAATTTTTTGCATGTTAATGGTTCTGTTTCATTAGCCAGTTTTTGCATATGCATATGCTCGTTTTTGTTGTCAAATGCTCCTTTTTATCATTTTATTCTGTTGCGTTTTGTTTATGTGGATATTCGCCAGAGTAAAGTGGAAAATTATCGTAACTCTGAGTTTGGAGAAAATTGTATCCTCAATACCTGCAGGCCATGGCATTTCGACCTGTTATAGAAGGAAAGAGCTGTATTTTAGCTGACCAAAGTGGGTCAGGGAAGACGTTAGCTTATCTTACTCCATTAATTCAACGTATTAGAGAAGAAGAGGTTCAAGGACTTAGCATGGCCTCGTCACAGAGTCCTCGGATACTTATACTGGTGCCAACAGCTGAGTTGGCTGCTCAGGTTGGTTGTAATTTTACAGAAAGTCACTCTTGTGCTATGCTTTCTTTTCATTTAGGCTTAAGTGTACTGTTGGCCTTAAACTTTAACTAAATTCGCACATAGGTTGCCAAAATTTTAAAATGTACGATTTGGTTCTCAAATTTTTAAAACTTCACGCATAAATTTTTGATTAACAAATATGTATTTTAGTGGTCAAGTTATGACTTATGTGTGAAATTTTAAAAGTTTGAGGATTAAATTGTAAGGAAAGTTCAAAGACTTATGTGTGAAGTTTTAAAAGTTTTGAGATCAAATCGTACGTTTTAAAAAATTTGTGGATTTATGTGTGAATTTAGTTATAGTTTGTGGGCCATTGGTGCACTTTAACCTTTTATTACTTTCTTTCTAGCTGATCCACACTGCTTAAACTTTTCTTGTCGTTCTTGCATGGTTTCCTAGATGACAATTTGCCAGGCATACATATTTTCTACCATGTCTTTGGTGTCTTTCTTTTAGTTTGCTGCACAAGAAAGATGTAATTACTATGTTTTTCAAGAAATCTTGTATTTTTGTCCCATCTAATCTTTTTGATATGGTGTTGCCCAATACATAATGTGTGTTTAATTGTTGAACCTCACAGGTTTTGGGTAGTTGTCGATCCATGTCGAGAGCTGGGATTCCATTCAGGTCGATGGTGGCTACTGGTGGTTTTCAAAGGAAAACTCAACTGGAAAGTTTACAAGAAGGCATTGATGTGCTAATAGCAACGCCTGGTCGATATACATTCCTAGTCCAAGAGGGTTTCTTGCATTTGTCAAACCTAAGATGGTAAGAGTCTCCTTTAACATTCTATCAAAATTAGCTCTGGGTTATTCATAAAAAAAAAGAAGCTCTGGTTTTCCTATTTACAAGTCCATTTAATCTATAGCCTTGCAAATTCAGTACTTTTTGCCTTAATAGTTTGTTTATTTCTCTTTTGCTGCATTGTATGTACGAGCAATGAAAGATTGAGCTTGTTTATCATTTTGGCTGTAGAATCAACATATATGTTAGATCAAGCATGGCAATCGATCTGCATGATAAATAATGCTTACATATGAGTTGTCTGGTAAAGTATGAAGCTTGAGTTCTTCTAGTCGTCTGTAGTTTATTTCTAGATTATGCAATCGTATTTGCTTTTAATATCCTATCTGTATGAAGTAAAATGATTATGTATCATCCAGTAAAAGCTAATTTATTATCACTTTAACCAGTTTCAGTTTACATTGTATTGTTTATGAAGACCGGTTCTGGTGGGCATGCACATGATGCATGCACCATGGGCTGGAACTTGGTTGAAGTCGACTGATATCAGGAATCTGCAAAGACTGCAAAATGATCTGGATAGTGGTTGAAGCTTACATTCTTATTGACTAATTGATAAAATAGTGGGAGACATGAAAATTAAGGAGAAATATAAAATAGGTAAAATAAAGAATGCGGAGGCTAAAATATTGATAAATCAAAATATGTTGAGTGGAGAACTAGAAAATCAAAGAAAGATATTCTAATTCTTATTCATTCATACCTAGAGAATACATCAATATTTATAGAAATAATAAGACTAAAACCCTAATCCTAATATGATTCTAAATAAGACTTTTAAACTAATAAGAAAATATAATGATAATTATATGATATCTAAGTGTAATAGTTTCAACACTAATAAGGAACTAAATACTAATATCAAATATTCCAATTCTCCTCCTTAACCTGAACATAGATAAGTTCAACTTAAATAATTACAAAAGACATAGCAAAATTCCATGAATACATGTACCATAGTTGAAGTTGAATATTATAGCTACGTATAATAGAGGTTTTGCTAATAGTGTAATAGTAGTCATTGAACCAACTAGAAAGAACTAAAAATAATGGATTTTTCACTTTGTTGAGGACATTAATCTTGAAAGAGTTGTAGGTCATATGCATTAGAATATCCTTAAGAGTGTAAGGTAACACAGAAAATCCCAAGACAGAGAAAGTAACAGAGGGTGTGGTCGAATAGGCTAAACAACAGCAAAATCACACAGAGAATTTCTTTATGAAAACTTGAATAGTTAGCACAGATAATGATGAGTACAGATAATGAAGAGAAACTAAGCTCGTAGGTTGGTGTAAGTAGCTATCGACACAAATGGAAAAAAGAAACTCTAACTCTTCCCCTCAGGTTAGAACATAAATATAAAACATGGCAAACTTGAGTAGTGAGATAAAAATCTTCCAATAACAAAACTTTTATAAGGTAGTAGAAGTAAAACTCAAAATTTAATCTAGATTAAAATGATAACCTTATAATTGGGCAGATAAAAACATACAACCAAGTGATGTTCAACCAAATAATAAATTCAACTAGTCAGTATAACTCACAAAGCAGCAATATAGAAGCATTCAAAATATATCAAACCGCATAGGAGCAATAGAGATAGCAACTAAACCACAACATAACTATAGAAGAAGTCAAAGCCAGGTGCCCAATAGTAGGTATCACTACAAAAACAACCAACATATATCCATAAGAAGCAAACCTACGACAATAATAGAATGGAACAGGTTTAACATGAGTGGTATGTCGAAGACCAAAAAGCCAATCAATAAGATACTAAATCATCTCTGACTATCTAAACAAAAAATTGGCACAAAACACATGATCAGTCCAAAATTTATCAAATATCAAATAAATCAATATACCCAAAACGACTCAAAATAACCATCAAATAAACATACCCAATCAGCCCAGATTACAAAATCAGCCCAAATACCAAATAATTAGCCCAATATGCTTCAAAATCAGCCAAATAAGCCTCAAGAAAAATACCCACCAGCACTATAATCTCCTTGGAAAGTCCACTATAATACCCAATTGGCCAAAATACCAAATAAACCTATCTAGTGAAGATAAGGTTAAGGAAAGCTAGTAGGTGGCAGAAAGGGTTGAGCAGTGGCAGCGATGGACAGTTATAATGGCTGGATTGGCGAGTTATGGCAGAGGGAGGCTCTTGCTGAGCAGTAAAGGTGGTGGGACTGGTTTGCGAGAAGATGAAAGTAACCAAGATAGTTCCAACGGTACTACACTACTCAAATTGCGATTCTATAACAAGGAAAAATCAAGATCTTTTAGAGTAAGATGAAAGATGAGTGGCAAGGACTAGAATGAGGATTGCGTCAGGGTAAGTGGCAGCAACGTCGAGTTAGATGGTGTGAGGCTGAACTGCGAAAGGAAGAACGCAAGCAGACAACAACTAGTGGTTGGGTGTCATCGGCAGCGCATGTGAGGGGACTAGCGGCGTTGGCAGTGCAGGAGTTCTGAGTGATTGGGTGGCTAACAGATCGCGGTTAGCAGTGGCAACTTCCATAGCAAGGAACTGACTATACCATGCAATGGTTCTTGTTTTTTTTTCTTTTTAATTCATAAAACTGATCTGATTTGTGTTTTTTAATAATGGGACAAGCTATTAATGAAATTAGGGTTTAGAAAATAGATAAAAAGTATTCAGGAACGAACATGACTCTGTTACCAAGTAGAAATATAAAATAGGTAAAATAAAGAATGCGGAAGCTAAAATATTGATGAATCGAAATGGGTTGAGTGGCGAACTAGAAAATGAAAGAAAAACATTGTGATTCTCATTCATTCATATTGGGAGAATGCCTCAATATTTATAGGAATAATAAGATTAAAACCCTAATCCTAATATAACTCTAAATAAGACTCTTAAACTAATACGGGAACATAATAATAATAATTATCTAATATCCAAGTGTAATATTTTCCGATACTAATAAGTAAACTAAATACTAATATCAAATATTTCAATTGTAACCACTCTTAGAATGGTTCAAGTGCTAGGCTTATAGCACTTTACAATTACAATAGGGAACTAGGTACCTGTCAGCAGTATGCTGACACACATGTACTAGGTACACCTTTATTGTGGTTAGCACCCCTCGAAAGCTATATGATGGAATAAATGAAGAGGCTAACTCAAATTTCAATTGAGGGTTGGCAGGCTGCACTTGATATAGAGATTCATTTGATTCTATTATGTTGAGGGTTCTGTTTTTATTCTGTGATAAAATAACTTTTCTATTTTCTATTTTTTCATTTAATACAAGAGGAACTCCTTTCGGATCTGATTTATGTGTCCTATTTTCTAAGGAAAAAAAACTTTTGATAATTAGTTTTATTTTCTTAAAAGAAAAGAAAATAAATTAAAAAAACTATTTTTATTACTTTTTTTAAATTAATTTTTAGTCATTCACTGTAAGTTTTTACCAAACCTCTTGAACTTGATTCGATATTAAAAACAAAAAAGAAGAAAAGAAAGAAAGTGAAAACATAAAACTGTATTCAAAGCTTGTGTTTTTTAGCTCCAAAAAAAAATTTAATAAGGTTTTGAATCCAATTTTTGAATATTTTTGTTGAAAGCAAATAAGATTTATTTACTTTGATTAATGTTTTACAGTTAAGACTTACGAATAGTTTAATGTAAACTTTTCCTCCCTTCTCTTTTATCTCTTATCTGGTACAGTAGCGTAATATATATATATCCCTAGTTTTGTATGTTCAAATAATCAGAGAAATACATTTTCAGCATATTATACACTTTGGTGTTCAGCACATCCCATCTTAAAAACCATGTTATTACTATATTATTTGGCGTCTAACTGTTTACATGCATTTTCGACTTTTTTTTACATGTTTCTTATATTGGTCGGGTTTGTTTTTACTGAATAGCCTGCAATTCCATCTCTTAAATACATGGCCGTACCTGAATAATTTCCATCTTCTATTCTTTCATGATATATTCAGTGCACTTATGTTCTTTAATTAAATCATTCCATAGCCACAACTTCTTTATTTGGCCGAATTTTCAATTAGAAGATTTAGCTTATATAAGTCTCTATTGGGTTGATAGTTTGATACTAATAATGGTAGTCATTTTTTATATTGCTATTTTTGTATCCACGATAATTTTCTAGCACCGGTATAATTCAAACCTTTTGTTGCAGTGCAGTATTGGATGAGGTGGACATACTGTATAATGATGATGATTTTGGCTTGACATTGCAAAGTTTGATAAATTCTTCACCTGTTAGCATGCAATATCTCTTTGTGACTGCAACTTTACCTGTTGTTATTTACAACAAACTAGTTGAAACTTTTCCAGACTGTAAGGTTATTATGGGCCCTGGAATGCACCGAATTAGCTCTGGCCTTGAAGAGGTTGGTTTTCAATACGTACTTTTTTTTTGCTTTGAAATTTAAAGTTTGACATTTTAGTTAGATTTATCTTTGATGTGCATCATGCATTCTTGTATAAGCTCATGTGACATTGTATTTTGAATAGTCTGCTCAAGTTACTTTGTATTTTGAATAGTCAGCTCAAGTAGTTACATTGTATTTTGAATAGTCGGCTTTGTATTGTGGATTTTTCCTAAATGAATGAGATCTTTGTTTCATTTGGTTGTTCTCATATAAACTTGCTCTACATTGTTTTCTTGTTTTCGTTAAATATAATTTTCAATTTTTACTTCCATTTGTCTTTAATTTAGCTTGCATTGTACACTCTCTTGTTGCTGTCCTGTAGCAATACCATTTTGATGTAAATCTTATAAGACTGCTGCATTTATCATGGTGTAGGACTAGGGGCAGAAACATCATTAAACTATTTACTGCTTATTTATGCTAGTTATTTCATTTATTATTGCCAGGATTTATGTGAGCCTTATAAATAGGCATTTGTTTATTGGAATAGAGGCCTTTTATTGAAATAGTACACACTCTTTCAACCTTCTTTTCTTCTTTTTAACTTCTTTGGTTTTAGGATTGCTTAAGTTATTTGTTCCCAACCTTGTAATATGTGAAACCAAAGTACTCAACCTAAAGAACCATACATTTGGCTAAACCAATCTTCAAAAGTATAAGTAGAAACAGTAGTGTGATCAGTTTTGTCACTATCGGTGCAACTGATATGGAGAGTACCTAATATTCTTTTAGGGACATTACTGGAAATATATGCGCACTTGACCTTGGTGCAGCTTAACTACAGCATAGTCTACCTACCCCCATAAATAAAAATAAGAAAAAAGAGGAGGAAATATCAAGTGCTCTTAGCATTAGTTGTGTTGTAATCTCAAAGTTTAACCATTCTTGTTGCTGTTTTTCCTTACTGTGTAGACTTTTGATATGGACCTAAACGTCAGTCTTTTATAGGCTGTGTCAATTGAGTAATTAACCCTATCCATTATGAACATACAACATTATCAATTTTCATCATTCCTGAATAAGATACGGGAGAAAGAAAAGAAATAAATATTTTGAAATCCTTTCTTGATGTAAACAAAAAACTTGTCAAGCTAGGAAACAAGTTTGAAGTATAGAGAAAGAATTAAAGATTGTGAAATCCTTTCTAAATACTTCTGGTCCATTCGGAAAAAGATATTTGATTAGCATGGGTTATGACAGTCTTACCTAAGATGCTTCATGTCCAGGTTCTTGTAGATTGCAGTGGAGATGATAAGGTCGAGAAAACTCCAGAGACGGCATTTCTTAATAAGAAATCTGCCCTTTTGCAGCTTGTAGAGGGAAGTCCAGCTCTCAAAACTATTGTTTTCTGCAACAAGGTAAGTTGAACCTCCTATTTTGAGGTGACCTTTTTGCATATACTTAACATGGACCATATCTGCACGCTTGTTCTCTCACAACTATTTTATAACTATTATTAAGGAGTTTGCATTTTCACAAGTAAATGACCTTCCTAGCCGTAAAAATAATGTCAAAAATTGATTGGTGAGGTGTACTCCAACTATAAATGTGTTTTGTTGTATAATCTAATTCAACTATCTATGTATTAAACATATCTGGCATTCTAAACTTCTAATTAATTGAAAAAAATGTGATTGGTTATGATTACTTACATTAAATTTAGTGAGTTTGTATTTTCATATCAAAATTGATTGATGTTGTGTACTTTAATAAGAAAAAGGTCCTACTAGTCCTGTATTTTATCCCCTTATTTATTAAAGTAGGACACTTAAGTGTAAGAATTGATCCCTCTGATGGGATTAGAAGTGCATTATTTTGAATAATTTTGGGACCTAAAGTGCCAATTTTTAATAATTATTGGACTATCTGTATTCATTTTTCATAATAACAGAACTAGTAATGCCTAGTTTAAAAGTTATAGTAATAAAATGCATTTTTAAAGAAAAATAGGACCATTTGTGTTGCTCATCTATACTTTAACCATCAATGCATTTTCCTATTTAATATAATTTGGGTGGTGATATTGTCACAATCAAATTTGTTATCATCACAACTATAATGCATGAATTCTCTATTTTTTTCCTATAATTAATATGCTTTGGTGCCATTGTATTTAGAGTTACAATAACAATTTGAGTTATGACAATATTACATCCTTATAATAATTCCCTATCTATTTATTAAACATATACAATCTTTTACATTTTGTGGAAGGTCATTATTATCAATGCATGTGATCATATTAATGATCATTAAGGTGTTCGGTGTAGGTTATGATATTAATTATTTTATGATATTATTTTAACAATTATGATAACGTTTGTTGTTCACACTATTCGCTTTCATTTATTTTAGTGTTTATGCAATACCATTACTATAATCTTATTACTATTATAAACATGTTTGTTTATGAGAAATATTTTAACCCTAACAATAATATCTTCAAAGTTGATTGGTAAAGTATAGTCAACCCAACTCTCTATCTCCTTTCCAATAATATTTCTCATGTTATATAGATACTAACTAGAGATTTTTAGGCGTATGGCATTATCCAATCATGAAATAACTATCTTCTCCATAATATATCTCTCATAACTATACCATGCAAACTTTGTACATTCTTCTATCATAAATTGATAATTCTCATTATCAATAACTATGATCTCTATCCCTTTTTCATAATATATCTATACTCAAGGTTTTTAGCCTTATGTGAACTTGTAACATTCTTTAATCATGAATCAATAACTCACACTTTAAGTAGAATGTTAAATAGAGACCTTTAGCATTGTACAATTTTTTTACATTTTTTAATGATGAATTCATAGTATAAAGTAAACTAATAAATTGTGTAGTTACAAAAATCTAAAGAAGATATAGCAAATCATTACACTGGTATATACTAATAGTATGAAGTATAATAACTTTGTTATTGTTAGTTATTACATATTATAAAGATTAATTTAAAATTGTAAAATCTATTAGTTATCAATGATTATGCGTTGGACTAATGATATGCAGGAAAAAAGTTTAAAGATATACTACAGATTTTCATTTGCATTAGTAAATGTCTTCAATAAAATACCATTTTTTTTTCAATTTCTAAAATTCGTTAAAAACCATTTACTTAAATATGTAAAATTATATTTCTATTATAAAGTTTATAAATTCATTTCAATAATTAAGTGCATAATTACTTATTACAATAATTTAATAATTATCTTGTAATTAATCACTAAATTTTAATATTTATTTGAGTAAACTATCAAATATATCATTGAACTATCATGAAAGTTGTAATCGTACCATTTAACATATTGAGTAACAAAAATAACACTCAATTATAATTAGAGTATAAATGTATTATTGTGTTATTTTTTGGTAGTTATATTATATTTTCAATGGTAGATTTGTACAACTAATACGAAGTTTGGTGATAAATTCATATCACTAATAAGAAGTTTGTGGTAGATTTGTACCAATAATAAAGAGTTTGGTGGTAAATTTATACTAATGATATTTGAGTGCTATTTTTGTCATTCGATAAAGTTACATGATATGTTTGTAACTTTCACGATAATTTAGTAGTATATTTGTTAGTTTACTATATTTATATACAAAAATTCACTTGCAGAACTTGTGACTTTTATTATATCACAAATTTAAAAATTTTAAATGTCATTTGTCAAATTGAATATAACGCCAATTTCTCACGTGCTCTGCACGTAATATTGAGTGGTTTTATAAAAAGAGGAAAAAGAAAAAGGCCAAAAACTAATAAAAATAAGTCATAGGACTTCACAAATTACTCCTTTAATGACTGGTCCTTTTTACTGCAGATTGAGACATGCAGGAAAGTTGAAAATGTATTGAGACGTTTGGACAGAAGAGGAACTCGTTTACAAGTTCTACCATTCCATGCTGCTGTGGCTCAAGACTCACGGGTTGCAAATATGAAGGAATTCACAAATTCTTCCTCTAAAGAAGTTTCTCAGTTTTTAGTTTGCACCGACAGGTATTTAGTTGCTCACAGTTTCAGCTCTTTAATTTATCTGTTTTTCCCTAATTTTTTTTAGAAAAACAACATTTGTATTATCCCCTTAAAACTTATAACCATAATAATATCCATTGAACGTCGGTTAATTGGATGCTATTCAAGTTGAACTTCAGTTAGCTAAACTTTGTCTAATATTATTCGGTGTGTTGTTTTTATTGTTATAAATTTTAGGTGCTATTTAAGATAGTTTTCCAATTTTTTTTTGAATATCCTATTCATGAGAAAGACCTATAATAGAAATTTTATCTTGTGTTATCTGAAACCTTTGGCAGAGCATCACGTGGAATTGACTTTTCTGGTGTCGATCATGTTGTGCTCTTTGACTTCCCACGCGACCCAAGTGAGTATGTGCGGCGTGTTGGAAGAACTGCCAGAGGGGCAAGAGGAAAGGGTAAGGCATTCATTTTTGTGGTTGGCAAGCAAGTCTCCTTAGCAAGTAGGATACTGGAAAGAAACCGCAAAGGTCATCCGTTACACGATGTACCTTCTGCTTATGAGCTCTCAAGTTAAATTTGCATGTTTATTTATTAGAAAATTAGTTTCTATGTTAAAAGTACTGAACTGTAATATTGCTTGGGGATCTTAATAGGCTTTGCTCCCTTTTCTTTCTTGCATTTTGTCCTTCTAATGTTTCTGGAGATCTAATACAATGACATTTTGTATATACATCAAAATCTTCTCTCACTGTAGGCTTAACTAGTATAATTTGCTGCACCTCGTTTGGAGAAATTCATGCATAGAACGGTGGCATACAACCCACCACTAAAACCCATCTTGACTAATTTGCAGTTTTTTTTTTTTTGCCATTTTTAAGTTGTTTCTCAACTTGATTTTTATTCAACCAACTCATTATATCTAAACTAGACAGATGCCCAATTGGTCGAGTTTCACTTCGACTTGGTTGAATGAGATGTCTGTCTAAATCGTCAGAATTCTTGAATAGATGTTAATTGGTCTGATTTCAAGCTAACTAACTGTAGTCGAATTAATTGCATGTCTAATTTGTCATAATCAACTTGACAATTTTTCAACTTGGTCGGATTTCATCTAAAATGGTTGTGGGTAAAATTGGACATTTATCATAATTGTTAGAACAAATGTTCAATTGATTGGATTTATTTTTTATTTTTTGAACAAATTGTCTGGATTTTTTAAGTATTTGATTTTAACCGGTACTTTCGAGAGGTTTCTAAAATATCAAATACAAAATATGTACATGAAACTAATGATATAAACTTCCAATTTCTTAATTTACCAAATCTAATCAAATTAAACAGTCGTTTAACAATAAAAATCCAAAATTGAAAAAAATTCAAAATTTTCACATTGCATCAAGTCCATAAAATCCACAACACGATCAATAACCGAGTCATTGTAAATATTCTTCTCAAAATATTGAACAAAATCAAACATTTAGACCCCATGGATAGCAATAATTCAACTAGGATTTGGAGGATGATAATCGGTTTTAAGCTGAGAGCAAAATACTTACACCTCAAATTTTACAAATGCAAAACATAAACTTGAGACCATTAAACTCAAACATAAGGCCACTGGATTTTCTATTAAGTTAACTTAAAACCATAACCCTTTGAATCAATTCACTGAACACCTGTGTGTTTTATTACAAACAGAGAACAGAAAGAAATGAAACTAATCCATGAACACTTATCCAAGCACATTGTCATCAATAAAAGGAAATTGATTTAAAAAAAACAGAAATTGTTATAAAGTTGTCAAGTTTCAGTACAACAATGTTGGGGCAGCGGAACTGCAAAAAAAAAAAAAAAAAAAAGTTAACAAACAAAGTCAAGCGAAAATCAACAAAGCAAGAACACAATAAATTTAACATGGTTCGAGACCTAGAACTAAATTTTACTAAAATCACTTAAATATAAGAGTTTTAATCAATATCCAGTATACCATGTATCTCAAAAATAATATTGAGAACTTAAAATAATACTCAAACTTGAAGCCTCGTACATTCAAAATCTTTCAAAGACAAAATACCCAAAACAATAAAAAGAAAAAAAATCCAAAATCAACTATATCGTTCTTTGTTTTGCAACATCGTAATAAATTTTTGACACAAATTCACACATCTACACGAAACTCCAAACTGATGGGACACTCACCATTTTTACTTCAAACCATCTCACACACAAATACCAAATCAATTTCCCTCTCTGTCGTGAGTGCTCCCTGACCTCACAAAAAACCATATATATAAACCAAAAAAACTTATCTTCTTTAACTTCATAGGTTAAACAACATATGAAGAATTAAACTCAATGATTACCAAAAAAACGTGCTCATTAACTTACTTACCTTACTAATCAATATTAATTAAATGGCCAATTACAGTCGATTAAACTCTTGGCTTTCATTTCCATTTGTGCCAAAACATTTTCTTTTTAATTTGGCTTTTGAACTTCAACAATCTCCATCTTTGTTTAAAAGTTACTAAGAACAAGCTCACTTCATAGCATGTCCACACACCTCATTGCACCCCAAGCATATGTAGGGTGCACCCACCACTTCCTCTTCAACCAAAAACAACTTTGCTCGTACTTGTTCCATCTTGAAAGCAATTCTTTAATATCATATTTTTACCTCCAAAAATAGTAAACTCTTCATTGAACTTGATATATTTCTCTTCTCTCACATTATCATCACCAATGTAAGATTTTAAGTACAATTTTACTCCAACATTTACCTTACCCTTGGTGACATATATAGTTCTTCCTCAAACATGATCCCTAATCAACTTGTACAAATTACTTCTCTCTTTTCTTTTATAATAATCAATGTACATGAACCATTTCCATAAATCTATTGCTCATAGAAAAGTCATAACCAAGGTACTAACCTACTCAACGAATCCAAATTTTTCCTTTAAGTTGAGTATGTATCCCACATCACTTAATATCCGAACAACTCTATCAAACATCTTCATCTTTATAGTACTCATACCACTGACCTTGCTCCTTGAACCATTAGTCATTACAGTATGACCAACAACATAAGGCTTGTACTTATCGAATAACTCTTTGTTTGCATACATGTGAAATAAGCAAATAGAATCAAAAATTTAATTATCATAAAAATCATTACTAATTGTCATGCAAATCATATAATTTTGGGTATTACATCTAGTAACCTTGGCCTATTTAGCACATTATCTTTTCTTCTCATCAAGGTCTTTTATGACATTTAATTTTTCTTTGTAATAACTTTTAATATGTTATTTTTGTGACTATACAAATATTCAATGTCACATCTTGGATAGGCTTGAATCAATTTTATCTTACTTGGATATCTCTAAGATGTACTTATTCTTACATATGAGATTACTCTAGGTTGACCATTTGTTGCAAGACAATTTTCATGTGTAAAATTATCCATTTGTTTTTATTATTAATTTTCAAGAGAGTTATTAACCCTTCATTTATCAACAGTGAATTATTAATACTTCATTTATCAACAGTTTAGACTTTCTCTCAAGTAACAAAGACATCAATAAATGATATGAATCAAGTAACGAAGTCAACAAAATCATCACCTAATCTTCCTCATTTTCGTATCAATACGTAGCAATTTAAAAATACATTATTTGAATTTATTACATGACTTTTAATGTCATCATTTTCATCCATCTTCAAGGTATACAATTTATTTTTCAAATGCACATAGATAATCAACTTTTGCATCCATATATCTTTGACTTTGTCCTTTTGACTTTCAAATCTTCAAGTGACAAAAACACCAAAAATCAACAAAGTATATAATCTAAGTCCTAAATTCCACTAATATATATATATATATATATATATGACAATTAAATACAAGAGTTTTAACAAAAATACTATAAATATAGTATGTATCTTGAAAATAATATTAGAAATTCAAAATAACACTCAAATATGAATCCCTGTTACATCCAAAATCTCTTACATACAAAAGACTCAAAACGGATAAACCCAAAATTAATAATAGCATTCTTTGTTTTGCGGCACCACGATTCAAGAGATTTTGATGCAAAGCCATATAGCTTCACGAAACTCCAAATTACTACGACACTTATCCTTTTAACTTCATAAACTAAAGAAACTTATCATCTTCAACTTCGTACGGTTAAAACAATATATGAAGTATTAAATGCAATGATTACCTGAAAAAAGTATGGCTAGCTCACTTGATATAAATATCACAACCCCACGACTTGTCTCAGTAACGCGAGCTTGTAACCTGAGTTGAGGCTTTATAGTGGTGGAACTAGGGGTCAATAAATTTAATGTTTTTGAGATATGTAGTTCAGGTAGTATGATGGCACACCACACCATCAAATACCCAAATTCAAATTCCACTTAATAAAATAAAAACTTTAATACTTTTTTTTAAAAAAGAAAAAGAAAAAAGAAAAAGTACGGCTAAATGCCTCTATCTTCCTTCCTTATTAATCAACATTAATTAAATGGCCATTACAACCAACTCAACTTCTGGCTTTCCAATTCCAATTGTGCCGAAAACGTTTTTTTTTAATTTGACTTTTGAGCCATTAACTTCAACAAAAATTATCATTGCAATTGATACCAAAATTGATGAAATATGAAATCTAAGAAAGCCAAAGATTGTGAATTCAACTTATATTTGTCAAACTTATATGAAAGTTAAGACCAATAGCTTCTTAATTAAGAGACTAAGTCATCGATGAGATTAAATATAATTGATATCTATATTGTTTCGATGCATAGATTAGCCTAACAGCCCGAGCTTACAAGATAGCTTGGACCATCTTTCATATCTTGGGGTCCATCACCCGTCCGAGTCTTGAGATAGTTGACCCAAACCTATAAACATACTTATTTTATCTTTTTTGTTCTTTTTGACACTTACACGTGTCTACTCTATGTAATTGACATATGTATATGTAAGACTCTATATATATGCATGGATTTCTTGAGAGATCTATATATTCAACCAATTGCTCTGATTTTTCCGTAAGTTATCTCTCTGAAAATTCGCATAATCCCAAAAAAATTTGGCGCCTATCGTATGGCTTAGATTCTGAGGTCGAGCTTAAGTTTCTGACCCCGCATTTCTTGGGATTCACTCCGAGCTTTGAGATAAGCTTGGACAATCAAACATGTTCCCTTCATAAGCTAACCTAAAACTCACAATCACTTGTGCCATATCACCATGGTAGGAACTCGTGTTGAGGGATGATTGAGACTAGCTAACGAGGAAGCAATGAAAACATAGGGAAATGCCTTATCGACCTTTAACGAGGAAAAAATAGAGGCTAATCTTCATTAAGAATTAGCTCGTAAATTCCTTGAGTTAAGAAAAAATCTTGAGGAAACCAGAAGAGAAAATAGGTCATTGCATTCCCAGTTAGGAGGTAAGGTCTCTAACGACCGAGTTGTTGACCCGATCGACAGAAGCAAAGTGGGGCGTGTCTAGCCCGAACCTAACCAGGTTGAACAAGAAGTCGAAGGGAATCCCCTTTCTAGCTCGGTAAGACCTAACAATGAACAATGGATTGAAAAAAGGAAAGGTTAGGAGGTGTGATTTCGAGCAGTGAAGGAGGCCAACAAAAAATAAGACCAGGCCTTGAGGGTGGCTAATGACAAACATGAGAAAGGCAAAACTCCTTATGATGTAGATAAGGACTCTGAGTAATTTTGTCTCTCTCCATTTTCTAATGAGATAGAGAATGATGAACCACCAATCAAGTTCAATGCTTATAATGCCCTGATTATTTAGGAACCACAGACCATGTAACATATGTACAACACTTCAAGACGCCCATGACCCCTATGAGCCTCACTTAGGGAAAAAGAGATGCCATGATATGTAAATTGTTCACTGCCACTCTTTGTGAAGACGCACAAAAGTGGTTCAACAACTTGGTACCTTGCTCCATAACATCCTTCTCCCAATTCACTAGGCTATTCATCACAAACTATACATGTAACAAGCCCTTGAGAAAAGAATCACATCACCTCTTCTCAGTCATTCAAGGGAGGGGTGAATTCATGGAGGAAAATTTGAAAATCTCTAAATGTCCTAGCTTTATTGCTATAGAGGCCTTCAAGCGTGTTCTCTTAAAGAATTCTAACTTGTTTGTGGAATTAATCAAAAATATTCCTCATACTTTGGAGGAAACATACACAAAGGCGAGAAAATTTGTCAATCTTGAAATAGAATAAGGCCTAGTTAAGGGCCATCGAACTAGTATGGAGGTCATACTAAAAAAATAAAAGAGGAGGATAAGCCTAATTAGGGGAAATTAGAGCAACAAGAGCAACAAAAGTAAAAATTTCGCACCAAACAACAGGAAAGGTGGACAATGGTCGAGGAATAAAGGACCTTGGAGAAGGTCACTCTCTCCTTTTAAAGAGCCACATTTGAGGATGGATTTGGCCCATGTTGTATTAAGAATGGAAGAGGAGCTAAACCTTAGATGACCCTTAAAGATAAAATCCCTAATCAGAGACATCTCTAAATGGTTTTCTTTCCATAAAGATGTGGGTCATAAAACAAGAGATTGCAGACACCTCAAAAATGAGATAGATAAGTTGTTAGCCAGGGGATATCTAAAGGACCTAATAGGAGGAAATAATGAAAGAGCAAATTAGAAAAACAAGCAAGAGGCACCAAAGTCAACAAACCCATCGAGCAATGGAAAATAGCACCATGATGAGCCCAACGTCAGAACTATACATGCCATATATGAGGGGCCTAGGATTAATAGGACCTCAAATAACTCATACAAAGGTTTGCTAGAGAGCTATGTAATACCCCTATATGTACACCTTAAATAAGGTGGGACCAGCTTTAGAAATCATTTTCAATGAGAAGGATGAGACCTCATCCCATCATGAGGATCTTTTGGTGATCACTTTGAGGATAGGGCCTTGCAAAATATGTCGAATAATGATTGACACATGGAGGTCGATGGATCTGTTTTTTTCTGTCCACTACTAGGACGCTAGGAGTGAAGGAGTTTGATATTGTTAAGGCATAATTCCCCCTAGTGGGGTTCAATAACAACACCACCTATGCAGTAAGAACGATGGTGCATCCGTCATGTCAAAAGGGATGATAGTGATGACTAATTTCATAGTCATCGATGTCCTAGTTCACTACAATGGCATCTTGGGTAGGCCATTGATACATAGAACGAGGAAAATTTTGTCCACCTTTCATCAGATAATCAAATTTCCCACTGACGAGGGCCTAGGAGAGATTAAGAGAGACTAAGAGAAGGCCAACAGTTGCTATAATGCCACAATGAAAGATGTCACCCATAAATAGAAATCATAGAAGGGCCTCTCTCAAAGGAGGCCGGGCAAAAAAATTCTAGTGAGGCATGTTAATCTACATATGATGCAAGATCTGCTAATATGAGGCAAAGATGAGAACCACCCTTTGAAACTAAGTAGGGATCTGACGAAAGAGGTAGAGGACCAACTCTCGTATTTCCTCAAGAAAATCTCAGACATCTTTGCATGGAATCTGGTAGATATGCCTAGGATTGACCCAAAAGTAATAACCCACAAACTAAATGTCCATTCAGAGGCTAGACCTATTCAACAAATAATAAGGAAATTCCCGAGGGAAAATAACGAGGTGATCAAGTATCAAATCATCTTCCTCATTAAAGTTGGGGTTATAAGGGAAGTCAGTTATCCTCACTGGTTATCAAATGTGGTGCTGGTAAATTTGGGTTGATGTGTTTCTTAGACGTATATTCTGGGTACCACCAGATTAGTATGCATCCCGAAGACAAAGAAAAAACATCTTTCATCATGGAAGAAGCTACCTTTTATTATACAAGGATATCGTTAAGACTAAAAAACACATGCACCACATATTAACGTCTCGTTAACAAAATGTTTATAGATCATCTAGGGAGGAACCTGAAGGCTTATGTGGATGACATGGTAGTAAAATCAGCTCAACCCTTGGACCACGTCAAAGACCTATATAAGGTATTTATAGTAATATGAAGGTATGGTATGAGACTTAACCCCAAAAAGTATATCTTTGGTGTTATTGTAGGAAAATTCTTAGGGTATCTTGTATCGGCCCGAGGGATTGAGGCCAACCCAGATATGATACAAGCTTTGGTGAACATGAAGCCATCTACCAACCTGAAGGGCATCCAAAAGATGAATGGAAGAATAGTGGCACTAAATAGACTAAATGCATGGATACATGTTTTCCATTTTTCAAGATGCTGAGAAAGAACACGTCAGTCTTTTGGGATAAGGATTACGATAAAGCCTACAAAGAAATAAAAAGATACTTAAGCAACCTTTTGTCTTGGTCAGCTCTCTCCCAAGAGGCACACTTTATTTATACTTGGTAGTGGCCCCCTTGACTTGCAGTACTGTAATCTTAGTTGAAACAGATAAGGTTCAACACTTTATCTACTATGTCAATTAAATCCTAACATACGCTCAAAATAGATACCCAACTCTTGAAAAGTTGGCTTTTCTCTCAAAGTTAATGCACGAAAGCTAAGAAACTACTTTGGCTTACACACAATGGTAGTACTTACCTCTCTATCATTGAAAAGCATACTGATGAGACTAGAAGTAGTAGGAAGGCTGGCATAGATCGCCATAGAATTGGGAGAATATGACATTAAATACATGGGTAGAACATCCATGAAGGGACAAACAATAGCTAAGTTTGTGGCCAAGTTTAGTGAGACGCCAAAAGTCGTCAATAATAAGAGACAAATAGAAATATGTGTTGTGGATCAAATGAACAGGTCAACTTGGCAAGTATTTATCGATGGAGCACACAACTTCAATGGTATTGGGATATGAGTAGTCATAATTGATCACGAAAACAATTAGTAATGGGCACGAGTACGGGTGGGGACGATGTTTGATATAACTATCCCCAAACCGAATTATAAAACTATACCTAAAATTGCCCAAAAATTGTTACTGTTCGGGAACGATTTTTACCCGCGGGTGACGATTATTAAAAATTACCTAGAAAAAAACTATTTTTCTAAATATATTAATTTAAACCATAATTAATTTTAAACATATTAATTTAACAAATATATAATTTAATATAATAAATATATAAATTAATTAAATAAATATAATTAATTTCGGGTATGGGCGGGTACGATTATCAGTATAACTGTACCTAAACCGTACCCGTTGCTTTATTTTTGGTTAATAGTCAAAATCATATCCTTCTCTAAAATTTATCGAATAAAAATCAAATCTTTGATGCGGATAGTCAAATCTGTAGTTTTTTTACCCATTCCTAACAACAATTGCTTTGAATATGCAGTGAGACTTGATTTCCAAGCAACTAATAATGTCACAGAATATGAGGGGCCTATATCTGGGGTTATGAGGTCAAACAAGTTAAGGGCGGATAAGATCACTATACATAGCGATTCCAAACTAGTGGTTAACTAGTTCTTGGGGACATTTGAAGCTAAGGATGAAAAGAATCTAAGTGTGAGATCAAGAAAATATCGCAAAACTAGAATGGTCACCCTGACGCCTTGGCCACACTAGCATCAATGCACGAGGCTAACCTCACTTGAGTAGTGTCAATTACAATCTTGAAAGAAGCAAGTTTAGATGAGGCTAAAAGAATAGTTTGTTATGTGGATGCCCCTATGATGAGTGCTCAAAAAATACTAAAATTACCATGATTTTATGCACGTTAATTGATTAAAAAGATATATATTTATATAAATCTATCTTTTCGGAATCACGAGTATTTTTATTATTTTTCAGATATTTTTGCTTAAAAAAGTAACTTAAAGACTCAAAGAAAAATACCGGAGGTAATACATCACAAATATATTCATAAAGTAATTGAGGAAAAGTAAAAAACGATGGAAAAATTGGACAAAATGAGTCAAAAATGTCAAAATCGCGCACACACCGAGAAATGTGCCAGCACAACGCCTAGTTCATGTGCGCCCTTACTCCATTCCGCGTGCACCTACGCCCAACTTGCGTGCACCTGCACTTATCAGCACCCAGTTCGCGCGCACCTCTACTCCATTCCGCATGCGCCGCCGCGCCCCACCTATGAACTGACGTCAATTGATATCATTATCTCCTACTACACGTTTCCTCCATTTTTAATCATTTTTAATCATTTTTTCACTCACTTTTTCTTCCTTTCCTCATCTATAAATACCCTCATATTCTACACACCTCAAAAACTTCTTCTTCTCTCTTTCTTTCTATCCATTTCTTAGTTTTTAGTCTTTTCTTAGTTAGTTTTTCTTAGTTTTAGAGTTCTTATCTTTTTGAGAAGAACTAATTATGTTTTTGTAATTTATTTGCTTTTTGATTCAATAAATAGAAGTGAAAGTTCCGTTTGGAGGTTTTCCAGCAACATGAATAACATCAAAGTACTGTAAGTATTTTATTTTCTTACAGTTATTTTTTATGCTTTATTCTTACATGTTATATTTAATTTATATGTGATTAAATTTAACTTTATTGGCTATTTGTAAACATGATATAATAATAACATTTTTATGCTTGTGAAATATTAAATAGATAAAAATCTCTAAAATGAATTGATTTTGTTTTTATTCAAGATTTTATATTAAGAATGTTAGAGATACATATATTATTTTTCATTACAAACTTAAATTTGAAAATTAGATTTTAAGGTTTAGTTATCCGGTCTGATTTAGAGTAGTACTCTTTTATTTATTGGTATAATCACCCGGTAGTTAGAGTGAAACTCTATTTCAAAAGTTTTTATAAGAAGTATTATCTGAAAAATGTATTGACAATATGTTTTCAGTTGTGGTTTTAAAACTTGAAAGTTGGTACTCAGATAATTAAATTCTTAGGTTTAATTTGGACACCTTGAATAAAATTTAAACTGTCTAATCCCACCAAAAGTGACATTTAAATGGTTTATTTTCAATCTCTTAGAAAAAAAAATTAATTTAATTAACTAAATTAATTATCAACCCCACCCATAAGTGTTAATTGATTTGTTTAGTTAACAAAGAATATCTAATGCCATCAAAGGTGATATTCATATAAAAAAAGAGAGAATCAATAAATATCAATTTATATATTTAATAACTTAAATAATATGAGCAAACATAATTAACTTAGTTATTATATATATAAATACTCAACTATTATAAAATATAAAAATTGCATCAATATTTATTGAATCTGTATCTATCTTTATTTTTACGTTATTAGATTAAAAACATAAAACCCCAAAATATCGTGACAAGATGTTTATGATTTAATTTCATTTTTAAAAGTTTGAATAATAAATTTAAAACCACATATAATCCTTCCTTAGATCGACCTTGGGAGTATATTTATCATTTTCTACGAAATGATTTGTACACTTGCGAGAATTTTGTAAATATAAAACCAAAAATTTGATTAGTAAAACCGACATCGCCGATCCTACTAATAGTCATATAAATTTGTATTTTCAAAATCACGAATATTTTTGTTTAAAAATAATTTATAGACTCAAAGAAAAATACTGGATGTAATAAAAAATTAGAAAAAGTTAAAAAATGGAGAAAAGGACAAAACTACCCAAATCCCACACGCCCATGTAGTGTCATGGCATGTTCCACGTGCGTCCATACTATGTCAGAGCGCCCACCCATACAATGTCAGGGCTTGTTATGCGTGCATGCATTCTGTGTCAAAGCCCTTGCCCATGTCGTATCAACGCTTGTCCTTACGCGTGCTTATATTGTGTGAGTGTTTATCCCTACACACGTTCATGCTACGCTAAAAGATAAACTTATAAAATAAATATAATAATTATAAATTAAAAGTTACACAAAAAATGATTTAATTTATACTAAACTGAAGAATATAATATATTAATTATAACAATAAAAGAATAAAGTAATTCTCAAAATAAAATTTTAAGTATAAAACATTTATAAAAATAGAAAAACTACTCAATTAAGCTCCTTTCTAACCTTGTTCTAACTTTAGCCTAACTTACAAATCATTCCCAAAATTCTAGAGAGAAAGAAAAAGATAATAGAGTAAGGGTTTTTTGCATTTTTTTGATGTTTTCCAAGTGTTATGTTCCATTTATTTATAGTGTTGAAGTATAAAAATTTGTTAAATCCAGATAATATTAGGTTATTTTATATTTGAAGATAATTGATCTAAAAAATATTTTTATAATAAAAATGGTATATAAATCTCTTAGCTTTTCAGATGATTAAAAATTATCTAATCTGAAGCTTTGAACAAAAAGATATATCATTAATACTAATAGATGTTCAAATGCACTAATTTCAAATTTCAACTCATTTTTGGTATCAAAATAATTAGATTTAGATATTTTTCGTGAAATATGAAATTGTAGATAAATCTTTTATATTTTTGTATCAACTTGAATCATCTCATTTGGATATTAGAATCATAAGTTATTATCAACACTTAGTAGTTTATTTATGAAATCTCGTGAAGATATATTGCTAAATTCAAATTTTGATATTTTTGATATTCTTTTGCTAATTTTGGTTATCCTATATGCATAAAAATTATTTAAAAAAATTAAATAATATTTCGGTATGATCTTATACTTGAAATGCTTAAGGGACTTTATCACTAAATTGCTAGACATGTATAAGCCTAATTATTTTTGATAATTTTGAAATTAATTTTACTAATTTAAAATAAAAGTGTAATTGTTTAAGGATTTCAGTGTAATTTGAATGAAAGCATTTAATATTTCCTTTAAAGTTGGCTTATTTGGAGGATTATGTGGCATGTGTTGGTTGTATTGATGGCTCTCATATGGGGTGGGTTATCGGAATAGGTAGGGTTGTTTGCTCTTTAAGAGAAATTGAAATGATTTATCCACCCTTGATTGTAAGTGTTTGCATAAGGATCCTTCATAGGTTTAGATTGATAATCCTCCATTTCATTCACCTGACCATGACCTGCAATTGGTTTTCTTTGATAAGGACACATGTTAGCACCATACCTATAATTACTACACATTCCAAATGTTTTCTTCAAGTTGCATAGACACTTCAATACCAGAACCTATCTCATAAACTACGGTTCTTCTCACCCTAGTGTTTTTCTACGAGGAATTAGTACCCAATACTTCATAAAGGTCATAAGTCTCTAAGGTTTTTTTTCCCATAACACTAGTTGTATCATTGTTATGTCAACCTATTATATAATAATTGGTTTTGTAACTATAATGGGTAGCTGTGGTGTGTGCATTAAGTGAGAAAAAGTTTAACCCTATATCAAGCTTCATGGAATGTCTTTCCTTCCATTTGAAAGAATGGAACAATTTTTCTTTAAAATCGAAAGTTTTCTTATTGTAATAGAAATTTTTCATAAATTTATTCTAGATTCCCTTCCAAGTTATCAGGAAACCTAGTGGGAAAGTCATTAGCCAAGCATTAGCCTTATCTTTTAGAGTGTATGGAAAAAATCTCATTTAAAAACTTACAAGTGTATGAGTCACCTATAGTAAATGATAAGTATACTTCCAAGGTCAGTATCTCAAAGAATTGCAATAGTTTTAGATAACTCTTTATTTTTCTTAAAAAACTTAAACAAATATGAACGATAAAATAAAACCAAAACACTCTATCACAATGGTTTGTTTAAAAATCCTAAATTAATAACAAATAATAAAATATATATATATAGACTCAACTTAAAACAAAATCAAGACATATTACAATTATATATCAATGGAGAATTTATGAGAAATTTAGCTAGTTAAATATGTTTGCTTAAAAATATTTAGATTAATTAAAATATAAAATCGGATTATTAATATTTTTTGAAATACGAAAAGTCCTATGCTCAAGATCATTTTCTTTGTTAATCAAACCAATTAATGTCTTATGGTTGGGATGTTTAACTAATTAATTAAATTGTGCCCATGAAAATAGTAAATTGTTTAAATCAATGCAATTGTCAAGTCACTAATTTAAACTCTTGTTCAAGTTATACAAATTAGATCTAGATGATGTTTTTGAAATCTAATTATCAAATTTTCAATCTATTACGAAGAAAAAATGGCCAATAAATTATTCATAAATAAATATCATAAAAAATCTTGAATAAAGAAATAATCTTTATTTAATCAATTGTTAAAATATTCACCTAAACAATCTAAACAATCATGGTAACAAAGCTAAATTCTCATAGTCAAAATCAACTAGACATGCTTAGATCAAATCCACTATCAGATAAAAAATAAGTATTCATTCAAGAAAATAAAAAGATCATAATTAGATCTAAATACCAACAATAGATGGATGATGTTTTATGCTCCAAAAATTGTAATGTTGATATTGAATGGAAATTTTAAATCTTTTCAAAACTTTTTTTTTCTCTTATTGGATCCGAAAAAAACTCTCAAAAGAGCTATCTTTGATTTGTTTTTAAGTCTAATATGTGTATCAATAAATAATATAAAAAAACTATTCTATACGTCTAACTATATGAACGGCTAATGATATGACAAAATGGAGTATTAGAAACTATTTATAAGAAAATCTTATGTATAAAGGTCGGAGTTCTAGATTTACAACTCATGTTGTGACATAGTATTTTTCTGCCATGCCACAAAACTAAACAGCACTCGCACAATAAAATTTAAGAAGACCATACCACGACATAATTTTTATCTCGCTGTGGCACGCAAAGTTTAACGTCGCTAGTAGAAAGTCTCGAGAGGTGTCTGCCGCAGCACACTTAATACTTTGCTATGACACACATTGTATGTTGACATGTGTCCCTTATATAATGGTTGGTTCTTGATGTATGAGTTACATACCTTAGTCTTTATAGCTCTTGTGGTGCTATTTGAGTGTTCCAAGTGTTATGTCTTCATGTATTGACATAAAACACCTGAAAATTTGATAAAACATACCCATGACTTTGAAAAAATATATTTGCATAAATAATCAAATATAATGTTATAATCAAACCTATTCATTTTAATTAAGCACACTAAAATCATAGAATATAAGGGCTTTTCATTACTTATGACAACCACTAACCAACTTCTTGCTAGTTTTTAGTAAATAAAGCGATCTAAAAACCTAAAACAAAAAATTAATAAACTAAACTATACTAACCTAAATCATTTGTCACAAATTGTCACGGTAATATTTAGCATATACAACAAGCCTTTAAAGGCATAGGTGGTTCTAGTGGATAAGTTAAAGTCTCTTGAAGGTTTCCAGTGATACTATCCACAAACATCCTAATATATAAAAACTAAAAATAAAAAGATTAATAACAAAACTAAAAACAAAATTACAAAATAAAATAAAAGTTTTTGCATGCTTTAGTTTCCTTTCAATTTATAATTAAAGACTTAAGTAGTTCAAATCCTACTTTTCAATGAAACATAGAAGACAAGAAACAATCTTCTACATATTGCCCTTGTGGAAAGGAAAAAACGAACTTTTGAAGGATTTTTTTGATTTGTTCAATTTTTTTAAATACATGAGTCACTAACTTTCTAGGCTCTATAGCTATAAGTGTTCTCTACCAAGCACTCTGTAAAGGAGCTTTATAGTGTGATATGGATAAGGATCTTCCTTCCATTTATGTGGAAGCCATACAACTAATGAACACTTGCTTAAATGTAGAAGAAATGGCTAATAATAGATAGGACAATGAACATCCCAAAAAGAAAAGGGGTGACCATAAAAGGAAGGAAAAAAATGAGCCTAGATACCAAAAAAATAAAAGGTTCGGGATAGAACAAAGAGACAACCATCAAGACAAGGAAAAAGATCTCAAATGTCCAAGATAAAGGTTTCGTACTTATGCATATTTAACTACACCACGAGAAGCCGTGCTAATGGGGATTGAAAATCAGCACACACTACAATGTCCTATAAAATGAGAAATCATAGACATGATAGATCTAAGTACTGTACGTTTCACAAGAAAGTTGGGCACACTGCAGATAACTGCTACCAACTAAAGAAAGAAATATAAAATATTATCAATATGTTGAAAGTAGCTGCTGCTACTCCCTTAATTTTAGGATTGTTTTCAACAATCCATGTTTTTATAAGTGGAGTGTTCCATGTTTTCACGAGTAGAGTGTTCCATGTTTTTATGAGTGGTGTGAGCATGCGTTCTTAGTTTGAAGGAGTGGTTTTCTACACTCTTGAAATTCTATAAAACTGCTAAAATTTTAGCAGTTTGTTTCCTATAAATTGATGTAATAAGAAGCTGAAAACAATAGTGGAAAAATTGTTCTTAGTCTCCAAAATTTGTGTGAACTCAATCTTCAAGATTGAGATGAACAAAATAGGGGTTTAGAAAACTTACCCAACATCTAAAAGAGCGGTTTAAAAAACTAACACAACATCTGGTAACAGAGCTAAGAATGAGACTGAATAAAAAAATCACAGCAAGCCAAAGCCTTGCAGTAGCAAAATGGCTACAGAAAATGGAAGCTTTGTCCAACTAGTTATTCCCAGATTCGATGGTCACTACGATCACTGGAATATGCTAATAGAAAAATTCTTAAGATCTAAGGAATTTTGGGATCTTATAATACTGGGATTAGAGAGACTAAAGTGGACAGTTTAGAGGTTTTTTCTAAACAAAAGCAAAAAAAAAATGATGCACTAAAATTAAAGGACTTGAGGGTAAAGAATTACCTATTTTAGGGAATTGACAGATCCATTTTGGAGACAATTCTTAAGAAGGACACGACTAAGGACATCTAGGACTCTATGAAAAATAAGTACGAGGGCTTCAACAGAGTGAAACATGCACAACTTCAAACTCTTATAAGAGATTTTGAAACTCTTTAGATAAAGAAAAGAGAAACAATAACTGACTACTTTGGAAAAGTGATGACAATGGAAAACAAGACATGTCTTCACGGTGAGAAAACCAGATATGACATTGTGGTTGAGAAAATACTAAGGTCCTTAACTCCTAAGTTTGACTATGTGGTCTACTCAATTGAGGAGTCTAATATAGTTGAAGTTATGTCCATAGATGAACTGTAGAGTTCCTTGCTCATGCATGAGCAAAGAATTCTCATGACCAATGTAGTTGAAGAAATGCAAGTGCTAAAGGTTTTCACCTTTGATGAGTTTTCAAACACAAGAAGAAGAGGTAGAGGCTATGGTGAATATGGAAGAGGTTGAGGACAACACTTTTACAACATAAACTATAGAAAAGATAGAAGATAAAGAGTGGAGTAAAGAAGGAACTAAATCATTTTCTCAAACTCGAAAGGATAATGATCAAAACAAGAAGAAGGGATATTTCGATAAATCAAAGGTTGAATGTTACAGATGTGGAAATTTAGGCCATTAAGAAAATGAGTGTTACACAAAAATGACCAAAGAGAATAGTGAGAGATCCAACTTTGCAAAAAAAGGAAAGAAGAAAAAGGAGGAGACTTTGTTGATGGCCTTCCGTGCAATGGAAAACATGGATGAAGACATCTGGTACATGAACATAGGTTGTAGCAACCATATGAGCAGTTGTAAGTCATCCTTTTATAATCTAGATGATAATTTCACCACTTTTATTAGTATTGGTGATCGATCAACTGTGAAAGTTGAAGGAAATGATGATATTCAGATAAAAACTAAGAATGAGTTCATTGAGTTAATATCTAATGTATTTTACATACCTGACCTAAAAAACAAATCTACTAAATGCAGGCCAGTTGCAAGACAAGGTCACACAATCACAATTAAAAAGGGAGAATGAGATTTATGATCCCAAACGTGGATCAATTGCAATGGTGCAAATGACAAGAAATTGAATCTTCCCTTTAAAAATTAAATCGATACAAATATGTTTGATGGTCAAAGAAAATGTTTCAGTATGGATATGACATGAGAGATATGGGCATCTTCATTTTAGCGACCTTAGGACTCTAAAATAGAAGCATACGGTGGAAGGAGTACCTGAAATCACAATGCCTTATTCGACAACATGTGAGAACTGCATCACAGGGAAACATGACCGTGATATGTTTCCAATAGGAAAATCAACAAGAGCTCACAAGATCATGGAGTTGATTCACCCAGATCTTTGTGGTTCAATGTCCCCTACATCTAATGGAGGTAAAAGATTCTTCATGACCTTCATAGATGACTACAGTAGAAAAGTTTGGGTGTATTTTTTTGCAGGAAAAGTTAGAAGTTTTTGAAGCTTTCAAAAACTTCACTTCTTTAGTGGAGACACAGACAGAAAAAAGGATCAAATTTCTAAGAACAAATCAAGGTGGAGAATTCTATTCTAAGGAGTTTTTTGAGTTCTATTGACCACAACTTATACACCATAACAAAATGGTGTATGTAAGAGAAAAAATTGTACCGTAGTCAATATGAAAAGGAGTTTACATGCACCATGACAGGCTCCCAAAACTTTCTGGCCTGAAGCTATTTGTTGGATAGTTCACATTCTTAACAGAAGTCCAAAATTTTCTATTAAGAACATGACTCCATAAGAAACATGTAATGGAAAGAAGCCAACAGTAGATCATTTCAAGGTATTTGGTTACATAGCATATGCACACATACCTGATCAAAGAAGGGAAAAGTTGGATGACAAGATTGAGAAATGTATGTTCCTAAGGGTAAATGAATTGTCAAAAGCTTATAATAGTTTCAGGAAAGATAGTGATAAGCCGTGACATGGTGTTTGATGAGGACAAAAGGTGGAATTAAGGAGAACAACCATAAACACTAAAGAATGTGTTGGTGAAAAGTGAAGTAGATGATGAAAAGACAACTCAGGTGACTGAGACTCAAATCCCTTAGCCATTAACATCACTATAGGAGCCTCAAGCTCACACATCAGCTCAAAGTGATGAGGAATCTAAAGAAATGAGGGTTTATAATATGAGAAACCCTCAAACATTGATAAGACCTCATTGGATGATGGACTATGAGACAACTTTCAGTGGTTCAGATGAAGACACTACCAACTTTGGCTTGTTTGTTGGCAGTGATCCCATCACCTTTGATGAAGCTGTGAAGGAAGATAAATGGAAGGAGGTAATAGACAGTGAGATACTGTCAATTAAGAAGAATAACACTTGGAAGCTCACTGATTTACCTAAAGGGAAAAAACAAATTGGGGTAAAATGGGTGTTCAAAACAAAAGTGAATGAAAAAGGAGAAATTGACAAGTATAAAATCTGTTTGGTGGCTAAAGGATACAAACAGAAATAGTGCATAGATTATAATGAAGTCTTTGTACCTGTAGCAAGGTATGAAACCATAAGAATGCTCATATCCTTGGCTGCCAAGAAATCTTGGAAGATTCTACAGATGGATGTAAAGTTTGCTTTTCTCCATTGAGAATTGCAGGAAGAGGTTTATGTTGAACAACCTCCTGGTTTTGTTCAAAAGGGAAAAAAATAAAAAGTGCTAAAGTTGAAGAAAACACTCTATGGCCTGAAGCAAGCTCCACGAGCATGGTACAACAGAATCAACATCTATTTTTCCAAGTTAGGTTTTTGGGAAATGTCCCTTAGAACATACATTGTAGACTAAGGCCAAAACTGGAGGTAAACTTCTAATCGTGTCACTCTGTATTGATGACCTAATCTATACAGGAAACAATCAGAAAATGCTGGATGAGTTTAAAAACTCAATGATGAGAGAATTCGAGATGACAGATCTAGGACTACTACACTACTTCTTGGGGATAGAAGTAATTCAAAACTCTTTTTATAACTTCATTTACCAAAAGAAATATGCACATGAGTGCTTGAAAGATTTAAGATGGTAGAAAGTCGAGCCATTGGGACTCCAATTGAACCTGGATTAAAAATCAGCAAGGATGAAGGATGAAGAAAGATTGATAACACTTTCTTCAAACAAATCGTTGGAAGTCTCATGTATCTTAATTCAACTAGACCAGACATCATGTGTGATGGAAGCCTGATAAGTAGATACATGGAAAATCCAATAAAGTTGCACCTGAATGCAACAAGAAGAATTATAAAATACGTGAAAGGGACACTAGATTATGGAGTGTTCTATAAAAAAAGTGATAACTCAGATTTCTATGGTTACACTAATAGTGATTATAGAGGAGATCTAAATGACAAAAAAAGCACATCGGGCCATGCTTATATATTAAGGTCAGGAGCTATCTCATGTTCCTCAAAGAAGCAACCTATAATCACTCTATCAACTACTAAGGCTGAGTATGTGGTAGCAATATCAAGCTCCTATCAATGGATTTGGATGAAGAAAATGTTTGAAGTCCTAGGAATGAAGCAAGATAGCCCTATGATAATTTATTATGATAACATGTCCATTATCAAACTGTCTAAAAATCCAATAATGCACGATATGAGCAAACAGATTGATGTTTGATTTCATTTTCTTTGTGACTTATGTTAAGATAGGGTTATTGAGTTGAAGTATTGCAAGAGTTTGGAATAGGTAGTAGATATTCTAACCAAACCCCTCAAGTAACCAAATTTTGAGAAACTCGCAAATTTGCTTGAAATGTGCTCAATCCTCATCCTCGAATAAGGGAGGATTGCTCGAGGTTGAAGATCATTCAAGAAAACACTAAACTATTTTTCAGGAGAAAATCAGTTTAAGGGAAGGTGTTGAAGAAAATCAGTTTAAGGGAAGGTGTTGAAGAAAATCAGTTGAGCATGAGTTCCTAGTTTTAAGGAGTGATGTTTTTCACTCTTGAAATTCTGTAAAACTAATGAAATTTCAGCAATTTGTTTCCTATAAATTGATGTAATAAGAAACTGAAAACAACAGTAGAAAAAATGTTCTTAGTCTCCAAATTTTGTGTGAATCAATCTTCAAGATTGAGATGAATAAGAAAAAGGTTTAAAAAACTTACCCAACATCTAAGAAAGTGGTTTGAAAAACTAACGCAACACAATAGAAGTCACTTGGAGAATTTGTGAGGAATAAAAGTTCGCAATAATAATTAGAATATTATAATAAAAATAAAATAAATAATATTTTTTATTGGAACTTT
This sequence comes from Hippophae tibetana, assembly GCA_037013495.1. Classification (NCBI taxonomy): domain Eukaryota; kingdom Viridiplantae; phylum Streptophyta; class Magnoliopsida; order Rosales; family Elaeagnaceae; genus Hippophae; species Hippophae tibetana. Next base: position 132,810,997 of record CM072801.1, on the reverse strand, counting down.
GAAAGGATATAAATCTAAATTTTTTTAATAAAATTAAATAATATTTCGGTATGATCTGATATAATAACTTGAAATGCTTAAGGGACTTTATCACTAAATTGCTAGACCTGTATAAGCCTAATTATTTTTGATAATTTTGAAATTAATTTTACTAATTTAAAATAAAAGTGTAATTGTTTAAGGATTTGGGTGTAATTTTGTATTTTTAGGTTCAACTTCAAGTGCGAATCGGGACAAAGTTCAAGGGCTTTGGTGCAATTTACTTTGAACATAAATTAAAATTTCCTATTTGAAAGAAGCACTAGGGTTTCAGTCGGAGGAAGAGTAGAAGAAGCAGACTCTATCGTTCTAAGTTGGACCGGCACTGCCTCAGCAACCATGGGTAAACCTTTGTCCCCTCTCTGTCTGTTTGTGTGTGTTCCACATTCGTTGGTGTTATGGATAATGGTTATGGAGACTATGATATGCAGGTATCTCACGTGACTCTATGCACAAACGCCGTGCTACTGGAGGCAAGAAGAAGGCTTGGAGGAAGAAGAGAAAGTAAGAAATCAATTCCCTTTTTGTTTTGGATCTCCAGTTTATTATAAGTGAGGTTAGATTGTTTTGAAAGCTCAGGAGTTCCATCTTTCAACACGGCTGCGTTTGTTAGGGTACTAAATGCTATGTTTTTTGTTGAATTGTTGCAAACATAATTTGGTAGCGTGTGTTAGATTAAGATCTCATCTGTTGGTGCAGTTTTATTAACAAACTGGAAAGTGGGTTCCTATCTGAAGTACTTTTTGTGCTTTTATTGCGAATATCTGTTATTTTTTGAAGTAGGAATTTGTTCCAAGGTTGGATTATTGTTTTTCAACTGTTGGATTTATCTCATTTAGGTCAAGTAAGAAGAGGAAGTTGCTATCCTTTCTTCTTAAAGTGTTTTTAAAATGGCTTGTTTTGTTGTGCTGCGTTTGTTTGAAAGTTAATAGTCTTCCCGTTTAAATGTTGTCTATAAGATAGAAAAAAGTTTTTTAACGGTTAATTTGACATAGGAAGTTTTCCATTGGCTACTTAGTGGGATGGTGGGTTCGATATTCTTTTCATTGCTAGCATTACTTCAATGTTGGAATTTCATTTATCTCAATGTAATGCATTTTTTTTAATATTTCTTATATCACCTCAACCTGTGATATTATTATGTTACCAGAAAGATTGACTGTGATACTTAGGCAAGTTCAGAATATTTTACCTCTTATGATCACTAGCTTAACAATTTGGATAAAGAAGTATGAATTATGTTGATGCCTTTATTGGTTCGAGTGTTTGATTGAATTTGGTTTTATGTTGGAAGTGGAACTTGATGTTTCCAGTTTTCTTTTGCAGCATTGCTCATTGCATATTACCTGTTGTTGACCTATAGGTATGAGCTTGGCCGTCAGCCTGCTAATACTAAACTTTCAAGCAACAAGACCGTCAGGAGAGTTCGTGTTAGAGGAGGAAACGTGAAGTGGAGGGCTCTCAGATTGGATACTGGTAATTACTCGTGGGGAAGTGAAGCTGTTACCCGTAAAACACGTCTTTTGGATGTGGTTTACAATGCTTCAAACAATGAGCTTGTTAGAACACAAACTCTGGTGAAAAGTGCTATTGTCCAGGTTGATGCAGCCCCATTCAAGCAATGGTACCTACAGCACTATGGTGTCGATATTGGAAGGAAGAAAAAGATAGCGGCAAAGAAAGACGTGCCTGAGGTATTTGATTTTTTTTTATTTTCATCATTTTTTTGTATGGATGAAGTGCTCAAATGGCCATTTTGTTTAGGCCAAAGGTGATGTTTAGTTCCATTGTTTAGAAAAAGTGTTTTTAAGTCCCTTTGTTTGTGAAAAAAAATGTCTTGTAAGTCTCTTTGTTTGTGAAAAAGGTGCCAAACAAGGACAAAGTTAACTTTTTATCTCATTTTTTATTAAATATAACGGATAGCATATGCATCACATGTACGTTTATATTTTTTGTTAGGTATATATGTAAAAAATTAGTATTTAATTAAAAAAATTACTCAATTGTTTTAAGAAAACATTTAATTCAAAATTAAACAAAATTTGCATTGTTAATATCCAAAGTCACACATTAGACAATGAAAATTTAACTTAAGCTTGATAAAAAGATTTGCTAAAAAACTTGAGTAAATTTTTTAATTAAAAGCTGCTTCATTAGATATATGTCTATTGAGAAATATAAACATTCATGTGTCACATGTGCTATTTTGTTATATTTAATAGAAAATTGAATGTAAAGTTGACTTTGTCTTTGTCTTTGTTTTTGTCTGGTACTTTTTCATGAACAAGGGGATTTAAAAACATATTTTCTAACAAATGGATTAAACAACCCCTAAGGCCTAAACGAAGGGGCTTCTACGGCCCTTTTTCTATTTTGTCTTTGATGGTCAGTTAGTCAGTTTGTACAAAGCTTGTTTGACCGCTTCTATCTTTCTGATGTTTGTTACCTCTAGAGTAATTTTTTAATCAGAACTATTAATTTTTTTTGTATAGTGCATGGTGCGTTCCATTACAATCTTCCATGGTCATAAATATTCTTTTAGTTAATTGTATCTTAATATTATTAGTTGGGATAAATTCATTAGGCCATTCTTCTCTGTTGCCATGCTGTTGTAATTGTCACTAAAATTTCATTCAGTTCTTTCTAACACCCAATACGGTTTTCTTAATAGAAAGCTTACTACTATTAGCTGCGAGATTAATTATATTGGATCTACCCCCAATCATTCCTACTAGGGGATGAAAAGTGAAGGGATTTTAAAAAAATGTCTGCAGTGGGGTTTTGTCCCAAGTAAATCTTGAATGGCCGGATGCTTGGTTGGACCTGAATTATTATTAACATTGGTACTGGCCAATGTAATAATGTGTCAGCATTAAAATCATATAAATATAACTTGGACTGAACTTAAATAAATATTACCATAATTTAGCAATACCATCTGAGCATGCTTTAGAGACTAACCGATAACTATTCTTCTACAGTAATCCGATTATTTATAAACCACTTTTTTTACTCTTATATGTAAGAGAAATATGAGAAGGCACATGCAGTTTGCATCTATTGTTTTAGTATAGGCAGAATTACTCTAAAATGAGTTACTTTTGGCATTTATTGCTTGTAATGCTATTGTAAGTGTTTCTTGCTGTGTGCCAACCAGGTTGTATATCATGTAGTTCTCATGCATTTATTCTCTTAGAGTAGGATAGCGTTATTTATAAACCACTTTTTTTACTCTTATATGTAAGAGAAATATGAGAAGGCACATGCAGTTTGCATCTATTGTTTTATTATAGGCAGAATTACTCTAAAATGAGTTACTTTTGGCATTTATTGCTTGTAATGCTCGTGCAAGTGTTTCTTGCTGTGTGCCAACCAGGTTGCATATCATGTAGTTCTCATGCATTTATTCTCTTAGAGTAGGATAGCGTTATTCTTCTCTTTCCTGTAAATGACTTGCTGAACCTATATATAAGGATCAGGAAGTAGAAGGAACTACAGAGGAAGCAAAGAAGAGTAACCATGTTATCAGGAAGCTTAAGAAGCGTCAGGAAGGTCGTACACTTGATTCCCATATCGAAGAGCAGTTTGGCGGTGGAAGGTTGTTGGCTTGCATCTCTTCTCGTCCAGGTCAATGTGGCAGAGCCGATGGGTAAGAACATAGAGTGTTACAATCTTTATCTAAACTACTTCTGCTTATGTATGATGCTCTGACCCCTAATTAATTAAACTTTTATTACAGATACATTTTGGAAGGAAAGGAACTAGAGTTTTATATGAAGAAGCTGCAGAGGAAGAAGGGAAAAGGTGCAGGTGCTGCTGCTTAAATTGGTGCGAGGGACCGAGAACTTTCTTTTATTGTTTTCTATTCCACCGGACAATCGTTTTAGTTTGTTCCTTTTGTTCTTTCTAGGAATGAGTATTATGAAATCTTTAAAGGCTTTGTTTGGCACATCCAATATACCATATTAGCATATTTGACCAGTCTGTAAAAGTTGAATATGATATTGCCCTAGCCTATGTGTTATTTCTATTGTCTTGAACCTTTGTTTCTAACGTCATTGTTTGTTCCTTGAGATTATTCAATTTGTCTAAGTGGTAAGAGTTATATTGAACTTACTGTTGGAATGTAAATAGAGACTAGGAAGACAATTTTGTGCAGTCAGGAAAGCTCTTTTGTGTTTGTTAGGTGTAGGAACTACCAGATGGAGCAAGTTTTATATGAAACAGTGTCACCAACACATTTAGCTTAAGATGGTTGAGCGTTACATTTAAAATACGACTACCTTATAAAACAGACCAGGTCGCTTTAAAAAACACAGGTCCCAACACAACCTTAAAATTAGGATGATTTAATTTAGACTCGTATTTATTGCATCATAATTCCATTATCTTTATAAAAAGGAGTCATAAAGTTTGTTCTGTGAAGGTATGGATTTTTGCTTCCACTTTTTGTAAGGTAATTGACCTATGTTATCATTTTTAGGTTTGTGTTATCCCATTTAATAGGTACGAGATGAAATGGGTATTTTTGATAAAGGCAATTGGGTTACCATTTTTCCTTAAAATTATTTACTCTTTCAGTGTCCCCATAACACTACATTTACATTAATTAAAAGTGTTAAAAATGCATAAATATTTCATGTATTACTTTCTATTAAAAACGAGAGATTGTCATTGTTTTGAAAATTCCTATCAAAGTTGTTTTTCCTCCCAAGTAATATGGAAGTTCCAAACATGTCTTTTTCTTTACTTTATTTTCCTTATGTTTATGATTTTTTCTTTTTGAAATATGAGTGAACAAGTTGTTTGTTTGAACATAGATTGGCAGCACATCTTATTTTGGTTAAGGGTGGTAGTTTAGATAAAGTTTTCTTCCCGTATAATATCACTAATGTTGTAAATTTTTCTTGTGCATATTATCATTGGTGTTGTAAAATTGTCCTTAAATCTTTGTGAGTATTATTCGATTTGAGACAAGAACGAGAACAACAAAATAAAATATATATATATATATATATATATATATATATTTTACTATATAAGTTGAGATAAGGATAACGATTCTATTAAGAATCATATTCTTTGAAATTATATATCTTATTTTAATAATATATAAATTTATTTATATTTTATAATTTTTTAAATAATAATATCTAAAATATGACCTAGATTTTATTCTCTATTGAAGATCTTTGATACATATCTATAAAGATTTTAAGTGAAAATAAGAGATGAATTTTTAATCCAAATTTTCGTCTCATTTATAATCCTAACTATCAATTTAATTCTTATATTTGAAATTTTTTGGGTTTCAAATGTGATGAATTTTTTAAAATATGTGTATACCAATATTTAATCACCTATAAATAATTCAATAGGATAAAATTATATATTTAGCTAAGTTACTTGTTGTGTTATCCACTTTTTATCAAGATAAGTCATCAAAGCTTAACACATGGGTCTAGACCTAAACAAGACACGTTAGTTTGTTTATCAACCGTGAATTCATTCAATAACAACGATTTTGTACTCTATTCTTCCTTAATTGTCCCACTCACAATTAACACACATGTAAACATACATTGCTAGATTCATATGAATAAATACTAAATTTATTATATATAAACTGAAGTAATATCAATACATATCAATTTATTATCCATAAATAAATTACCCAACTTTAAACTATGACACACATATTCCAACCATTTGAAGGAATCATCCATCAATAAGCTTCAACTCATGCTTGTTAGCAACCCAGCCAGGGAATGTTGCTCAGCGGCTAAAGGGTTCACTTGATAAGGAAATACAAGCTTCCACAAGTCTACTACAACATTCTTGATGAACAACGCTTGGTTCTTAACAATCCTAAAACAAAGAAACATATATTATCTGATGTTTAGATGATTGTCTCTGCAACTAAGCATAGCTCTAAATCATATATATTCTCATGAAAAGAAACCAGAGAAGTAGCACCAAATATTTTACTTATAAATTTATTATTAAGATATAAACATTGATGAAAATACAGTGTATTTAGTTTCGTTTGATCCATATTCTTCAGTCCTATCCGTGCATTAACCTGTATAATATGCCACACAGGTCATGAAAATAATTTACATGTCAAACATAATCAAACAAAGATTAATTTAACTACTATAAAAAAATTTAATTCATTATTTTTTAATATTTTTTTTCAACTAATTAAATTTATTATTAATTTTTTTTTCATATTAAAATTTCTTCCAAACAACTACTTCTATTAAAAATTAATTAATTTGATTGTAAAAATTAAGTTACATATCTAACATATAAAATTATAACTTTATTATCTTATTCATGATATACATATAAATTCTGGTGAAGTTATAACTTTATTATCTTATTTATAAGAAACATAAAACTTCATATGTTGTACATGTGACTTACATATTTTGATCAAATTATGACAAAATAGTTAATTGAAATACAGAAGAAAAAAACACTAAAGTAGACAAAAATGAAAAAAAACTGAGAAAGAAGAATAAAGAAAAAACGTGTGTCGTAAAAGTAGCTTGAAAGCTAGAGCTTAAAGTACCATAATTGACCCACCATGATATAGGCTCTTTATATTTCAATGCCTCAATCATGCAAGGCTGACTAAAGATTGCTGAAAAAAATTAGAGAAGACTCCATATTCCAAATGAAGTTTAGGACAATCAAGTCTATTAGGGAAAAACTTTTTAAAACATTCGATTTTATTTATGTATATCTCATTATCTTCGTGAGGAATTAGATATTGAATTCCATAACTCCTCCTTGAATCCATACATCAGAATAATACTTAAGAATCAAAACATGAGCCATACAACGAATAGATGTATTGTTTTTTGTCCATCTACTCACTAATATATTATAAACAACATCAAAAAAGCTTAAGCTATGGATAAGCATATCTTCCTTCCATGCTCAAATATAATTTCATTTACTTTTTCAATCATTGTATCCCACTATCATAAATCAAATGCAACATAGGAGAATTAGTATATGCAACTCTTTCTCTCTATACATTTTCCAATTTACATTCATGTTATTTTTTAAGAGAAAATTTAACCTCTTTTAAATGTTTCAACGTGATAATACTTGAAGCAAATATTGTTTTAGCTACTTTTAGAAATCTCAACTCAAAATACTTGCTGAACAAAGGCACTATCATTTTATGGTTTAAAATGAAATTTATGAAATTTTGCACATCATTTATCAAAGCAGCCATCCACTTGCACTCCAAATAATGATCAGATTTTTCAAAAGGATGACACATGATTTTAAGTGCTAAATTTAAACTATCCACAACACAAAGAGTCCAAAAAATTTGAGGGTATTTCTTTTCAATAATCAACCTAATAACCTTAAAATTACTTCTATTATCAGTAATAATTTGAATTACATTCGTCTCTTCAATTTTCACAATTGTCGATAAAAAAAATACCAGCTACATATTCGGCATCTTTAATGTTACCACTTGTATATGCAGCCATTTTATTAATAATAGGTATTCTTTGACAATCAGATCAGTCGTTTGAACAAATTGACATTTTTTTTTCCATCCATCTTTAACAGCCTGTAACTTTCTATTGACATGTTCTCTATAGGTAGATCAATGTTTTTAAAAACAATAGATGAAAGTGGTAATATTAAGAATGTTAAATATGTAACTAGTATTTTTTATCAATAATTGTAGAAATTAGAGAGACAAATGTAGTTAAAATTATTACTAATAATGGAAGTAATTTTAAAGCTATTGGGTTGATTATTGATAAGAAATACTCTCAAATTTTTTGGACTCTTTGTGTTGTGCATAGTTTAACTTTGGTACTTAAAGAACATGTGTAATCCTTCTGAAGAAAAAATTGATCATTATTTGGAGTGCAGGTGAATGGCTTATTTGATAAATGATGTGCAAAATATCATAAATTTCATTTTAAACTACATAATAAAATTGACTTTGTTCAATAAGTATCTTGAGTTAAGATTGCTAAAAGTTGAAACAAGGTTTGGTTCAAGTATTATTATGTTTAAAGGATTCAAATATGCTCTTGAAAAAATGATTATGAATGCAAATTGAAAAATGTATAGAGGAGAAGAAAATATTACCTTGGAAGCAAAAGCAAGTAAGGTATAACAATGCATTATAGATGATTCTTGATGGACAAACTTGATTAAATTTTGAAGTTTACTAAGCCTATCATAGACATATTAAGGGTTTCAGATGCTCATTCTCCTATGTTGCATTTGAATTATGATATATGCGAAACAATAATTGAAAAAATAAAGAAAATTATATTTGAGCAAGAGGAGAAAGACATGTCATATCTCAAGGCTTCTTTAATGTTATTCATAATATATTAGTGAGTAGATGGATAAAAAGTAATACACCTCTTCATTGTATGGATCATATTTTGGTTTCTAACTATTATTCTAATGTATGGATTCAAAGAGGAGTTAATGGAATTCAATGTCCACCTCCTCATGAAGATAACGAGGTATCTCTAATGAACTTAATGAGGTAAACTTCATTTAGAATATGAAGCCTTCTCTAGTTTTTAAGAAATCTTTGGTGAGCCTCACGTGATTGAGGCAATTACATATGAAGAGCCTATTTCATGGTGGGTTAATTATAGTGCTTCAACACCACTGTTTCAAGCTCTAACTTTCAAGCTATTTTTGCAACAAGCATCTTCATCTTATTGCGAAAGAAATTAGAGTATTTATTTTCTAATCTAAAATGTTAAAAGAAATAGATTGGCTACAAATAGAGTTAAAGACTTGGTGTTTGTGCATTGTAATATTCGACTTATATCTAGGCAAGAATTATAAAGAGGGCCCAACAAAATATTGAGATCTATGTAAGTTAAACTTTAAAGCTTCATTTTATTTCATTAAAGTATTATGATTACATATTATATTCTTCTTATTAACTATATGAATATTCAAATAATAGGTACAGATAAGATAGTCAGAATTAGAGATAGTGACATTTGAGGATAAGTCACGTTTCAAATACATGATAATTAAGTTGTTAAGTTTTATTGTATTTTGCAAAAGATTAAACGTTATTTTTCTTTAATTTTAATATTACAAATATCAAATAACAATGTTGATATGGTTTTATAGATTTAAGTTTTATTCATATGATTTTTTTTTTCATTTTATATTCATGTTTTAACTTTAAACAATTTCAATACATTACATTAAGATATATGTAATAATTTATTTAGCCATAAACCTAAAATTTGAATATATATATATAATATTCGTTTTTAAAAATAGAACACTTTATATGCATATTTAAGGGTCTTAAATTTGAAAATTTAACAAATTTGAGGTCTAGACACATATTTATATCTAACACTTGTGTCTAAATTCGAGTAACATAGATTCAAATAAAAAAATAGTTAATTGAAATAAAAAAAATTCTTAAAAATAATAAATTAAAATTTTTAGCATGAATTTGGTTACTTGATTGATCAACTTACTTTTATTATGTTAATATTGGTGACTGTTGGAATTATGGTTCTTATTCATAGTGACAATTATATGTCACACGATAATGATATTTAAGATTTTTTGGTTACTTGAGTTTTTTTAATACTTTAATATTAAGATTAGTTACTAGTTCGAATTTGATACAATTTTTTTTTTTGAGAATTGATGTTAAAGACAATCCTTCATTTAAATTGCTTTGAATAGATAAATCAATCATTTGTCCTCGTGGATACGACATTAATTCTCTCATACTTACGAATTGGTGTATTTGAGATGCATTTACTTTAGTTCCTAAAATAGACATTATATAGACCGGATTAAAAGGGTCGGTTATCCTAAAATTAGGATTAGTTAAATCAACGTTGTAACGTAAACACTAAAAGTTGACGTGCATCCAAATTATAAATTTTTTTGTTGGTATAAATCCAAAGTTCATTTGATACATACAAACTTTAAGAAATTAATTAATTAAAGAAGTGTGCAGTAATATTTTAGCACCATTGATATTATCTGCTTTACTTCAATATGATATACATGTCATATTTCTCTATCTAAGATTTCCGGGAAAAACAATAAAATAAAAAAATTGATGGTCCTAAAAAAGCATCTGCAGCAAAATTCTTAGTATGTCAAATGTTAATTATGCAGCAAAGTTAGTATTATGCAGAAAATGCCAAAATTCCTGCTTCAAATATGAGGGACAACTAAAACAATTGGTCTAAAAAACGGACTTAAAACCTCAAAATAACATGTTAGCTTGTACATAAATGAATATAAAATGTATACAGTATATCCATATGTTATATATATATTTATATACATACAATTGATATGATATTTTATGGTTTAATAAAAAAATGTTATTTTATGATTAATTCGATTTTATACAAACTATATATACTATTTATGACTCGTATTAGTAAAAATAAATGTAAGACATTTTAGAATGGACCAAAAAACAAAAAAAAGGCACCTTAGAGAAGAGAGAACAGTAAACCTTTAATAGAACTGAGTAGCAACATTGACCCCATACCAGCACAACATTTGAATTGAGCTTTTGTATTTCCCTCATATTTCTATGCCTTATTTTGAATTACTAAGATTACTAATCAGGGGATAGTGGATCACATATTTTAATATTTTGAGCTGCTAAAATATATTAAAAAACAAGTAGATAGAGTTTGGCCATATTACAGCCTTTCACTAGATTGTCAAGGGATAATTCATTTCTTTTTTATGATGTTGCTGTGAAGACAAAATTAATCCATACATGACCCAAATTCCAAATACTATACATTGATGCAAAATGTGAAAGCAAAAAAAAAAGAACACATTGCAAAAGCAGTATAAAAGTAGGGAAAACATTTTTTACCGGTTTAATGGTATATTAATTTTAAACGCACCTTGACCAAATAACTAAAAGGAAAAAGACGGGTAAAATCTATTATTTTTTATGAAAGTGTATTTTAATTTTGTATTTATTAAGTATGGTAGAATAAGTTTAAAAATATATCCAAAATTCATTATTGTTACAAAAAGTAACACAACCTAAGTAAGTTACATTTATAAAATGTATTTCTCTTATCATTTTTATAAAGTTGGTATATTTGTGTTGTAATATCTAATAAATACATGTCAAAATAATAATAATACATTTTCGATAAAGATAACATATTTGAAGCAACCTTCATCCTAAATAATAATCATTTAAATTTTTTTTTATCTAATAAAAATACATTTTAAAACTATACTTATTTAGGTAAAATGACACAAATTTGTTACATTTTACAAAAATGTTGTAACAAACTATTTTGTAAGTGAAAGATTCGGAACTTGATACACAATTAGGATAAGGAGATACATACTTCTTAAAGACTTATCTCAAACTTGCTAGCATAAAAAAATAAACACTTAATTGATAACAACAACAATAAATTAATCATAGAACAAGAAAAATAATTTAAACCACATATATGATAAACAGAAAGCAGTAAACATGCAAGAAATAATAAACGTTTTCTAATCATATTTTAAATCATAGTATGTGAATAAATACATAATTTAAACTCATATTATACAAATACAACAACATAGCATACATAAAAAAATGTAATAAGATGAACCCACACATAACTCATGTTTACGTAGTAAACCATTCGAGTTGTTTATGAAAATCACTCTACAATAAACAAATATACTAAACAATAAATATATACAACTTTACAGAAATATAAATGCGAATATCTCTATTAGTCGGACCATACTACCCTAATTGTCTATTGCTACCCTCACTTATTTCTTGCGTAAATACTTGATATGATACATGGATTTGACTCTCCTTTAGAGCCAACACCACAATTAATAGTATTATCGGTAACTAATGATTAGTAAAGTGAACCATATATCGTACAACCAATGTGGAAAAATACTTAATTATGAATAACTAACAAACATTGTTTTAGGAAATCAAATAATACTAACCCAACCCAAACTCACATTATTCTAATGAGATTTTGTAAAATAGTCTTAAGCTCTCAACAGTCAAGTACATTATTTGACTCACACAAAAGCGTAACACAAATACTGAAATGCACTCAAAGTAATTTATGAAACGAAAGTAGTACTTAGAGAAATTTTGATAGAGTTTTGTTGTATATCTTACTTAAAAAATGATAGAATAAGGGGTATTTATAGACATCACTTAAGCTCACGGTCATCCTCACAAAGTCTTCACCAGCCTACCTCTTTGAGCATCTCATTGAGGGTCTGATGATAGGTTCATTGAGGGGTCCATCGAGGGCCTCGTCGAGGTGCACAAAAAATCCATTTTACAATCCAAAAATTACCAAGTAATTTTTCATAAATACCTTACATGTAAGAAGACAAAAATCGTAGCTCACAACCTAGCATGCATACTAAGAAAACCAATCCTATGGTATATGTATAACAAGTTTTCATACAAAGTGTGGCTAACTAAGTGCATGTATGCATTACTAAAAAAAAGTAACCAACTTTACACAAAAGAAGATAAACACACAAAGTAATATAAACAAACTCAGTATTTTACACATGGGAATACAAACAAAGATACAAAGGACTTTAGGACTTATGTTTTCTCCCTTTGAACACTACACAACTAAGTACAGACTCATATTAAACATGAGATGATCATAAAGATGACCTAAAGATGTTTGTCCTCATAAACAAAACAATGATGCATACCTAATACCCAAAAAAACACCTAATCCAAGTACATCCATCTTGTGCGCTCTATCCATCTTCTTGGATTAACTCATCCCCACTTTGTCAGTTTGAAACATGAGGGTTTTAATACAACTACACATAGAAATTATAAAGATCAATGATTTCAATCTATACACCTAACCTACACATACAAAACAAATAAATACCTTATGAATGTAACATGCAAAAACAATGGTCATCTATCAAATACTATCGTATTACCCCTACATAACTACACACCAATAGGAAAAACACATATAAACATGCAACAAAAATACATGAAATATATAAAACTCCTCCTGACTTCATGCAACACTCCCCATAAGTGAATTCTAGTTAGGCAATAAAATGTAGTACGATCCTAGACTCACATCTCATGCAACACACATCATCGCAACAAACACATAGTTATGCACATAAACTTCTCTCCCTTTTTAACACAAAAAGTCAAAGAAACACCCCTATATGAGGGAGAAAAGGCATACAAGAATGCAATAATCATAATACTCATGCAACAAAGCAAAAAAGATTAAAAAAAATAAACAATAAGAAAAACTTGCAGAAATAGAAACCAAAAAAAACAAAACAAACTCATTCTCAATAAACAAATAGTATTTTAACAAATAAAAAGAAAATACACTAAAACAAAAAAAGAACAAGTTCAGGACTCTCTGTCGCCCTCTCCAACATTATCATCATTGTGGACAACATTATGCAATCATTGTCCAAGATCAATAAAGACAATAGGTGTTTGAAGATAAAAGTAATTGTAAATAACTTGGGTAAAAATAAGGTTTGATTCCTTTCCACCAAAGTTTTTGAACAAAAAAGGCAAAATAATCAATGAAGAAGGTACCATAGCGATCAAGGGCTTCTAGAACCAACATGCGAAGGTCTAACGAACTAAAGAGAGAGGAAACCATGAATAGATATAGGAGGAGCATAGTGGTAAGAAATAGCCTAAGCTTGAGCTTGAGCCTAAAAAAGTGCCTAAACCCTCTACATATCCATGTAATTCTGATTGAAAGTATGCAATTTCTCGAAGAGATTATTGATAGCAACAAGAGCATCATCACTAAGAGGAACATAAGTAGATAGAGAAGAAAAAACTAGAATAGAATTACACACGATGGATTGAGTAGGGTTCTAAGAAGAAGAATATGAAGAGGTAGCTAAGGAATGTTGTAAGTCTTTACTTGAAGGAAATAACAAGAATGAGATAAATTGTGCTATAAGAAGAAAAGGAGATACCACGAAAAAGGTTGGAACACCGTGTGGAAATCAACGAGGGATAATAAAGGATTAATTAGTTGAAAAATGATGGTCTTATAAATCATGCTTGTAAGATCGATAGTCTCACTGTTAAGGATAATGCAAAGGAAGCATCCTCTACATGGGGTGATAATATGATGATTTTGACATCATTAAGATGATGACCAGGGGCATCTTTATTTAATAGTAAGTGCACCTCCAACTTAGGAGTGCCCAGACCTTACCAGTTGGTTCGACATCTTCATAAAGTTGCATTCATTCACAAGAGAATACTCATTAAGAAGGTAAGCAGGAACGAGATTTTTAAATTCAAAGGCAATGATGGGAAAGAAGACTTCTCAACATGAGGAAGATATAATAAACTAAAAATATCATCTCTAAAAAAAGTAAAACTTCACCCTCTGATACAAGTTCGGTAGAAAAGTCAGAAGTGACAATACGAGGTAGGGAGCGTAAAACTCCCTAACAAAATTTTCATCATATGAATAAGAAAGACTATAGATATAAAACAAATAGAAGTATGTAAACCTTTCTTTGATTTCCAAAAAAATCATAGATAATGACATGATGCTTACAAAGGATAGGCACTTGATTAGATGAGGCTAGCAGTTTCAAGTTGCCTCAAATTTTTCATACATTTGGATCATTTTGGGGCCATTTTTATTAAGAAGGTAAGGATAAAAAGTATAGGTATGGTAAGAAGAGATGAGATAAAAGTCTGTGGTGTGAAGAAATGAAAACTTAATCATCAATACATAGAACCGTACACACCTTGTCGGAGTGCCTCGTTAACCCCTCATCGAAGAGCTCAACAAGCCCTTCAGTGAGTGTGTAAAATACACACTTTGATGAATATGCATAATTTTATCATTATTTATTCAAATCTATATGCTCGAAATCATAGGTATTTTTATCGTTTTTCATGTATTCTTAGATTCTATTTAATAAATTGATAACACTTGAAGAATCATACATGAAGCACTCATTTGCTTCTTAGAATTTTAAAAGAATAAGACGTGTAAAGCTTACACATGATCCAACTAGTTTGTAAGGGGTGAAATAAGAAAGTAAAGTGAAGCATCGCGAGCCACCTCATAAACTACATTAGGCCAGAATGCATTTAATGATGTTTTAAATCAATTTTGTACAATTTGAGTTTAAGTTGTGACGAGGAATAGTTAGGCAATGGTGTGACATGTTTAGGATAAAATGAGATGAACCAAAACGTAACTTGGGCCACGACGTGGATCAAATTGAGTTGCAACACATGTATGTATTTGTGACCCTAACCTAGCCAACCTTAGCTATAAAAGGGATATTATGTTTAGGTTTTAATATGTAGATGAAGAGTGACAGAGGAACGAATTTTAGTTTTTCTCTAAGTTTTTTAGGTGCACATTTTATTTTCTTAAGTTTTAGGTTTAGTTTCACAAATATAATTTTGATTAGACGATCGCAGATCAAAAGGGGCAAAAGAGAGATTTTTCAGATCAAGTGATATAAAATCTTTGTTGTAATCTAAGAAATCTATGAAGACAAATATCTCTTAAATGGAAAAGGACACATTATTTTATCTATTTTTTGGATATTAATCTGATTTGTATACTTATTACTTTATAGTAAACAATATTATATTTTTTGAATTTGTTATAAATAATTTCCTCGTCATTTATTATTTTATGCATGTCTGACTAATTGTGGTAATACAATTTTTGTTTTCTTGATATATTTCTGTAAATTATTTAGCCGAATATTTTTAACTATTATTAAAAATAGATTATTTTCTATTTTAATATTTTTTTCAAAGTTTATTATTAAGGAATATATTGATGACAAATTTTTCTCAATATATTTAAAATAAGAAAATTAGGTTTTAGATATATCAATCTAAATTTAATTTAGACAATTTGAATAATAGCTTAAATTGATAACCCGACCAAAGGTATCGGGTTAGATGTTTTTTTTAATTCCTTACACAATAGCCGTAATTTAGTTAAATTAATTAACGACCCTATATGAGTCATGAAGTAATTTAGTTAACAACAAATAGTGACTTGATCGAATGCGTTATTTATATCTATACGAGAGAATTAATAATCTGAATTTATATTTCATTAGCCTAATTAATTCTACTAAGTATCGATCAATTAATTAAACCATTAATTCTTCATTAATTTATAAATTGCATATCTATTTGTAATTTATGTGAGTCAATCTATCTTTTATCATTTTATTATTTTTTTCATTAGATTAATATTTTCAAAATTAAAATATTATTACAGAATGTTTAGGTTTAATTTTCAGGTTTATTTTTAATAGATTTGTTGATTTTTTTGTACATAAGTTTTTGATGACATTGTCCATAATTGTCTTAGCATTAAAAACTTGATAATTTAACATTATCAAGTTTTTAGTGTCATTATTGAGAGGAATAACATTTTAATTTTTTATAATCAAAATTCTTAAAAACTTTTTATAAGTATTCGTAAATTATTTAATTTAAAAAATTAAAAATTTAAAAAAATAGTATTTTAGTTTATTTTATTTTTATTTTAGCTATCTTATTTTTATTTAGTTGATTTTACTTACTTATTTATTTATTTATTTTTAGTATTTTTGTGTACTAATTTTTATTTTTACTTTAAATTAATTTTTTTTCTTTTATTTATTTTTTATTTATTTACTCAATTACTAAATCAATTATTTTATTTTATTTTCTTCTATTATTTTTATTTATTTTTGTTAATTTATTTTGTTTAATATTTCTATGTAATAACTCATTTCTTATATAATATATTTTATTAACTTGTTCTAATTATTTATTTAATTTTTATTATCTAATTATTTACTTATAACTATATATTGTATTTTTATTATTTATTTACTTGTCTTTTATTTTTATAATATGGCCAGATAGTTTTTTTTTGTTTTAATTATTTCCATTTCTTATTTATTTACTTGTAACTATATATTGTATTTTTGATTATTTATTTTATTTATTTTTGTTTAGTTTTAAATAATAAACAAATCAAGATTGTGACATGGTTTTTGTGTTTTCCGTGGCACGTGACTTTCTGAATAAAATTAAGTTGAAGGATAACTTTCCCTGCAACGACATGAATGTTTTATGTGTCATTACATATAGGTTCCTATTTGAATACAATGATTTTTTTTTTGGTTTGCAATGATTTTTTAAACTAAAAACTCTAAAAAAAAAACATTTCAAATTAAATGCACACAAATTTTTTCTTCTTTTTCTTTAACAAATCTTATTTTTCTCACACTCCAAACACAAATAATTCTGAAACTAACTCCAAGGATCTAAATGTTTTAATAACAATATCACCATTAGTAATAAAAAGAGGTAAATATTATGTTAGACTTAGGTGCAAGTTTTAATTTAATGTTTTATTCGTTATACTTGCAACCAGGGGTAGATTAATTGAAACCCATAATCATATCTCTACAATTAGAGAATAAATCTGTAATATATCTAATGGGCATGGTAATGGATTTAATGGCACATCTAGGTAATCTTATCATACTTGTCGAGTATGTGCATGAAATCTTGAAATTAGTAGGCATTTACCAAAGCAATTATTAATGTCCATAAAAAGAGTCTTTCAATGATAACCTTAGGAGAATGAATGAGTTAAATTATACAAATTATAATCCCTCTATGAAACGTCATGCATTTAATTAATTTAAAGTGAATGAATGAATTTTTTTTACTATTCGATTGATGTCTTAAAATATGTCATGAAATATTGTGATAATTGATTTTTTTTATCATAGTTTGTGTTTCATGCTTGAATATTGGGATTGAGATAAACTCAAAATTGATGTTAAGGAATCAAATAGTAAAAACTATCTTATAAGAATATTTTAAGCCTATAATCATTTTATTCTAAGTAATAATATTTTTTATACTTCTTTAAACACTCATCTTACTATTTCAAATTGTTAGATGATCTCTATAAGTTTTGCATTAAATAATAGGATTTTAACATACGATAAAGAATTATATACTTATTTCTTATGCTTAAATTGAATTATTTAAGTAGAAATTTAATCATGTTTGTCTTCCCAAGAAGAGAGAGATATATATATATAGGTTTCCTTAAAGCCAACACGAAAAGAACCAAAATTTAATCATTCACTAAATACATATACGTACATGAGTTCATTCTCTAAAAAAATAGTATAAAAAGAAAGAAAGAAAGAATAATAAGTAATATAACTAAAAACTATGACCCTTCAATTCTTCAAATTGTGATATGGTTATTAAAAAGGAAAAATAGAAAATAAATCTCCTTGAAGTCATTGCATATTTATTTTCAAGCATACAAGAAAATTCCAAACAACCAAACACTTGTAGAAATTGATAATAAAAAAGGTGTGATACAGAAGTTCATAAGGAGACACAAACTATAATACTCTACTAGTCACCATATTAAGAGTAAACACAACACTATGAAAGAAATAGAGCCAATATTTCACAACTTAAACAACATACTAAGGCTAGTATCAACCATATGCCGATGATGACATTCAACAACCAAACGTGGATAGGTCCATCGATAGTTAACACTAAGATTAACTACAAATTTAACTAAAGGTTTGAACTCTCTAGCTCCATCAGTCTGTACTTGCTTGATATTTCTATTGAATTGACATTGCACTATAGACTAAAATTTCAAAAAGATGCCTATACCCTAATCACATGAATTTAGAAAGTAAATCCATGAAAAATGAGTGCACTTATCAATTAACAAAAGAGAATAGCATCCATTATGTAAACTAGTCTTGGGAGCGGGTCCACAAATGTCTAAATACACCAAATCAAAAGGTTCAATAGTAGAAACATGCTTAGTAATGTAGGGTAATCTATGTGATTTGGCAACAACACATGTTGTACAAACAGATTCATGAATGCAGATCCTTCCAAACCACATTTCCTAAGCACTTTATGTACACATGGATTAGATACATGAGATAATCTATCATGCCAAATAGAAGCATTAGTTAACATAACAGTTCCAAATGAAGTAGCTTCATTTTCCTTCTTATGTGCAACAGGTGCCACTTTATTCCAAACTCGATACAATCCTTGTTTAGTAGGGCTTTGAAAAAGAACCTTCTTGTATCTTGAACAAAACAACGATTTGAATGAAGCTCAATAAACAAATCTTTGTTTGCAAATAACTTACTAACAAATAATAAATTGCTAGCTACACGAAGAGCATGCAAAATATTATGTAGACAAATGTTATATTTAGGAGGAATATGTAGTTGAGATTGACGTGTTTAACAAAAAGATGACCACCATTACCAACAACTGTATCTTCAGATTCACCAAACTTAGAAAAGTTGTACTGGTTGTTCAAATCACCAGTCATATAGTGACTTGCACCACTATCAAGGATCCACGCAGAATTAATAGATTTATGCCCACCTCCATGAGATGAAACATAGGCAATTGGCTGGTTGTTACCACGATTGTTTGATTGTTGATTTTGTCCTTTTGGCATACTACCTCTGATCAAATTCTTAATAGTATAACAATTAGAAGCTATTTATCCATTTTTTTAGCAAAATTGACATTGAATCCCTCCTCTTTTTCTACCATTCCTAGCTCATGACTATTACGATGACCTTTACCTTGGTTATCACCACCAAAATTGTTGCCAGAATAATTACTCACATTCTATCCATATCCACTGGTTTTAGAACTAGAAGATAAAGAACTAACAATATTTTCTTGCATTAACTGATTTTCATTAGTTTTGTTATGATGAGATAACATATTTTCAAATGAAAAAAACGACACTTAATTGCACAAACACAAGGATTATATTCATAACCTAATCCTCCAAGAAGATGAATAACAAGATCACTTTCTTGGAAAGGATGTCCAATTGCAAAAAGTTGATCAGAAAAGCCTTTACCTCTATCAAAACAATCATCAATTGATATATTACTTTTCCTTGAAATCCACAATTCATTTTTACTTTTATTACTCTCACACGAGATAAAGATGCAAACGCTTTTTGAAGACTCTGTCATTGTTCAAATGGAGAATTCTTTCCAACAATGTGAATGAGCATTAAGCTTGAAACTAAGGAATAAATCCAACTCTTCACGACTCCATTAATTCGATTTCAAACACTATACTTAGAGCTTACAATTTGTGAATCTGGTAAGTATTTATGTGGCTCGGTGAGAACACCGTTGATATAATCCTCTAAGTCATGAGCAGTGATCAAGGTCAACATTTATTTGCACCAGATCAAGAAGTTTCCACAATCTAATTTGATCACCATTGTAATATTGACAAAAGGTGCTTGTGTAGAGAGTTGTGAGAGACGTTGCATAAGCTAGTTTGCCTCACAAGTAGGTGTGGGAGTTGTTGTCACGAGTCATCATTGTAGGCTCTAATACCATTCTAGACTCAAAGCAATTCAGTAAGATCAAGAAGGAAGAAAGCAATAAAAAAACTGACAAAGAATGAGAGATAACTGAAAACAATGCAATATATTTTTACCGAGCGTATACCTTATATATACACACTTGCTCACACTTGCTTTCACACCCAATGGAGTTATAATTAACTGTCATGTCATAATTACACATCATAATACAAGCCTATCACTACATTACACATTTATATTTAATCACAACTCTCAATTGGTGTTTTCTGCCGCTTTTGACCCCGTTACACAAATGCCCGAGTTACATGATGCAATATTGTGTTCAAACAAAATGGATTCACTGTCCTGTTTAGATCAACCCCTGAGCCTATTGTTTGGTTTCTTAATTTGTATTAAAAGCAAAAATAATATTAAGATGAGACAAGTTCATATAACATTTGCTCTAAGAATTTGAAATTTATGACTATTTCTCCATCACTTAAATTATGTTTATGGCTCATCATTCTATCAGTTGTACAGCTGCAATTACAGGAATTTTTTCTCTCAACTTCTGTGTTAGTGCAACTCGAACTGTCATGACACCAGCAGCAGGTCCACTTAGCCGAACTTTGACGACATAGTCATTGATTTTTACTAGCTCAAGTATGCCTCCTCCAGTGCCTGAGAGATAAGGTCTAATTTCAGATAGAACCTGCAAAACAAAATAAACTTAAGAAATCATTCATCACAATATCGTATGATACTTTTATTTTTTACCAGCACAAATTTTCATATAATGCTTGACCTTTTTAAGCATCTTGTTATAATAATATATAACAAATATAATATTTACAATCAACTTTGATACCTTATTTCATAATATGTTTATATCGCTGTTCATCACTGTTCATAATTTTAATTTCCATAACATTCACATCGCCACATGCACTTATAAAATTTAGACACACTTGTGCCAAGTTACAAATGTGTATAATTTCCACACATGTATGTGAATATTCCAAACACCTGTGTAAAGTTTTTTACTTTATTCTTTCCACCAGTTATGAGACTCACGTTTTAAAAACAATCATAAATCATGAAGTTCATTTATCTCAACCACAATTGTGAAATTTCTTAAGTACACTCCAGCTGCATGACTTTACACTCTAGCTTGGCTTGTGTATTCATTTGTAAATTGCTTGACTATGGTAGAACTGTAGAAGGTAGAAGATTGGAAAACTAAATGTAACAAAACATGAAAGAATGATAAACTTGGCTTTCTGATATTTCTTGAACAATACTGAGAGCAGAACTACATATCTTGATGATTGGTTTTGGTGGTCTAACTCTCTTTAAATAAAGATACAACTCAAGTCTAAAGCCCTAAACTGTTACACATTTTCCAGCTCACAGGTTAGTCTGTTACAATCACAGCAACAGTTTTTCCTGACACAGGAAAGGGATATCATCCGTCATAACTAACTGGACTTCTATCCTGCACTGGTAGTGGTAGTTAAACTCCTAGCCACCCAACTCTACTTCAACCGAGACTTCTAAAAGTACGAAACAGTTGTAAAGAAGAACATGCATATTAGGGCAAGATGTGTGTTTATAGGTTCATACAGAGATATAATTAAGTAGATAAGTCAATTCATAATGGAACAAATGTATCTTGTCTAACCTATTCAGCAAAAAAAAACGTATCTTTTCTAACCTTTTCAACATTCTCCTCATTGAGCTCAAGACCAGTTTCAGAGTCTACGATTTGTTCAACTTCCATAATTTCTGGTATCTTATCTCGTAGTCGAGTTTCAATTCCCATCTTTAGTGTCATTCTTGAGCTTGGACATGATCCACAAGCTCCTTGAAGTTTCAATACCACAACAAGGCCATCTATCTCATGCAATGCCACATTTCCACCATCAGCCATCAACCCAGGTCGTACCTCATCCAAAACTTTCTCCACATTTTCTTCAGTTAATGGAAGAACACATCTAGGAGATACCAAGAACCCTTCAACATTTTCATCAACACAATCCAAATTAAATGAACATTACTACAAGTGATTTCTTTTACACCAGCAAACACACTATACCACAGCTATAAAATGATGGGAACTATATATTGTAGGGTCAACTAACAAATTTATCATAGAATTATTAATAAAGTTACAAAACTATTGTCTAACTTATCTAACTTTATTGAGTTACAAAAATACCACCAAAATACAATAGGTGAATAATCTACCATCCGTTTGATTGGTCATTAAAAACTGATAGAAAAAATAAGATGATTGATTCGTAAAATCAAAGAGAAATTACAAATTACAAATCTTCCACCAAACTATTACATGTGGCTTTTTTCGTTGGTATTTGATAGCCAATCAAACAAATGGTAGTTTTGTCCACTAATTGTACTTGAGTAATATTTTTATCACATAATAAAATTATTTTCTAAGTTTATAACTTTTTCAATAGCTTAGTCGTAAATTTGTTAGTTTACCTTATATTGTAAAATAAAACTCAAAGACATATTAAACAAAATTTGGAGTAGAATGAAATAATTACCTGCTTGATGTCTTGGGGCATTATTGGAGTTTGACCCAAGAAAGTATCTAATACAAAATTGGCCTCTGAGAAAAGAATTCTGTTTTGAAGAAAATCCATATGAAGCTAAAATGGGTTTCTGCTTAAATTTGTCCAGAGCATGCAATGAGTTAACATGATGATTACCTAATCGAAAAGTCCATTCATCACAAATTTGTAATGAATGTTAAATGACATGGCAAAATATCATTGGTAAGTACATTTGGGTCCAAAGAACTATATCCAATGATAAGGTGACACATCAGTTGTGTATATTACAAACTTATGATGTATAGTAGTGCTCTTACCAAATAGCAAAAGAAGGAATATCTTTTGATAGGAAGAATATGACGTATTACCTTCAATATAGATAAATGGGCTGATGAAAATCTTTGAAATGAAGTAGATGGATTACACAAAGTAGAAGAAGTTGTAGTTGCAGTTGATTTGAAAGCATGAGTTTGAGTGGAAAATGCACCCACCATTGAATATGAGATGGAAAACAATGCCTCAATAAACCAGAACAAATTTGGAGACTTCAAACTAAATCTGCAAAATTAATCCAAAAGTCATCATATGTGATACCCAAACAAGAGAAACTGACTACCAATTTACAACATAAAACATGTTAGAACTTTATTCTATGGATTACATAGTCAAATGATTAGAACAGAATGAGTTAAATTTAACATGTATATTTCTGTTCTGACTAGACCATGATGAGGCCCATGGCTCATCTCTTTTTAAAAGTTTTTCATTTAAACCATTAAGCTGACCCATTTAACATGTCCATTTTTGTAGTCACTAACTTAGAAGACAAAGTATTCATGACAAAAAAAGATAACACAAAATAAGACAAACAGCAATATAAGTTGTGTTTTTTTCTTTTTTGGATGGTTAACTTTTTACCTTTTGTGCATTGATCGGTGTTGAGAGAGGAAGAGTTCAAGCGAAAGTGGTGGAGAGGCTCATAGGTATTGTTGCTTTTAATTAAAAATGCACTGCCGTCGATAAAAATTAAAGGAAAAATGGTCATCCAAGACCCACTATTATGATAGATATCCCTAATTATGAAAAAATGAACATTAATAGTCTCATAAAAGGGGTCAATTTTACAGTAAATATCTCATTTTTCATAATAATAAGACTAAAAGTGCAAAATTCAATAATATTAAAGTGTTCATTTTTAAAAAAACAAGAGTTTTATGTACCACACAAAAATCAACTATTAGCTTTTTATCTACTATCATTTTTTTTCCTTCATATTTTTAACATTTACGCCCTATCCACCTTACCTGGACTGTAACCTATTATAACCAAGGTGTCTCAAGTGAAGTTTTCAATTCCTTAAGGCAAATGCCCAGAGTTCATCTGAATTGTACACCAACAAAATTGATCAACGCAATTGCTACCCTATCTTCATCAAAATCCCAAATCAAAGTATGTATTCATCATATTACAACAAATGTACTGTTATTATGATAGTTGCAGCGAAACATTCCAAATATGAAATTCAGAACCAACCAATTCACACCCACCAAACAAAGCTAATATGTCAAACTAATTAAAAAAACAAAATTAAATAACCAAATCTTCGAACTCTCTACCTCTGCCTCTCTTTCTGGTCAGTAAATGACCATCAGCGCATTCTCTTCTTTCCAAACACCAAAGAACAAGCAAAAGAAAGATAGACCAAGAAACCCAAAAACAAAACTGAAATAAAACTTACACTTAAATCGAGAGTTTGGCTATGAAAAATTCCCTGGCTGAGGACAAACTTTGGGTGGTTAGGATACAGAAAAGATAGAGAGACGATTTGGAGTTCCGAAGGTTCTCTTTGGGTGGTTAGGACGTGGGACTACTTATTTATTTATTTTAGAAAAATGCTTTTAATTAGCCATATATTAAATAATACAAAATAAATAAATAAATAAAAGAATGCAAGTACTACTCATTATTTTAATAGATTTTTAAAAAAACATAGTTTTTCAAAAATAAAATGGATAAAAAGGTAATAAAACAAAAAAAAATTAATGGATAAAAAAGCAATAAAACAAAAACTTTTATATAACTTATTTGTTATTGTTTGTTTCTTGTTATCGTTCATTATTTTTCTCTCTTTATGACGTGCAGAATAAATAATAAAACTTTTTTTTTATTTTTTTAATTGAATTACAAATTTTAGGTGTCAAGATGCACATGGTAACCACTAAGTTATTAGCAACGTTGGTAGACATAATGTATATGTGTGAATAATGTGTATGCATAAGAGAAACGATTAGGTTTGATGTCTATAAAATCTATGCATGGTCAAAACTAGAGATACTTGTTTTTGTTGATTTTATTTCCTTTTCACAAAGCTTGTTGTGTGAATTTTAAAGTCCAAATCATAGAGTTGTTTTCTATAAATCAATATTAATACAATTTATATTCTTGTTCTGATTTTTGCTACCTCAGAATTGGTATCAAAGCTAGAGTTTGAGCTGCAATTCAGATGACAACGTACGACAACTAAACCCTTGGAGATAGTTGTGATGAAGTAAAGAATTTGTGGGATGTGATGGTTGGCTTTGAAAGTATATTCGAGTAAAAGGTTGAAGAAGTATCGTGAGACCTTCAGTAATCATTCCTATATACCACCACCCAAATCCAAGCTCAGTTAAGCGAGATTCAAAGGCAGTTGAGACCACGAAGAAAAGAGGTCCTTCGTGATGAATCATTCTTACCTTTCAAACACTCTAGACCTCATTATACTCTTTGTTTCCTCGCAAGCACTTCGACTTTGATACTCGCTTCCACCCATGTTTGGATAAGTTATAAGGTTCTACTGTCTTCTCTAAGCTTGATCTTCATAGCAGATATCATCAAATTCGCATAAAAAAAGATATGAATGGAAGACAACTTTTAAAACTAAGGAAGGCTTGTATGAATGGCTTGTCATTCCATTCGGGTTATGAATGCTCCTAGCACCTTCATTAGGTTGATGCATCACATTTTAAAGCCTCTCAATAGTACTTGTGTGGTAGTGTATTTTGATGACATCCTAATCTATAGCAAGAACCCTAACGAGTATCTAGAGCATTTGTAGGATGTCATAGATATATCGAAAGAACACAAGCTTTTATCAACCTCTAAAAGTGTGAGTTTATGACCACCAGACTCCTTTTCTTGGGATATGTTATCGGCTCTGAGGGCATCTCAGTGGACACTAAGAAGATTGATGCCATCCAGTCATGACTTAACCCTACATATATACATGAAGTCAAGAGTTTTCATAACCTGGCAACATTTTATAGGAAATTCATAAGAAATTTTCAGTTCAATTATAGCACCTATAACAAACTATCTTAAGAAAGGATAGTTCATTTAGGGTAAGGAGCAAGAAGACATTTTCCAACTCATCAAGGGAAAATTGTACATAGTTTAGTTCTATCTCTGCCAGATTTTGACAAAGTATTTGTAGTTGAAACATATGCATCCATGATGGATATTGGAGTAGTGCTATCTCAGGGCGGCAAGCCTATTAATTTCTTCGATGAGAAACTCAATGAAACATGCCAAAACTTGTCCACTTATGAAGAATAGTTCTATGTTGTCATTCGAGCCCTCAAACACTTGGAGTATTATCCCATTTCAAAGGAACTTATTCTTCACAGTGATAACTCAACACTCAAATGGATTCACTCCTATAAAGACATCTCAAGAGCCCATACTAGGTGAGTCATCAATCTACAAAGGTTTACTTATGTGTTTAAACACAGGGATGGACATCTAAACAAGGTAATTGATGCACTTAACAAGAGGCATACCTTGTTGACTACCCTTCAAATTGAGATTACTAATTTTGACACCCCCTTTGAGTTGTATGCAACAAATGAGAATTTTTCCACTATCTGGAACTAATGAAATAATCATGAACCTATGTATGGTTTCCATTTTCAAGAAGGGTATCTTTTTAAAGACAACAAATTGTGCATTCCAAAAATCACCTTAAGGGAATACTTGGTTCAGGAACTTCATGTTAGGAGACTTAATGGTCATGCTAGTAAGGGCAAAACATATTTTTGGCTAAGGGGATATATTATTGGCCTCATTACGAAAGGATGTAACCATGTTTGTGCAAAAATGTCTATCTGCCAAAAAGCTGAGGGAGGTAGCCAAAACACTGGCCTTTAATTTTCCTCTGCTAGTTCCTGTAACCATTTCGGAAGATCCTAGCATGGATTTTATCCTCAGGTTACTAGTCAGAAAAGAAGAGTAGATTTCGTCCTTATGGTAATGGACAGGTTTTCAAAAATGTCTCACCTGATTCCATGCAAAAATATCCATGATGCTAGCAACATAGAAACTATCTTCTTTCGAGACATTGTCAAGTTACATGGAATTCCTAAAACCATCACTTCTGATTGTGATGTGAATTTTATAAGCCATATTTGAAAAGAGTTGTGGCATAGGTTTGATACCACCTTGAACTTCAATAATGCCTATCATTCCCAAATTGATGAGCAAAGAGAAGTGCTCAACATAACCATAGGCAACATGCTTTGATGCTTGACTCATGAAAGACCTTGAGAGTGAGATATTTTATCTTCCACGGGTTAAGTTTTTTTCTCAATAGTATCACAAACCATACCATAAACCACTCATTCTTCTCAATTGTCTACACCAAAGTGTTCAACTTTATTTTCGTTTTTCAAGCTATACCTAACCTAAAAGAGTAAAGCTACTGACGTGCATGTGATCTAATAATTATGCTCAATTCCACCAAGAAGTTCGAGTGCACATCTAAAAAATGAATGCACAATACAAAACACACGCATATCAGCATCTTAAGCTTGCACATTTCCAAATTTGTGAGCTAGTCATGGTTCACATCAATAAACACTGGTTGTCACAAGACACATGCCTAAAGCTTCAGCTCAAGAACTATGCCCCTTTCTAAAATTCTTAAGAAAATCAACGACAACGCTTAAGCGAATAACGTAACATATCTTCATAAGTACTACCTCACAGATGCAACTAATGTGATCAATTTGAATTTGAGGACGAATTATGCTAAAGATGAAGACTATGATGTAGAGAATGAACAATAAAACAATTGATTTTTCTTTTATTTTTTTTATAAACGAATAACAAATTTTGGGCACTACAATGCACATGGGTGGGCACATGGTGGCCGTTAGGATGTTAGCAATGTTGGTGCACATGGTGTGTGTATGTGTGTGAATGGTATGTGTGCACATAGAGAACAATTAGGCTAAACACCTGTAAAACACTTGTATGACCAAAACTAAAGACATACTTACTTTTGATGAGTTTGTTTCTTTTTCATAGAGCTTATTCTATCAATTTTAGAGTCTAAACTATATAGTTGTTCTCTATAAATCAATACTACTACAATTTTTGTTCTTGTTCCGATTTTTACTACGTCACTTTATTTTCACACAAGTGTCATGTATCGGTTGAAAATTCTATAATATTTATAATCATTATAAATCTGTGTTGAATTTTCACGTGATATTTAAAATTATATATCATGAATGGTTTTAAACATATAAGATTATAAATAATTTATTAAATAAAAATTTAAAAATACATTAATTTTTAATATTAATGTTTACTTAATTTAAGATTACAATATTGTAAAAACATATTTTTGTATTTCTATAAGAATAATACATGAGTACATAAAATAATTAAACTTTAATATTATTGATAAAGTTATAATTAATAAATATTAGTTGTAAAAATAATAATTTATATGTTGTTAAATAATATAAAAAATATCAACAATTGTTGACTAAATCAACATATTTAAGTCCCTTGACATCTTCATTTTTCCTCTATGTAAAACAAAAACAAAAACAATGCAAAAAGAGTCTCGCGTCTCTTTTATCTTTTATTTATATATGTCTTTTTTTAAGTATATGTTTATTTTTTTCTAGATAAACATTAGAATCTTTATACAATTTAAAACCTTTTATTTTTTTTACAAAGAATTTCTAAAAAATATCAATTCTATGTTAAAAATAAAGTTACAATTTCTCATTAGAATAAGTTACACAAAATTTTGAATTTTACATTTTAATTTATTAGTTGAATTATTTTTAACTTATTAATTATATTATATAAAAAACTTTTAACATCTATAATCAATTCTTATAAATATAAATAGATGAAATATAGATTCCTCAAAGATATAATTCATGTTAGATTACGAAATTTTTAAGTATAACTTGTGTTATTTTTATCTTTCCACTTATCAACAAGTATCACATTTTAAAATAAGAGTCTTTCTAATTTACAAATTTTATAACATACTTCTATTGATTTTAAAGTATTTGATAAATTTTTAATAATTTTAATTCTCAACTTTATTTAAAATAAAATTGGTTACTTATATAACATATTATTTTTTGACTAAAGAATAACTTATCCAAAAATGGTTTAATAACAAATTATATCTTTAATATTTACTAATAATGTATATAATACCTTAAATCTTTCACATATAAAATTTATACCCTTAATATCTGAGGTAATGTTATTAAGATAGTTTTCATTAGTTTAATTTAACAGCTCAAAAATAAAATGTGTTTTTCTTCGTATTTTTACCCACAAACCAATGTTTTTTTCCTACCTAAGAGGATATTATGACACACGAGCGGTAAAACCATCAAAAGAACCTACATTTATTCTCATATCTCTACACCCAAAAATGGAGTAACCAAATTAAATTGAATATTAAATCAGTTTCAAATAAATTTCTTAGTTGAAGGTATACCACATAATTGAAGCATGAGTAGAATCTTACACCAGATTTTGCAGTTGTCCAAGATGTTCTCAAAGGAGATATGTATAAAGTAGCATTATATGTTTCTCTCCATTTCTTCTTCTTGTTGGCGGCGAAATATAAGAAATATTGGTTTGGTAGCAAAAATACGAAGAAGACATGTTCTATTTAAATTGTTAAATTAAATTAACAGAAACTTATCGTAATAACATTATCTCTCACATTAGGGTATAAACTTCACATCAAAAGGTTGGGGGAATCATATGCAATACTAGTAAACATTATAAGTATAATTTATAATTATATCCTAAAAAACTTTCCAAAATATTTTGTTAAATCTTGTATACGTTTGTCAAATAGATTGTTAAGCATAGAGATATGATCATCGTTGTTTAGATTAAGTTATTTGTATCGTTTAATTTATTAAATTATACATGTTGTTATTTATTTCCTTAAATATATTAAAAGTTGACGATTAAGAATAAAATATATTATTTTAATAATTTTTTTTATTAAAATATTATTATTTTTTATAAGTTATTACAACACGTTAAAATACGAGTTTTAATCAAGGCAAAAATGAAATTTAATGTGAAATTGTTTAGTAAAATCAACAATAATAATATTCAATCAAAATGTTATTTAAATATATATTTTAAATTTTAACAATAATTAATAAAATATTAAAATAAAATAGTAACAATTAACAATATTAAAACAAATAATTTACAATTTTTTTAATATTAATTGTCACTTTAATATTATTAAATATTCATCTTTTAATCACATTCAAATAGAAAAATAATAAAACTTTATTAAAAATTCATTAAAACAATATAATATGTTTTCAATTGATCTATTTTTCATAATTAATAAACTAATTGACACTATTTCTATTATAAATGATTAAACAACACAAATATCATAATCTAATTTTTTTTATGATATTTGTCTTTATTTTATAAGCTAGATTTATGGCATATGGGTAATTCATGTGCATAATTTGTATTATATAATATTTGTTTGGGTTGAACACGTAAAGTTAAAGTTAAATACTATTATACCAAGATGTCGTATTATTTTTGATCTATTTAAATAATGATTGTGTTTTTTATATTATGATAAAAAATTATGTTTAGTTGATCGTTGGTATCGTGACAAAAATTATTATTTTATTTAGATTATCATTTATAAAAAAAATATAAAAAACATTTTCACAATAAAATGGCAATTTTTTTATTCATGAAAGTTGTCACTTTTTTGGTTTGTTTTAATCGATTAAATTATTTTATAAATTTATAAAAAATACTATCAAATTATTATATTTATTTCTTTCATACTATCAAGTTAATTTTTGTCTTAGTTATATCATCAAATTATTACAATTATTTCATTTATATAATTTTGTTAGTATTAGATTTAAAACAATTCATATAATTAATTGGTATATTTGGAACAACTTGTTTTAAATCTAACAAATAATTATCATACCTATAATGTTGTTATATGGAGACTAATAGAATAATATAAATAAAAAATATATAATAATTCGATAATATTTTTATATATTTACTCTTAAAATAATATTACGGTAGATTTTTTCTTATTAGCGTGTTATATATGGTTCAATCTTTGCAAAAATCTGCGCCTATATTTGTATTATTATTTAAAAAATATATATAATAAATATAGAATAAAAATAAAACAATATTTTAGTAAATTCAATAATGTTATCTTATGATATCGCTTTGATATATTTATTAAATTAGTAAGTTTGTGATTCTATTACAAGTTAATTAGTAATAATGATGATACGTAAAAAAGTGATGTTTTTACTTTTATTATCATTTAGAAAGAAAATATATAAATAAATAAAAAATAAAAATATATTTTCAAAACGAAATGGCAAAAAATTAAAAAAACTTGTAAAAAAGAGAAGAATAAAATAAAAAGAGACTAAAGTTAGTTTTTATATATAAAAAATAAAAACATGTTAATTAAGATTTTTTAAAAAATAATCGCCCTACTTATAGTACAAGTTTTATTAATAAAATGGTAGAAGGAGCTAATCAACAACTCAAAATTGTTAGATCCCCAATTCTCTATTATTTTTTAAGAAGAGACGCAGATTCTATAAAAAAAAATTGTCATATTAGAGAAAAAATAGTTAATTAAAGATAAATAATATTTTTTAATATTTTTTTTATTAAAATATGATAAAATTATTATTAAAGATAAAATTAAAATTTAGTATGATATAAATAATCAATTATAATAATATTATAACAACAAATTATTTAAATATATATATTTTTATTTAAAAAAAATAAAAAATAAATGTAATAATTAAATGTTAAATAAATATTGTGGGGAGAAAATTTCATAATCATTATCATTTTATTATTATTAAGGAATCAAATTTTAATTACATTGTAATTATTTTATAAGAAAATTTTAAAAATAAAATTATTTATTTTTAATAGAGATATTAGTTTTTTTAATTTTAAGAATAAATTTATAATTAATTTTTTCTCTTTTTAAATTATGCCGGATATTATTTATTATTTTATTAATTCTATTTAGATAAGTGATTATTTAGAAAAAGGTCTACATTTAATTCAATTAACATATAAGTGGATTAAATATCATATGCTATAATTATTTTTTATTTTATTACCTCAATTAATAATTGGTAACTTTTATCATTCTTTTAACCCAATTTATCAGAGCCTAATACCCTTTTTAACTTTTTAAAGAATGGTTTCTCTAATTAATTAGAGTTGAAAAAAATTAACTTTTTTTAATTTTTAGAAATTTATTTTCAGGATAACATTATTAATACAACATTGTACACTTTCATAATTTACAAAAATATTTTTATCATGTTTTAATAAAATCATTAAAATTATATTATTTTTTAATATTTATTTTTTTAAAGATAGAAAATTAATGGATTTTATTTTTTAAGAAATTATAGTAAGAAGGATGAAAAGGTTATTAATAGTTAGGATACAGCATAAACATGTGAGGAATCATTACAGAGTGCCTCTGAACCTTTGAAGTACGAATCCCGTAAAAGAAAAATACATCCGTACGTAACCTATAATTTTTCTTCAGACAAACTCAACGGTCAACGTTGTGGAATTAACTTTAAAAAAACGTCTTTATAATTTTACCGAAAATTAACACCAGTTTTGATAATTTTCCTTACAAAAAAAAAATATATATATATATATATATTCTTGTCGCGATGCGAATTAATTATTAAAATCCTCAATTGACTACAGTGGTTGTGGATTTATTTGATGTCTCCTTTCCTTTACGGCTCGTTCCAACGTACCTTAGTTTCAACTTTCAACAATTTCCCCAAAATTTCTCTGAGTTAGGGTTTCATATTGGGATTTGAGAAAAAAGAAAGAAAGAAAGTGGGGATTTCAACCGAGTCGTGATTGCACCAAAGGAGAGGGAGATTTCTTCAGTGCCTTCCGCCTTGTGGCTTTCCATTCGAATCGTGGTATAAAATTGAAACTCGTCTCTCCTTTTTATAATTTTCTCATAGGTTCTTATATATTAATATCAGTTAGGATGCACATGCACATAAATTTATTGCTATTCTTTTGGTATTAAATATGATTTATGTTAAGGAAACCACAATTGAGCTCCAGTGTCATTACCGTTGTTAATAGGAGACAATCCTAGATAGTTCTATTCAGAGATGGTGGTTCTGTCACACGTTTGATTCTAACATTTGGCTACTGAATTGTTAGAAAATATAAGGAACTTAAATAAATTGCACTAAAGATCAAACTTAAATAGCATTGGCTGTGCTTGGGCTGATTAATATCAACGTGTGCAATTATAGGTGTAATTCTAACAGACGACTCAGACCAGCTTGTTCTTGATAAGTTGTAATGGCTGTGCTTCTGGAGGACATCGTGCAGTCCTTGGAGATATGGTTGAAGCTTATCAAGAAGCCCCAGGCATATGTCGACCCATCTCTTGACCCTGTTCTGCTTGTGCCTGGTATAGCTGGCTCAATCTTGAAGGCTGTTGATGATGAGAATGGTAACGAGGAGCGAGTTTGGGTTCGAATTTTTAGTGCTGATTACAAGTTCAGGACTAAGCTTTGGTCTCGGTTTGATCCTAAAACAGGTTTTTTCATAGAAATTTTTTATTTTTTATGAATTCAATTAGTTGATTCTTCTTTTGAGAAAAAGGTAACTATTTGTTGAAGGATATACAAATTTACAAATGGTAGCATATCATCTTAATTTGTATTTATTTAATTTAGTAATATAAATATTCCAATTGTGTCTTCAAATGCCACGGTCACATTTATGCATATTTTGTAAGTTTCTTTTCTGAAGTAACTTTTGATTTACAATTGAAAAATCCTTATGTGAAACAGGCACAACTTTGACTTTGGATTCAAAAACAAGTATAGTGGTTCCTGAAGACAGATATGGACTTTATGCGATTGATGTCTTGGACCCTGATATGGTACACAACTTACACATTTCTCAGATCTCAATTTGAGAATTAATCTTTTATTTTTGTTTAGTCCTTTTCATGCTTGTCTTTTGGTTCAAATTGTGGAATGTCTAGGCGATAAAGGATAGCCAATTAATTTCTTGAACAAACTATCAACCGTAGTCAGTACTTTTTGAGGATAAGTAACAGATATATTACAAAATACTTTGGTAACAGTAATTTAAAGAAATTTTTAAAGGACTGGTATTGGTACCAGTTCAATAATTGAAACTAGTAATACATGTAAATTATCTCTCCTTTTGAACTCCTTGCTCAGTGCAGGACCTATATATCATTTGTTTGTAAATGAATATCAATCTTCACATTTGTATCTTGCTAAAATATGTCTATTTGGGTGGGACCAACCGTTTGGATTACTGGGTATTGTGGATGGAGAGTAGTAGAATTTTTTATGATAACCTAATATTATGTAAATTATTTATGGGATAAAATTTTAGTTTTTGGCTTCATGGGCATTAGCTTCTAAATTTAATTCAGTTTCTAAATAGTTACATGATTATTCTCAAGTTCATTATTAGTTTCAACTGGAGAGCTTATATCCTCACTATGGATGTGGACTTTTATATCAGATAGTAGCTTGGTGTTTTCTTTTTAAGTGGATTGATGGTCCACTGTTTGTACTTTGTGCTTATTTATCAATATAACATGATGTTTCTTATCAAACTGTATCTTTTAAGTTATAAATTATTGAAAATAGTCATATTCTTTTTGTGTATGATTCAGGAACAGTCATATTTTATGCACATGCCAATGTTATAAGTCTGTAGAAAGTTAAGCACCCTTGAATTTACGAAATACTCTGCAACTATCTTGTCCATCCAAATAGTTATCTTCTATAGCTACCATGCAAATGAGGTACGGTACATAAACAAATGTGTCGGTCACTAGGGGTTAATAAACTTGTGTTGCAAAGAAAAGTTGGATTCCAAGTAAGAAAAAAAGAAGTTGATAGTATGTCTGAAAAAAAGCTGAATTGGGCTGAGAAAAGGGCCTACTATGTTGGACTATCAAAAATTTAAAGTTGCAGTTAGGATTTAGGAAGTCAACTTGGTTAGAAGTGATTATTCAAATGGCCTGAAACGCATAGCTGAGAAGTGACCAGAAGAAAGTCTCCAAGGTAATATAAATGTATTATTATGGGTGGGCTCAAGAGAAATGATGTAACATCAAACGAAGGTAAATGAAGGAAAACAATTGAGTTAGCTTGAAAGTTCCTGAAGTGGGGCCTGATGTAGATGAACAGGTAAATTGTTGGACTGACCCTTGGGCGGATCCCCAAGTCTTTGATAGTACTGTAATAATAGAGAAAAACAAGAGTCAGATTGGTTGTAAAGATCCTGGATGGTCAGAGAAGACCAAAAATAAAAAGACTAAGGTTTGGTTTGCTTTTTAGAGCAATGGAATCAATCAACTAATGTCACGAGTGTTTTTTAAATCAGTCCTAGATTAAGCTCACAAGTCCTTTAGGTGTCATTTAAGATGGGTTCATTTGAGTTCATAATATTATGAAGTATATGCACTTAATGATGTTTCACGGTTAATGCAATGCAATTGTTATGGATTGATATATTATAAAATAGTATTTCTATGATTTTCCAGACTAGTTTGATACATATTTATAGTTAAAGAAAATGATAAAACATGGTAAACTAATAATTACAAAAATAAAAGTCCCCTAATTTTATCCCTGATTTAAGCACAATTAATTCCTAAATATCAACAGAATGAACAATCAATTAGTATCAAATGCCATTAAGTTAGGATTGATTTGAGATTTCAACACTACTCAAGTTGGATCGTATATATTGATCATATTCAACTTATAAATGAAATCATTGAAGTTTTGTCGAGCAAATCTTTTGGCTAAGGTATATGCAATTTGTTCTTTGGTTGGAACATAAACTATACACATAGTTTCATCTTCAACTTTTTCTTTGATGATGTATTTATCCACTTCTAATTGTTTAGTTTTGTCACGTTGGATTTGATTAAGGAAAATATTGATGGCTACCTTGTTATCACAGTAAAGTTTGATTGAAGACCTTACTAGAACATGTAAGAGTTTTCTTAGCTATAGTGTTTCACAAATTCCTTGTGCAACTGCCTTAAATTTAGCTTTAGCGTTGCTTCTAACCACCACATTTTATTTCTTATTTTTCCAAGTTACTAAATTCACAAATACAAAGGTACAATATTCGATAGTGGATTTTTTATCTTCTGTCGACCCAACCCAGTTAGTGTTGGTAAAGACTTCTACCCTATTGATAGATATATCACCTTTCCTAATCTTTGATACCTATATCTATCTTCTGGCTCTCCCAACTTCTGATTTCTTTCTAGCCATGACTAAAGTCTTAGTGAGAAGATCAAGGACATACTTTTGTTGAGAGAGACTAATTCCTCTCCTTGATCTTGTAACATCTATTCCTAAAAGTATCGCATTTGTCCCATATCCTTAACTTTAAATTCTATAGTCTAGGTTTTCTTTAGTGTCACTCTCTTTCACATTGTCCTCAATTAAGATTATATCATCATCATAGACCATCATGATTGTTTTTCTCCCATCTTTAGTGCGTCGGAAAAATATTGTATGATCTGATTATTGTTGTTGATATCTTTGTCTTCTCATCACCTTTGCAAAGCTATCAAACCATGCTTTAGATGATTATTTCAATTTACACACCACATTTTGACCATTGTTGCATAACTATGATGGCATGGGTTTGTATAAATTTTTTAATTCTCCATTTAGAAAGGTATTTTTAATGTCTAGTAGTTGAAGAGGCAATCCAAATTTGTAGTTAGTGACGAAAATTCGTATTGTATTATATTAGCGACAAG
Source organism: Hippophae tibetana (assembly GCA_037013495.1). Classification (NCBI taxonomy): domain Eukaryota; kingdom Viridiplantae; phylum Streptophyta; class Magnoliopsida; order Rosales; family Elaeagnaceae; genus Hippophae; species Hippophae tibetana. The sequence goes on along the minus strand of CM072801.1, from coordinate 132,773,738 downwards.
TGCAAAGGTTTCAGTGTAATCATTCTCATAGTTTTGTGTAAAATCTTTTGCAACCAGATGGGTTTTATACCGTTCTATTTTTCCATTAGCCTTGTACTTTATTGTGAGATCTATTTCACTAGTATATTTCCATTTGATAACTCTGTCACATCTAAAGTTCCATTTTTTTTCTAGTGTTATTATTTATTCCATAATTTCTCTCCATTTTTGGAATTTTTAAGGTCTCATGGATATTCCTTGGAATCTCTGTTCTATCAAGGCTAGTGGTAAAAACATGAAATCTAGGGGACATAGTATTAGGTAGAGCATTGCCAAACTCTTTTCCAAAATAGATTTGAAAAAATTGGACTATTTCGCTTTGGTAGAGTGCCTGGTCCCCCAACAATTCACTTTGACTCATAGCAAGGGAGGGGATTACGAATTTCTTCAGGCTAGACGTAGATGCCTCCTTATGAAAATCAAGATTCATATGCAAGATTTCGGGGTTATATGAAACAAATCTAGAGATGGAGTTGGTTTTCTTAGTGCAATTGGTAACCCAGAAGATTCAAGTGACTTGGAATTATCTAGTCTTGACTCTTGAGATAGACTCGTGGATAGTCAAATCTACCATCGATTCTGACTCTCTTGGTGCTTCAAGTGTAAAGTTCTCTACACTCTTTAATTTTTACTTCTGTGAATAAACAATTGTTTCTTGATTATTTGGTTTTGCCACATCTCCTTTTGTGTTTAAGTTTTCCCCTGTAGATAGTAGAATAGAACAAGGTGGTGTAATAGGCTCATTTTTAGGCGCAATATGATTGGTGGACTTAGGTGGTTTAGGTGACTTTGGAAGAATAAAGTTTATCCAAGTAAAATATTGTTGGCCAAATGAGCTATCTTTTTTAAAATTCTTCCTCTGAAGAGATGGCGTTTGGTGGTAAGGAATGTTTTCAAGGAATGCGACATTGAGGCTAAAGCTTGTTTTTTTGTGTGTGAATGGATCATAACATTTGTAACCGGTTTGAGTATGAGAGTAACCGATAAATACGCATGAATATGTACAAAAGTAGCATAACTAAACACTTTAAGAGATAGTTTGGATTGAAGGTGGGACATTGGAAGGTTTTTTTTTTTTTTTTTAGTTTTTGAACAAAAAGCTCGACTGAGCATTCAATTGATGAGGTAAGTTGAGGTTATAATGGTATCTCCCCAAAATTGTAAGGCATGTTCATAGTGAATATGAATACTCGGGTTACTTCAAGAAGATGTATATTTCTCCGTTGAATAGCCCTATCTTTTTGGGGAGTCTGAACATAATAACTTTAGTGCAGTATCCTGTGTTTTTGAGGATAGTTTCCCAAGAAATTGTTGGAATATTCTATCCTATTATCAATCTGAAGGATTTGAACTTGTGTTTGGAGTTGAGTTTTAATCATTAAATGGAAATTAATAAAAACATTAGAAACCTCTGTTTTTTCTTTTAACAAATAAACCCAACAAACTTGAGCATGATCATCAATAAATATGACAAACCACTTGGTGTAAGTATTGTTAGGGACATAGCCCATACGTCACTATAGATTAATGTAAAGGGTTTGGATGGTTTTATTGAACTTTGGAAAAGGAAACACGTTGATGTTTTGCAAATCTACAAATTTCACATTGAAAAGAGATTGTTTTTTATTCGAAAAATAGATGGGAATAAATGTTTAGGTATTGAAAATTAGGATAATCCATTCTATAATAGCCATAACAAGATTTTAATATCCAACAAAGAGATGCAAAATCACAAATTTTAATTTGGCGACATTCACTCACATTGATTTTATTTGAAGTAGTAAAGTCTTTCACTCTCTTTAGAACTGTTACTTGTTGTCCCTGATGATAGGTCCTAAAAGACACCATGAGAAGAAAGAAATTTAGCAGAGCAATGTGAGCTTTCTGAAAACTGACTAATAGATATCAGACTACAAGACAAATTTGGGACATGAATGACATATTTGAGGACAATAGAGTTAGAAATTTGGATACTCTACTTTTGCGCAACGTTTCAGAGGGATTGAACTGCTATCCTAATTTGAAGATTATCAGTACACGATGAGTAAGAGGTAAATAAATGATATGTATTAGTTATATGATCTGATGCACCAGTGTCGATAGGTTGTGGCTTGCGAGGTTGTGGCTAGGGCATTCAAATAATTACTTTTGTATGCCAATGAAGTTAAGGAAACACAAGTGGATGGATTGGTATAATGGATACTAGGGTAGAGTTTGTAGAGCTGTTCAACTCTTTTAGATTAAAGACTCCCTTTGAACTTAAACCATGGTGAATTCTCTAGGATTTAGTTGAAACTTGATAACCTTATGTCCTATTTTGTCTCAGTTTTCAATTTTTCGGTTCTCCATGAATTTTCCAACACGTGTCTTTTGTATGTTCGGTCTAATGCTAATGATTGCAAAAACTTATTTTTCACGTACTTTGGTTCCATAGAGCGTATGAGTTAAATTTGTTGAGGGTCTATAAAATCCACTTGGCCCAATTCTTTCATGGATTAAGTTTGGTGAGGGTCCATGACAAAGCCCAACATAGTTATTATTAGGCCCAATACCACTTAATAGCTTAGTCCCTTCGAGTAAGTTTCTTGGGACTTCCAATCATGAGAGGAGACCCTCCACTAAATTGGACATAGTTATCATTGGGCTTGGCTTGTAAATTTTAATTAGGGCTTGTTTTCACTGCAGCTGGGCTTGTAAATTTAATTAGGGCTTGCAAATTTGTTTTCACTGCAGCTGAGCTTGTAAATTTAATTTGGGCTTGGATTGAAAAATTAAGAGAAACATTTTAATCTTTAATAACTTTAATTATGGGCAGTTTTATGTTCAATATTATCAGGTAAAATTCACTTAAAACAAAATATATCATAGAAAAATAAAAATAAAAATTTAGATTTTAATTGTTTATATTTTGTATTTCATGTTTTAACTATTTTAATGCATGATATATATATATATATATATATAGCATTATTATATATGAATAATATATTTAGACACAAACCTAAAAAATTCTAAGTATATATTTAATAACCCTGTTCAAGCATCCATGGCCATAAGTTGGACACTTTATATCTGTGTTCAAGTGTCTTAAAATTCTAATTTTAGCAAATCTAACACCTAGACACATACCCGTATCCAACACCTGCATCCGAGTCCGAGTAATATAGCATTCAACGGTAGCAATCTAGGTTATCAAGAACCTTGCTTTGATATAGTATATAATTCCAATGTACTGATATAATATGAAATTGCATTTCTGATGATTTTACAGTCTAGTTTGATTTATATTTGTATTTAAAGAAAATGATAAAATATGGAAAATTAATAATTACAAAAATAAAAATCCCCTAATTTAATTCCCGATTTAAGTACAATTAAATTCTTAATTTTAGACACAGTCAATTAGAATCAAATTCCATTAAGGATTTGACATGGGATTTCAACAAAAGCCTATCTAAATATAAATACTATATCAGTGAATGAAATAAGAGTTGAACCTTTTCAAGCAACAATTTCTTTCTTTCTTGGTTCTTTTTTGTTGCAAAGTAGTCAATGGTTGTTTCCTAAGATAACTAGTGTGATAGAATCCTATTTGTGTGATCTAAGTTGGCTATCCTTTTTTTAATTTTAAAAAATTCCATAGAAGAAATATTATACTGAAGTAATGGTTATCATACATTTCCATTATTGTTCAAGTTTGTGATATATCAAATTCACCCCACCTCATGCAGGTTATTGGGCGCAGTTGCGTCTATTACTTCCATGATATGATTGTTGAGATGATTAAGTGGGGATTCGAAGAGGGGAAAACATTATTTGGTTTTGGGTATGATTTCCGCCAAAGCAACAGGTATATATGCTAAACCGTGGATAATCAAGTAGAAGTGTAGGGCAGCTCATAAAAATTGGTTTTCTTTGGATCCAAGGGAAAGTAAAACACAATAAACAACAATTTTGCAACCAAATATTCCAACAAAATATATATTTTCATTATCTTCTATTTCCTTATTTTTAAGTCCATATTTGATAACAATTATAATTCATGATTTTTGATTTTTGATTAAATAATTGATTTTGTGATTTTTGATGTTCTTGTAAAAATAATCACCAATGTGGTTGAAACAATTTCTATTTGTAAATTTCAAGAATAAAAATAAAAAATGACCTACAAGTTTTGATAATGATTTATTTTTTTGATTTTTTTTTCAAAAATTTAAAAAATATAAAATTTTGGTTTTATTTAAAAGTTTTTAAGTTTTTAATATTTTTTCCCAATATATATACATATAAAAGTCATAAGATTTCATTTACTCTCTTGGAAAAAATGTTCAGTGAAAACGAAAAAAAATCAAAAATTAGAAATATGATTTAAAAAAATCTTCTTTTTAAAGATTTACATTTTGATAGTGATTTCTTAAAAATATAAAAATTGAAATAAAAAATCGTTATAAAACATATTTGATTAAAAATTCACTTGAAAAAAAAATCAAAAATCAAGAATCAAATTGTTATCTAACACACCCTAAGTTAATTGGAAATGGGAAGTCAGATTTGTTGTCTACCTTATAGCTGAAAAAGAATAGACTTCCCTCATTATTGTCGACACTGGAATTGGTCTTAGGAATAAATGCAGAATTGATCTCTGTTCTTGGAAATCCTATAAATTTCATTCATTGTTAAAATACTTCATACAAATTAATTACTGAACTGTAAACTTATGCACAAATTTGACGTTTACATCATCCAATTGAGTCCCTGAACTATCAATTTGTGCCCAAATTTGACCAATAGAGTAATGTTAGTCAGCCACAGCCTGTAGTGACTAGGTTTGGAAACAAATTGATAAAGGGGCATAGCTGAATGAAATATTTTAAGAAAGATGAAATTGGATGAAACATTTTAAGAGGGTCTACGTTGGTTGAGATTTGATTGTACAACTATTTATGCATTTAATTTGGTTCTAGTTTGATGTTTATACATTATATATTTCAGGTTGCAGGAGACATTGGACCAATTGGCTGCAAAACTAGAGTCAGTGTATATTGCTGCCGGGAAGAAAAAGATAAACATTATTAGTCATTCTATGGGGGGCTTACTTGTGAAATGTTTCATGTCCTTGCACAGCGATGTAAAGTTTCCGAATAAACTTCTTTGATACTTTTTCTTTCTCTCTTCTTCTGTTGCTTTCTATTTTCCATTTTCAAATTGTGGATTTTATTGGCATTTTTGTGTGTGTATCACTTCTTAGGATAGGTTTCCAAATAAAGTTAATAATCATTCTTTTTCATAGGTTTTTGAGAAGTATGTGAAAAACTGGATTGCTATTGCTGCACCATTCCAAGGTAATAATATTACATAATTTAGTAAAATATTGCACCAACAATGAATTAGTTTTTGAGGATTTATTTTATAAAATATTTTTTATAAATTGGGTTTCCTTGACCTGTTTGTGTTTTATTTTTTTCCATCTATATAGCTAGGTTGTGTGGGATTGTTTAAAGACTATAACAACAATAACATAATATCTGAAGTGCTTCCATTAAAAAGGGCCAGAAGCACACGTTATTTTAGAAAGTTTTGTTTAATTTAAATTGTCTTTGCTAACTTTTGCACCTGTTCATTGTTCGGCAGGTGCCCCAGGATATGTTGCATCTACTTTTTTGAATGGCATGTCATTTGTAGATGGGTGGGAACAGAATTTTTTCGTATCAAAATGGCACATGCATCAGCTGGTATGAATATGCTTCATTATTTGAAAGTAATTGTTAGTTTGAATTTTGTATTTCAGTAAAGTATAGATACTTGTTGAATTTATGAATATGCTGCATCATTAAAATAGTTTATCTGTGAAATTTGTTAAATGGAATCAGAAGCCTTTTTGTGGCTTAAAATCTCGTGCTTTATGTTGTGCTTTTTCATTTAAACTTTTCTAATTTTGTTTTAGAATTTTCATAGAGAAAAGAGGTTAACTTTAACTGGATCAACAAGGTTATTAGACACAAGAAGAGTTGTTGAGGAGTTAAGGATCTTTATGCTTGATTCCTTGATTCAAGTGGTGTGGGAAGACTAAGAATAGCGGGATTTTTGTAATTGGGAGGCTTGCTTTATATAGGACTGCAATTTGTTAATTTGACTCTGTTGAGACATTGATCTTTATTCTCATTGGCGAGTTTTTTATGGATTGTTGTTGGGGAGGAAGACATCTTGTCGTTTAGCAAGTGGATAACGTTATTGTTGTACTGTGAGTTTCCAGTTTTACTAAAGAACTACTTATTTTCTATATTAAAAAAGACAGACTCAGTGGCATAAATTAGAATTTAATTAATTCTAATAAAGCATATTGGTTAGAAAGGCCTTTTGTGGGTGGTATTGGAGGAAGAAATAAGGGAAGTTGTGTTTTACTGTGTGGCCTTAAACTGCCATGTCAGGAGTGTTCAATTTTTCTTTATTTCAGAGATGCTGGAAGATAGCCATATATGAATTGTCATAGGATAATATGATATTGAGATTTTAAATTTGGCTAGTACTACACACGGGTTCCTTTTTCTTTTTTCTTTTTGGTTTTTGTTTTGAGGAAAAGAGCCCTGTTCTATATTACCTTTAGGTAATGGCAAGTAGATTGATTTGAGGTTTTGCACAAAACAATTTCACTATAAAATTAATGTGCCTTTTAAGGAAGAATTTTTTATTTTTTGGTGTTGATACTGAGTGTGATAAATCACTAGTTAGTGCATCTAATGAACAAAAAGTTGTTAGTTGTTTCAGCGTCTACAGTTTTTAGTCCAAGTGGTCATAACCTCACTTGTGACATTCACTTTAATTCCCTATGATTGTTAAATCCGTACACATAGATCCAAATTGCAAATTACCATGGAAATCTAACAGAAACGAGACCTGTGTGTGCCCACTTCATAAACTTTTTCCTCCCTTTAATAAGAAAAGAGTACATCAATCAATGTTTACCCTTAGGTTTAGGTCCAAATAGCAAATGACGTTATAAATGTAATGGCAATTTGACATTAGTCTATTGGTACACTTCTATCCCCTATGATTGTTAAATCAGCACACACAGGTCCAAATTGTGAACTACCATGGAAAATCTAACAGAAATGAGACCTGTGTGTACCTATTTGACACTGTGAAGAGAGTGAAAATGGCCAAAATTAAATAGAAGACTAGAGTATATTTACTTGAGGGTTAGAAGACTAAAATGTCTCCCATTCTTTTATGGAGTTTGATCATTTCAATTTAATTTGGAAATCTCTTATTTCTTAGAAAGTTTGTTTTGTAGTGGTTTGTTCCTCTTGGTAACCTTAATATGTTTGAAAATTTTCAAAACATAAATACAAACCGGTAGCTTTCACCTTCTTGGTGTGTGATATGTAAGCGGGATGCAGAGGTCTTGGATTATTTGTTTATTCATCATCCAATAGTTCATTATTATGGAATAAGTTATTTGCCAAAATGGTGGTTCTTTGGGTTGCTTTGGAGGATTTTAAGTCTTTTTTGATTGCAAGTTTCAAAGGAACTAATGATGATAAATTCGAAAGCTTGGTTAATGTGATTCTACTTTTTAGTTTTGTGTCAAGGTTGAAGATTAACTTGTCCAAAAGTTGCTTATTAGGTGTTAATTGTGATGAAAATAAAGTGTTGGCTTTAGCTAATTCGTTGGGATGTGAAGTTGAGAATTGTCTGCTGAAATATTTGGGTTTGCCTTTAGGAGGCAATCTAAGGACGATAGAGTTTTGATTACTAGTTATTGAAATACTTGTAAAAAGATTGGTGGGATGGAAGAGAGTTTTTTCTTTAAAGGGAGACGGTTGACCTTGATAAATTCAGTTTTGTCGAATCTTCCTACTTATTAGTCAATTTTTAAAATACCTGTTAGAGTAGCCAAAAGATTAGAGAAAATGTTAAGAGATTTTTTGTGAAAAGGTGCTAGTGAAGGGGAAAAAAGTCACCTGGTCAATTGGGCGATCGTTTAAAGATAGAAGAAAAAAGACGATTAGGTTTTAGTAATATTATCAAAAGAAATAAGGCTCTATTAGGGACATGGTTTTGGAGGTTCTCATTCAAGGTAAATTCTCTTTGGCATAGGGGTAATTAAAAATAGGTATGGGTTGGATGAGAGTGGGTAGGATGCAGTTCAGGGTTGTCATTAGGTTCACTGTAGTCCTTGGATGACAATAGTTTTTAACTAGGCTTTGTCTTTTTCTAATGTGAGATTTAAGGTAGGAGATGACAGTAAAATTTGTTTTTAGGAGGATTGTTAGATGGAAAGTGTGATTCTTTTTCAACAAGATTTCCAAAGTTAAATAGCTTATGTTTGGAGCAAAATAAGTGTATCAGCTGGATGCATTCTCCCGAAGGTTGGAACTTCAGGTTTAGGAGAAACTTCAATGATTGGGAAGTTATAGATTTCTCGAACGTGTTGTTAGAGTTGGAAGGAGTCATGATACAAGTAGACACTTGTGATAGAAGGATTTAGATTAATGATTCTACTTGATGTTTTTCATGTAAATCATATTTTGAGGTTCTATAGATAAAGTTTTTGATCATTTCATTTCTGTGTAGATAAGCCCAAGTCCTTTAAAAGTGAAGTTTTTAAAGTGGTTGATTACTCTTGGGAAGTTGAACACAAATACTCGGATTCAATTGAAGTATTTTAAGTCTTATCTTTCTCCTAATTGGTGTACGCTATGCAAGAATAATTCTGAAGATTATTACATTGTCCAATTGCTCCTTTTATTTGATCCAAGTTACTAAGTAATATGGGTTTTTATCGGACTCTTCTAAGATTGTGTCAGTTACTCTTTCTGGAAACTTTTTATATGTTTGGGAATAGTAATAAAGTTATGAAGGCAAGGGTTTATGGATTTGTGGGGTAGAAGTAATCCTTTGGATATTATGGATGGAGAGGAATAGAAATTTTTTTGATGCTTGTGAGAATGATTCAATTGTGTTATGGGAGTAAGTTTTTCACTTCTTCTCGGGCTTCAGTCTCTAAAGAATTGAAGGATTATTATCAATTTATTATTCTTCTCGGGCTTCAGTCTCTAAAGAATTGAAGGATTATTATCAATTTATTATGCTTTAATTGAGAAGTTTGTATTTCTTAGCTAGAAGGTTTTTGTAAGACTTTTGTCTTGTAGTTAGTTTTTGGTTTTTTTGGGATTGTAAATGGATTACTGATCCATTTTATATCTTTGTATGTTTCACTTTTATTAATATAACATGACGTTTCTTATTTAAACAAAAAAGTTATAATGCAACAATAATACGTGAAGAAAATTTAAATAAAGCTATCTGTTTCCTATAGAAAAGAAATTTCTATTGATACACCATTGTTGCATTTCATCTTTTTAAATCTTAAGCTCTGAATGCAATTGTTGCACTTGATCTGTACATGATTATTCCTGAATGAAATGCACATGGCCAGATTACATTACTGCTCACTTGTATCTCAATTTTTTCTTGTATCCTTTTGTTTACATAAAATGTTCGTTTTCGATCAATGTGGTCTTCTAGAGTATTTATTAGCATGCTCTGATGTTTCAGTTGATTGAGTGTCCATCTATATACGAATTGATGGCATGCCTGGACTTTCAATGGGATCACGTTCCTCTTCTTGAGATCTGGAGAGAAAAGCATGACAGTGAGGCCTCTCATATACTTCTGGAGTCTTACCCTCCAGCTGAGAGTGTAGAAATATTTAGAGAAGCTCTTTCAAGTAACACGGTAAGCCTTAAGTTTTATCACATTACTTTGATTTTCATTCAACCTCTGATGTTTTTTTACAGATGTAAGATTATAGAGCATTACAAAGTTCAATAGTTTTGTTCACAGGCATGAACTTTTAAATGATGATTTGGTGGATTAATAGATGGACCTTTATTTTCCACTTCTATATGAATACAACTTTTTGGTTTTGAGATGGTGGATGATTTCCTAGGACTTATTCAATATGCATTGATGATTCCAGGTGAATTATGATAGTGTTGACATTCCTCTGCCATTTAACTTGGAGATTTTGGAGTGGGCTAATGAAACCCGAAAAGTTTTATCTCATGCAAAAGTGCCTCCTCATGTTAAGTTCTATAACATATACGGGATGGGTCTCGAGACGCCTCATAGTGTTTGGTAATACCTCCAGTGATTCTGAAGTTTTGTATTCTTATACATGCCTCCAGTGATTCTGAAGTTTTGTATTCTTATACATGCCTTCTCAAAATGTGTGTGTGTCCCCCCCCCCCCCCCCCCCCCCCCCCCTTTCCTCGTCTGTATGTTAGTTCTTTGCTAGATGCCTAGATTGCAATGTCTTTTTGTAAGTTGGATATGTGACATTTACAAGTCATAACTCATTATGCAGCTATGGGAGTGAGGAAACACCTGTCACAGATATTCAACAACTAAGGTTCTGTCAGGTAATTATCCTTCTGCAAATCCTGGTCTATTTTGATATATTACAGCTTCTAGTAGAAATGTTTTTTGGTGTGCGAGGCGAACTGTTGGCTTATTTGTATTTTTTATGCTGTAAGCACTACAGTTTTCTACTTTTTATAATTGGGAAGCTAGATGATGCAGGAGCATATGAATTAATTTAGTTCACTAGTTACTGTTGTTTATGATGCTTAGTGTCGTTTATTATTGCTTCTTTCATTCCATGTTTTGTCGTTTATGTGGGCTGGCTTTTAAGAATGTTATTCATAACGTATGTGTGTTCTGCTTTTGAATAGAGCCTTTGTATAAGGATTAGCTCACACTACTATTGTGTTTTGTTTTGGCATTATTACTTTGTATTGTCACTTTGAGACTTGTTTTCTTAATTAAGTCGGAGGCATCAATAATGAATTGATCATCAACCTCCGGTACTATTTTGGTTGAGAGTTTATCAATAGACTTCTTGTGTCATATTGGTATTAGAGTCACAAGATTTCCTTGGATTCAAATGGCGAATTTTGGCAATGTTAGTCAATGTGTGAGTGACGGCATTCACTACACAAAAGAAATTTGGGTTGCAATGCGAGGTCTAGGAGATCGTATTGAAAATCGACTTGATGAAAATGTCGCGAGATTTTGGTCAGTCCCTTCAAATGATCATCAACCAGCATTGGAAAGAGTATTGAGAGGAATGTAAGCCTAGGCAATTGGGAGGACTTCTGCCACGAAATGAATGTTCTTTGGTAAGTATGGTAAGCCAATTCTTAAAGTTTATTTTTAAGTGTGTACAAGATAACCAACTGCACTTGACAATGAAGGAGTTGAGGTTCTTTACATATCACTTGCCACACCAAATGAAGGAATTTATAACTAAAAATAGGTCCAAACAATGGAAAGTTGTTATATTTTCAATTGGTTCTGTTTACTATTGCATTGAGGACATGCTTGTTACTTTTATATGCTGGTCCTTCTCAAAAGGTAATCTAACGATTTAAGAAGCAATTCCGAAAGTCTTATTTTGAAGGAAACAATTACCAGTCTATGTTTGGGCTCATAGCTTTCCATTGCTACCTGATAATTGTATTATGTCAAAATTTCAAGGGCTCACTTGCGTACAAGATTTTCATAACGGGATTGTTGAAACTCAGTTTAAAATTGATGACAATGTTGCTAGTGTTAAAGGGGTTGTTAAAATTAACTCAATTGAAATTACTGAGATAGTAGCAATTCATGGACAATATGGCCTTACTGATTTACTTTGTTTGCTATTAAGAGTGAAGATTCTGAGGTTATTAAATTGGCCTTTGACTTTGCATTTCCATCAAGGTCTATGAAAGCCAAGAGTATGGAGTTTGTGAAACATTCTATGATTAACATATTTGCGCTTGCTTATGGGAGGATATTTAAATGTTTTGAAGGAAGTAATCATGCTAAATGCTATGCCCTTTTTGCTCATTCGAGTGATCACAGTTCAACCAGAACCAATTGAAACCCCATCTTTTTTGTGCGTATGAAGATAATTATTGTAAGTTATGCCACAAAGAAATTGTACATATCTAATGAGGTGATGTTTCAACTATGGGATACCAATACAAAATACAAGGCCAATTCTTACAAGCATAAGAAGAAAAATGTATTTAAAGAATGGGATGTTGTTTATGTTTCTCAAAACCTGCCGAATTTGATAACAAGTGGTGTAACTGACCTTGCTCCATGCTTCAAGATTTCAACAATTTTCAAGTCGTTAGTTCTTGTGAATGTTATTTACCTGGTGTGTGCAAAACCAAGTTATGAGAGTCATGCAACAGCGAGATTGAAATGTGTAATTCATTGTCTCAAGGTTAAGGAGAGGTTGACTCAAAAATTTGAGAGGTCTTGTTTCTCTTGGACATAATGATGAAGAATGCTTCAATAACATTCTGGTTCAGGCTAAGAGTTATTAAGAACCATTGCCACACCTAATTTATGTAGTCCTACAAGTCAGCAAAGGAAGTCTGAAGAGGTGTAAACATCTGGCTGATGACTTATTGTTCCTGGTTGTTGTGGTTATTATAAATTGGGTTCAACCTGATGCAATTTTTGAATGGCTAATCTATGAGCACTATCTTTAGATATCTGATGGAGGAGCAATACTGCTTCTATTGTTATACCTACTATCCACCAGAGCATGTTGTTGTTACCATTCAAAATTCAGAGTCAAATTCTCTTCAAGAAGGGGACTCTGATGCAGGAGCATGTGAATTAATTTAGTTTACTAGTTTTTACTGTCGATTATGCTTGCTATTGTTGTTTATTATTGCTTCTTTTATTCGATGTTTTGTTGTTTATGTAAGCTGGCTTTTAAGAATGTTATTTCAAAAGTCATGTGTGTTCTGCATTTGAATAGAACCTATTAAGGATCAACTCACCCACCTATTGTGTTGAGTTTTGGGATTATTACTTGGTAGTGTCTCTCTGAGACTTGTTTTCTTAATTAAATGAGAGACATCAATGATGAATTGATCCTCAAACCTCTAGTGCTATTTTTGGTCAGAGTTTATCAATTGACCTCCTGTGTCACTAGTCTTCTTTGATTTGTTAAGTTTTATAGTTGAAGGGTTATTTGCCTACAGTTTTATAGAGTTGTTTATTTTAGTGGATAAAGAATTTCCTGTGGATGAGTGGATTGCTGGTCCACTCTTTTTCTCTTTCTGGAATACTCTCACTGTTTGTATTTTCGGTTTTTAAATGAAGATGCTTTTATGTTAAAGAAATAGTTGGACCACTTGCCCAATTTGCTTTGTAAATTTTTCTTCAATACTTATTTTAAAACAATATTTTTTTGTAGTAAATATAAGAATAATATTTTTTTCCCTCAAAATATAAAAATAATATAGTGATTGATTAATCATGGTTGCTTATTCGTGTTTTCTTCTGTTTGTGTCTTATCAGCCTACTTATGTATGTGTTGATGGTGATGGGACAGTTCCGATGGAATCAGCCAAGGTATTTAAACTTGCTCAAGTATGGTATTTGTCCATTACGATAGTTTATCTTCTAGGCTAAATAGATTTAAGATTCTATATATGACGGCAATTGCCATCAATTTCTGGTACGGCTAAGGGAGCAAGTATTCGATTTGAAGGTTCTCCATTCGATTCTTAGCCAAGCAAAGTATATAAATTTTTGCAACAAGTACTTAAATTTTTGATTGACATGTGAGCGAGTTTGTTTCAATTTTGAGAAAAAGGAAAAACAAAAATTAGAAAACAATTTGCAGCGATTTTATAAGATCCCCTAGTTTCCTAAACAAAACTTTATGCAATCTATACTCTTGATTCTTGGCAATGGCAATAACCAAATTGTGTCTAAAAGTTGAAAAATGTAGAAATGGGTACTAAAGACGTCCTCCTATATGAGGTGAGCCATGAGCCTCACATCAAATAGAAAAAAAACCATAAACTTATGAATAACTTATTAATAACATGTGGTTCGAATATCTCAAAGTCTAATATTTTTTCTTGTATGATTTAATGTTAAAATGAGCTTATCTTCTTCCTTTTGTGCTCGCTTTACGTATATCTCTACTTGATGGACTTTCAAAAAGCTATCTATTTAACTACTTAGTCTATGAGATTTTTTTTTAATCTCTACTTTGTGAGAGTTCAAAAAATCTATTCAACCCGCCCGTCCATCGAAAATATCTACGCATTTCACAAGAGTCCTTTAAACAATTTAATCTTGTACGCTAATTTATTGCTAACTATCTTCCTAGATAATCCCATTCTAATATTATTAGTGTTTTAAAAAGTAGGTTTTAGCCTCAATGCTTTGTTTTTTCACTGACGCAAGGTGAAAGCTTTGAAGTGGTGTGAGGCTTAAGCCTCAACATCATTCTTTTCTTCTTTTAAAGTTACAAATAAATAATAAGAAGATTTGAATAATCACAAAATAATATCAAAATAATCCTAATAACCTTGCATAGTTTATAAGGCTTTGAAGCCCCTATATAAATATATAAATAAATATATTGTACATAATAAAATTGATCTCAAAATAACATGTTAGTTTGTACATAATGTGTACATATGTATATATTTAGTTTATGTACATTATATACACAAATGGATTGTATGTACTGTGTGTATGTATAACACATATACACAATATACTACTGAAGTGTTATTTTAGAGAAAATTCAATTACGTATAACTTGTACATGCTATTTAAGACTCAGACTCATACTAAAGCAATCCAACAAATCAAAATGAGCTAGCAGCCTAAGATATCAATATGTCGTAATCAATATTATAGAACTTAATTGACATAATACCAACTAACAACTTTTTATAAAAAGTATACGTAACAGCTCAAAAAAAGCAAAATGCTGGCAGCAAGCAGAGTAAGAGAATAAAAAATAAGAAGATGAGTAAAAAAGAAGAAGAAATAAAAGGGGAAAAAACAACAATGGAAAAATTAATAGAAAAGATAAAGTAAACTGTGGCTTGGATTACATATCTACGTGTTTTGTATGTTGCTGGAAGAACAAAGAAGGCCAACTCTTAGAACAAAATAAGAAGCTGTAGCGACAGATTTAACGTAGAAACCCTAAACAATTTTTGGTTGTTCTGGCCTAAAATCAAATGGGCTTTGTTATGAAGTGCAAATTGAGCCTTAAATTTGGATCTAGGCCTGTCCGTTTTTGTTTCCTGCATGAAAGACTGTCCATGCGCCTCAACAGCTCAAGACTATATGCACTGATGCGTGAAAAAACCTTCTGTATCAACGCCAAAAGGCGTACATATATTTCATCTCTTAATAAGCTAGCCTTGCTGCTCAAATAAGAAAAATGCCCTGATGCACGCCTTGAGGCTAGCCTCAATATGTTTTCTAAAACCATTATATAGAGCAAAAGAAACTCTGAGAGAGTGAGTTAAGACAGATAATATGTATGAATGACATCGGTAGAGAAACCCCAGCAGTTGAGGAAGAAAAATATGCCTTTGTGTTGTCTTTTTGTGTTTTTTTTTTTGTCAATTTTGAGTCATTTTATTTTTCTGTTATATTTTTTGTTCTCTGATTATGGGCATGTGGGCTTTATGTAAAAGTTATGACTTATGAGCCTGGCTCAGAAGCATAAGATTTTGGGCCAAAACAGCCTGGAGGAAGAGGTGTAAGCCTATTAGTACATTTAATTATTACACATGTTAGGAGATCATTGGGCAGGACCACCTATTTGGTTATAGCCTGCATCCTGACCACACAAGGCACACACCTCAAGGCTACCTCTGGTGCTTGTATTTAGGCGTGCCTCAGGGTTGCGTCTCCATTATTTTTCTTGATTGATTATCTCATATATGCGAGAACCATTTCTGTACGTGTGTTCAGGAGCGGAGTTGTTTTTATGAGAGCTTGCTGAAAATGGACTAAAATATCCAATTTTTAATTTAAGAATGTTGGTTATAAATAACAGGTGGGCTGACATTAATAAAAAGGTGGGGCTCTGATTTAGAAGCACTCTTCTTATTGTTCTGCCCCACATTATCTACCCCCAGGTTCAGCAAGCAAAAAATATTTTAGACGGGATGTGGCAGAATGCTCATGCTTTTACAATATGCTTGCAATTATGCTTCTTCTGTATTTTAAAAAGGCTGTTTACAGGATTCACAAACTAATATCTGTAGCTAAGCTGCCTGTCCTCTGTGTTGCTAGCTTTGGACTTGTGCGTCTGCAAAGAATACTTGAAATTAAATTGTAATTTGACTGCATAATATTAAGTTTAATCATCAAAAGAACTAGTTTGTATACTCATTGCATGATGTTTCAATTTCTTTACCTTGTTTTGGTAAACTAATCAAGTATATATAAAGATGAAGCGTACTAGAATAGAGAATACTGAAAATTTATTTGCTTGTACAGTTGTGATATTTCTTTTATTGTTGAGTTTCCTTATTTTGGTTATAATTTATATTCTGCAAGGTTATGGTGCTCCTATGAATAGGCCATTTGTCATTATATTTGGCAGGCTTATTTCCCCTAATTCTCTTCTAAATTCCTAATCCCTTTTCTTCTTTGCTCTATCTATTTCAAAATCATTGATTTTAGGCGACACCGATGTGATCATCCGGTCGCTTTGGAACTGTCCAAACTAAACCGAAGCTACTTTCATCTGACCCAAACTGAACCACTAGAAACTTGAATGATTCAATTCAAACAATAGAAACAACAGTTAGCACAAGAAATTCTAACTTTGACTAAAAAATCCCAACACCACAACATTGCTCTTTTTGAAAAATATATACTACTTAGGCTTGACTGATAACTTGTACTTTCGTATCCCTGGATTTTCAAAATGAAATTAGGAAGTACAAAAGAAAGACATACAGAAATATCTTTGATGGCATGCTATATTAAGCATCGATTCAAGTTGTGAAAATCCAAGCACTAAACCAATTCGTAATAATTTTACAGGAAAATCATAAGTGTTAGGTTTGTGTTTTTTCTCTAGTATTTTTACAGTTTTTTTTTTAAATTGTATTTATCCCCCAAATTAGGCCGTCTATTATTCTTGTCAATAACTGGCACTATTTTTAGTTGATAAATATGGGTTGCCTTTTTGTTTCAGTCGGATGGACTCAAAGCAGAGGCAAGGGTTGGAGTTCCTGGGGAGCATAGAGGAATCCTTTGTGATCATCATGTATTCCGAATTCTGAAGCATTGGTTGAAGGCAGATCATGACCCTTATTACAACCCTGTGAATGATTATGTGATTTTACCGACTGCATTTGAAATGGAAAAGCACATAGAAAAAGGCTTACAAGTGAAATCTCTTAAAGAGGAATGGGAAATCATCTCTGACAATGAAGACTATCAAGACAATTTGACCGACGTAAAGCCAATGGTGGGATCTATTTCTGTTTCTCACATTGAAGGCAACGAACCTTTGCAAGCCCGTGCTATTGTTGTCGTTTGCCCTCAAAGTGGTGGCAAGCAACACATCAGCCTGAATGCTGTAAGTGTATCAGTTGATGCCTGAATGAATGGCTCCCAACTCATTTGTAAAAATGAAAAAAATAATGTTGTATACTTTGTAAAGTGATTAAACGTGTCTAGTGTAATTGATGTCATGTATATTTCTATTGCATGGTAAGAATAAACGTCTGTGTCCTTGTACATATTGATGATTTATCAAGTCTAAATGGACTTTGTTTACGCTGCCTTTTTTATAAACATAGTGCAGAAAGAACAAAGACTCGCACATGAATTGTTAAAATATTAAATCAGCAAAATAATAACGTATTTTAATAATATAACATGTGATTAAAAGGTCATATTCATAGTTGCTTATAGAAGAGATGAATCTCTGTTGTTGCTCTAGTTATATATCTATAGATGTAGTCAGGCGCAGAGCCATGTAGGGTTGTGATACTGGTTGACAAATAAAAATTAGTTGAATGCACCCATACATTTATTTTATGTGTGTTATTACAAGTCGGTAATAAAACTTTAATATATTTACAATTTAAGTCAATTTTTTATTATTTTATTCATTTTTTCAAATATTTATATCCATATTTACTTAGATTATTAGTAACATATGAAATAATAAATAAAAATAAAACAAAAAAACTTGAATAAAAATAAATTACACTTATTTTAAAAATAATCTTCGAACACAATATATATTGTCACATAGTATAATTGTTTATCCTAACCATTCATATTTATAATAAAAAACAAGGTATATTAAGTGATATTAAATCAACATATTAACCAATATAAACATAAAATATGTGATATATAATATTCTATCATCTTTAATTTTAGTTTTAAATATAATTTTTTTTTCATAAATATATATCATGTCATAATATTATTTATCATATTATTTTAATAATCTTTTAATTTATTTGAAGTCTTTTATTAATATATTTTTTAGACTTTAATATCTAAATAATATTGATATTATAGATTTTAATATGTTTCTTTTATTTTTAATTTTAAAAGTATTAATTAGTTAATTTAATATATTTATGTAGGAATTTTATTGTATTTTTATTTTTTGTTTTAAATAATTCCATTACTATAATAAAGAACATTTAGTTAAAACATACTTAAAATCGTTAAAAAAAAATTTTTAAGTAAAACTTATAATAAATTTAAAGTTAGTAAGTTTATAAAAATTATTTAAAATTTAAAGTTATTCTAATAAAAAATCTTATAAATAGACTTAAAATTTAAAAATATTACAAAAAATCACTTTATAATCTTAGTTCTACTAAAAAAATTAATCTTTAGTTCTTTAAGAAAGTTTTGTTGGTTATGTAAAGAATATAAAAACTAACACTTTCAAAGATATATAATTGAATGTGTTGTTTAACTCTAGTTATTAAGGTTTTATTTATAATAGAATATAACATAAAACTTTAAATCTAATATGTTTATTTAGAAAATAAATGAAACGAGTACATAGTTCTATTACACAACTTAAAAATATTTAACTCATTTGATTATAGATCTAAATAAATACGTATTTATTTAATATTTACTCGTTATAAATTTTTTATCCAATTTTATTAATTATTTGATGCAATATAAAACTACCAATTATTATAGTAATCCACTTAAAATAACTCCAACAAGTTTTACGATCATGAGAATAAAAACAAAATCCCAAACTCATTATATACGCCTGTTAAAGTAATTAAAAAGAAAAGGCATACGTAAAAAAATAAACAATAAAAATGTTATAAATATAAGTAAATAAAAACACACATTTAAAATGGGTGCATGATATTACTTTTGAAAAAAATTAATAATTAAAAAATATTTTTTTAAATTTAGCTAAGAATTTATAATGAATAATATTCAAATATCTAAAAGACTACAATTAAAAATTAAAATTATTTGAGATACCATGCCCATTTCGATTTATAGATGGTATATTCTTGTTAATATTATTTAAAAAAGAAGACCCTACACCGATCTCTCTGTTTTTTTTATTAATCAACTCTCTCTCTCTCTCTCTCTCTCCCCCCAAATTCAAATTTCTATACCAGTCTCCAACCTTGCAACGGCTAAATCTCTCTCTCATCTTCATTCTCTCTTCGTCCTTCTCTCTTTTGTCCCTTACCAACCCACAATCATATTCAAACAGTCAAACCCTAATCTCTTCTCACACTCCTCTCTGGAAATCCTACTACCACTTCCCATTTCTCCCTCTACAAACCCTAGAGTTCTTCATTTTTTCCTCACAAAATGAAGCACTACATGCAACCAAGAACAACGATCTTGAGGGAGACTGACCCAACACCTCCTTCTTCGCAATCGCCAAATTCTAGCTTTCATGCAGGGAAGACTCGGCCTTCTCGGAAACCCAAGTCCTCTTCCTCCAAGGAAAATGCTCCTCCATCAGATCCCAATTCTTTGGCCTCGCCGGCCACTTCAGCCAAATTGAAGTGCCCTCTGCCGCCTCGTCCACCAAACCCTCTTAAGCGAAAGCTTGTCCTGGACACTGCCTCCGATAGCTCTAACTCTGGAATGTCCGACTCTGGTGTCCAAGTAAATAGCTAATTTAATTCTTTTATAGTAATTAGTAGAAAAACTAATTTTAGATTTATACCGATCTGGGAAATCTTTGTGGTATTCTTTTCTTTTAAGTTTATTTTTTATATTATTTTCCTTCGTCTATGTCTTTAGTTTACCATTAGGAGTTCTGATGTTTGAGCGAAGAGAGTGTAGCCTTAGGTTCTGAGCTAGAGAGTTGGCTTCAAATTTTTTTTTTTGTTTTGTGATTTGTGATGCCTTGATAGGAGTAGTCATAGAGGGAATTATCAAGCTGACAAAATTTTCTTTCCGGCTGTATTCAAAAGAAAAAAAATTCGATTTTGAATCAGAAAAATGTATGAATTGCTCATTTTTCAGAAAATTATTTGTAGTTTGCATTTTCTATTTATTCTATATGTGGTCAGATTTTCTTTACTGTTATTTGCAATATCATATTTTGTGTGGTGTCAATAGCCTTTTCTATTCATGATTCTTTCACATGTTCTCTACGATTAGGTAGTAGTAAGAATGCGACCCACACACAAGGATAAGGAAGAAGGAGAGATGATAGTTCAGAAAATTTCCAGCAATTCCTTGTCAATCAATGGGCAAACCTTCACATTTGACTCAGTTGCTGATACTGAGGCAACCCAGGCAATGTCTTCTTCTTATTTATGTATTTATTTTCTGATAAAATGCATGCAAAGTCTTCATTAACATGATCCTTGAAGATTCCATATAGATGATTGTGGATTTAAACCTAATATTATCTATGCTCTCTACAGATTGATATCTTTGAGCTTGTAGGAGCACCACTTGTTGAAAATTGCATGGCAGGATTCAACAGCTCTGTTTTTGCATACGGACAGGTACATTTTAGTTTTTTTTTCCATTCTTCTTTTGAATGTCATCATGTTCGTCTTCTTTATATCTAAAATTGATGCATGTTAGACCGGAAGTGGGAAGACATATACAATGTGGGGCCCAGCAAATGCATTTTCAGAAGAAAGCATATTAAATGAACAACAGGGCTTAACCCCCAGAGTATTTGAGCGTCTCTTTGCTCGCATAAATGAGGCAAGTTTCTGGTTGTTTTCCTTTATTTTGTGCAGATTTATTATATGTTAATTTGTGTGTTGCTTCAACCCATGTGTTTCTTCTAACACTTCTTTTATCTGCAGGAGCAAATTAAGCATGCTGACAAACAACTAAAGTATCAGTGTCACTGCTCCCTTCTTGAAGTATATGCACTTTTAACTTTTTTTCCACTTTAAATCCCCTATTTAACCCTTTTCCTTATTCTTTAACTCATTCTCTTGTTCTTGCAGATTTACAATGAACAAATCACAGATTTATTGGATCCTAATCAAAGAAACCTACAGGTGAACAGAATATTTTATACACTTGTTCTAAACATTGTTTATGCATGGATGACTTGCTATATTTATATATTCCAATTGTGTTCTTTATTCAGATAAGAGAAGATGTAAAAACTGGTATATATGTGGAGAATCTCACCGAGGAGTGTGTATATACAATGAAAGATGTTACACAGATTTTGATAAAGGTTCGTTCCATTATTTATTTTGTACCATAGGAACAATCTGGCTGCATGGTTTATTTTCACTTTTGTGTATTTTCTGCAAAAATACTCTTAAAAAGAAAGTATCTGATATTATTTCTAGATTTTCCTTTCCTGAAGATAGATACTTTTAATTTTTCTTTGTTTTTAGTTTGATAGATACATTAATGTATTATTTATTGCATTTCATTAATTTCCTTAAGTTGTATTTGGGACATTTCAAATAGTTGACCCAATTTTACAGTATGTGTTTTTTAACTAATCATGGTATACTTTTGAGCAGCGCAAACTGCAACATAAGTTTGTTTTCTTTAACAAAATCAATACGAAAGCAGTTCTCTTTTTTTTCTTAATGATCTATTGATGAATCATTCTGATAGTTGTTATCTCATGATGGTATGTTGTACTTAACTGGTGGAACAACGATGTTATTCCCCAATTTTCAAAATATATGCCCTTTGGAACTAAGAAATTGAAAGGAAAAGATGATGAAAATTATAACAAATAAATATGTATGAGAAGTCAGATTAATTGCTTTTCAGTCACTTTTGGAAGACTTGAAATCTGGAAGTATCTATTCTTAATACTATAGTGACTGTGAAGAGTCCTTTTGAAGAATTCTGATGCGTGGAAGTTACCTCGACTTTAGCTTCATGTGAGGTCGGATAGGCCAAAAGTTATCTTGTGAAGCCCTTCAGTCTCAACTCTGAGGCACTTTGTTTTTGTACCTTACAACTCAGTCATTTGATGTCTTGGGCTCGTGCTGAGGATTATACTCATTTATACCATGTACTATTATGCTTAATGGGACTTGCCACTAATAAGTAAAATTCATTTAGTGCTTAACAGTTCATAAAATTTAACTTTAACATTAATTTTGTTCATCAGTTATTATTAACCCACACTGACAAGTATCTAAAATTCAAACTGTTTTCTAACATATGGAATGTCTGTGGATAAAAATTACAATATGCAGGGGTTTTCAAATAGGAGGATAGGGGCGACTAGTATTAATGCTGAGAGTTCTCGTTCGCATACTGTTTTTACTTGTGTAGTTGAATCTCGATGCAAGGTAATACTATTTCTATTAGAATACTGTTAGTTGATTCATTGCTTCTATTTTCGTTTTTTTTTCTGTGAAGTCACATAATTCATTAACAATCCATATAAAATGATCATATCCCTTTCTGTTTTTTGGTGATTCATTTAAAATATTTGTATCCATAAATCAGAACACAAGAGAAATGCTAATAACACGTAAATTTGCATTCATTTTTGCACCTTTACTTATATCGTGCCATGTGTCAGAATTATTTTAGAAATTGGACAAGTGATTCATTTTATAGATAATATTGACATGTGATACAATATAAATGGTGTAGGGTGCAAAGTTGTATGTTCCTAGCATTCCTCCAGAATGCAATACAACAATTTTCTCAAATTATGAACCAGAACACAAGAGAAATGCTAATAACACGTAAATTTGCATTCATTTTTGCACCTTTACTTATATCGTGCAATGTGTCAGAATTATTTTAGAAATTGGAGAAGTGATTCATTTTATAGATAATATTGACATGTGATACAATATAAATGGTGTGGGGTGCAAAGTTGTATTTTCCTAGCATTCCTCCAGAATGCAATACAACAATTTTCTCAAATTATGAACCAGAACACAAGAGAAATTCTAATAACATAAAAATTGCATCAACTTTTTTGCACTCACACCTCTGATTTTATGTCATGTGTCAGAATTATTTTGGAAATTGGAGAAGTGATTCATTTTTTAGATAATATTGACATGTGACACAATGTAAATAGCGTAATTACAAAAGTGTAAATTTGTGTCACTAGCATCATCTTTTCAAATTCTGAATATATAGGTTTCTAGTATTTATTCATCTTGTGCGGCATATTTGGAATGGAAGGATTTTAAAAAAAACATAATTTTTGTAGGGAATGGCAGATGGTCTCAGCAGCTTCAAAACCAGCAGGATAAATCTTGTCGATTTAGCTGGGTCTGAGCGGCAAAAATTAACAGGTGCAGCAGGTGATCGCTTGAAAGAAGCAGGAAATATCAACCGATCGCTTTCTCAGCTTGGGTAGATTCACTGCTTCTTTGTCCATTGTTTTTTTGGTTCAGTGTTTCTTATCTGCAATTTATTGTTCCCAGTACTTTTCAAACCTGATATTCTAAATTGTTCAATTAAACTGTAATGTAGTTTTCTCAATGCTGACCATATGGCATCACTATGTTTTGCTTATCAACTTATAGGGTTTACATGAATTAGTTCCCTGAAAATGTAGGGAATGAGTCTTTCAGCTAACAAATTACAACTCTGTTAAACTAAAAAGCTATTTCAAACCTATACTGGTTCATATCTATGAATAATGCAAATTGAAACAAATTATATATTGTGAAGTATTGAAATGTAGCCAAATAATATAATATGATCATAAGTTGCTTGCGACATGGAGAGAGGAGACAGATAATGCATCATATGCAGTAGCATATCAGTTTGTAACAAGTTAAAATTGCAAAATTAGTAGAAGAGTGATGGAAACATGAAAAGATGTGGCAAAAAGTGATCTGAATTCATCCTTCCTACTTAGTTTCTATGCCTTGAAATTGTGAGACTTGAAAACTAAATTGTATGCAAAATTTTCAACAGAGTATCTGATTGAAAACTGTAGTTTAGAATGAGACTTTTGGAACAGATTGTTCGTTTGTATTTTTGTAATATGATTTGTATATGGTTAGCCACTGATTTACAATATAAACTGTAGGAATAGAAAAGGCAACTAAATATCCTAATTTATGAAAATAACATAATTGAATTCCTACTATCTCCTATAATTACATATTCCTAATAGTCATATTTTCATAATAGTAAATAGATTTTTTTACCATCGAATTTTGGGAGTTACAAAAAATACCATCAAATGTTTTTTTATATATATCATTAAACTTTACAAATGTTACAAAAATACCATTTGTTGAAGGATTATATTGTCCCACATCGACTAGGCTTTCGACTGTAGTACAGTTTATAAGTGTAGACAACCCTTAACTCAATGAGATTTTATTGGGTTGAATTAGGCCTTGTGCTTATATAACATGGTATCAAAGCTAGGTCCTGAGTTAATCGTGGTTTGTGGCCTTCGTTGCTCCTGTCCGATGTGAGGGGGGGTGTTGAAGGATTATATTGTTCCACATCGACTAGGCGTTCGGTTGTAGGCCTTGGGATTATATAACACCATTGAACTTTTTTTTTGTTAGTTCTATACCATTAAACTTTACAAATGTTACAAAAATACCATTAAACTTGCATTTAACTTTGGTTAATTGATTGATATCAACGGTATTTTTGTAACATTTACAAAGTGAAGGGTATGGAAGTTTTAAAAAAAAAGTTCAATTGTATATTGATATTTTTGTAACAACTCCAATCTATTTGCTGCTCCCATTCTTTGTCAATCTTTTCTATTATGTCTTTAGTTGGTCATGAAACAATACTTTTTTCTCTTTCCTTGATTGTGTCTTCGTTTATTGACTTGAAGGATAGTTTTCTTTAGTCTTTTTCTAATTGCTGTTTATTATTGCTGCAGGAATTTGATAAACATACTTGCTGAAATTTCTCAAACGGGAAAGCAAAGGCATATTCCATATAGAGATTCCAGGCTGACATTTTTATTGCAGGATTCTCTTGGTGGAAATGCAAAACTAGCTATGGTCTGTGCTGTATCTCCTACACAAAGGTGATTCTTCATAACCACTTTCCTTTAAAGAAGGTGCCTTCTTCTTGATTGAATTTGAAATTAATTTTAGTCCTATTGCAGTTATAAGAGTGAGACGTTTAGTACTTTGAGGTTCGCTCAGCGTGCTAAGGCT
Source organism: Hippophae tibetana (assembly GCA_037013495.1). Taxonomy (NCBI): domain Eukaryota; kingdom Viridiplantae; phylum Streptophyta; class Magnoliopsida; order Rosales; family Elaeagnaceae; genus Hippophae; species Hippophae tibetana. The sequence goes on along the minus strand of CM072801.1, from coordinate 132,748,260 downwards.
ATCAAAAACAAGGCAGTTGTGAATGAAGTAATGCAGGATGATGTGAATCACCTGCGTGAAGTAATAAGGCAGCTACGGGTATATTTTTATTTTTTATGTTTGATGTTGTTGCATTTTTCATTTCTAAATAAGTGAGACAATTGAATATGATCTTAAGTGTCAATTGAACAGGACGAACTACATCGAATTAAAGAAAATGGTCTGAATCCGGCTGACACTAGCGGAGGTCACTCAGCAGCGTGGATCCGCAGAAGTTTGAATCTAATAAGAAGCCTTAATCATCCTATTAAATTACCTCATGTTGATGAGGATGGTGATGAGGAAATGGAAATTGATGAGGAAGCTGTTGAGAATTTCTGCATTCAAAGGAACAGGCAATCAACTTGCTTTGAAACTAACAATACAGTTGCTCCAAGTAAAGCAGATGCAGAAATTGTAGGCTTTAGAGGTGGAAGCTCTAATCAACTAGAACACCATGTATCTGAAAGTGGATGTAAAAAAGAAAATGAGTCTGAGGATATAGACGTCAATATGGAAGAAGGAATATCAGAGAAAAATGAGTTAATGACTGTTGATTGTGAAGAAACCAATAGAAGAAGCCTGGGTTCTTCCAATGCTGAGGTGTCGCTCTTCCATAATGTCATACTGGAAAAGGTTAAAGAAATTGACACAATCTCCTCTCAACCTTTCAATTGTGAGAACAATAATCTGAAATCTTCAACCAGTAAGCTGCTCAATGAAAAATCAAATGTCAAAATGTTGCTGGATGATTCCTCATGCCCAGACTCTGAATCTTCTATTGATGTGGAAGCATGTGTACCTATTAAAAATGGAGATAGCGACTCTCCCAATGGCTCAATGCAATGCGTGTCTCCTTGTCTTAACATAGCTCCTTGTGATGCATCCCCAATCTTAAAGTCTCCGACTCCAAGTGTTTCACCAAAAATCAACACCAGCACAAAAAGTTTGGGAACTTCATCAATAATGACTGCCTCACAGAATGATCTTATAGATTACAATATAACTTCTGAGGGTGTGCCAGTATTATTGTCAAAATCTCTGAAAAGAAGCTCATTACTTGCTCTGTCTTCAGAAAAAAGTAAGAAATTGTTTGTACCAACTGAGCATCTGGCAGCTAGCATCCACCATGGTCTTGCAATCTTTGACAGTCACAGGAAAAGTTCAGTTTTTAGGAGATCATCGTTTAGGTTTCCATCAAAACCAGCTGAATCTAAGTTGATTGATCAAGTTTGTAAAGTAGATGCTGGTGTGCAAACTATTAGGGAGATGCAGCAAGAAGATTATGTGGAATTTGTATGTGCGAGTTGCAAAAGCAGAGTACAGCTAGATCAGAAAGAGACCATTATGACCAGTGACAGTTCCAACTTGCAGTTAGTACCTGTTGATGCCTCTGAGTCTGCGGACAGATTGAAGATGCAGGTTCCTAAGGTTGATTTATAGGCATAAGTCGTAGCATTTTTTGTTCTTGACTTTTCAAGTGGACTTTGTTTGTTGACTCCTTTTTCTTATCTATCTTTTACTTTTATATCACAGGCAGTGGAAAAGGTTTTAGCAGGAGCTATCAGGAGAGAAATGGCACTAGAAGATTTATGTACCAAACAAATTTCTGAGATAGCACAACTAAACCGTTTGGTAGGTCTCCTCTGCTTACAGCCAATCACATCCAGTATTTTAATCAATCGTTAATCTGATGTGCTTTTGTCACCATTTATAGGTGCAACAGTACAAGCATGAGAGGGAGTGCAATGCCATCATTGCGCAGACAAGAGAGGATAAGATTCTACGCCTTGAGAGCCTTATGGATGGCATTTTACCCACAGAGGACTTCTTGGAGGAAGAGCTATTGTCCATCAAGCATGAGTACAATGTATTAATTAACTCATTGCAATTTCTTTAAACATTTAGCTTATCTGTTTCAAGTTTTTAATCCTAAGATTGTCTTAAATTTTTTAATCATTTTAGCTTATTTGATGGTTGCAGATTTTGAAGGAGAAATATGTGAATCATCCAGAAATCCTAAGCACAAAAATTGAGCTAAAACGAGTCAAAGATGAGTTGGAAAACTTACAAAATTTTTATGATATGGGAGAGAGGGAAGTGTTGTTGGAAGAGATTCAAGATCTAAGAAGCCAGCTACAGCACTATACAGACACGTCCTCAATTTCTCATAAACAAAATTCTCTGTTACAACTAACTTACTCATGTGAACCAAGTTCGGTTGCTCCTCTTAGTACTATTTCGGAGTCAACTGAGGAAAGTGCTCAAGACAAACTTGAGATGGAAAGAAGGTGCTGGACCGAGGCAGAAAGTAAATGGATTTCTCTTTCTGAGGAATTAAGAATAGAACTTGAAGCTAGCAGGTCACTGGCTGAAAAGAGGAAGCAAGAATTGGAAACTGAGAAGAAATGTGCAGAAGAGCTGAAGGAAGCAATGCAGCTTGCCATGGAGGGTCATGCACGCATGCTGGAGCAGTATGCAGATCTGGAAGAGAAACACATGCAGCTGCTTGCTAGGCACAGGAGGATACAGGAAGGAACAGAAGATGTTAAGAAAGCAGCCTCTAGAGCGGGAGTTAGGGGTCCTGAATCCAGGTTTATAAACATGCTTGCTGCAGAAATTTCAGCATTAAGAGTGGAAAGGGAAAGAGAGAGGTGTTATCTTAGGGATGAGAATAAAGGGCTTCAAGCACAACTGAGGGATACTGCTGAAGCTGTGCAGGCTGCTGGTGAATTACTTGTGCGGCTGAAAGAAGCAGAAGAGGCTGTTGGGATTGCCCAGGTACCAAAAGTGTCCTTTCTTGTTTTTGGTAGTTTGTCATTCTTCTTTTTAGAATCATTACAAATGTGCAGGTTTTGTGAATTTAAGTATCTGTTATTTTTTAGGTACAATTTGGATATATATATACACAAGATTAATATCCTTAAAATATAAACCCACGATTATAGAAAACTAACAATTTTCATATGTGATTAGTTTGAATTCCTACTCTCCTTCAATTCGGACGAAAGAGTGCTTTTGTGAGGATGTTTGTTGCTTGAAGCCGAGATGGAACATGTTTCAGTGATATAACATTACTTTCTATCCTTTCATTATTGAAGTGTTGTCGATCTCAACATGCTTTGTCCTATCATGATGGACAAGGTTCTTGGCAATAGTTATAGCTGATTGGTTGTCATACATCATATCTATAGCATCAGAAATGCGTTTTAACTAGATTCCTTCACAAATGTCGATATAACATTACTTTCTATCCTTTCATTATTGAAGTGTTGTCGATCTCAACATGCTTTGTCCTATCATGATGGACAAGGTTCTTGGCAATAGTTATAGCTGATTGGTTGTCATACATCATATCTATAGCATCATAAATGCGTTTTAACTAGATTCCTTCACAAATGTCCTGAGCTAAGGCTCGGAATTTTTCCTTAGCACTACTACATGCCAACACCCATTGTTTCTTACTCTGCCATGTCACTAAATTTCCCCATATATAGGAGCAATACTCTGAAGTTGATTTTCAATCAATAGAGGATCCAGTTCAATCTATATTCGTGTAGACCTCTGAGGAGCGATTAAGCATCTTTTTGAACATTAGTTCTTTTTGAGGGTCCCTCTTAAGATATTTAAGAATACGGTTAATTGCCTCCATGTGTGTTTCTGAAAGATTGCTTAAAAATTGACTAACAAGACTCATTGCAAAACTTATATCCGAACGCGTGTGAGTTAAATAAATCAACTTCCCTACTAAGTGTTGATATTTTGCTTTATCCACAACCATTTCTTCAGTTTGAGGCTTCAACTTTGTGTAAGGATCCATAGGAGTGTCTTTTGGCCTACACCCACTCATACCTGTTTCTTTTAAGAGATCCAAGACATACTTTTGTTAGGAAACTGAAATATTCGTACTTGATCTAGCCATTTCCATTCCCAAAAAATACCTCAGATGTCCCAAGTCTTTGGTTTCAAACTTTTTGGATAAGAGAAGCTTTTTATTTCTTCTTCATAATTTCTCGTGAGAACTATATCATCAACATATACTATTAATGCAATAATCTTACCGTTTGTGAAAGTGTTTGATGAAAAAAGTATGATCAGTTTGAGACTGTAAGTAGTCATCTTGTTTTAACACCGTTGTAAATTTGTCAAACCATGCACAGGGTGATTGTTTGAGCCCGTGCAGTGACTTTCGAAGCCTACAAACTTTGCCTCATGTACAATTAGTTTTGAACCCATAAGGTATATCCATATTTCTTCTACTAAGTTTCCATTCAAAAAGTTATTTTTCACGTCAAGTTGAAATAAACACCAATTTTGATTCATAGCAATGGATAACAAAACACGTACTGTATTGAGTTTGGCTACAGGAGCAAATGTTTTTTGGGTATGAAATTCTTCTAGAGTAACAACTCTCCATTCAAGAACTTTTAATGCGTCATGAACTGTTCTGGGAATCTGGATTTTTTCTAGAGGAGTCACAAATGTTTTGAATTTCTGGGAATGTTTGGAGTAGGACATATAGTTGATGATAGGATGTTGTGTACATGAGCGAACTACCTTTCTTTGAGCAATAAGTAGAGATAAGTTTGGATCATATTCTGCCACATTTTTAACACTGTATTTCTGTGTTAGGTTTAGCTTCACCTTGTGTTATTTAAGGAATTGTTGAGTTCGGATTAGTTCTCCTAGTATAGACTTTTACTGGTCATTAGGAAGTTGGAGATGTTTTGGGCGTATGTTTGATTTTTATCGGATGGTAAATTAGGTGACTTAAATGTGTTTGGAAAACCAGCTTTTGTCTAAGGGCATGAAGGTGATAGGGATTCTGAGTTGGGTAAGTGAAGAATTGAATTAAGTGGACTTAACTTGGTACGGGATCAATGAGAGAAGTCCAATCCCAATTTTGTGATTCATGTGTAAACTGTCTCCCCCTGAATTACGGATTTGGGGAAAAATAGTTTATCTTCAAAGAATATGATATCCATGGTGTGATAAACCTTTTTGGTGAGAGGATTAAAAAAACATTTATATCTCTTCTTCTTTGGTGAGTATCTAATGAAGATGTATTTGAGTACTCTCTCATCAAGTTTACCTCGATTATGTTTTTGAGTTGGGTAAGTGAAGAATTGAATTGAGTGGACTTGGACTTGGTATCGGATCAATGAGAGAAGTCCAATCCCAATTTTTTGATTCATGTGTGTTTGTCTCCCCCAGAATTGGGAAAAAATGGTTTATCTTCAAAGAATGTGATATCCATGGTGTGATAAATCTTTTTGGTGAGAGGATAAGAACATTTATATTTCTTCTTGTTTGGTGAGTATCTAATGAAGATGTATTTGAGTACTCTTTCATCAAGTTTACTTCAGTTATGAGGGTGGATATGAATAAACGTAGTGCATCCAAAAAATTTAAGAGGAATTTAAGAATCTAGTAGGTGTGAGTTTGGATAGAGATCAAAAAGTAATTGCATTGGAGTTTTGAATTTGAGAACAGATGAGGGCATTCTATGAATGAGATAGGTGGCTATAAGGACAGCCTCGCCCTAGAATTTCTTAGATACATTAAATTGGAAGAGTAATGAATTAGCAACTGAGTACATGATGGTTTTTGCGTTTTTACCACACCATTTTCTGGTGTGTCCACTCATAAGCTTTGATGGATAATCAGATCAATGAGAGAAGTCCAATCCCAATTTTTTGATTCATGTGTGTTTGTCTCCCCCGGAATTGGAAAAAAAATGGTTTATCTTCAAAGAATGTGATATCCATGGTGTGATAAATCTTTTTGGTGAGAGGATAAAAACATTTATATTTCTTCTTGTTTAGTGAGTATTCAATGAAGATGTATTTGAGTACTCTTTCATCAAGTTTACTTCGGTTATGAGGGTGGATATGAATAAACGTAGTGCATCCAAAAAATTTAAGAGGAATTTGGAAATCTAGTAGGTGTGAGTTTGGATAGAGATCAAGAAGTAATTGCATTGGAGTTTTGAATTTGAGAACACATGAGGGCATTCTATGAATGAGATAGGTGGCTATAAGGACAGCCTCGCCCTAGAATTTCTTAGGTACATTAAATTGGAAGAGTAATGAACTAGCAACCTCAAGTACATAATGATTTTTGCGTTTTACCACACCATTTTGTTGAGGTGTGTTCACGCATAAGCTTTGATGGATAATTCCATAAGATTGGAGATAAGGATTGAGAATGGAGTTGAAGAAATCTCGAGCATTATCAGTTTTAAAGACTTGAATTTTGGCTTGAAATTGAATTTGAATCATGGTATGAAATTTTTTGAAGATTTGACTGGTTTCATATTTATCTTTCATGAGGAAGGTCCAGTTTAATCATATATGATCATTAACCAACAATAGAAACCACCTAGCTCTAGAAATATTAGAGATTTTGGTTGGCCCCCAGATATCACCATGGATAAGAGAAAAATAGAAAGTTGATTTGTATGATCGTGGGACATATGTACTTCGAGTATGCTTTGATAATTGGCAGACATCACATTGAAATAACTTTGCATCTTTATTAATGAATAATAGTGAAAATAAATGTTTCAAATACAAGAAATTTGGATGATCTAGATGATAGTGCCACAACATGATTGTACTTGGGTTAATTTGCCTACATAAAATTTGCTTACAGAGATCGGTAATACTGAGAGATATATCGGTAATGTGAAAAATTTGGGAAACAGATTATAGAGGTGATAGAGAAATGCAAAAAATCTGGGAAAAAAAATAAGTTTTCAAGCTCTGATACTATGAAGCGGAATAGGAATAATTTTTTTGTTATTCTTAGGTGCAATTTGGATACATATATATACAAGGATCAAGGATCTGTAAAAAAAAGATTTTGATTTGATCATGATTTCTGATAACTAACTTACACTAATTGTATGACGTGTTTTAAATTTTTCCCAAAAACAAAGCCGTGAGGTCCTTTTGAATTGGTGAGTCATTGTCGTGGGTCTCCTTATGATTTGAAACCGACAGTGTCGTACTATAAAATGGGGACTTCTTGCACCAGTTTGGTTGGGTCTAAATAACAGCAAGAGACAAAGTTAATATTAGTTTACTCGTTTGTTTTTCTTAGATTGTTTTTCAGTTTACTAAGTTCTGAGTAATATTTTTAATGTTTTTACTAGATCATATAAAGGTCAAATGTCTGTTAGGAAAAAAGAAACAAAAGCTTTGAAGTTAATGCATATCTTATGGAAAATGCTCAACTGACTAATCTCCTCATAAGCTGTTGGAATATTAGATATTTAAAGATTGTTTCCTTATTAATTAGGGTTTCAGTCTTCTATCCATATAAATGCACCTAGAATCTCTCATTGTTATTATGAATGAAGACATAGAATGAATTTATTCGGCTTTCTCATTCTTATCTCAACTTCAATTCTTTAAATTGCTCGAACTATTTACTATCTTTCCACTGCCATTAAGCACATGAAGTTGCCTCTAATCTGGAATCTTTTCGTATTTGCATAATTTGCAGAAGCAAGCTGCAGAGGCAAAGCACGAAACTGAAAATGCTTATAAAGAGATGGATCGACTGAGGAAAAAACAGAAAAAAGAGATGAGTGCCCTCAATGATAGCCTTTCAGTAGGTGAGCCTCATAGCTTGGATAACGAGAGATGGAGAGAGGAATTTGAACCATTTTACAATGGTGAGGATGGTGAGTTATCGAAACTTGCAGAGCCTTCTTCCTGGTTTTCTGGTTATGATAGATGCAACATATAAATAATATAATAATTGTGAAGCAAAATAGTGTATGAATAACTAATTCTTGGTTACATAGCTCCAAATCATGGTAGCTTTGACAACCATCTGTATGTAATATTATGTTTGTTTTGCATTTTTCTTTCACTTACTTTGTACTCGAATTCAGATTTTTTCACAATAGTCGGATGAGATTGGTTGCATTATTTTTTTAATCCACAGCATGCTAGCATATGTATACTTTTTGGGACTTCCTTAATTTTCTTCTACTTTTACGCTTTCTCATGAGATAGGTATACACAAACATCATGGCAAAATGTGGGTATCCATAATACTATCCCCGCTGTGTTGTGGATAAAATAAAGGCAAGGAGTATTACTAAGAACGCTATAGATTATATTCTTATTTTTACTTATTATTTTTTAAGTGATATATCTAAACTTTATTTCTTTTTACACATTAATTTCTCTTAAAATATGAAAAGTTCAAAAGTAAATATAATTTATATGTGTTATTTATATGTGGTTACTTATAATATAATTTGAATTAATTTTATTTTTACAATTTTATGTTTCTACACATTGCATACGAAATTCCACACATTTTACTTTTCCACCAGTTATGAGACCCATGTTTTAAAAGCAATCCAACATGATGAACTGTACTTATTTCAACGCGTTTGTGAATTACTTTCACCCTTAGATCTTATTCCGGGTAATTTCCTTAAAATAAAAAAAGGTAATAGGAATTTGAGAGTTTTGATGGTTATGGTGGACCCTTTGTTTTCAGGAATAATGGAATTGTAGAAAGACCTAAGGAAAATAAAAGAGATAATAAAAGCATAAATATTTTAAAGATAGATATTTTATATTTTTCGATATTGCAAGCGGATAGGGGTAGTAAATCTTCAATAGGATATGAGAAGCAGAGTAGTCGTTAGTTGGAGGCTATCATTTTCAAAGAGACCATAAAAAACGAGAAGCTTGTGGCCTTTTCGACTCTGACATGACTTGGTCCCTACTTAAGGCAGGCTGGGGGTGTAAGGAAACATTATTTATTATTTTGAAAGTATATTATTTTTTATTAATTAATTTTTTTATTTTTTTATTAGATATTTATTTTTTTAATAAAATCTTATATTATCTTAAATATTATAACCTAAAATAACAGATTATTACATTATTTAATAACAATAAATAATTTCTTACAAATATGAAAACAACTACATATCCGTACCACTTTTGTTTGGTGTGTATTGTGAGTTTGAAGCAACAGTTCCACATCATTATTTGATGGGTTTCAGTATTAATGGCACTTCTTTAGTTCTTTTACATGTTATAACGAAAAAAAAACTTAATTATCTAATCAAAATTCTCAAATTTTAAATTTTATTATATTTTTTTATCAAAATAACTCAAATAGAAGGCTTATCAGAACAAAGATGTTTTACTTTAGAACGATTTTGATAAAAAATAGAATTTGTGATAAGATATTTCTTTGTCACATTAAACTTCACAACGATATTTCCTTGTCGTATTAAACCTCACCACAACAGTGTTAAATCTTATCTCGGAATGATTTTAATAAAAAATAAAATTCATAATAAAACATTAATTTATTATGAAAATGCATTATTAACTTGGGAAACTTACAACTTATCTTCAATCTTGTAGTAGTAAGTCTTATCATGTCAAGTCAATATCTTACTACAACAATGATAACATTAAAGTAAAAAGATAAAACCTAACTCAAATGTCATACTAATTTGATAAATCAGATTCTAGTTATTATAAGTTTCTTACTTTTTTGTTTTGTTGTCAAAGTAGAATAGTAATTCATTAAGAGAAGCTTAACATTACAAACTCCAAAACAACACAAAAGTTTAGAGACTATAATATGACAAGAAACTCTTCGGAGTAAATCAGATCTTCATCCAAACCAACAACTCTAGTACCTTCCCAACAAAACTAGCATGCAGACCTTGATCATGCAACCTATTTCCAAAACCAGAGACATCTTCAAGGCCTTTCCTTGGCCTTTGACCCACCTTAACACCCTGAGTAACATCTCATTATCAACTAGATTTAAAGTTCTCCTTATTCTTGGTATATACACAAGTACTCTTTTCTTCTTAACAGCCTCTCCACCATTAGTAGATAATTGAAAACCAGCTTCCTTATCAACACTTTTAGAAGAAGAATTACCATCAGTGTGAACCTTACTTGGAAAAACAACTGATTCTCCCCATTTGACATGGTTTGGAACAACTAAATTCATTCATACTCGAATCCAATATCCAAATGGAGCGTATTTTCCACCAAATTAAAAACACATCCCTTTAGCATCGGTACAAAACCAAACCTCATGAGTGATTTTCCCACGATAGAAGAAAAAATGATGCAATCTTTCGAAGTTAAATTCTACCCACACATTATTCTTCCTAAATGGAATCCAAACCCCTGGACAAAGAGATCAACTTAGATCAAGATAAATTCTGACCCTAGGAAACCTCATAATTCCACCAAGTATTGAAAACTCATCCAACTCGAAAACAATCACAACCTTTTCCAGCAATCCTAGAAACAATAGCCTCACACCTCCAATTCATAGGAAGATTATAAATTTGAAGCCAAACTGGTGTGGAATTGAAACTGAGATTGGAAGGGGATATACTTGGATAGAGCATTTAGACAACAAGAATACAATTATCAAAGCCCCAAGGCGCACGTTTTAGTACTAAATCAAGTTCCCCTCCCTCCTAAAAAATAGAAAATGAAGGTGTATATTGTTAAGATTCAACCTTTTTTTCAAAGAGAGAACTTAAAGAGAAGTTAAGACAATTGGTTGAATGAGTGGATCTCATAAAAAATCCATCTATTTATAGAATATTACAAATACAGGTGTTAGTTACATAATGTATACACATATTTACATGTCAGAAGGGTATAATTGGTATAAAGTATAGTACATCATGGGTTGAGGTTATCTCGGGTTGATCATTGAGCTCATGCTGATTATTGAGCTCGAACTGGTTTACAGGTAAGACATTTAAGGTGTTTCGCCTTTCATCTCGAGTTAGTGACTTTGCTTAAGTAGTTTACATGGGTGGGCCCCAAGTCAGTCCGGATATCCAAACATCCAATTCTTCTACTTTTTCAGCTCGAGCTCTAGTTTAAGGTGGAAAAATAATTACCAAACTGATCGGTACAAAACTGCAAGTGTACAATATCGTAATTTTATAATCTGTATCTTATTCCCATTAAATACCTCTACTATTAACACACTATCACACCCTAAATTTTTTTTATTCAATTTTCCCCCATTTTTAGATTAAAAAAAGTTGAAAGCGATATAAGTTACTCTTATGGAATCACATAAAAATAATTTCATTTTTTTTAATTATATACATATAAGAGTTAGGAATTAACGTGTTTTAACTTTTTTGTATTCCAAAATTTCCCTAAAATATTTGATCATGGTCATATATTGATTTCTAGCCAAAAAAAAGTGGTCAACGATCACTTAAGATTTTTGTGCTATTTTTTTTTACAATACTGAATTATTTGAAAGTTGTAGGACTTTTATGCTCCTTTATCAAAAGCTACAAGACCATGGCTACTCTTCACCCATTACATCATAGGAAATTTTAGATATGTCATGCAACATGACTCAAAAATGAAGGAAAATTCATCTTTAAAATACTTGAATAAAAAAAATTCATTTAACTATTATTAAGCTAAAAGAATTTCAGTTTAACCTCAAAACGAAACGAAATCACTAAAAATTGAAAGAGAGTCTTGAAAATTTTTTAAAGTAATCAAATCATTTTGAAGATGATGGTTATGCAGAAAAACTAGATGGGCACATATGGTTTCCCAAAAAAAAAACTTAAGATATTTATATCAAATCAACACCTACCAAAATTTATAACAATTTTAATAATCTTAAAAATAGCAGGTTGAAGACTAATAGATGGTTCACTGGTGTGAAACAATTTTAAAGACAAGTTTTCCCTTTATTTTTCATTAATGTGCATGACACATGCTAAAATTTCTAATTATGTCATAATTTTGAATCACTAGTGTACCTAAAATTAAATGTATGATTTACTAGTATAATGTTATAATAATGGTTCCATATGCTTGCCTATTATTTATGTGTACTACTAATGTACCAAACTCTAATATTTACTATAAATAATAGTTTTGATTACCAATCACATAAATATGTCCTATTTTATGAAAAACAAATTACATCAATTTGTAATGTTTAAAAATATAAATCACGCCTTATAAATCTTTGGATAAAATTGCTCACATATTTTAGAAGGAAATTTTTTAACAAGACCCCTGAGTTTGTAGGTATCTTCAGTAATACCTCCAGTGTTTAAATAATATCAATGATACCCTCAAATTTTAACATAGTTAAAAAGTTAATTTCTTTAATTATGGATAATCATCATGCTTCTTTTTAAATGTGTTTTCAAGAGATGAACACTTTATTATCGGTGGTTTTTGTTTTTTCTTTGCTTGCTATTAAATCTCCTTGGGATCAAAATAACCATTGCACTTAGTGTGTCCTCTTTAGAAGAAATAAAAAGCTCTATTTTGGATAGAATTCCAATCATATCAAACTTAGCACATGCAATGGTTCAATTAAAGATTGTAACAAATGATTAGAGAGAAAAGAGTATTCTAAGTTCATTTTCATGGTTGCTATGGTAAAGTGTTCTTATGATCCAAGAGAGGATTTTAAAGAGTCACTGGTCCAAATGATAATTGCAAATCAAATTCAAGAGCCTAAGGATCTAAGACGCTTCTTAAATTATTATTTTTCTCTTAATGATGGGGAGTATTGTGGTGCTATATTAAAGGTCATGAAACTAAATATATTTTTTTAATTGATCAAGACTAACACAGTTAGTTTGTACAAAATTTAACAGGGTTTGTAACGGAAGTTATCCTTTAGAGGTATTGCTAAAAATACATTAATTTTTATGAGTATTAAAGCTCATTATTTAAACATTGGGAGTATTGCAGAAACAACCTGAAAACTTAGGGGTATTGTTAAAAAAATTCCATTTTAGAATGATGACTACAATGATCCCTAACCCTTTAGTTATTATATAATTTATTTACAATTCTTATTTTTAGGGAAAAATGTCACAATAGTTCCTTTATTATGTACAAATAAATACTTGAGTCTTGCAATTTTAGGGCTGAACATTCCTAATCCTCTTATTTATAAAAATTAGGCATTATTGTACATAAACTAGTCATTCATATGAGACTATAAGTGCTTAATTTTAATACTTTTGATGGATTAGAAGTGCTCATTTTAATAATTATGTGCTAGTAGTGCATAATCCATAAATTATGAGATTAACGTGAACACCCTAAAACTCATAACAACAAAAAATGCATCCTTACCTTGAATTGAAAGGTGTGTGAATTAGTGTTAGGGATATTATTTTTATTGTTATAAATTTTAGGATTTTAGTTGTGGTTTTTCAAAAATTATGAAACCTTTACTACCTTGCATCCTTTATTTTTATCAATTACGATAATAAATTATTATTATTTAAAATAATCACAACTATCATAAATGATTTTTAAAATATTGGTTGTATGCTCAATTTTTTAGATAATAAATATTAAATAATTGTAATCCCTTAATATCTAAATTGTTAATACTTTAGATATTAATAATTTATTATTTGACTTATAAAAATAAGACTTAAGTTAATTAATGGTAAAAAGATAATATTTATATTAGTTACAATAAATAACCTTCTATGAAAAAGATAAATAATTGTAATATAGATAATTATCAATATTTTACTTACTAATAATTTATTATTTAATTGATTAAAAATAAGAATAGTAAATAAATTTAGGATAAACACTTACGAAAATACCAAAACTTATATCAATTCTACACATAGGTACCTGAATTATTTTTTCTATAGAAAGGTACCCATTCTTATATTTTGATTTCATGTGATTACTTAATTGGGACTAAGGCTTCCACGTAAGCATATTATCACTAATTACATTGCACGATGCCTATTTTCCCATTAACCACTACTTCAATTCATTATTTTACCTTTAACCCTAGTTAATCCACATAACTCATACTCATACACATACCTATTTTCATTTTTGCTATGAAAAATGAAAATAAAAATAACACATCCCTTTCCATTTCCATTTTTGAGATATTGCATAAACCTTTTTTCTGTACAATATCTGAAATGCATTCATCGATGTCCATAGGGAAGTTGATCGAGCAGTTCATTTTGGGTCCTTAAGATATCAGGGTCAAGGTTTTAATGGCGTGGACTCCAAAAACTTGTGGCAAAAGGTTTATTGTGTGTCTGAAATTGACTTCCAGGAGGAATACATGGTATGGGTATTAGAGGTGGGTCAATAATAGGATGAGTGATAGAGCTTGCAATGTGATTAGGGGTTTGATTCAAAGTAAAGGAGAGATTGAAGATAATGGGGATTAGAATGAGAAATTGAATAGTAAAAACAAGAAGCAAAATAGAGAAAGAAAGTTATGGGGTTTGCTTGCCTATTAGTGTTTCAATGTGGGTGAAAAGCTGGTTTAGGTTATGGTTTATTGAAAAATTAGGATTAATTTGTATTTTATTATTTAATTGTCTAGTATTTTTGAGTTATATCTACTATGCAATCAATGGGTCTAAATGTTTTGCTGATTGTATTTCACCATAGAAAAAATCAATGGTGTAGGATGCCTTAACTAATGGTGCCCTTCAATTTTTTCATTTAGACGTGGTTTATACAAAGTGACCTTGCATTGTTATTTACGTAATCAGGAAAATAAAACATGAAAATAGGTAATTGTGCTAGGGTGAATGACACAACCATGGTCAAGAACACAACAAACTAGTAAGAAACTTATATAAGTTTTTCATTTTACATAAGAAAGTACTTGGTGGCTATAGAAACTGCCAACATATAAACAGTTGCCCAAAATTGCTATACAAGTTACCAATATATTGTTATTCAAAATGACTATACAAGCTACCAAGATTTATGAAAATAATCCTAAATCCTAAAGCAACCTAGGGAAACTATGGTTTAACATTTTACATCAAAAATTCATCTTGAACTTCATGTACATAAAAAAAAGTTTGGTTCACTTTGGAAAACATGTTCATTATCATATTCAACATTGAATCATCTTCTTGGTGGCATATTTCTTCCATACTCATTAAACATTAAACCCCCAATTTCATCCCTAGATTTTTGTTAAAATGTTAATAGAGATAATAGAGCAAATCTACCACCCTAATTAAATATTAAACCCCTACTTTCATCCCTAGGTTTTCCTACACAATCTCTCCTAAACACTAACAAATTACATTTATAACAATTCTAAATTGAAGAAATTGTTATCAAATCCTTCAATTTTCATAGAGTAATCATGCAAAATGAAAGAGAGATTGGTTCATACCATAGCAATGGACATTGAAATGCAGAGTAGTAATAAACCAAGGTACGCTAAGTGTAAAACTGATTTTCTCTATTAAATTGGCAATAATTCATTGGGGGTTACGTGTGTGTAACATATTTATGATTGTGTATGTTTTTTAATGCGCATTTTAATGGTGAGTCATTGTAACCATTATGTATATAGGTTTGGGTAATTGTAACAAAGTGGATGACGTGAGAGTGTTAGAAAATGATATTGATTTACGGGATCATGTGAGATTTTTTTTATTTGCATATGTATACGTGCATGGTTTTCACATGAATTTTATTTCTTTTTCTTGTCTTTATGCTACATGTGGGGGAAGGTGGTCTTACAATTTTGTAGCTTTATAGTAGGCATTAGATTTTTTATTTTATTATAGCTTTTGTAAATGGTTCACTAGAGGACATTTAGTACTTATCTACCATCTTTTAAACTAAGTTATTGTTGCATTTGAAATAGATATTGGTTATGAGAAATTTTCTCTTCATGGTGGAAAATGGGTTTATAAAGATAAAAAAAAAGTCTATAGAGGTGGAAAGGTTAATTATTTGGATGATTGTGAAAAGGACACCATGTCTTTGCTTGTATTGAAAAGCTTGAGGCTTTGTTGAATCTGAAGGGACCCCAGTTATATTATTTGGTGTAAATGAAATAAATACATATCAAAAGGCATATTAATTGTGTAATTATATGCTTGATATACCAAGAAGGGACATATCAGTTTAAGTTGTATCATAATGAGGGTGGATAATGATGCATATGAACATATTAAACCAATACAAGTCATAGCACCCAAAAGAAAAGACAGTCATCCAAAAGTTAGATTTCATAAATAATCTCAAGTAGACCTTTCCAATCCTGAAGGTAGAAGTGAAATTATGCATAACTTTTCAACAATGAAGTTAGAAGAAAAACTAAGCATGAAGATGAACCTATACAAAGAAATGTTCAAGGTCATATTGAAGATGAAGTTCAAATTAACCAAAATAAACATGAAGATTTATTTGAGCAAAGTCAAGCTACCCACAATGAATTTGAAGATATAATTGGTTATAGTTAAGCTGGCCACAATGAAGATAAAGATGTGGTTGATCTAAGTAAACTGAAGTATTTAATAACATTCTTGTACAATACGAGGTGTTACCACCTTTAGCTCCTTGAACGCCACATACAAAGTGTGTGTAATGAATACACAAGTATACGTATCGCAACAAGTAATATAATTATAAGAAAAGATCATTCTCACGGAGATTATTTTATTAGAAACTAATTTTTAAAACTATAAAAATTAAAAATCAATTTTTTTGTTTTTTATATTTTAAGGACACAAAATTAAAATAACTAAAATTAAATAGAAATAATTAATTAAATAAAATTCGATAACTAAAAAGATATATGAGAAAATATCTAGAAATACTTAATCCCCCAATTTTCTAAACATGTGAATTGCTAAAATCTCTCTAATATAATTATCAATTAATTACATGATAAATTGAATCTAACCTAACACGTATTCTTCTCTCAAGTAAACTACACATCATATAGTAATTAATTTAATCACACTCTTATTAAATTGCATACTACTCATTAAATTCATCAATTATGTATCACATACATAAGAATCATACATCTCTTCCTAGAAACTATGTATGTTATTTAATCAAGACAAACAATTAGATAATTCTCTCAAATCTATTTAATTAACTCTATAGATAAATTATTGGTCAAACAATTAATAACATATCAATCAGATTAAATATTATAATTAAATTAAAATTTTAATTGGGGTAAAATTTTAAATCATCACATGGAGAAAATTGAGTTCATAAGATCCCTAAATTAATAAATTAATTACACATAATTGTGTTCATAAATCTTATATTTTTCATAAAGAAATACATAAAATTGATAAAAAAAAAATTGAGTAGAAAAAAATACAATCAATCTCTTAAATTATAGTATTAATTTTCTCTTCAATCTCCACCAAAATTGTGTCTTCTCTTGAATTTTTTTGTATTTTTCTCTTTTTTTAACTCCAAAAAATGACCAAATTATGATAATAGAGGCAAATTAGGGTTTATGGAGTGATTATGGGTTTAAATAAAGCTCAGGTGCAAGTTGGATCGTTAGATCAGCTTCAGATCAAGGGCTACGATCAAAACAAGCAAAACTGATAGTTTTAGCCAATTACAGCGCGACATGTGGCATCAAAAATTCATTAGGTGAATCAGGGAGTGATGCGTGGCAGGGGACACCATTCAGAGTCAAAGCTCGCTAAGTCATCAACACGTGGCCTGACGTGATTCGCAAAAACAGAAGGCATGGTGCACGGGTAGAATGAGTAGAGTAATGGCGTAACGACACCTGGCATGACACGTTGATCGATTTCTAAACTCAGATTGAAGATTGTGATGAGATGTGGTGTGTGTTTCATCCTCCTCACACATGACGCAATGTGATTCGTTCTTTGTGCTTGGGTGGCGTCTACATGGCTTGCCACGTGGCAGATTCTAATTGGTCCTGTGTTAAAAATTCCAGAAAAATCTTAAAAAATTCCAAAAATTATATTTTCACCCCTTTTCATTAAAAAATTTATATTTTAATAATTTTTTACCCCAAAAATACTATTTATTGAATAAAACAAGTAATTATTAAGTAAAAAAGTGCACTAATTACTCTATATTCATATAGTCATCACTCCTTTTAAAAAGATGGTTTTTTTAATAAGTACATCTAAGAATAAGGTTACTTCTAAGAAGAAAAATTAAATAAAGAAGAAGATAAAAACATAGAAGCTAAGAATTTTGTGCTTCAGGAGAGTGATTTTGAGCATGAAAGAGTTAAAGATGATACATTTTTTGATGAAAAATGTAGATTTTAGTGTTGAGAAGATTCTAGAGATTCAAATGAATTAGATAGTTCAAATGAAGATGGGTTAGAGAAAAAAATTACAATCCTTGTTTTATTCTTGAAATTCACATGAAAGACCTAACATTTAGTGTAGTAATGCAATTCTCCAGTAAAAATGTATTGAAGAGGGTCATCAATATTTATGGGGAAAAGAGACTTATAGATATAAGGTTCAATCATTTGAATAAAAAGAGATAGTTTGTATGTAAAGGAAAAAGTTGTGGATTTTCTATTTATGGATCAGTTTTGAAATATGGAGAAACATTTGAAATTGTTACATGAAATTTGGAGTGTGAGTTTGCAAAAGTTCATTCAACCAAATATGTTGGACATGAGTAGTTATCATCTGAGATTTTAGGAGATTTCAAGAACATTCCAAGAAGCTTCAAAGGTAGTATTATTGATAATGCAAATAGGTGTTATTGATTGATACTACCAAGACATAGGGTACACAAAGATTATAGGAATAAAAAAGTTGTTATTGATAGGGTTTATGGAAAATGGTATGCTAGATTGTGGGACCATGCAAAAGAAATTAAACATATTAACAAATGAATCAATGTGATAATTGATAGTGAGTTAAACCAAAGTTCAAGATAATATATACCCATTGGGAGGCAACAAAGAAAGGTTTTCTTGAAGGATGCTTATATTGGGGTTTGATGGTTACTTCTTAAAAAGTATTTACAAGGGATAACTTTTTAAGTTTTGTGGGTATTGATAGAAACAATGCTATATACCCTATTTCTTATGCTACTATGGAGATTGAGTGTTGGGAAACTTGGGATTAGTTCTTAACATTGGTAAATTGTTTTCACATTTTGAACATAAGATGTGTATTACACACATATATCATAATTTTAAAAATCTTCATTTTGATTTAGATAAAACAAGTTGTGGGCATATGTAAGGGCTACCACTATGACATCATTCAATGAGGAAATGGAAGCTATGAAAGATCTTGATGGCATGAGAATTGTTGAAGAAACGACCAGCCAAACATTGATCCAAATCCCACTTCAACACATTTGCAAAATTTGACGTGTTACTAAACAACATGTGTGAGTGCTTCAATGTTTGCATATTGAATGCAAAAGACAAACCAATAATCACCATTTTGGAGGGTATCAAGGTGTATTTGATGAAAATAATGAGTAGTAAAAGAGTTGAAGCTGAGTGTTGAAGCAAAGGAATTGGGCCTAGAATAAAGAAAATTGTTCAAAAGCAAATGCAATACTTAACTTCGTTGCATGTGCCACTTAGAGTTGAAAAGGATGACCCAGTTAATATATACAAACATGGTACAAGTACAACACCTAGGTGAAACCATACAACCCTTACATTCATTCTATGACAAGTGCTAAGGAATGGGTGAGAACATAATTTACACCTCTTCTAGTACAATTTGCAAAGAAGCAAGCTGCGTGACCACTTAGAAATATATCAAAGAAAAATGTTGAAATGGAAAGCTCTTCAAATCCTAACAAGAGCAAAAAATGTGTAACAATGACATGTAGCTATTATGGTCAAGAAGGTCTTAATTACAAAGGATGCAAGAATAGGCTACAAGATGTAGGTTCTTCAAATCCGTAGATGGTACATTCATTTATGGTTGTGTATTACATTTTTAAGTGTTTTTTATTTCAAATATATTATGTAATTAATATTTACATAATTTCTATTGTAACCAAGAAACACCATCATCTCAAGTCAGCAAAAAACTTTTCAGTGTCCAAGGTAATACAATAAAAACTTGTAACATTAATAATTTAGAACATGTACAAATTGATTCTAAATGTCTGAATGTCATGTTTATAGTGTGTTTAAACTGAAGCTTCATTATGTTAATGATGGTGTATTTTTGAAACTAAATCTGGATACATGGTACAAATTGGTTCTGAATCTAAATGTCATGTTTATAATATGTCAAAATTGAATCTTCATTGTGTTTATGGTATGTTTTTGAAATTGAATTTGTATACATGGTACAAATTGGTTCTGAATATCTTTTGGTTATGTCATGTTTATAATCTGATAAGAGTATCCAAATTGAATCTAATTTTGACTCGTGTGTGGTAAGTACAAAGGAGGAAATTGAAATCCAATGTTGTGAAGCTTTAGGCAAATTTTGGTGAAGCTTTATTTAATGTTGTTATTGGGAAAAATGTTACAATTTCATATTACAATTATGTAATTTTGTGAACAACTTATTTAGTTTATATAATTGCAAAATCAGTGTGGCTATGATCAAGGACATGGATATGAAGAATTTGTAATTGCATTTCAAATTATTGTTCAATCACATATTTTCATTAACAGATTTGTAAACTTATGTTGTTGAATTTAAATCTCACTAATGAATCACCCAAAGCAGTGAACACAAATATAATATAACTATTATATTTGAATGGTTTTATATACATGTCATGTATCAATCTTAATACAAAACAAAATATTACATTTCAATTACATCAAACAGGTTAATGTAATGTTTTTATTGGTTTATTTGAAATGTCACCGTACAATATGCTAACAACTAATAGTATCAACATACATAACCCATAAACCAATAAACCAAAAATTTGTTAATTTTCTTCCTTCGCTTGTTATGCATCTCATAATATGAGATGCTTTACTTCAAACATAGCCAAAAATAACTCTTCTTCCAACTTCTCTTTTTTGATTTTGAATAAGTTCATAAATCTCATCAAGGTTTGTAACTTCTTTTCTTCTAATTCTCCTCAATTAATTAGGAATCATTTGTTTTCCTCTAATACATATTTCATCATCAAACTAACTAAATTAATTGTAAAAATCTCTTTCCTATTGCAATTAATCCAAATTTAAATAGAGAAAATATTATTATTTACAGCAACAAATATGGAAACAAGTGAATCAAAAACTAAATTATAACTTTATATCCAAAATTAGAACTTTATCCAATAAGGGTTTTTGAAGAGACCATGCCAAATATAGCTGAGTGAAAGAAGCAACATATTCATACATGCATTGCATTCATCTTCATATTTAGATATAATTATGAAATGTCTAAAATCTTCTCGAATGATTGTTATCTGTCCATAAGGTTACCATTATGCAAGGAACATCATATCGTCATATAAGTGGGTTATTGATATTGATATCACAGTTTTCAAATCCTAAATTTCTCGACAAGTTTGTGAGGACTGATATAAATGTTTGATTGAGAAGAAAGTGCGAAAAATTGAATTTATTAAGGTTTATGAGGGGTTGGGTAGAAAAATTTGGGAGAGAGAATTGAGAATATAATGCTTAATTAGGGTGACATATTGGTTCCATTATATATGTTAATATTTTAATAGAATTGGTATATTGGTAATAAATGAAAATATTAATGATATTTTTGTTATAATTGTTTTAAATTATTATAAATAATACAAAAAATTTACATTAAAAATTATATAAATTAAACTTCTTAATTAAAACATTTAATATTGAAAATTGTAATTAATGAATAAGAATGTAAAATATTATATACATAATTTTACATTCAAGAATTAGCCAATAATAAATCGCTAATGGTTGTAAATTGATTAGCATAGCATCACTCTTTTCTAAAGCCATTAGGATGTGTAAAGTAATTTTTATTCCTTAACCAGCGCAGGACTTCAGTTCTGCCAACCTGTGTCTTTCATGTTCCTTTCATATCTAGCTAAATAAATATTACAACTGTCAAAAAGATAGTTGCTCCGTGTTGATATAGTGCATAGTTAACGACTTTGGATTCTAGCTGAAAAACTTATAATAATTTCGTTGAATGATATGATAACATAATCTTTTAATATATAAAGTTTTATTTTTAAATATCAATCATACAAATATATATATATATTTTTAAAAAATGTAAATAAATATATAATTTTTTTTATTAAAAATTAAAATTAAAAATAATTAAATAACTAGATTATTTATACATGGAAAGAATAATTTTTAATATGTGATGGTATCTATAGATTATGTTTTTTTTATATCATATATTTTATAAGTTATAAAAAATGAACAATTAAAAAAAATTATATTATTTTAAAGAATTTTTTATTAAAATATTATTATCTTTATTAATTAATTAAAATATGATTAAAATAAGTTCTTGATAAAGATAAAATTAAAATTTAATATAAAATTATTTAAAATAAATAAATATTTAAATAAAAAGTTGTTTGTGTATATATTTTAAAATATTTTTATATTAATGTTTACTTTACTATAGTTAAATAATCTTATTCTAATAGTGTTTAATTATTTGATAAAAAATAATAAAAGATTCTATTTCATAACCAAAGGATTAAATAAAATCATTTTTAATCTAGAGGTAGTATACTTTAACCTAGAAAGATACACATAAAACATATAATTTTAAATTTTTAAGATTAAAGTAAACATATTTTTAAAATTATAAAATTAAAATACTCTAATTAAAATTAGTAGTTTTATAAAACTAATATATCTCTTATGTCCCTTATGTTTTTTAAGTTACAGAAAGTTAGCCCACAAATTTCAAAAGTCTATAATTACATGTGACACCAATAAAACTATACTAATTAACTTGTATAAAATAGCTTTACACTTGCATTTTCCACTTGTTTTGGTAGAACTCAAATCATCTAATGTCATACATTGGACTTAAGTAACCAATTGTCCCCACTTAATAGCTGGTTGCCACTAAGAATTATATGATAAACCATAAGTTATGCTATATCATTCATTGAACATAAGATAAAACAATCTCATTCTGGGTCCATCGTCAAATATTTCCAGCTAAATATGATAACAACTAACACAAATCATTATAACTAACCAAAAAAACAAAAAAACACGTCATTATCAAATAACTATATAAAGTTTTGATGCCATTGTAATAGTATATTTGAGAATTGGAAAAACCTCATATAATAAAGCCTTTTCCTATATCTGGGTATTTACTATGTATCTCAAATATTACATAATAAAATATGATTAGATAGAATGTAATAAAAACAAAAACGTAAGTAATAAGCCACTCATTGTTAATTGTCAAAATGAATATTTTAATTCTAAATACTTTAATTAGGGACAATTGGGAACTACATCGAGATATTAACAATGATTTTCAAATATTATATGATATAACGTGATAAAATAGAATGGAATAGAAAAATCTTTAATTCTAAATTCTTTAATTAGGGACATTCATCTAAATATTAACCTTAATTCTCAAATATTATAATGAGATAAAATGTAATAAAAAAATAAAGATACTATGAATGAGTCACTCCTTCAAATAAGATTCCAATCAATTAACAACCAACAACTCTATTACTGAGCTACTAACTAGATTTCATGGAATTCAATTTTACTTTTCAACCCATAATCAATGAGTTGGAAGTTTCCTTTGTAAATTATTGTTATTTTTCTCTTCACTAATACAACATCCATTCAATTAACTAGGACTCAAAAGTTTAAATACAGAACTTTAAAGAGAAGGAAATAAGAATAAAATTATAAATTAGTCTTAAAATTGGTAATCGTATTCAATAATAGGTGAATACATGAATGTTGAATCAAAAGTTAATATGAAAAGCTATTCTCTCAAACTTTTCGATACTCTTTCTCACACTATGCTAGTTCTTCAATTTTTAACTCTTGTTGCAATTAGTTACAAGACTTTACATAGTAGATTTGTTGAAAGAATCCTCCAAAGGATGAGTTGTTGAACCCATCTCCAATAATTATCTGAAAAATTAAGTAGATAATTGAGTGTCTTCCTCCAAGCTAAAGAATTACATAAAGTGAAATTGCTATGTATATATACAGGGCCCTCTCTCTCTGTTTGTTGAGGGCCTCAAGAGAATCAATTTAACAATTGTTACTGAGAAGCAGCCATTGAACCTGCATAACAAACCACAAATTAGATATCCAAATTTGTAAAGCTATCAGGATGACTGATTTCACATAAAAGTTAGTCACTACAGTTGTTGGCACTCGGCAGCGAGGTTGGGCCAAAGCTTGTTTGAACTAAGCTTTGAAGATCATCCTCAAACAAAGTTGGAACCTGCATAAATAGTAGTGAAATATAAGATTGAGAATATTCGAGACAAAGTTCATTAATATATAAGTTTCTCCTTTTTGAGGTAAAGTATTATTTATGTCCTCAACCTTTTTATCTCAACATAATGGTCTTGTTACATTTAATTACTTCCGTAGAATTTTTATTCATTATGTTAACAAAGCGAATAGAAAATAACACGGGTCACTGATTGTCACATGGTCATTTTCGATTAGATCTGTCGACCTAATGGACAAGTCCTGTCCTTAAATGTAACACGACTATTAGGTTTGAGACATTTTTTAACAAATAAAAAGTTAGGGACAATTTTGCAACTGAATCTAATTAGTTGGGAAAAAAAACATAATTTGCTCTTCTTTTTAATTACTTGTGCTGTAAGACCATCAATGGGAGGAAATTGGATGCCAGAATTTTGATGATGTGCAATGTTCAAATAAGGATTTAGTAGGAATTGTGTTTCTCCTCCAGAAGATGTGCTGTTTGGTACTTGCTGGGGATGGTACCCAAATGGGAATGAAGTAGTCATTGGGGAATCTAATGAATGAACACCATGATTATGAGATTGAAAAACCTGGAAAGAAAGAAAAAAAAACAGAGAATTGGATTAGTGTTACTAGAAAATTCTGAAGGAAAAAAGAAGAAAAAGTAGTTAATGTATTCATATGAAACTTACTTCCTTGGACAGAAGAGCCTCAGTGTTCAGATCCATACGAGAATTAACAGTTGATAACTTCATTGAAAGAAACTGACACATGGAATCAAAAAACGAAATTTACAAATCAACCAAATGATACCAATTGTTAATAACCTATGTTACATGAAACTTTTGGGTAAGGATTCCGATGTCAAACAATGCCCATATTTCTCAATTTTCTTAAATTTAAACCAAATTACAATGTCCAAAACTCACATCCATGTCATATGTCTTTAACAGGTAATTCACAAAAAATGAAGATTACAGCATAAATAACTACTGCAATAACTTGTAGGAATAATTAATGTGATTTTTAGTTTTTTACCTCAACCTGGCGCTGCAAAGACTGCACGTAGTTTATAATCTCATCAAGCATAACTGCTTTCCCAGTAACCTGAAACAAATATTTAAAGCTCATCAAGTCAACACAATTATTATTTTCCATTTATTCACTTCCTTCAAATATAAGCTACAGGCTACAAATTTTCCAGCAGCCTTCTAATAGCGATGATAATGATTTGGCATATCTTTAGGGAGTTTCATAGTTCAAATTGCCCAACCAGAATATATTAAATAAAAAGCTACAAGCTAGTACAGTTTGCATGTTTTATTAGATACCTTGTTGCAACCAGGAACAAGATCCTGAAGATATTTCATCCTTTCACTGATTTTCTCTCGACGAACCTGCCCAAATTTAGAAATGACTTATTACTTGAAATGAACTGAAATCAGAACCTAGTAGAAAACAGAACACATAAACATTGAATTACCCTTTCAGCAAGACTGTGGCTATCAGTAGCTTGACCCCTTCTGGCCCTTACATGGATGTAGTCCTTTGGAGGCTCAGGAGGCTTTGAATTATTCTCCTTCTTTTCCTTTTGGGTATCTTTCTCATTCCCAAAAGTCTCATCTGCAGTTTTGATTCTTTTGGCATTTGTTTCCTCATTTCCAACCTGAATAATAAAATTTCTAAGTTAGAATTCCACAATTCAGTAGTGTAAAAGATAAAACAAAATAAAAAACTCAATTAGCTACATGTTACTATTACCTTTCCAGTTTTTGCAGAGGTTGATGAAAGAGTTTCTTTAGCCTTTCCTCTTGGAATTGATTTCCTTTTTCTGTTACCACTTGATTCCCCACAAGGAATCTGCTCAGACAATGAAGATCCCTCCCTAGAATCACCAAATTCAGGGCTTGATGACCTATTGATGAATTTCTTCCCAGAAGCTTTGAGTGACTGATTTGTGGGTAACATACTAGATTGATTACTTGTGGGCATTATTGATCTATAAGAAAATTGAGTTCCATCTAGACCCAGTAATTGCCCATTTTGCCCCCCAAAACAGGAAAATCTTGCAGCCCTCTCAGCAAATCCAGGGTCAGCTACCAAACTTGGAAAATTATTACCTGGAATAATAGGAATAGGAAAGTCCAATTTGATACGTGGATCAGTCATTGAGAGATTGAGTTTAGATGGAGAATTCAATGGCGTAACATAACATGAACTGTTAGTGCTATTGTTATTGTTGGTTCCACGATCCCCAGAATTTCCAATACTTCCTAATCTTCCTATCAATTCTGTCATCATAACACAATCAGCTCCATTAAAAACTCCAGCATCAGATGCCTGTGGAGAAGACACAAGAGAACTCAATACTGAATCAAATGGATCACTCTGATCCATTGAATTATTCAAATTCTAACTAATATAGAAACTGTGTAAGTTCTGTGTGAGTTGAATTTGAAGACCCAGAAGAAGGAATAAGAGGGAAACTAATTATGGAGAAAAATAGGGGAACAGAGGTTGAATCTCGATTGGTATCAAGAAGATAAAGTGATGATGATGATGATGATGAAGAAACTGGTCCTTATATTTCTCACTCAATTGTGGAAGAAAATGAAAGCAAAAGATGAAGGCGATGGATGAGTTAAGTGAGAGAAAAGCCAAAGAAAAAGAAGAGAGATGAGGAAAATGAACAAGTGAGGAAACAGGAAAGATACTCATTTATTTATTATTATTATTATTATTATTTTGCTAAAAGTGGATGGAGGAAAGATAAAATGACAGAAAGCTCTCTTTAGACTAAAACGTGTAATTGAAACGGAGTGATTCTTAACATGCGATCATAATACGAAGGCAAATTTTAAATATTTTTATTAAATTTGAAGTGCACTTTTTTTTTATGGGCTATTTTTTTAAAAACATTTATATAAATTTATGAAGTTTTTTTTAGATAATTATACATAATATTAGATATTTATGAATATAAAATTATTATATTAAAAATAATTTTTTAAAATATACCCCAGAAAATAAAAAAAGTTAGTTGATTTTTAATAATATCTTTTTTTATTTATATATTTTTAAAAAAACTTAATATGATAATATAAAATAAATTTAATTTAATCTTTTTTTAAAACAAGTGACTTATATGAGTTATTAAAAAAAGTTATACAAGTTATCTACTTATCATAAAACTATTAATACACTTCATCTAAAATTTTATACATTATATTCACATTAAAAAATAAATTACATGTTTTACAAATAGTTATAAATCTTATTTAATTTAATAACTAAGTATTTGAAAATCAATATAAAATTAACGTGGTAAAATCAGTGACTTATGAAATGACTCCAAAAATGGTATTTCCAAACATTTTAGTTTTATATATGTTATACTCATTTTACATTTAATTTTATCTTATAATTATTATAAATGAATAGATTTATACTTTTATATAAAAATAAATATTATAATATTATTAATAATAAGTTATATTTTAATTGATGAAACTTATAATCTATTGTAATTATCAAATATTTCTTATTAACATAATTCAATTATAATTTAATTTTACTTAATTTATTTTTAAAATTATATTTAATGTAATAAATAATTAATTATATATATTGACTATATTTTAATGTAATAATTAAAAAGGAAACTAAATTATATAATAAATTTAAAATTTATAAGTTGTCTCTTGTAAAAATTTAAAACAAAAAAAAAAATCAAAACACTCATTATCATTATAGTAATTATTTGTTATTATGGAACTAAAAGAAAAAAAAACTAAAAATCTTATAATTATGTGATAAATTTTAATTTATATTTTAAATTATATTTAATGTAAAAAATAATTGATCATATGAATTATTATTATTTTTCAACATACGAATAAAAGGGAAAAAACCAAAAACTTTTTAATTTTCTACCAAAAACTAAATTTATTAAATTTGAAAAGTTAATTGATTAAATCATAAGAAAAAAAGTATCTAACATGTTAAATCTAACTAATATAAGAAAATTTTAATATTATTTATACATTTTTACTACTATTAAAATCATTGACACTACATAAAATTTCTAATTTCCTAGTGAACATAAATTATTTACAACTAAATAACTATATTAGATTAGGAGCCTAATTTGTAGAGATTTTTGTATTAATTTAGTATTTTTTTAGTTTTTTAGTTGTTATATGTTATATAAATTGAACTAAGATGTATAAACTAATTGGTTAAGAGAAAATACAATTCTTAATTTTCCTATTTTTTTTTCTTCCTGGTATTAGAACATTTGTTTCCTGGAATCAAATTATGGTTGATCTAATCTCGAATATTTAAGAGTCAGAAACCAGAAAACACTTATACAACAACTCATAAATTCCCTACCATGAATTCTAACAACCTTGATACCTTAGGTATATAACCTATGGTAGAGAAATTAAATGAAAAAATTAAAGATAATGGTCTCAGTCCATTAAACTTGTCATGAATGTGAGAAGAAAGATGGAGTATCTAACTAGAGAATCCCAGAAACCCATTTCAAATGATATTAATGTACTCTAACATTGGAGTGCAAAAAACTCAATGATAATAGTATGGCTTGTCAATTCCATGCTACCAACCATTGAAAAAATATTATGTTTTTACCCACTGCCAAAGAAGTGTGAGAGGCTATCAAACTCACATATTTAGATGGTGAAGATGTATCCAAAATTTATGAATTAAAAATGAAACTATGATAAATGAAACAAGGAGAGATGGAGATTATCAATTATTATATGAAGATATAATCCATCTAGAAAGATTTAGATTTGTGCTCAAAAGAATAGTGGATGTGTGTTGAAGATAGTTCTTGGTACCCAACAAATCAAAACCGATCATACGTTTAAATTTCTAGCTAGATTAAACAGACATCACAATGATATATGTGGGCCAATCCTTGGTTTCTACCCATTACCATGTGTTAGGGAGATGTTTGTCAAATTTCGATGAGAAGAAAGTTGAAGAAAAAGTGATGTTGGATAATGGCTCTAGTGGTGGCATAGGCTATAGTAATGCTCCTATCTCACACCATGAACAAATCACATCCCTAAAGGTTAGATGCATGGATGATAAAGAGATGTTTGGTTCTTATAGATCTTATCGGCCAAGGCCAGATAGGTCAAATTTTAAATAATGGCTTTGTGAGTTTAGGTTAGATGGCTCATGAGTTAGGCTAGATGGACCACAAGTTAAATAAGGAAAAATTGGATTAAAATAGAGTCAATTAATTAGGCTTTACATTGGGTTTGGGCCTGGATCAGCCAATTTTTACTTAGTCCATGGATCTTAATGATTAGTGCTTAAAAAGTACTAAATTTATCATGATTTTATGTACTTTAATTTATTAAACAAATTTATATTTGTATGATTTTATCATATTTTATATAAATTTATCTTTTCAGAATCATATATATTTTTATTTTTTTACATGTATTTTCATTCAAAAATAACTTAAAGACTTAAAGAAAAATATTGGAGACAATACATAACAAATATGTTGATAAAAAAAATGAGAAAAAATCAAAAAAATGAAAACATTAGACAAAATGGGTCAAAATAGTCAAAAATGTTGAGTCTTATGCACGCCAGCACACGTCTATGTAGAGTCTCATGTGTGCGCATGTATGCCCACCACACATCCAGGTAGGGGTGTCCATGGTCTGATTCGGTCTCATTTTTCCTAAAAAAAATTTAACCAAATCGGACCGGACCGTTTGATTTATAAAACAGTTTGGTCCGGTTTGGTCCGATTTTTTTATAATTTAATGAAGAATAATGTGAAATTTTTAATATATTATTAAACCGGTCCGGTCCGGTTCGAACAGTTTAAAATTAGTACAAACTGGACCGGACCGTTTGATTAGTAAAACCATTTGGTTTGGTCCAGTCCGGTCCAGTTTATGGACACCCCTACATCCAGGCGTGCACAACCAATACACACCCACACACAATGAGGACACGTCTGCATCAATTCCCACACGCACCCAACATAAGCCCGCACCGAGCCTCGCACCCGTCCAGCACACGCTCGCCCGAGCCAATGCCCGTCTACTACAAATCTCACCCCCACATGCATGACAACTTGTCCAAACGCGTTCAAAATCAATTTTTGAGATATTTTTTCACCTTTTTTATCCTTTTTCGCATTATAAAGGACCCCATCCCCACATTGTAAAAATCATCCCAAAAATCATAAACTTCTCTCTCTTTCTTTCTACCTTTCTCTCTATAGAAAGATTTCTTTTTTAAGTTTTAAAATTCTTCTCTTTTGAGAAGAACTAGTTATGCTTTTATAGAATTCTAGTTTTTGATTCAATAAACGAAAATACAAATCCATTTGGAGGTTTTCCAGTAATAAAATTAGTATCAAAGTTTTGTAAGGATTTTTTTGAGGTATAATTTTAAAATGAATTATTTACAATTATTTTTTATGTTTTATTCTTATATGTTATGTTTATAAATATGATATAATAATAACGTTGTTATGCTTGAGAAATATTAAATAGGTAAAACATTTCTATAAAATAAATTGATTTTAATTTTATTTAAGATTTTATATTAAGGATGTTAGAAAGAAATATATTATTTTTTATTACAAACTTAAATTTAAAAATTAGATTCTAAGATTTAATTATCCACATTTAGAGTAGTGTTATATTATTTCTTGGTACAATCGTCCAGTAGTTAGAATAAAACTCTATTTCAAAAGTTTTTTATAAGAACTATTATTCGAAAATATATTAACAACATATTTTAAGTAATGGTTTTAAAACTTAAAAATTAATACTCGGTAATTAAAGTCTAATTAACTAACTCTGTCTAAAGTTGTGATTATATGGTTTGTTATTTTCTTAAAAATAAAACTTAAATTTAATATTTAATTAATTAATAGACCCCACCTAAGGATATTAGTTAGTTAATATTAAACAAAAGAATTTCGGTCTTGCCTAATGACAATTTCATACCAAAAAGAGAACAAATCAATAACTATCGATTTATGTGTTTAATAACCTAAATAATACGAGCAAACATAATTAACTTAATTATTATATGCATAAATACTCTACTGTTATGAATGATAAAAATTTGTATTATTATTTATTGAATCCATATCTATGTTTATTTTTTTATGTCATTAGATTAGGAAACAAAAAATCAAAATATCATGACAAGATGTTTAGAATTTAATTGAATTTTTAAAATTTTGAATAATAAATTAAAAACCACATATATTCCTTCCCTAAATCAACCTTACAAGAGTTTTACAAATATAAAACCAAAGTATCTATAAATCAATATTGTTAACCCAATGTCGGTCTTGTTGTTATTCATCACTCAACAACCCATAGATAATAGGCCTTATCTAGATAATAGGTCCTCAGCTAAATTAACACATGGATCCTATGGTAATAGGATAGGAAATGACCCAAATTTCAAAAGAAAATTACTATTTTGTGAGAACTATCGAAAACCTAGACACACAAAAGACACATGTTGATAAATTCATGAAAAAATTGTTGATTGAAAACCAAGACAAAGTAGGCCTCGAAGCTACCAAGCCTTAGTATATCAAAAAACATGGAGAGTTTTGATCTAGAACAAATAGATCAACTATATAAACTTTTTTCCAATTTTCAAATTTTTTGGCAAAAGTCGACAAGTGCATCATCTACCTCATTAGTCTACAAAGTATCATTTCAAATGCCCTTGTTACAACTTCTAAATCCCAAATTCCATGCATTATTGATTCTAGTGTGCCTGATCATATGACTAATGCCTAATTCATTTATCATTTACTCTCCTTGTGCTAAAAAATTTAAAGTTAGAATTGTTGATGCATCCCTCTAGTTCGTTGTCAAAATGGTGTATTTGACTCTCTAATTCTATAACTTTGGATTCTATCTTTGTATACCACATTTGTCATGAAATTTAGTTTATATTACCAAATTTGTGTCTTTCAATACCTATCATAGGGGATGAAGATTGGTAGTTCTAGAGAGTGAAAATTTATACTATTTTTTGAAGCTGACGTAAATGAGTGTTGCCAAACTACTACTTATGACTTTGTTTTTAGCCCTAGCAATAGTGAAATTTTATTATTTCATTATAAAATAGCACATCCCAACTTTCAGTATTTGAAACATTTATTTTCATCCTTGTTATTTAATAATAAAACATACAATTTTCATCCTTTCCCAAAAAAGTGGTTAAAGATGGACGGTGTGCTCTTGAAAGCCAAATTCACAATACAATTTGCTCTTTCTATGAATAGTAATCATTTAGTATGTAACCCATCCTTTTCTACTATTTTCTATAATAAATCCAACTATTTGGCATAATAGGTTGACACCTTCATCTATTGGTGTGTTCAATAAACTTGTTTCTTCTTTGTTAAAATGTAGCAAGTATTATGAAACTTTGGTTTGTGAAACTTGTTGAGTGGAAAAATCACACAAACTACCTTTTAAACACACACATATCTAATGATACTCCTTTTGAGTTGTTGTTTATGGATCTTTGGACCTCTCTTTTTGAACAAGGTATTCCATGTTAATTGTTGATGATTTCATTCGATATATGTGAGTTTTTTTCCTAAAATTCAAAGACAAAGCTCAACCTATTTTTACTTCATTCATGAACATGGTAGAACAAAATTCTTGTATTAAGATCAAGATTGTATGGTTTGATAGTGGTGAGGAATTTTTGTTTCTAACCCAAATTGGTTTTGTTGGGTTGCAACATCACATTACCTATTCTCATGCGTCTCAAAAGAATGTTGCTCATTTAGGCATGAATGCCTTTAAGGTTTTGGATTTATACCTTAAGAATTATTTTGTTTACTCTTAATAGACTAACTTCCAACTTCATTGGTGATTGTATTCCTTATCAATTATTATATGACAAGTGTCATGATTATTCTTTTCTATGTTCCTTTGGCTCATTGCATTTTCTTTTATAATAAATTTCAACCACATTTCATATCAGGTACCTTCCTTAATTATGCTCTTCAACATCAAGAATATTTATGCCTTGATATTGCTTCTAGTAGACTTTATATTAGTCGTCATGTAAAGTTTGATGAAACAATTTTTTCTTTTAAAATATATACCATCTTCTAAGGATTATCATCACTTTGTCACTCGATCATTTATTGCCTCCCTTGCTCAAATTTTCTGGTATAGCATTTTCACTCACTTTGTTTACATCTAATCTAACTTCTAAGAATACTACCTCTACTAGTCCTTATTTCTCTAAGTTTTCTAGCCATTCAATGTTCACTTGTTCACCTTTTTACTCTTCATTTTTACAACCTATGTTATTTGCACCTACTTTAGTTTATATATCTGATGTACCTAAAACACTCACCCAAATGATTCTTATAGACCCTAATATTATGATGAGGTAGAAGGAATAATTGAATGGGAGTTAGGAATGAAAAATAAATTTCAAGCATTACTTAATAATGGGTCTTGGGAGTTGGTAATTTGTCCATTTGAAAATGGACATATAGGACTAAATTGAAGAATGATGTACGATTCAAGAAGTATAAAGTATGCTTGATAGTCAAGGGATACCATTTGTGCTTCCCTTACCTCTTAATCAAGACTACAAGCTGCACTAATTAAATGTCAATAATATATTTTTAAATGTGGACATGTAAGAGACAATTTTTATCAAACAACCATGGATTTGAAGATCCAACACATCCAAATTAGGCTTACCATTTGAGAATAGCCTTTTCAATAGAAGTCAATAATGTATTTTTAAATGGGGATATATATAAGAGACACTTTTTATAAAACCACCACATTTAAAGATCTATCCCAAAGAATTGGTTTCAAAAGCTAAGGCTCTACATTGGTAGATATAAGATTTTTTTAAATCCAAAGCCAATATCTCAATGTTTTACATGTTGCATGACTAATTACCCATTGTAATTAGTTAAATGAACTACTCAACGTACCTCAATTTATTTAAACTTAGATCATTAAACTTATGAGTTAAAAAAATCAACTCATTAATTTAAAATAACAACTTACTTAAACTCATAAACAACTCACTAACTAATTTGATAAAAAAAATTGTCTCAACATATTTTTACTAAACATTTTTTTGTTGAACATTTATCGACACTTTTTGGTAAAATATTTTTTTTACTAACATATTTTTCAACCAATCATAATATATTTTACATCACTATCCAACATTAAAAAAATACCATAAATCTTTTTTGTATTTATAAATATTAACATAATTAAAACTAGATAAATATGACTAAATTTGATCGTGATAATATTATTATTAATTAATAATGAGAATTATAATTTATGTAAATTTGAAATTTTTATTTTTATTTTTAAAAAATTCTACCATATAAATTTTGTTATTACTTTTTACTTGTTTATATGAGTAAATATTAAAAAAAAATCTAAAATAAAAATTAATCTTAATACACCTTTATATATTTTTTATGTATCTTAAACACGATAATTAAAAATATCTAATTATAAAAAATACATAAATAAATTTTAAAAATGATTTCTTTTTATTTAATAACCATTTTAATTTATATTTTTTAAAATTAAATCATCCATTTTTAATTTCTATTTTTTAAATTTTAAATTTTTTGACTAAATTCTAAAATCCAACAAAATTCAAATTCTATTTTTTTCTATCTTAACATTAAAAATTAATAACCCAACTATATTTCATTATACTCAAATTAATTAAAAAATAAAATTTGCAAGTAAATATCAACTTGAGTTTTAAAATTAAAAAATTAAAAAATTAAAAATTATCAAACAAATACTATCTAATTTTTGATATATATACTTTCTAAAATTATAAATATACTTCTTCACATGATTTGCAATTCTAAATCCTTATCTTGGCTCAATTGGATTCTCAGATCCCAATTACGTTAGTAGTTTAGCTGACAGACAGTACTAAAAAAATTCATGTATAGGCTCAAGCATACGTGCCATTTTTATTCCTTGATGGCATAAATGCCAAATATCTCAATCAACCCTGTCATACATATGAAACCAGTTGAAATTGATTTTCATTTTATTCATGTTTAGTTACAGAAGGAGCATTGGACGTGAACCGGACGTGAGCCGAGTAAGTAGTTAATTCACTCACAAAACCTTTTTTCAGAAATGCATTTTAGTTCATTGACTGGGATATATGATATAGGTGCTTATTACATAATGATATAAAATGTTTTAGGAATGTACAGGACGTCAAAATACCAAACAGAGCATACAGATAGGCAGTGCTACGATATGCATAGGAATGTTGAGCTTTGTCAGGTTCGCCTTAGAGTTGGAGGGATACGCAAAGTTTCTTACAATTCGAAAGTGATTTTTCTCTATTGTCATTACTGTTAAAAACAATATACACGAAAATATAAGAAATTAACATAGCACACAACCAAATAGTTTTATTTATTTATTTATTGGGTCCGATTACATCCTAAACTCAAGGAAGCAGAAGCAGAGAGAGAGAGAGAGAGATCAAACGGCGAACTTATTATCAAGCCTTGCTGTCAATGCTCATTGAAACTGGTTCTTGCTTTGGTGCTGCATTCTGCACGTTCATAACAAGTACGAGCCAGCAGTAATCAAATTAGCTAACAAGACATATTTAATAAGCACAGGATGACTACATTTTAGACATAGACAATTCCAACTTACAGCTGACTTGGATTGCTCCATTTTGTTCATCTTTGCAAATATATTGCCATAAAACTGTGCATCTTTCTTGTTGTACTCCTTCACTTTCTCCTTCAAAAACTTGTATTCTAGCTTCACATCTCTGATGACATCAACACGAACAAGTAGAGTTACCAACTTGTATTTGATTTCATATTTCAATGACTAATTAATATCCAATCATTTATATTACGTACGTTGATAAAAAAAAGTAGGAAACCGTGAGATTAAATTGTTGAAATTCATACCCAAAAAACAGTACCTGTTGTCTGGATCTATCTCAAGGGCCTTCTTAATGTCGATCTCAGCCAACTCTAAATCAACGAGTTGGATATAAGCCTGTGCCCTCCGGTATAGGGCTTTCACATTTCTACTGTCTAGCTCCAATACCTGGTTAACGATTGGCCAGACCTCAATAAATGAAGTATACAAATAGTTACCTGTGTCGTACCAAAAAACTGTATATAATAACATACAAACCTTGGAACAAAGCTTCTCAGCCTGCTTGTAATCTTTGAGTTTCAGCTTGCATGCTGCATTGTTAAGATTGCTGGAAATTTTCAACAACTTCGTCTGCCGTTGTTCTTCCTCACTGAAGGTAGAGTCATATTCAACAAATTTGACAGCCTGAGAGAACATAAAGAAAAAGGAAATAGTTAGTTGTAACTTTAAAAAGCCTTTGAAGCTATAAAGGAGAAAGAAAGAAAAAATGAGGAATCGGATGAACCTTCTCATATCTCTTCGAAGCTCTTTCATATTTACCAGCCTTGAAAAGCACATTTCCTTCTTCCTTTTTCTTTCCAGCAGCTTCAATCTTTTCTTCAGTGTTCATGTCCCAAGATTCTTTCTCCTACAACAGTAGGAGATTACATTGTCTTAACTTAAAATCCGGACACCTTCTCATTCAAAGTTCGTAATTGTAATTTAATAAATAAATAAAAAGGAACATATGACACTAACCTTGACAAAAGAAAGAAGCTCAACCTCATAGTAGACAGTTGAGTTGGCAGGAACAATAGCTAATTCTTGGTGCGACTCAGAAGACCCAAATGCATATTCAGGTTCAATTGTCACCAAAGCAACCTCCCCTTTTTTCATGTTCTTCACAGCTCTGTCAAGTCCATCTACAACTTGCTCTGCCCCACGTTTGCGGTCCAAATAATAATCAAGATTTTAAAAGTTGAAAAATTTAAGTAGTTTTTAATCAGCGTGATTTGGAGGTTTATCAAGTTAAAAGGTATTACCATCGTCAATTTTGAATTCAAATGGATCCTCAGCATCACCCTTTTTCATAAAAATGGTTCCATCACACAACCTTCCTACAAGTCTTACTGGCAAAGACAACGATCAAAAACGTGAGTCCAATAACGTAGTGAAATTAATTTAGATTGATTTGGAAAAATGCAGCAAGTTTCATCTCAAGTTTACCTTGAACCACTGCCCCATCATTTGGGCGCTCATAGCCCTCTCCCTCCTTTAAGGTCTTTTTCAGGACCTTCTTGTCCTTTGAAATATCGGTGACGGATTTCCAGGAGACCAACTCAAGGGCAATTTCAAGAGTAGCATTAGGCGGCACATCACCCTCTTCCCCAATAGCTGGCTTACCAGCCTCACCAAATGCATCTACAAAATAACAGATTTAGGGGTGCGAGTGCTTATGCTTCTATTAAAAGTAATCTCAATTAAAAGCAGCTTTACGAGGGAAAAAAATTGATATACTAAGTTTAACTCACATTGTGGCCTTACTGTTAAAAGAACCTTCTCTCCCTTTTTCATTGTTTTAACAGCTTTGGAAAAGGCAGGACAGAAATAGCCTGTAGCAAGAAAGGGTCTGGTCTTAGTGCATAAAAAAGGTTTGAAAACATGCTATTATTCTGAATCCAAAATGCAAATGAACTAACCTTGTCCAACAGTGAACTCTATTCCATCAGACTTTGAAATGCACGTTCCATCCTCTAACCTAGCTTCATATTTAACTGCAATGGATGAAAAAAAACACAAAAAGGTTTTCAAAAACCCATTTCAACAACTTAACACGGCAATGCAAACTCGATTGAGAAGAACCATATATAACATGCCTAATACTTCATCCAGATCTTTTGGATTCTCCCATCCTTCCCCTTCCTTGAGTATCTTCTTGAGGATTCCACCATCTTTGCATATGTCCTTCAAGCTAGTCCAAGAAAGCAGCTCCACATCGAATTGAAGGGTAGCATTAGGAGGAATAGTTGGGGGAGATCCAGCCTCACCATAAGCCAGCTCAGGAGGTATTGTGAAAACAGCATTTTCTCCCTTCTTCATTGTTTTAATCCCTTCATCCCATCCTTTAATCACATGTCCTGCAATCAACAACTTCTTACCGTAAGAGAGAGACAGAGAGAGAAAAAAATCATTGATATATTGACCTTATTCCACTTGCCAATAGTGGATAAAATCTTGATGTTCGTTATTAATATAAATAATAATTTTATTACTTAAAATATCAATATAGGGAAAATAAATACACCATAAATACTCAAATTAAAAAGTAATGTAAATTATAAAAACTGTAATTTAATAACGGACAAAATTTAAAATTATCAGAGAAAAAGAAGAAAAACAATGATATGAAAAAATATATGACATTCCCCTTTTATTATTCTTATTTATAATTTCCATTATTTTTTTAATTTTGTAAAAACCAAATCAATTTTTTATTAATAACCCATTAACCTATTAAATTATCAACTGAAACTATAAACAACAAACCTCTAAGGCACACCTCAAAATAATCTTTTACAAGAAACTTGTGCTATCAGGCTCTCCCTACAAATCTCATTCTCATCAGTCATCAAGGAAGAGAGCATTACGTTCGAGAAACAATAGCAACGATTAAACCTGGAAACATTCTATTCCACATCCAAATGCCGAATTATTAAGACAACAGTAAATCTCTTAACTAACAATTACTGCATTATCTTTACTTATCATCGACGAATTTGTCCTCAATGTTAGGAAACTACAAAAAACAAATCAAGACCGCACACCACAACGGTTCAACCTTTATATACTTAACATTGATTTAACACAAACTTCGGAAACGATCGAATTTGAGCACTATATATCACAAATCAAACTTAGCAATTTCTCGTATAGCAGTTTCTCATTGAATACTGCAGTTGTATGTTTCTATCAGAAATAGGCATTCCCATCAAATTCAGCAAAATCAAAAAATGTAAAGGCAACCAATTACCTTGGCCAAGTTTGAACTTAAAAGCAGTTCCCCGATCGCGGCTAGAATCGAACTTAGTTCCATCGAGCAACGTCCCAGTATAATGAACTGAGCAATATAACAAAATACACATCAGAATAGCTATTCCAATCGAAACCCAGACAAAAATAAATAAAATTTACCAAATCAAAGATTAACAATTTACCTTCTACTTCATCGCCAGAGCTAGGAGTTTCCCAGCCTTCACCTTCCTTAAGGAGTTTCTTCTTCAAACCATCCTTGCCAATCTCTTTCTCTTCACCAACCTTGAGAATTGGAGCAACTGGATCATCCTCAGGAATGTCCATGTCGTCGTTGTCAGCATTTTGAGCAGATGGAAACTCAAAGTCGTCGTCCATGTTGATCCTTGAAGCTTATACGCGTATGTGAAAATGAAGAAGCTAAGAAAACAGAGAATACAGGAGAGCTCTTGATTTATCTGATGTTTGTCAGAGACCTTAATCAAGCAATTGGGTTTGTTTTTATAGAGGCGATGAAGTGAAAGAATCGAGTTGGGAGGGTGTAATCTAGAGAATTCGAAAGCATTAAAAAAAATTAAATAAAAAAAAATAAAAAAAGGAAGAAGAAGGAAGAAGAAGAAGAAGTCAGGATGGTTCCAGAACACTCTTGTGTTAAGTAAATGTTCCGTTGGTTCAGTTTGATAAAGAGTGGGCCGACTATTTTTAAAATCTGATCCTTAGTACTCCCGCATTTTCGGCTGCTATTTCGGCGTATATTTTTCAAAAACCTATATAAAACTAAAATGAATTTCCATTTCTTTAATAAGTTATTTAAAAAACAATCTAAGAAATAAATCGTTTATGGAGGGAATTTGAAGTTAGATTTATAACATGAAATAAAATATTATAAATATAACTAATTTATTATTAAATAAATAATAAATGAGCTATATTTAGTAAATGCCTTAAAAGTTAGTTAAAGACTTTTATGTTATAAAAGGGAAAAAAATCAAATAATCTATTATTATAAATAATTTTTAATTTTATTGTATTTATAATATTTATATACATGAGTAATTTTTCCCTCCTAACAAAAACTATAAGCTTAAAATCACTAAATAGACATTATATATCAATTTGAATATCTATTTTTAAAAATTTATAAGTTTATTAAAATTTTAGTTTTTTTATAATCAAATATAGATTTATATAATTAAAGATAATATTTTAATCATTTAAAAAAATATCTACACGTTTTATTCAAGATTGATAGGAAGTAAATCTTAAAAACCGGTGACACATGTAGGTTTATTCATGCAATAAGTGTACGACACTTATTTTAAATACATTAATAATACTATAAATATTTTTTGATGGACAAATTATTTTTTTGTTATCAACATATTTCTCTGCAAAAGTGTTTTTAAAATCAACATATAATATACTATTTATACATTATTTATAAAAAAAAGTGATGTTCAAGTATATAAATAAATATGTAAAGAATCACCAACATATACAAATAAACACAAATATATATCATAAACAAGGATGAATATATAATAGTATAAAATCATGGATAAAATGTAGGGGTGTGTAAAAAATTTGATCATCCGATCAATCCAATCCGATCTGTTGATTTTTCATTCGATTCGATCCAATTCGATGGTCGGATCGGATGGAAAAAAAAATTACATCCGTTAAATGCGGATCGGATGACGGATTTCACTACGATTCATCCGATCCAATCGAAATTAATTATATATATATATATAATTAATATATATTTATTTGATTTTTTAATGTTTTTTTAAGTTAAATAATTTTATGTTATGATTTATGTGAAAATTTAAAAATTTTATTTAAAAATACAAAAAATAGAGTTAATTAAGTTTATTGGTCAGATTGATCGGATGTCATCTGAATAATTTACGGATCAGATTGAACGGATGTGAGAGTTGATCGGATCGATTGCAGATTAAGATGTTTCAATCCGAGCGGATGATCAGATCATATCAGATGAATATAAAATCAACGGTTTCGATTCGATGAACAGCCCTAGTAAAATGCACAACAACGAAGCCCATAAAAAATATATGATGGTAAGAAACCCTATTCCTAAATGTATGCACCTTAGGTCATCAAATGTTATGTGCTTAGTTATTGTTAATGTTAAATCAGATTTTAGTTATAAAAAATATTTTATTTAAAATAATTTACTAATGAGCCTAGTATAAATTAACTTGTTTTTTTTAATAAAATAAGAATAACTATAATTTATCTTTGTAATAATTAATTATTATAAAATTACGGTTGTTATTTAAAAAAATATTTTTTAAGTATAAAATTATAGTTTATTTTTTCTTAAATGTATAAAATTTAATAATTATATTTCTTAAATTATTAAATTATTTTGATTATAAAAATTAAAAAAACATCATAATTTAAAATATAGGTACAAGGTGAATATTAAAAGAATTTATACAACCAAATATAAATTTAATAACATTAATGATGATTTTTTAACACATTCCATTTTCTTTCTGTATTAATTTAATTCATAAAACTTCTTAACTATTAATTACTACATTTTATTTATCTATTATTATATCTAAAGACTTTATTGAATAATTATATATTAATAGATTTTATAGTATATATAATTATAAATAAAATAATAATAAGAATAAATTATTCAATATTAAAAATATCTGTTATAATTATGAGTGGAATTTACATAAATATCAATTATTTATATACTAAATTTTAGGTTTTTTATAAATAAATTAAAAAAAAGCTTACCCTCCTACATAAGAGTTAAACTCCAAACCTTCCATATATTAAAATATATTTTTTATTAAATTATAATTTATTATATATTTAATAAACTAAAAATTTAGCCCCTTATAAAAAAGACATTTCTCACTCCACCATTGCTCCATGTACAAATGTACAGACTAACAGAAATCAATACGGACGGCCACAATCCATATATCAACATGCAAAAATAGATTTGGAGTCCTAAAATATTATTTATATATTATATATAATTAAATTAATCTTAAATAATATATTATAATTTATATATATATATATATATTTAATTTATATGTATGTAAATTTTATATATTATAATATATATACATAATATATATTTAGTATATTATTTTAAATGTCAATTTAATTATATGTGTTCTATACATATTATTTAAGACGGCAAAAATATAACGAGAGGACTGATACATTAACAAAAATAATTAATATAAAATATAAGTAGATACAAGTAAACATATGTAATCTAAGAATGTTAAGAAATAATATACGGTGTTGCTTTTGTACAATAAAGTATGTATGAATGTGGTATCATTTTTTAAACATTTAAATCAATTTTTTAAGGAATATTTTTTGCATCCTTTGTGGAGTTTCATGCATCGGAGATATAAGTTGTATTAACTACTCATGCAGTGATGTATGCTGAAAACTTTAGATTCTAAATTTTTTGATAGAAGTTTTTTTGAATAGATTTATTTTCTATGTTATTTAGTTTGAACTTTATTTGAATTGATATAAATAAATTAATGGCATGAATTTTTATTGTTATTATATTTATATAGATGATAATATTATAACTAATAGTAGAACATCTTATGTTTCTGGTATTTATATAGGGACTTAATGATGAGATATTATATAATTCATTAGATCTTTTATTTTATTTTAATATTAACATCAATTCTAATTATAAATTTGATTAAGATTTATTTTTATCTCTTTTTATTTATTTATTTAATAATACTTATAATTAAATATTAGGTAAGAATAACGCTAAGAATATATCAACCTACTTAAAGATGTTTTAATAGGATATTTCATTCTTTACCTTTGTATTAATGTTAAGAATTAGCAAAAGGAATTTTTTTGTTGTTGGAAAACACTATGTAGAAGCATGCTAGTAAACAATCTTAGATGAATATGAGTATTTTATGTTAGTAATCTAATACAACTGTTTGTAACATTTGAAACATTATTTACTTTAACTCAAACTTAGCTTAATGTTTAACTTTATAATACTTGTATTCATCCCTTTAACATAGTTATTACATATTCATTCATAGTTCTATCTCTATCATCTATAAAAAATATTTGATTGTTCATGTTTAATTTATTATTGTTTATTTCTCATGAATTAACCATTTTTTCTATTACGTGATAACTTGTTTTCTAATCAATCTCAATATACACTCAATTTTAATATCTAAAGGTAAGATTTCTCCTTAACGGACTCTACTCATACAATAGATTTAATTATGTTTCTATGATACTAAAAGAGATGTCTAAATAAAAATTAAAAATAAATAAGTAATAAAAAAATTAGCTAAAATAAATAAATAACTGATTATATAACTAAAAAAAATAAAATTAAAATAAAAGAAAAAAAATTAATTTATAATATTTATAATTTCTGACAATAGAACAAAAAATTTGATCACCACACACGATTGAATTACGATACTAAAGTGTTTATTTTAAAAAAATTATAAAACTTAACGTACTTAACTTAATAATTATGAAATAATATGTTCAATTGGTAAAAATTAAAGAACTCTGCACAAATATAAATTCATTGATTGAACCAACAACTAATAACACGTTCACTAATCATGAAATAAAATAATAAGCTCAATTATTTGGTTAATTTTTAAAATTCAAGCAACTTCGTACATCGATCTTAAACTTTTGAAATATAAAATTTAATCATTAATTTTTTAAAAATTTACACAAATAAATTTAAACTTTTAAATCGTACGATTTAGTTATCAAACTATTAAAACTTTACAAATAAGTTATAACTTTACTATTAAAAACATATTTATTATTCAAAATTTTAAAATTTATATGTAAAATCTTAAAAATTTCAAGAATTAATTATATATTTTAAAAATTTAGGATTTATAAGTGAATGTAATCAAAATTTGTGTACTAGTGCTATAACCTACTCAATAAGAACAAATCAACCCTAAGCGTGAAACAACCACATAAGCTCAGATGCTCCTAATGAAACAATTAACCATGTAAAGTTGACAACATATCTTAAAATGAAACAAATGACATGTTTTGGCGGTAGAATGTATGAAACCCAACAATAAATAATAGACAAATATAATCAATACATACATGAAAATTCAAGGGAGATGAATCTTGAAATAAACGTTCCACTTCCAATTTTAAAAGTGGGAATTAATATCGTGGATAAATTTTGATTTTTAGACTTAAATTTCTAAAAAAAAAAAACAAAGAGTTAGAAGAATAAGTACCAAAGGATAATATTGTCCAAACTATTTTTGTTATTGCTAGAATAAATATTATATTTTCAAAAACATATAATTAATTGTGAGTATAAATTTAAATTATGAATTTTTTTTTTATCTAATATGTAAATGGTCCAAAGCCATAAACATAACTAAAGGTGGAAATGATAAAAAATAAAAAATAAAGAAAAAGCTAAAGGATTAAGATTTAACCGCATGTTCTGACTTTTACTATGTAAATGGTTTGTTCTGGTTAGAGTTTGGATTTTGTTTCAAATCCAACCTCTAACATTATAATTTAGGT
This sequence comes from Hippophae tibetana, assembly GCA_037013495.1. Taxonomy (NCBI): domain Eukaryota; kingdom Viridiplantae; phylum Streptophyta; class Magnoliopsida; order Rosales; family Elaeagnaceae; genus Hippophae; species Hippophae tibetana. The sequence continues at coordinate 132,703,444 of CM072801.1, read as the reverse complement.
ATAGTTTAATTTATCAGATCAAATCTGAATTAATTAATCTAAATTGAATTAAATTTGTGTTAAATTTAAAACAGTTAAAATAACTCGAAACAAATTAATTTTAATTCGAGTAAATTCAATAATATAAAATCAAATTAAAAATATTTATAATTTTATAATACATATCTAAAAATTATAGATGATATTATGGTTTGAAATATAATATAAATGATTTTGAATTTGAACGTCAAAATCATGATATAATAAGATTTTATTAATGTATGAATTTTTTGTGATTATCTAATTATTGTAAATTATTTATTAATCTTTTATTTTCTTAGATAATGATATTTGTATCAATGAATTTTAATATCATTAGAAATATATTTTATTTATAAAAATTAAATTAAAAATATACAATTAATCATTCAAATTATATTTGATTTAAATTTGAGTTTATTTTTATAAATTTAAATAAAAATAATTTGAATCAATTCAAGCTAATTCAACACAACAATTAATGTGAAATAATTATAAATTAATATTTTTAAATAATGAGATTAAAATAATTTAAATTATTAGTATTACAAAAGTTTTCAATTAAATTAAATTTTATATTATAATAAATAATAATATAATATAATATAATTAAAATGTATTTATGTATAAAGAAAATATTTAATTAATATATCATAATAATTGTGTGTTCACTTTTACCGGATAAATTTAACAAAACCAATATGTTTAATATTTTAATATATTGAATCAGTGGTAAATTTATTAAAAAAATGTTCTTAAATTAATGATCGTGTTATAATTAATTTTTTTTATAACTATTTTATAGACAAATTTAATAAAAAAGGATTTATTTTTTATTTTATATATGTGAAATGACAGTCAGTCAAAGCAAGACGGATCATTAAATTAGGATACAAATTTCAATTGATCTCTGAATCTAATAGGTGATGACATAAAATCATAATTTACGGAAAGTTTGTCTAAGGGTGGAGTATGAACCATGAGATAATTTCTCATCTTACAGACGATTAACAACGGAAATATCTACAATTGCAAAGCACTAAGATTTGTGCTTTGCGAATTTCATTCTCACAATTTCACAAAGAGACCTCTCCCTCCCCTCTTTCGCGGTGACCCCTTTCTTCTATCTTCTTCTTTCTCTAAGGGGTCGTCGCTCGTCGCCCCTTCTTCTATCTCCAATTCCCCAGAAGAATTTAAAAAAATAAAAATAAATAATCAATATCCGAATCTGAATTCCGAATTCCGAATTCCCAAGTCCCAGAATTCCAATCCGATCAAACACAGAATTCTGATTACCTAAAAATGTCGGAGATGGCGAACACAGATCCTGAAGGAATCGATGGAGTTCGAATGACCTGGAACGTCTGGCCTCGCACCAAAGTCGAAGCCAGCAAGTGCGTGATCCCACTCGCCGCCTGTATTTCTCCGATTCGACCTCATCCAGATATTCCCTCTCTTCCTTACGGACCACTCCGCTGTAAAACTTGCTCTTCCATTCTCAATCCTTTCTCGCGCGTCGATTTCAATGCTAAGATCTGGATCTGTCCCTTTTGTTACCAACGTAACCATTTTCCACCTCATTATGCTATGATCTCTGAGACTAATCTTCCCGGTGAGCTATATCCTCAATACACTACGGTCCAGTATGTTCTTCCTCAGTCTCCCAATCCAAATGCATACGATTCGTCCCAACAATCTCATCCTTCACCGGTGTTCGTGTTCGTGCTTGATTCTTGTATGATTGAGGAGGAAATGGGTTATGTTAAATCAGCGCTTAAGCGTGCTATTGGACTTCTACCTGATAATGCGCTTGTTGGGTTTGTTTCGTTTGGTACCCAAGTTCAAGTTTATGAATTGGGCTTTTCTGAAATGTCCAAAGTGTATGTGTTTAGAGGCAACAAGGAAATTTCCAAAGAACAGGTTTTGGAGCAATTGGGTTTGGGCGTTTCTGGGCGTAGACCGGCTGCTACTACTGCAGGGTATCAACAAAAGGCTATACCACCCCATTCGGGTGTTAATCGATTCTTGTTACCTGCTTCTGATTGTGAATACACTCTCAATTCGGTTGGTTTTTGATTCTGAGTCTTTTACATTTTTTGTTCATATTGTTAATGGATGGTAAACTGTGCGGTGCTAAAAAAATTGAGTTCCTTTGTTGTGAATGTCAGCTGTTGGATGAGTTGCAAACTGATCAGTGGCCCGTACCACCTGGAAGTCGGTCATCACGTTGTACGGGAGTGGCATTGAGTGTGGCAGCGGGATTGCTTGGAGCTTGTATGCTGGGTACTGGGGCTCGAATTGTAGCTTTGGTTGGTGGTCCATGCACAGAAGGGCCAGGAACGGTAAATTATTCAGAATTCTTCTTCTTTTTAATTATTCCTTTCTTCATGTTTTCTAGTGGATCTTCATAAATATACTGTTTTCCTATTCTAGTCTCTTTTGGCTACAAAGGTTTCCTAAACTTAGTTATTTTGACATGTGTAGATTGTATCTAAAGATATGTCGGAACCAGTTCGTTCCCATAAAGATCTGGATAAAGATGCAGCACCTTACTTTAAGAAAGCAGTTAAATTTTATGATAATTTGGCAAAGCAGCTGGTTAGCCAGGGTCATGTTCTAGACCTCTTTGCATCTGCACTTGATCAGGTCCGTATTGTGTCAATCTTGCAGTTCTTTTCTCATCCTTAAATATTGTCTACTATTTTTGAAAGGTTATTTTGAGTACCAAGGCCATTTCCTGCAGCGAGGTGAGGCGCAATGAGGCATAACCCTCAAACTTTACCCAAAGCACTTTCAATATTAGTATGCATAACATATATACATATTATAATATGAATAAATATCATAAATAAATAAGGGATAAAGTATTATGTTTTAGAGAAAATGTAGGTGAAGTTCAATAGCATTTTTTTTTTCCTACTAAAAGTTTTGATTTATTTATTTAATCTTTTACAAATCAATTTGATATTTTATGTATTCAATTTTATATCAATTACGTATTTTGGTTGATATTTGCATTAAACATTGACAAAATTAATCATGTTAGGCCAATCCTTTTCCTAATTATATGAAAACTTATTCTATCAATATTTAATGTCAATATTAACCAAAATACTTCATAGATATAGAATTAACTATATAAATACCAAATTGATAGGAAAAAAAAACTGGAAGAAGGACACTAGTGGTCCTTTAGCTTTAGGCAAATGATCGCATTAGTCCTGTAGCTTTCAACTGGAGCACTATAATCTTATAAATTTAAAAAAAGGTGCACTTTAGTCCTACAAGTGTGCATTTTAGTCCTAGAAGAGGTGTATAAAAGTTTTGTAGTTTTAAACTTTTAGGACTAAAGTGCATCTTTTTTTTAAAGTTATGAGACTAAAATGTTCCAGTTGAAAGTAATTGGACTAAAATGCTCTTTTTGTAAAAGTTATGGGACCCTTCGTGCCCTTCATCCAAAAAACATGACAGTAAATTTAAAATAAGTTGACACTTGTAGTAAGAAATAACGTATTTTATTATTTAAATTATTTATTTATATATCAATATTTTTTTGCATAATACATCCCAAATTATTTTTCTCCAGCTCTTTCACAAGAAAAGTACCCTACCCAAATCGTGATATGTTCATATACCACCTTGCACTTGACTCTTCGACCTTTTTATATTTCAAATGTATCTTCTTTTTTCTTCATATTCAATTATTTCGGCAAGAAGAGCAATACGGGTTTGGTAGTTGGCAAGTTCCCTAACTTTATAGAAGGTACACTTAAGTTCTTTTGCTTCTAAATGGTACATAATAGGTCCCTTGGCTTTATAAAAGCTACATTTAAAGTTTAATTTCTTTTGACAAAAGAAAAGGGAATTTTTCTTTTAGCTTGCAGCTCATGTGTCTTAAATGAGGGAAAAAGTTATTTTACAGTCTAATGAAAAAAAAAAAATTGTTGGTCATTGTATTATTGTGCAATTTTAAACCCATATAATAATTCTAAAAAATTAATAAGAATGCACATCATTTACTTCAACCCAATTCTTATTAAAATAAAATAAAAACCTCATGCATATAAAAATAAAATAAAAACCTCATGCATATAAAAATAAAATTATACAGTATTACCTTAAGATTGTAGGCATATTACCTCTCTACTCATGCTCGTGCAATTTGTTTGTTTTATGTGATAGTAAAATTATGGGTTTGCTCCCATTTTCACATGAGCTGCCCATGTGAAAAAATTGTCCATTTTTTGTTTGGTCATAAGAAATTTAACATAATTGTACCTTTAATAAAACTAAGGATTATATCTTGTACCCTTAAAAGGAAAGAGACTTAAGTGTACATTTATAAAGCTAAGGGACTTGCCAGGTACCAGACCCAAGCAGTACACCCTTAAATATGCACAATGTGTGACAGAAGAAAACAAATAAACTCAGAACTTATGTGAAGAAAGTCTGGTAGCCAAGAGGGAGATTCGCATTGATGGCATATCGAGGGAGACAGTAATTTCTTGAAGCATTAAGTGGAATATGTGAATACCGAGGTTTAAGCCTCCTGAGTGTGGATTAGGTGTGTACCTCAGGTCAAAAGGCATAAGCCTCACAACCATTGAGGCTAATGCTTCGTCTATTTTTGTTAGTGCCTTGAAAACACCTCTATAAACACTGCTACTTATGATATTTTATTTTTGCTTCCAGTTATGTTTTCTTTGCTACCTTTGGGTTTCGTACATTTTTGTATAGCGCATTTTTGCTTCCATCAGATTCTATTGCAATTTCCGACTTTTAATGAGAATGTTTCTTACTTCACATGCACGTAGAAGGTTGATTCGGTCAAGCTTTTATACTATTTGCTTAAATGTTGATCTTGAATGTTCCATTCATATTTTCTATCTCCATTGTTTGCATAGATTTCTTCTTATTTTCCCTCTTTAATGAAGAGATTTATTTTTCAAGCAATAAAGATAATATCATGCAAATTGTCGTTGTGGATTACATCATCCATATGAAATTAACATTTATTGTGAAATATTTGCTTGATTTTTGTGACGATCTACTGAAGTTCTTCAATTTTTATAGAGGGTAGAAAAAGGAACTCTTTCATAGCATGTCCTGAGTAACTTTGTTTCCATTCCAAGTTACCCTGTTTTAGGAGCACATTAGCACAAGACTTTTATTTGATTGATGTAATGGAATTTCCACTCAAGACGAGTACAATTTCTCTGATTGATTTTATTCTTATGGTTTTATGTCATTTGGAGGCCTAATGGTTTGGTTTACTAAAAGTTATAGGACAAAGTAGGGTAGGGAGTTGGCGCTGGCTATTAAGTATGAGAATGTAGAGATAGGAGAAAGAAAGAAGAATTAGAAATTAGAGGCAGGGGAAAGAGGGATAATTGGAGAACAGCCTTTTCAGTAACAAAAATTCATTCTCAAAACTTCACTAACGTCCATAATTGCAATGCAAATAAGTCTATTTAAAAGCATAATATGAAACCTAATCTAATCTTATGAGGAAACATTTTCTACTAAATCTTATTCTAATCAAATTCGAACTCTCTTAATAAAGTATATACTTTTGCTGCCAAAAAAAAAAACCTAACTGTTCTAAATTTCTAATAAATTAAGAAATAACTTTCACCAAGTATGATTTTAGCTTGATATTTTTTGTGTTCAATGGCAGTTTCTATCCCTACTGCAAATTTATCACCAACATGCTTGTATAATATCTTGAATGGTTTGATATCTGTGTTAAAAAAATTCGGGTCTGGACACTTTTTATTTGGTTAAAACAAATTTTTTTATCCATTCGACTTGTCCGTGCCTTATGAATGATTAAAATACTCATTGTCAAACAATTTGCATTCAAGAAAGACAATATTAACCAATGTCACACCCTGTTAAATAAAGGTTAATTTTTAATACAAAAAAGAGTCAAATAATCGAGCATATGTGTGCAAGTGTGTTAGGGTAGTGCTAGAAACAATGTCAGTGGTGCGAGAAAGAAAAATTTGCTCCTTTAGGGCATGTAGGGTGACAAGTGATTGGGAGGAGACCACTCACCTATCCTTACCCCCCAGGGTTTAACCATCCAACCTCTACCTTTGGCTTTTGCGACCACCTACGCAACCTCTGTTGGTCGAAAGTCCCTACTTGTCGGCATTAATCAATTCAACCCTTTTTTGTGTTTCTTGTGAACTCTTGACAACCAACCACCCAAGTTGTACCCACTTAACTTTCACCCACCCACCCACTATTGTGTTACTTTTCGACCATCTTTGCAGCCCTCGTTAGTTGGAATTCCTTACCAATTGACGTTAATCAGCTCAAAACATCCCTACATACTCTTTTCAAACCATGAACCTTTATAGCTTAATAACCACCCACCCAACCACCAGTAACCCACCTAATCTCCGATAATCGACCTTAATCTCCACCACTTGTCATTTCCGACCACCACCATTCTGTCCTCCGGTTATAAAATTTTCAGGTTGTTGGAATTCTAAACTAGGCTTTTTCTTCTTCGTTAATCTTTCACCTGATATCTTCTCCTCAACCTAAATTTGCTTTTTTTTTGTCTGTTTCTCGTATCGGTAGCGACTGTCTTTTTTTCGACCCAACCTTGAAGGTTTTAATTTGGTTAGTGCATTTTAAGTCTTGACTCAATGTAAAAAGGTATTTGGGGATGTTTCTAGGACCAAAGAGGCATGGAGTGACCTAGGGACTATCAACATCAAGGAGGGAGTGGGTGAACGCTTTAAGAGCACACTTTTGTCTCTGTTTTTGGTCAACCTAAAGTAACTTAGATTCTCGCAGTGTGTTACTACAAACAAATCTTGTGTAATAATTATAGTAGTATTATTTTAAAAGGTAATGGGGTGGAAAATGAAGTAGTTGATGGGGATTTTGATTATGATTGGAGAAGTTGAAATAGAGAGGATGCTTTTAAAGCTGAAGGAACTTGCTTTAGAAATGATCGTTCACCAGATTGTATAGTAGAAACACCCAACTCTTGTAATATTGAATGTTATTTAAATGAAGTTGAGGTTGTAGAGGTATTAGAAGATGAGCGATTTGATTTTACCCAAGATGCCATTAGTGATTCTAGCACACAGTTGGGAGTAAGTGTTAGTGTTACCAATGATGTTGAGAGAGTTGAGACCTTCTAGGAAGTTTTGGTTGATATTCAAAAGTTGTTTTTGAATTATTAGCCTACCTTTGAGGTGTTCAAAAGGAGTTTTTTACATTTTGAAAGAGAAAGAAGAAGATAAATTGTAAGATTAAAGAAGCAGCACAAATTCCAAGGTGTCTGTTGAAGGAGAGGGATAGCATGATTCAAGGAGATATAAGGCCTTTAGTAGATTTGGCAAGAAAAATGGATTTAAGTTTGAGTTGTTTAAGTGGGTAGTAATCAAAGTAAAGAGGAAAATAAATTTTTAAGGACGTTACGAAGGTTGAAAACAGAGATTAATTATTACGAAGATAAACGCGAGGATGCTATTGTGGTGAATCTTTTTCTTTATGAAGATTTTGAGCTAAAATACAAGAGGTTTGGGAAAGTGAAGGAGGAAAAGTGTTGTAGATTAAATAGAAAGTATTTTATGATATATTAAATTGTATTCACAGACTCTGTATATATAATACAAAATGAAAAATAAAAAAAGGAATAAAAAACTAAGTAACCCTAAAAATCAGGGAGTAATTTGAATCACACAATTAATCTGTTAAGCTTAGTTGTTTTTAACTGATTTTGTTCTTTAAGATATTGTAAAGATAATTCAGGATTTCAACACTCTTTTTCAAATTGGATCATAAATATTGATCATGTCCAACTTACAAATGAAATCATTGAAACTTTATCGAGGAAGTCCTTTGGTGAATATATCTGTCGTTTGTTCATTTGTGGGAATATAGTTCATACAAATAATCTTGTTTTCAACTTTTTTCTTAATAAAATGCAGTAGTTTGAGAGAAATGATGATTGCAACTTTGTTATCACAATAGACTCTGAAGGGAAACTATGCTTTGATTTGTAGTTCCTCCAAAAGCATATTCAGTCAAAATCCTTCACATATTCCTTGTACAACTGCTCGAAATTCATCTTTGGTGCTCCTTCTAGCTACTATATTTTGTTTTACTTATCAAAGTCACTAGTTTTCTCCAAACAAAACTACAATATTCGATAGTAAATCTTCTATCTTTTGTCAAAACTGTGCATTCTGTGTCTGTAAAGACTTTTATCTCTACTTTCACTTTACTTGAAGTATAGTCATTTTTTTAAGAGCTTTTGTGATATCTAAGGATTCTGTATACAACTTTTACATGAATTTCCTTTGGTGAATTCATACATGGGCATACCCAACTAAATGTAAATGCGATTTCAAGTCTTATGTGTGACAAATAAATTAATTTTCCAATCATTTTATGGTATCTAACTTTCTTGCATTCCATTATCTTTTGTTTTCTTTCCTGCTTCAACTGGAGTGCCACTTGGTTCACTCCTAAGCATGCTAGTTTCAATCAAAAGATCAAGAATATCATTTCGTTGGGAGACACTAATATCCCTTTTTGATCTAGCAATCTTTGCATAGAAAATAATGCATTTGTTACATGTCTCTTACTTTGAACTCAGTTGCTAGAGTTTTCTTCAATCTCTTAATCTTAGTTAAATTATCTCCGGTTAGGATTACATCATCAACATACACAATCAAATTTGTCTTCAACCCTTCTCCAGAATGTTGGAAAAACATAATGTAATATGACTATCCTTGTGGATATTCATGACTCTTTATTACTTTTGCAAACCTTTCAAATTACACTCTAGGTGACTGTTTGAAACTGTAGAGCAACTTCTTAAGTTTGCACGTCATATTTACCTCTCCCTGTTTATAGAAACCTGGTAGTGGTGATATGAAAATCTCTTCATCTAACTCACTATTGAGAAATGCATTCTTTATATCAAGTTGTTGAAAGTTTCAGTCGAAGTTTGCTACCAATGACAATAAAACACAAACTGTATTTAATTTTGCGACTTGTGCAAATGTTTGTGTATAGTCGATACCTTTAGGTTTAAGTGAATGCTTTAGCAACTAGGCGGACCTTGTAACATTTAAGTGTCCCATAAGCTTTATACTTTACTATAAAGATCTATTTACAACCAACAAGTTTTTTTTCTCTCGTGGTAAGTTCACTAGATCCTAAACTCTATTTTTTTTATAGCCCGTAGTTCTTCCATTACTACATCTCTCCACTCGGGCTTCTCACAAGCCTTTTGAATATTTTTTGAAACTTTTATCCTATCAAGATTAGAAATAAAAAGTATGGAATCTAGGAGATAAAGCATTGTAAGATACAAATTTTGAGATAGGATGAAGAGTACAAGACAAAGTTTGTTTTCTGAGAATAATAAGTAAATTATCAATGGAAGGATCAAAATTACTTGTACTCTTAAGAGCTCTTGGATGAAGTTTACTGCGATTATGAGCATGAATATGCACAAAAACATTACAACTAAATACTTTGAGAAATGGTTCGAAAATAAAACGAGTAGGGAAATAATTTTTTCGTTGTGGAGAGGAATTTTAAAGCATTCTATTTATGAGAAAGTTAGATATCAAAATCACATCTCCCCAAAACATTTTTTTTCACATTTGAGGTAAACATTAGAGCACACACAACTCCTAAAAGGTGCCTATTTTTTCGTTTGGTAACTCCATTGTGTTGAGGAGTGTTAATATAAGAAATTTAATGAATTATTCCATGGTGTTGAAGGTAATTCCCCAAAAGTGGTATTGAAATATTCGGTGCCAATAATAGTGCACAAAATCTGAATTGTGTTTGGAATTGTGTTTTAATCATGGAGTGAAAATTGATCAACACAATACAAACATCAATTTTGTTTTTTAATAAATAAATCTAATAAACTCGGGTATGATTTTCAATAAAGGCTTCCAACCATTTTGTATGGGTACGATTCAGAGTACGAAAAGGTTCCCATAAATCATTATGAATTATTGTAAATGGTTTAGACGGTTTATATTTGAGTTTCGAGAATGAAGTACGCTAGTATTTCACCAGTTCACAAACTTCGTATGAAAATCAGACAACATTTTATTGGAAATAATAGAAGGAAATGAATGTTTCAAATATTGAAAATTGGATCATTAATTCTAAAGTACATAACAAAAAATGATATCCCTAGGAACGGGCACAGAACCACAATTGGTAATTTGACATTGTTTATCACATTGATTTTCTCAAAGTAGTAGAGTTCCTCACATTCTTTACCATTGTTAATTGTCTTTCCCCGATGATAGGTCCTGAAATACACAAGATCGAGGGAAAAATTTAACAAAACAATTGGAGTTTTGTGTTAATTGAATAATAGACAATAAATTGCACGATAATTTTGGAATATGGAGAACAAATTCAAGAGTAGTAGAATCAAAAAAATTTATACTCCTTTTTCCCTCAATAGATGAGCGAGTGTCATTTGTAGTTTTTATTTTAAGGTTTCCAACACAAGGTAAATATGAGAAAAGGTGGTAGGTATTAGTCATGTGATTTGAAACACCTGAGTCAATAATCTAAAGAGTTTTAATTCAGAAGGTGGTAAATGTGGGTAAATGTGATCGTGAGGACTTAGGGGTAGAGTAATGGTGATGGCAAGTGAATGATTGTGGTGGTTGAGAAGTATGGTGGCAGGTCGTGTGGCTTTTAGGGTATTTTGATTATAGGGCTTTGAATTATATATATATATATATATATTTTGTTGTAACACTATCAGATAATACTTATTATTTTAGAAGAAACCTGAATTGAAAAATAAGCTTGGGATTTTGATAGAATATGGGAACTAGAGTGAGGTTGAGAAAAGAGTGGATAGAATTAGGAAAGAATAATAAAGAATTAAGGGATAGGAATCGAAAAATTAGGGAGAAAGGGACATTAAAACAGGGGAGAAGCTAGCTTTAAACGTTTCATTCATCATTCAAAGTCTTCTCATACAAGTTTTGGGAGGCAAATGTGTGATTTTGATATAATTGAACTTAAGCTCTTTGAGGTTCTTACTAACAAAAAGCTGTGATGGTGTTCATTTGTTGCAACAATGAAGATGACTGAAACATTTAACCATTGAACTACTGTAAATATTACGACAATCCTATATTTCTTGACATATGATGATAATCAATACGTTGTATCACTCTCTCCTCTAAACTGGAACAACTATTTTAATTTGCCTCTTACAGTGTTAACAAGCGTTTCTCTAGTGTTGAGGTTGATATGCTTTTCAAAAATTGACCACATCTCTGCATATGTAAGACACAAGCCTTCTACTAGTTAATTACTTGTTGTAGAGAGGATGTTTCTTGCTGTCTCTGATATATGTTAATGCTCTAGGTATTTTCGTGAGAAATATTTTTAGCAGATATTCATATACCAACAGTGGATGATGATGAACTTTCTTTTGGGTGCAGTGCCTATGTTGGATTTTTTTGTAGGCTATCACTAGCTTATTTGCTTGCTTGAGAAATATACTAGTCTTTGTTTGGACTGCTGAAAATATTACATGTTTATGATTTATTATATTCAGTCATGAGTTGGTAATTAAGAATTTATGCTCTTAAGTTTTTCATTGTTACCTTTCTTGGGATTATATGTATAGGTTGGGGTTGCTGAAATGAAAGTCGTGATTGAAAAAACTGGAGGTCTAGTTGTTCTAGCTGAAAGTTTTGGCCACTCTGTATTTAAAGACTCTTTCAGGCGTGTTTTTGAGGGAGGCGACCAGTCGCTTGGCCTTTGTTTCAAGTAAGCTACTTATTTTATTGCATGTCGTGGAAATTTTATTATACTTTCTTTGTTGATACTAAGTGCACAATGTATCTCACATATGCGGCAGTCATTTGATCCCATGGCTTCTGTTTGTTACATTCATGGAGTATATAGTGCCAGTGCCTGGAAAATGTACATGGATTAGTGTAGTGCCAGTGCCTGGAAAATATACTGATTTCAAATGTTTGGCTTCCATTTGGTTTCAAATGTCTAAGCTTAATGTATTGTGGATCTTATTATCAAACTTGTTTATTTCAGTGGCACTCTTGAGATCCACTGTTCGAAGGATATTAAAATTCAGGGGATAATTGGACCTTGCACTTCTTTGGAAAAGGTTTTTTCCTTAGCTTGATGACAAGTTTGGAACATGAATTAATCCTGTACATAATCTATTAATTATATTCTTTCTAGCAGTCATTTGTCTTGACTATTGCAAACTATTGCAGAAAGGACCAGCTGTTGCTGATACTGCCATTGGTGAGGGTAATACAACTGAATGGAAAATGTGTGGCCTTGACAAAAGCACTTGCTTAACGGTTTTCTTTGATCTTTCGTCAAGTGATCGTTCTAACACACCAGCAGCTGTAAATCCACAGTTATACTTGCAGTTTCTTACGAGGTACTGGATTGTTTAGTAAACAGTCAAGTGATCTTCATCTCCTATCAGTCTTTCCTTTTAGATTGTGTGTTGATGTTCTTGCTTGGAATTGCAGTTATCAGGACCCTGAAGGTCAAATGATGCTTCGGGTTACAACCATTACTAAAATATGGGCTGATACTTCCATTAGCTCTGAGGTGAATTCAGTTTCTATTTTATTTTTCATCCTGGAATTCATTTGACCTTCCAGTTGAGATTTCATATGCTCTTATTTTCAATTGGAAGCAGCAATTGAACTGTTATTCAAAATTTTCTAATAGCATAAAAAAATTTAAGAATGTAACCAACTGTGCTATGGTATCCAACATTCTCTTTTTTCTTTTCTTTTTTTTTTTTCATTTTTTTATAGGAAACAAAAACAATCGTTCAATTAAAGATAGAAATGGTAAACATATGGACCGGGTCCAACAATCGAAGTTAATGCATAAAAGGTAAAAATGACAAGACACCCCAGAAAATATGACCTAAATATATCAAAGATCCTGAACAAGATTATGAAAGTTTGGAAGAATGCTAAATCTTGAAACTCCCTCAAAATGTGTAGAAGCGGAATCCCACAATGGTTTTTCCTCTTCCAATCATTTCTTGCAACTTTATCATCAAAGAATCTTTTATTCCTTTCTAGCCCAACTATGTAAAGGAGGGCAATGCTCCCACATCTCAATAAAAAAAATTCCCTTGGATCTCCTGAATGAATCCGTCAAAAGCTAGTGTGAATAGGTTTGAGGCTGAATTAGGTATAACCCAAATCACATTTCAGAGGAGCAATGACCTGCTCCATAAACTCACTACAAATGACACTCTAAAAACAAGTGGTAAGGTGCATCATTTGTTAAGCGTTAGGGTTTAAGTTTCCCATGTGCCAAAGAACATATAAAAGATTTCACTTTGTGAGCAACCAATAACCAGATAAAGGACTTTGGGAGCAAATTGATGTAACAAGTGAAGAAAAAAGGATTTGCCTGAAAAGGATCTGAGTGAGAGTCCAAGAATGATTTACCTTTTGTTATTTAAGCCCAAGTACATTCTCATTTTATGGTATTGATTGGCTCTGGGCTCATTTTCATAGTTAATTATTTGTTCTGCTAATGCTCTTTTTCAGGCTGTTAGTTTTTTTTCAAGTCAAATACTTTTTTAATAAAATATATACTATTACCTTGTCCAGGAACTGGTACAAGGATTTGATCAGGAGACTGCGGCTGTAGTAATGGCTAGGAAAACTTCCTTAAAAATGGAGGCAGAGGTATTCATGAGCTTTTCACATGATTTGTTGACTTATTTTTCATTTCTTAGAAATTTGTACGTAATTGCATTCATCACTGGATTATTAACAATATATAATGGGTTATTATATTGCTAATGATGTCCCTTGCAGTCTATCCATCTTGTCATCTTTAGACTATCTACAGGATTAGTATTTTGTTGAGCTTTGGTATTTAATAGGGGAATTTCTTCTATCTGAAATATATATTTTGTTTCGTGCCGTTGTAGCCATTCATTTCTGCTACTCTTTCTCTATTCCCTCTCATCTACCTCCGGATAAGTTAACTGAAGATTTGTAGTTCTTTTCATGCTTCACATGTATAGTTATTGTTGGGAGTTGTATTATGCATCTTTTATTTTATTGCTCATGTGGCTACGACTTGAAGATGACCTTTTTGTTATTCAGGAATCATTTGATGCTACAAGATGGTTGGATAGGTCCCTCATTCGTATATGTTCAAAATTTGGTGACTATCGAAAGGATGACCCAACCTCATTTACCTTAAATCCATCCTTTTCATTATTGCCGCAGTTCATGTTTAACCTTCGACGATCACAGTTTGTACAGGTACTTTTTACTCTCCTCTGTTTCATTTGTCTTTTTTTCATCTTGTAATGTTCCCTCTGTTTTCCAGGTATTTAACAACAGTCCAGATGAAACTGCCTACTTCCGCATGTTGTTGAACCGGGAAAATATCACCAATGCTGCAGTCATGATCCAACCATCTTTGATATCATATTCCTTCAATTCACTACCTCAGCCAGCTTTGCTGGATGTGTCTTCCATAGCAGCAGACAGAATTCTCCTGTTGGATTCATATTTTAGTGTTGTCATTTTCCATGGAATGACCATTGCTCAATGGCGTAACATGGGATACCAGAATCAGCCAGAACACCAAGTATGTACTATTTTATTGTGCTTGAAATTGTTAGACCACTTAAAAATCTGTTTCCTCCTCTTTTACATGTTATCCTTTTGTCCATGCTAAAGATTATCCCAATTGTTTGTATACGCTTGTGCATATTAAGGCCTTTGCTCAACTACTGCAAGCTCCACATGATGATGCACAATTGATCTCCGGAGAACGTTTTCCGGTTCCTAGGTTGGTGATATGCGATCAGCATGGTTCACAGGTTAGTTCTTTCGTTCTTTTCTCAGTTATAGTTGCTTGAATGCCCTCCATGGCTATCAATTATTTTTCTTGTTTCTTGTTTCTTTGTGAATACTACACAAGTATGTTGATATTTAAATTTCAAAGATGCTTTACTTAAATGAATTGTTACACAATACATGTTAAATACTAAATCCTTTCTTAATCATCCCTTGTGAGAAAGCCATGGAAGTTTCCATGTTTTATGTCGTTATTTTTAACCAGAAAATTGATTATGTAAAATACAAGGATTGTTTAGTTAAAGTAAAATGTTTAGCTGTGTTTTGGTTCTTGTCTAATGACGGTTCATGTTTGGTCTGTTCAAGTCATCACATTCAGCATAAAAAGCTTGGGAATGTGTA
The DNA here is from genome assembly GCA_037013495.1 of Hippophae tibetana. NCBI lineage: Eukaryota > Viridiplantae > Streptophyta > Magnoliopsida > Rosales > Elaeagnaceae > Hippophae > Hippophae tibetana. Next base: position 132,688,166 of record CM072801.1, on the reverse strand, counting down.
ATTGTGGAATTCTGTCAAATCTGATCGTGCCTTTTATTAATTTTATTTCAGTTTTGGTAATTGTTGTCCTAAATTCATGTTGTGATGGCCTGACCGTAATTAGACATAGGAGATGGTGCTAGGGATGAAAAAAAAATGTTGGATCAGATATTGATATGTGGATATGCTTTGGATTCGATTAAAATGGAGAACAAATCAATCCACGTGAAAATGAATTGGATTGATCTTTTGCAGATCAGCAAGCTCACTGACAAAAAAATGCTAAAAAAAGATGAAATTAATTATCATAAAGTGAATGAACACCAAATCAAAAAAATTTGGAAACCCGTTGATCCAACAAATACTATGTCCAATCTAGTTTGTTCCAGGATCAGATTAATTCGGATAATTTGTATAAAAGATTGGATCGGATCGGATCAGCCAAGGAGGCTGACTACATCAAGGATTTTTCTGTCCCTATGTATACAAGTAAATAGATTTTATGAAACACCCATTAACTTATATGAAAAAGGTAAACTTTCTCCATAACAATTCTAAGACACTACCAAAATTCTCTCCTCTCTAAAGAACTGGACCAGTTTGAAACCAAACTAGCTTGATTTCCATTGAAGTGTCAATTTAAAGCTTGTGGTGAGAAGAATTTGGTGTTAGGACTCTCAGTGGCAAGGCTTGAAAGTGCATGAATTGGCAATGGAATGGCATGAGCAAGTTAGTGGCTAGGAACAAATTTCCATTGGCGTTGGGGGCAAGGACTATCTGGGTTCTTATACTTGGCGACTTCCAAGTTTGAACCCGTTGGCAGTGACAAGAATCAATGTCAGATGTTTAAGCAGAGGGAAACATATTCGACTCCTCTTTCTCTCTTATGCGCATAGGAGTAAGATGGCCTCCAATTAAAGAATGGCTGATAGGATTGACTTGTTGGGGTTGACCTAAGACCAGTGGTGAGGTTGCTTTCTAATGATGACTTTGGTGGAAGGGTGACGATAGTATGGCTGGCTTCTGATTTTTAGAACATTTTTTTTAAGTAAACAGGATAGGTTCAATGTAAACAAAATTGGAAAGACTCAAATTCACTTCATTTTCCACCACATGCAAGGCACCTGCTAAAATCCTCAAATTAAAATAGTATTATGGACGTGTATGTACTCTTTCAAAATTTATAACCTTGTTTGCCACTGCTCCCAGGGTTTTGTCTTTTATGATATAGTATGCTATTTATAGAGCAGATAAATGTTACTAGCTAATTATATTAGTATGTATAACTTAGCTCCATTGTGATTTACTATTGGCAAATGATTTACCCTTGGTTCTTGATCGTCTTCAAAGTAAACTTGGACAAAATCATGTTTTGTCCTGCCTTAATATTCCTGTCAAAATTATCCTTGTCTATTTGCCTTGAATCACAATTGGAATAATTTGACTTCATTTTTAAAAATTCATCTTATGCAGGCAAGGTTCCTTCTGGCAAAATTGAACCCATCGGCTACATACAGTAATGCCCATGAGATGTCTGCTGGTTCAGATGTGATCTTTACAGATGATGTAAGTTTGCAAGTTTTCTTTGAACATCTTCAGAGGTTGGCTGTGCAATCTTGAGAACAGAAGCATCAAAGGATCATACTACTCTAGGTTTAGGTGTGGTATTTTGTATCCCATATTGTCTCTTGCTCCTTCGGGTTTTCTGTTCTTTCCATTTTATTTAATGATGAAAGATTGACCCCCACATTCTTTTAGAAATAAGGAAATGCATATTAATTCTTTTAGGGTGCTGGGGTGGTATGTACTCCCTTGATACAATAAGAAACACAGAAATGAGCTAGGTTTTATTTACGTGGAAAGAAAAGTACGCGAGAGGATTGTAAGTTGAAGAATCTTCTCTGCCAAAGCACATTTTGTCAGGTATTTTTTGTTGTCATCTAGGCCAGGAAATGTGTTTTTGTATCAGAATTTAAGTTGTACTATCAATATGGATTCATGTTTTCGTTTAGGCTATTAATGCCAGTGTAGTTTTTGCATATGTTAGAGCAATGTTTTTATATAGAAAGGTTAGACCATTAAATTGTTGTACTTGCGAATTTCTCTATCATCTGTATTTTCTGCTCTAAAAATAGCAATTCCTATTTTACACCCTGATAACTAATAATTTAAGTTTTTCAATCAAAAATCATGTGTGAACCTCTAGTAGAGAATACTAAACTTATCCTCATACCTTGACTCGGTTAAATATTTGCTAGACCATAAGTTTTTTAATAAAGAGATTTCGTTAAAGATTAATCAGTAAGTACGCAAGTAAGGATCTGATCACACAAGATCCTTTCATTAAAGACCGTGAATGCTATTAAATTACAATACTAGGTATCCTATTGCACATGATTACGCATGTATGTGTATCCTTTTTTAGATTTTTTTAATGAGATGTTTCATTAAAGATAAATCATTAAGTACGCAATTAAGGATCTGATCACACAAGATCCTTTCCAATACAATTTTAGCACAAGCCAAACAATGTGTAAATTAACGTGTACCATGGAAGTATTTAAAAAGTTGTAAACATATTTTTATTGGGTCATAAATATTTCATTGACACAACATAAGTGTCACGAAATCATCCTATTGTAATTATGATAACTGTGATACAAGTAGTTTTTTGTTTTGGATTAAATAAATCAAATATTAATAACGGTAACGGTAACGGGTAACACAATTTACATCATATATTCTATAAATACTTTGACTTTTAATAAGAGGATTTTGACATTCATTCATATTTTTTTATCTGACATTTAGGATTTATTTTTGTATTTTAATTATATCTATTCATTTTTTGTAACTTAAAAATATTACAAAAATATTATTTATGTTATGTGGATGATATTTTTATAATACATAATATTTAAATGTTATATTTGTAACATGCTAAACTTAACTAGTATGTTTTCAATTTTCTTAATATTTTAGTGTTACATTTGTTAATTTCTCTTTCAAACAATGCTTGCTAAAGTATTAGCAACTACATTTACTTTCCTTTTAATCAATTGCATCCCACATACCGATACTGTAAATAAAGGGATTAGCTCTTTAATGTCATCCAACACAAAAACAAGAATCCAAAAATCTACTTCACTCTCACCAACTATGCAGCTGGTTGCCTTCTTTGAATCTGTCTCCAAACTACATTTTGCCACCCCCATTTCCCTGTTAATTAGAGCTCGTGCAACAGAGCTAGTAGTTCCAAGTAATCACTCAACTATGCCTTTTCTTTTCCCCAAGACACAATAGTTCACCTTTACAATTCATCACCACCACTCCAACTCTTTTTTAAGGTTGCATCACAATTCAATTTAATGCTCCCAGGATTAGATGGAAGCCACCCCAACTGCACTCACCTACAACAACAAATCTTCTCTAACCACCCCGCACTTTATTCAGTTAAGTATTCAACAACCAGTTTCATTGAACTTTGCATAGTACCAAATACATCAAAAGCTTTCAATGAAAATAAACAATTGTTCCTTCCAAACTAGATATTACATACCAATATACACAAGTATACCAATGACTCTTCACACCATCATCAGGATGGTTAGAAATCTCCTAAACCCTATCTTGGAATTAGCTTCCAAAATTACCCACATTTGCATGTTAATGCTATAATACAAACTAGAAATAAATCATACCTTATTGCTCCATGGGAATCTCGAGAGCATATTGTCACGTCCCGCTTAAATATCCCTAAAAATCCAAATAAATGGTGGTTGCTTAAAGTATCTAGACTATTCTACACGGAAAGTTTTAAGAGTTGCCTAGATATGTCTAGAAAGAGCTAGAGTTGGATAGAATCAACTCAAGCCTTGAAGACCCTAGAATGTTCTAAAGCACGCTGGAGGGTGCTAGAATGGGCTAGAATATTCTAGAACGTGCCGGATGGTTCATGAAGGATGTAGAAGCCGCTGGAAGCTTACGGAACATCCCAGAACCTGCATGAAGGAACTAGACAAACCTAGAAGACTCTAGAGTATGCTAGAAGGTCCTAGAACCTTGTGGCATATTGTACATAACACTAGAAGACTCTTGTACATTCTAGGGTTATAATGATCTAGAAAGTTGTGGCATAACCTTAAGCTTGAAGCCACACTATAAATAGATCCATTGGTCTCCATTTGTAATCATCCTTGGAAATCTTGGGAAATTGTAAGATAAACTCTCTCTAGAGCAATACAAAACATTCTTTGCAAACTCTCTTTCTAGTCTCTTTGGAGTTTCATTCGGATTCAAAGGTAGGCTTAGTGCAACGGACGGTGCTAAGTGCCGATCTCTACTTGAAAAATAAGGTCGTGACAATATGCTCTAAAGTTTCATCATGCAATGTACAAATGGAATGCACCTTATCAAGAACTATCCTTATTTGGAACAAGTTAGACATAATTGGCAAAACATGATCCATAACTTTTCATATGAGCAATTTGATCTTAGTTGGTTCTTCTAGAACCAACTTTATGTATGAGTAGAAGTAGTAGCAGCAACTTCCCCTACCTTGTCTTCTCTTGATACAACTAATGGTACATGACTTGATTGAAGATTTACCACTTTGGTGATGGGACCACACCATTCTATCCCTACTAGGATTCTTTGACAAAGGAAGAAACGACAATTCTTCAGCTATCCAAAATGGAAACAAACCATGTATTACTCCAGCCTTTCCATTCACGAGCCTCTTGATTGATTAGCTCACAGTTATGAGATACCTCAGCCACCTTATAATCAAAACATTTCCAACAATAGGTAGCCAATTGACATCCCAAATGCTAACCCTCGCACCATCTTCAATACTCTAAATACAATTACTCTTTTCTTGGCAAATACTCTTCCATGACCATTATCTAATCTTAGTGTTTATTGCATGAAAAAACTGAGTTAGGAAAATAAATCCCTTTCAATACTCTTGCATATAAGCTATCAGGTTTATATAAGAAACTCCATGCTTGCTTTGCAATAAGAGCAAGATTGAATACCTCCAGATCCCTAAAACCAAGGCCCCTATGAAACTTGCTTCTAGATGCTCACGAGAACACTAGTGTATCCCTATGCTTTCATCACCTCTTGACCATCAAAAATTTAACATTATGCATGGAGCTCAGTTTAGAGCAAATCTTTTTCGATAACTTGAAAACAGACATCACATAATTAGGAAGTGCTTGAGCCACGGCTTTTAGCATCACTTATTTTCCACCGATGAAAGTAATCTTGACTTCCACCCTATAGTTTTACACTTCAGCCTTTCCTGAAAGGAACCATATAGGTTAGCTTTTGATTCACCCCAATCTATGGGCAGTCCTACATGGTTACATCTCTCTAGCAATGAAAATATTGTCCAATATCAACCTATTGCTTACAAATGCCCCTTGAACTTCATGTATCAATTGAGACATTATTGGATTCATCCTATTAACCAGTACCTTGTAAATGATCTTATAGGTATAGTTACATAATGAGATGTGTCTGAAATGAGACGGAGAGTTGTTGGCATTTTGGCATGAGAGCAATATAGCTCTCATTAAGATTTTGTTAAAAAACCATTCACATAGAAATTTAATATCAGATGCTTGGAAAAAGATTGTAGAAAATCCATAAAGACCTAGGGACTTAAGAGCACCTAATCAAAACACAACTTTCTTTACCTCTTCACAATCTACATGCTTCATCAACTTCTTATTCATTTTCTCATTAACCACTAGGGATATCACCCTAAGCACATCATTCACAGCAAAGCACTGAATAGCACCAAATATGCCATTGAAGCGATACCCTTTGCTCGTTTTTCCATTCACCATTACCATCTTTTAGTCTAGAGACTTTATAGTACACCTTATTTACTACATGGTTATGTGACAAAATCTAGCATTTTTTTTCTCCAAACCTTTTCTCCCAATAAACCTCTCCTTCCTTCTCCAATCATCAATTTCCTCCTTAAGCAAATTTTACTCCTCCCAAGTCAAACAACTATTTATTTCAGCCTATATAAGCTTGCATTTCAGATCCCTAGGAACCTTCCTAAGATTGCGTCTTAGTTGTTTACTCTGGAACTTTAGCTTCCTCTTACAAATGCCTAGCGTCCTCAACATACCTCCATCTTTACCAACATTGCCCTCCCTATACCATTCTTCCTTAAAAACTTTCATGTGGCTTTCTTCTTCTCCTCCCATGCTCCATATTTAAATATTTTCCCTCTAACTACAAAAGCATCAAAATTTAGGATAGAAGCTAGATTAGGAGGCACAAAGATCTCAAGATTAGTAAATTTACCAAGAGCAACTTCATTAATTAGAACTCCATCAAGCCATTCCTAAATGAAATTCTTAGGAGAATGGCCATTTCTCCAGGTGAAAAAACATCCCTTAGCTTGAATATCCACAACCTCACATTCATCAATGAAGGCCTAAACTTAGGAGCTTTATTATAGTTGAACTCACAACCTCCATTTTTCTCATAACCATAAAGCATTTCACTAAAGTCTCCAACCAAAATCGAAGGGTGAACAAAAGATTTGTTAGAGTCTACGATCCTTCTGAGCTCCTCATACCTCAATTGTCATCATGAAGTCCATAAAGAAACGTGAATCAAATTACTCCCTGAACTTCTATATCAATAGTTCCTTCGTAACTAAACACAAAGCTAAAACGAATTCCTGCAATCCACATAACAACCATTCCAGTAACACTGGTACGCATTGGATCAACAACATACCACTAAAGAAAACCTAACCTCTTACATAGACGATTGAAATGCCTACGCTTGGCCTTCGTATCTAATAAGAAAATAGGAGAAAATTCAACAAGGGCATCTCATAGAGCACACATAGTCTCGCCTTTGCCAGAGCATTGGCAATTCCAGACTAAGATTTGCATCACTACAAATTCACACTCAAACCCTAAAGATCATTGACAAACTCAAAAAATTAGACAGAAGAAAAGAAATCGACAATCAGAATGGGATACAAATCACAAAAAACATATCACAACGATGGAAAATTAGATTGGAGGTTCAAAAAACAGAAACAAAATTGAAGAAGACCAAGACGATACCATAGAGGGAAAGAACTCTTAGGGAAGATTAACAAACTCAACTGAAAAGTGAATTTTTTTTTGTGGGGAATTATTTGGGGTAGAAGATGAGGAATAATTCTGTCTTGGAGAGAGGGAATCTTGACAGCATCTAATCTTGACGATGTGGTATTGTCGATAACAAGTGATCGATCTTGAACACTTTTGTTTTAAAACAATATTATACCATTCACACACATTAGGATCAAATTTAACCATGAATTTGTACGCCTCACCAGGAAGCTTTAATGTCACTTAGATTAAAAGTACTTGATAATACTAGCTTGGGGTACAATGGGTGAGTGTTGGATCAAATCACACTTAATGGAATGCCATCAAAGTACTTGCATAGCTAATATCAACTGCAAAATCAAAGTATTTCGGTTTGATAGTTGACAAAGCAATTGAATTTTTATTTTTGCTAAATTAAGAACGAAGTTAATGTCTTAGAAGATGACAAGTTCCGTTAATACTGTTATTTCACAACATTAAAGACTCCAATTATTTAATATTAAAGAGTCTCTCTATATAATTTATTTACTTTACTCGACAATAAATTCAGATTGTATTTTACATAACAAAGAACATAAAATTTGACCTACTAAAAAGTGTGTACTTAAATCGTATTACACAATTAACTTTGTATGAATAGTAAATTATAAAATTATATCTCTTGATTTTTTCTTTCATCTTAAATTGAAAAAAAAATAATCTTTTTAAATTTTTAAAATGTATGAAAAATATTAAATTTTTATATCGAATTTTTTTTGATATATAAGAGAACTACATAAAACAAGCTAAATATTATTTTAAATAAAAATAAATTAACTAAAATATTATCGTTAATTTTAACTGATAATATTATATAGTTTATCATCAAACACTCTATAAACCAATCATAATATAATTTAATATATTTTAGTATAATACAATTGTATTTAATGAAAATTTATTAGTAATAATGTTCACAAGATTAAGCATATCTTCACTTATGCCCTTAAGATTTGTAAAAAGAGTTATAATGTCTCTAATATTTATAGTTAATATCACTAATACACTTGAATGTTTATGTCATTCATCCAATTTTATATGACTCCAATACCAAATTAAGGCTAGTTATTTTATAATGTTAGTTATTAATTCATGCATATTATTATTTAAAGACAAACATTTACGTTTCTTATTAAAACATTATTTTAACTTTATATTTTCCTTATGTTTATTTTCATACAAACTAATGGTTAGTTTTTTTTCTTATTTATTAATTTTATAAATGTTATAAATAATTTTTTAATCATTCAAGATCCTTAATTGGCTTAGAATTATAATTATCATGCTTGAATTTAATGAGTCTACCACGGTCTTTCCTTCCATTGGTCGTCCTTTTTTTTGTACTTGATATGCCTCAACTTGTTCAAGCCTTAATACCCTCATGGAAGTGGCAAAACTCTTACATTCGTACATGTTAAGATATCCATATTAGACTTATTAAAGAATATGAAAAGAGTGATTGCACTCCATTTTATTCATAATATTAATAATTATGACAATTCTAAAAGCCAACTAAGATCCTTGAAGAGATTTTTAACCGCTCATAGTTTAAAAATACATAGTTGCTAGATGAATAATTTTAGAGTATAAAGTTTTCTATTGTAGAAGTTGTATCTAACTAATGAAAGTAAGTGTTCCTTTTATAGGATAAGGAATCTTTGTTTACAATAGTAAGAAATCCTTGTTTTATCTTTACTTTAATAATTCACTTAGCTTTCTACTTTTGACTTTTGAATTTATGTCTTTCATTTTCTTAGTATGACCTATTGACTGAAGATGTGGGTTCTACATCTTTATTCATCTTTGTTGTTTTTTACCAATAATCCTTTTGATGATGTAGATGATATTTCATCTTCATCTTCTCCATTCTAATGCAGTAAATATATTTGTAATTCTTAGTAGTTTTCTTGGCATAAAAGCAAAACATATTTCTTATTTCTTACCAATTTTTAGGTTATTACTGTTAAAGTTTGCCTCAAATTTGCTAATTTTCTCACCATGTTCTTCAGTGAGTGTCATATTGCTTTAGGTAGTGATTATGACTTTACTAGTCGAATAATTTACTTGATTTTAGAAGAATTATTAATTTTCTTGATTTCATGATAAATTTGATCTAACATCTATCTTCTTAGTAAATAGAGTTCATATGTATTAAATTCCTAGTAGCACCCTTGATTTTGTAACATCTCTATTATTGTTGAAAATCCCTAATTTGATAAAATGATAAGGTCTAACACAACCTTATTCATTTCAATCCATAAGTGAACTGAAAAATTTGAGATAGACAGGCTTTCCATATACTTTTATATTTTTCCTGAAATTCTTGATAGCCTTCTTGAAATTCTTAAGAAAATAATTTAATTCACTTAAATTAATTTTTGGATGTAGGTTCTCAATTAGACCTACATGGAAAACTTTATAAATAAAAATTAGATAAGTTCTTTCAAGAATATTAAATTTACTACCTTAAGGGAATTCTTTTTCTATGGTGTAAAATTTCATATCTTCTATATATTACTTGATAGATTTAATGGTTAAGTTATAAAGACTTAACCGTTGATATTTATTTAAATTCCTATAATGATATGACCAATATATTCTTAAGGGATGTTTCTCTAAATAATACTGTTGGTCTTGCTATTTTTACTGTCTCTATGAGAGGCATTTTTCTATATAATACTAGTTGTTGTACTATCTTTCCTAAGGTCTTCAACTTGTTTGATGGTGATGGTTGTTGGTGTAATGTTTTAGAGTAATTTTCAACTATATATTCCATAGTTATTAGTTTTAGTACTCTGTAGTTGGCATATAACTGTCTTTAGCTTATATTCTATTAGTGAAAACTTTGTTAGTTATTTCACCAAGTTTGATAATATATTTTCTTTCTTTAGGTTAGTTGTTGTAAATTCTTGATTTTAGAGTATTATAGATCACATAAGTCTTTTTTGCCCTTTCAGCTCAATTGAGTTTTTTTTCTTTTTAGAGATGTTAATCTCTTTTGAACTATTAGGTTCTTCCTTATTATTTTAAATTCCTTATTCATAAGTTTTTCCTTCCTTAGAGTAAATCTTTGATGCAGAATCTTCTTTAGATTTTTTTGGACTCTAATAGTCATTTTGAACAGTTAAGTTCTTCCTGTTTAATTCTTGTATTCAAAAGAGACTTCTCTAGGTACAAAACCTCAAGTTGTTTTTAAAGGATTCTTATCTCATTTTTCTTTATCTTGATCTTGATATTAAGATGTTCTATTCTTACAAGAGCAACATTGGTCAAATGAGCTAATTCTCTTATAAGAGAATTTAATAAACTATTCTTGTTTCCTGAAAGATATTCGACATCAAAATTATTGTGATTAAACCATTGTTTCCATCTAACTAATCTTTTTTGTTTTAATATTAGTCCTTAAAAAATAACCAAATTTTTTGTTGTTGATTCTGACAATAAATCTAAAACTTATTGCATATATTGTAAATTTCTTAATAACTAAGTATTTTTTCATTATTGTGATAATTTAATTCTAGACCATGCAAAGATCATGATGTATATCTACAAAGATGTTCATCTTTGTCATCTACTTTTGCTTTTAAAACTACTCCATAATATTCTTATGAAACATCTATTTCAATTATCATTTTATCATCTTGACTTGGATAATATAACTTGGTTAATTTTTTAATTGTGTTTTTACCTTATCCATATACAAAGTATCTTGTTCTGTTCATTTCCAAACATGATCTTTTTTTTCAATTTTATTTGTAAAAGTTTTCACATTTCTGTAAGTTTCATAATGTATGCTTCCATATTGTTAAATATCTTAGGAATCTTTGTAATTTATTTTTGTCTTTTAATTCACTAAAAAATCCTTGAATGTTGTTTAGTATATAGGGTTGTAGATTATGTTTTTTCTTTTAATTTCTAACCCTAAATGCTTAATTTTTTACTAAGCGATTACTACTTTCTTCTCAAAAAGTACGATATCTTCTTTCCTTTATTCTTGTGGAATATTAATAATATCAAATAATATTTATTTAATTCATTGCCGAAAAATCAAAATTCATCTATGTAAATACAACAAATATTTTATAATTTCTTAGAGATGTTTTTGATATACCTTTGAAAGATAACTGGAGTTTGTTTTAATCTAAGTGGTATAACAATCAATTGAAATTTTTATTAAGAGCAACTAAATGACATTAGTTTTTAAGATTCCTCATCTAGTCTTATTTTTTAAAATTCACTTTTGTAATCAAAGCTTGAGAAATATTTTTTTCTTTTATTAACGATAATAATTCTTTTTTTTTTGTAATAAAGTACCCATCGTCAATAGTTTCTTTATTTAGTGCTTTGAAGTTTATTACCATCCTCTTTTTTCCTATACTTTTTTCAGCTTCTTTTTCAAATAAAATTGATAGACTAAAGTGAGTTGAATTACTTGATATTATGACTTTTAGTTCCAAATGTTCTTGAATTTGTTTTCTAAATTCAATCCTATCTTTTGGAATATAAATCAAAGGTTTTACTCTAATTACTTTGTTAGGGTCTGTTAGTTTTATGTTAGCAATCATTTTATATTTATTTACTTTTAGATCTAAATGATTTTCTGAGCTTACTATTTTTAATACTTTTCTGATACTAGTTAAAGGTTTATCTTTTGAATTTCATTAAGAAAAAAGTTTGTTTCTCTTCTATATCTAATGAAATATTTTCTAAATAAAGTTTTTGTTACTGCTTTGTGTCTATCTCACTATATTTTATCTTTTTATGTTGTATAAAAATTGGGTTTGATACAATTAAAGTTTTTTTTTTGTTTTTGACACATAAATAGTTAGATCATCTAGTGTTGTTAAACTTATTTTTTCTATATATTGGTAAAAGGTTGATATAAGCTTAGGAAATTATTTCCTATTAGTAAATGAACTCTTGTTTCTTGTTGCTATATAGTAGGAGTGTGAAATTTCTCTATTCCTATCATTATATTTGTATCTTTTAAGACTTTATTAAAATTTATTATAGTATTGATAGTAATTGTTATAATTAAATCTTTTCGTGCTTATTTAAGAGTTTTTTTTAAATACATATTTGCTAACTAAATATATACTTACTTTTGTATCTATATATGCACGTAAATGATAATTTGTACAACCTTTAAATTTCAATCATACCTTAATATAAGTATAATTTGGATTTATAATGCTATACAAATCATTCATCTTCTGACTAAGAGTATTCATATTTTGAGCATTCATATTATGAGTCAGTTATTTTTTTCTCAGTTTCTTCTAATAGATAAATACTATAAGTATCATCTATATTTAATTACTCTATTGGTTTTAATTCCATCTTAAAAGCTTCTTCTAAGATTTTTACTTTCTGTGAAAATTTCTTTTTATATTCTTTGTTATATTGAAGTATGTTAGGGCATTCATTAGCATAATGTCTTTTCTCATTGTAGATGCAACATCTTCGTTTCTTTTTCCTTGATGGGAAATAATTTTTTTTAGTAGATTATACATTTTTCTCCTGAAATATATTTTTCTATAAGGTATTTAGTTATACTTTCTCTTATATTTTTTAAAATCATACTTTCTTAATTTATATCTTTTGAATGTTTTGAATGTTTTGTATTTTTTATATTTTTTATATTTTTTATACTTTTGCATGTAAGATTTTATGTTACATCCATATTTTTTTGACATTCCAAAGTCTCTTGTATCACAACAGATTTTATCATTTTATCTTATTCGTCTATATTTCTATCTTTCTTGACATTTAATTATTATCTAATTTTTAAGACTTCTTATTCTTCCTTCTAAGGTATTTGATATAGTTTTTTTTATCACATCCTTCTATTATAGTTTTATGTAATGTTTCAAGGAAATTTTGAAAAAATATTTTCTTATAAATTTCTTGCATAAAAAATGGTAACTTATGATAATACATTTATTTTTACAAATAAAGGAATCTATATAACACATGTCACATGTTTTCATATTTTTGAAATTCTATTTGACTTCCTCAATTTTATTTTTACTAGGTTCAGTAATATGTCTACATTTTCCTTCTACAATAAATTCCTTGTGAGCTACTAAGCCCCTACAATATCTAAGTACTCCCTACCTATGGGATTTGTAAGTGTTGTTGTTCTATTAAATTTGTAAACCAAACTTTGATATTTCCTATCATTTTGTGAGCTACTAAACCCTACAAGTTGAAGGGTCTGATTGTATGGTTGGAGAAGTTTACATTATGAAACTCATACCACTAGATCATTCATCTAAAACTTTTTTCTTGTCTTTTATACAATCTAAATCCAAAATATCAGATCGATAATTTTCATGAATTTTGAATTCTGGTAAGATACTACTTCTAATTCCCCAATGTAATCTTTTTTCTATTTTGGGTTGTTGTTTTCTTCTATAAGAAAGTTCAGGTTCTTTTGACCTTTTCCTATTTATTTCTTCTTTATGTGAGTCAGATGTTTCTTCTTGATAAGGTAAAGAAATTGGTTTCATATGATTTTTTAGGATAATATCTTCTAGTTCAGAATCAATTTAACTGATTATTGTCATATAATCTCCTTTTTGTTTATACAATATGTTTCATCATAAAATCTTTCTTATTCTTCATCTATTAAGATTAACAAATTAATTAATTTTTCTATGTCCCTATTCTTTGGTTCATAAACTATTCTTCTAATTCTTTCCTATATTCTATTAAAATGATATTATAGCTTCTTCTTTATATTTGAGATTTTTGTCATTCTTTCTTTTCTCATTCCTATGTATTAATACATCTAATCTCATAGGTAGTTCTTCCTTTAATCCTACAAATAGATCAAACTTATAGCCTATAATGTCATTGTTTTTAGGTATGTTATTTACATCAATTCTTAATTCAATAAATTCTTTATGTATGTTTTATTGTAGTTTTTTATTATAACCATATTTTTTTATTTATTTTAAGAGTTCTTTTTGTGTCTCATTCATGTCTTGCAAGGACTTAATGTTTTATTCTTATGCTATATCCATTTTTTCTTCTAAAAAATTAAAGCTTTCATTATTGCTATTTGGTTTTTTGATATACTTGCTAGGCTTTCATCAAGATCTAATTCTATATTCTGTAATTTAATTTTAAACATTATAATAATATCATTTTCTTTCTAATATTACATCATATACTAATGATTTCATTACTTCAAATTCTTGTTTTAAATCTGTCACATCTTTTTTCTTTATTAGAGGTTTCTCTTTCAGGATTTTCTGATATTTCAAAGTTTGTTAATATTTTTAATTTTATTATTTTCCTAATATTTTGATTTTTTTAATCTATTTCTATGAATTTATTTTGTCAATATATTGAACTATTATAGTTGTTTATGAGTGAATATCCTACTATGTAATGTACTAAAAATAGATGATTTTATTCTTTTATTAAATTTCTTTTTTCAAATTCATAGGCTAAACTTAACACTTGGTTTAAAGTTTTATTATGATATTATTGGCAAACATAAGATTTGTTGTGAATTTTACTTCAAGTATCCTAAGTTTCCATGGATTATTCCTAGTAAAATATATTTTATATTTATTATTCTATATCTAGTATGCTAATTTTATTTATCAATTTATTCTCTAAAATGTTCTTTTATTAATCTTTAGATTTCTCCTAAGTGAATTTATCCAATTTTTCTTTTGTCATTTTGAGGGTTTTTCATAGTTTATATATAATAATTTTTTTGTTAATTAATATTATATTATATATTCTTTTTAAATTTGTAATATTAATAATCATTTCTTTATTACTTATTCCATAATAAAGTATATATATATTTTGGAAATGTTTTTCTTATTCTTAAAAATGATGAATCATTAAATTCATATCATTCCTTAAAATTTTATCTTACCTTTTGTATTTTATTCAAATTTCTTTTTACTAATCACTATTTCTTGTGAAAAACATCATTAGATGTATCGTGTTTCTATTTCTATTATTTCTTAATTTTTTATTATTTCAATCACTTTTTATGTACAAAAATTTATTATTCAATTCTATTAACTTTAATTTATGTTAAGTTTAGGGTATTTGTGATATTTTTAAAATCTTAAAAGTATTTGTGATATTACTTCAAAACTTGTGGGTATTTTTAATAAACATCCATATTCAATCTATTTCTATATGGTGCAACTAATATGACGCTGCATTCTATTTTGGGTTGTGGGCATACCACATCTAAGTACTTTAGTCTCCCTAAATTGCATCCATCTTTGTACTCCATACATCACTTTAGTGTTTTATTTTTATTTTTATTTTGTATTTTATATCACACACAAAATCCTATCTTTAATGGGATACTTTTCCAACAAGGATTATTGTAGATAAGGAAATTAACTTCATTCTCACCTTGTGCATGTCATGCATAAGGTGACATAAAACCCTAGTACTAGTGGTAGTCTAACAATTGGACTCTAATTCCTTATATCTTAAGCATTAAGCACACAACTTCCTATTTGATTTAATCTTGTGATTGATTCAAACTTGTAAGTCATGTAATTCCTTTGTATCTTTTTTGGCATTCATGTATGCAAAATACGAAGTCTATTTGATTTTATTTAGTGTTTTGTCTTCCTCCATGTAATGTTAATTATTGAAGGTTTGGTAATGCATACATTCACATAGTTAAAACACTTAATATGATAGCATGTTTACAGAGACAATATGGTTTGTGTTCTTGTAGTTTGCATTATAGGTTGTGGTTTTTATGTTGTTTTATTTTTTATCTATTTACGGATATTTATATAAAAAAAATTACTAAATTTTTAAAACAAAAAAAACAAGGTTTTTGTGAGCTCGTTGAGATACTTTCCAACATGGTTAGCGAGATCGCCTACAAGGGTGTTGGCACATTTTAATGGATATTACCTTCATTATAGTGGCTATTATCCGCACCAACATGTTTGGTAAGGTACCTGATAGCCAAGAGTTTCTATTAATACCCCATCATTTTTTAAATGATTTCTTAAATTAGAAAATGTGGGGAAATAATTTGCTACCTTAGTAGTACCATGATTCTATTTTTTGTACATTTTTTACTCATATTTTTGAGGTGGTACCTTAATCGTACCGTCATTTAAAAATGTATCAATTTAGTATAGTTTGTCATTTAATTGAGAATTTTCACTAATATATGTATGATCTTGAGAGAAAATTTTCAGATAATAAATTATTAGATTATCTAAAAATATCATCTGAATATCATTTCAATAATTGACTATTCAAAGATACATTTTGAATATCGCACATATATTACTACATATGTAAAAAAAATCATCAATTAAATGACAAATTGGATCAAATTGATACCTTTTTTAAAATGGAGTACAACTAAGGTACTACCTCAAAAATATGGATAAAAAGAATACCAAAGTATAATCGTGATACTACTAAGATAACAACCCCTAGAAAAACGTTGATGGTTTTAAAACTTGAATTTTCAATTTTAAAATTGCTTTCTTAATTTCGAATCATTTTTAATTCGAGGGATATTTTTGTATTAATGATTCATGAGTATTTTGTAAAAAAATATTTTTGAGGTTAGGTTAATTGAAAATGAATTAACAACCATGACCATATTACATTTTAGGTTCATGTGGATGGATTTTTCATTACCTTAGGATTCACTATATAAATCGTTGGTGACTTATATGGTGGTGGAGCTTCAAAAGAGAGTCAGATTCATTACAGATCATAGTTGCTATGGAGACAACAGACAAGGGAAATCTAAGTATAGTTAGGGCAAGTGTCTCGACTAATAGATATACTTGTCTCTATACTTTTATCGAGTTGTATATTGTTAATTTACCTATATTAAATTATTTATTGTTGAGTGGATGCAATAAACAACACAAAGATGTTGCTACATAGGTGTGGATTCTATGTGAGTTTATCTAATTATATTTCCTTATTTATATGCTTGCATGTTGGGATAATACAATTAGGATTTGATTCAAATATCTTTGTGCATAGGAAGATTTGATTGTGATTGAAAATTCTTTATTTTTATTTTTTGTCTATTGTGATATGTCATGATTGTTGTAAATTAAACTAATAGTTTGATTGTTTAATTTTCTTGTTTGCTTTCTTCTTGTGTTGTATATCTATTTGAGTGTTCCTCTTGTTTATTTATTATTTTTGTTACTTGCAAGTTAGGGATAAGTCCCAAAGAGTTTGTATCTTCTTACCTTAGTTGTTTACTATTGTTAGAACGTTGTCAAAATTCTAAATGGATTTGTACCAAACATATATCCTTATTGAACAAGTAGTGTTACATGTTGATATTATAAATGACTAGAACTTTCTATCCTAGATGAGCCCCACAAAATGGACCTAGTTGTACTTGTCAATAATGAAATTAGCGACCTCACAAACATGGTTGGCTTTGATCGAGTATGCCCTATGTTTGGTGTCAAGGTGATCCCTTAAGTCAAAAAGACCCCAAGATGGTCATACCTAGTCTAGGTGCGGTTGAAATCTAATTGGTCAAAAGTAGTTAAGGGGATAGATTATGTTAGGTCAATTTTGACTTTCCTACTTGGTCTAGTTGGGGAGGTGCATCCTAATTGGGTTGATCATGATTCTAAAGGGTATGAGTAAGAATTTTTCCATATGAGCTCTGGGTATTGGGAGATGTCAAAATGAAAAGTTAACAAGGTGGTGTTCATTTTTGTCGGGTAAAAAACCTCAACAATTATTATTGGAATGTTTCTTGAAGGGGAGCCATTCTAGTGTTCAAGTATTGTCTTATATACCATTGATCACGCTTAAAATTATTATTTTCAACTAAGAAGTTAGTAAAGTATATTTTTAGATGTCAATTAATAAAAAATCATATGATTTGGACTTGTATGCATAAATTTATTTCAAAATTGCTAACATAACTCAAAGATATTTTTGATTTTATATCATATTTGACCTTGATAAAATCAGATTTTCTGTTCTATGTAAAATATATTAAATTATAAATCTTTGAATCATCTTTTCATATTATTTTAAATTGAATATTAGGATCAAAAGTTTGCTTCAAAGTTTAGTAGTGTACTTATACAATCTTGTGAAGAAATATTAAAGAAAATGAATTTTGATATTGTTTGATTAATTTTATTTATACTACAAACATAAAATCATTATATTTAATAATAATTAATATTTTTTAAATTAATATAGATAATTATTAAGTTTAATAACTTTAATTAAAAATGGTAATTAATTTACATAATTTAGATATACATCAAACCCTCAACTAGTTTATTGTTATTCCTTAACAATTAAAATGCAATAAGATAATAAAAACATGACGATTAGTCTAAATAAAAATATAAAAAAATCACATAAGTGTTTAAGATCACAATTATTATATAGATTGTTTTAATTGTGATATCTAAAAT
The DNA here is from genome assembly GCA_037013495.1 of Hippophae tibetana. NCBI lineage: Eukaryota > Viridiplantae > Streptophyta > Magnoliopsida > Rosales > Elaeagnaceae > Hippophae > Hippophae tibetana. The sequence goes on along the minus strand of CM072801.1, from coordinate 132,669,574 downwards.
TATGTGTGAATTAAACGGAATCAATTATTTTTCTATGAACCACGACACATTGTAGCCTTGAAAACTTATCAATGTATAAGCATCAATTTCATATCTTCAAAGATAAATTATTTTTAAGAGTTAGAGAGTTATTTCATGAAGTTGGAAAATAAAGAAATAGTCAGAAAATAGGTATATATATTTTTTAAGATAAGCAAATAAATAAATGTTGGTCCAAAGATAAGAAAGTACAATGCTTAGAATTCAACAATTCTTATACCTCTAAGTTTTCAATTAATTTATATAAGAACCAATATCAATAAATCTTGATGAGAAAAACTATTTTGTACAAACTAAAAATGAAAAAAAAAACTTTTTATCTTCCAAAATGAGGAGTATAAACTTTATTGAACTTAATAGCATCATATTCTTCTTCTTCTTTTTTCCTTTTTTATATGAATGCATAAATAATGTAAGGGTAACACAAAGAAAATATCAAACATAAATTAATACAATATGTTTTTGTAAAAATATCCTATTTTTTAAAAACTAATATAATAATTTAGCTCGAGTCACTCACAAAAGATATTTGAGATCTTAAAATTGTATGCTTAAACATGAAAATTCTTTTGGTTATATAAATTAAGTATCCATCTTACTACAAAGCTTAAGAATGTGTATTAAAATATTTTCTAAGTTATTATTTAGTAAGAATATAAAAGTGATTTAAACCAAATAATTTGAATTCAATACCTAAACAACAGTTGAAAAATATTCATTTAAACATTTCAAAAATATAATGTAAACTTATTTTCAAAAAGTTATTAAGATCAAGCATTTTTAAACTTCTTTTAATTTAAATAATGGGCATAAAAATAATGTACATCGAAAGTGTGCATAAAAATTATGCATGAAATGACATCACCTCAATTAAATTTGACAGTGTCCTCAATGTCTCAAAAATAAACATGAAATAAAATAGAAAAGGATAATCACACTTGAGCGATGAAATTTCATAAGTGAATTGTCTCTAAGTGTGTTAATTAATGAGAAGAAACATAAATAGTAATAAAAGAAAGAAGAAGAAAATAAAATAAACTAAAAACAAATAAAAGAGAAATAAAACTAGTTTATAAAAAAAAACCTAGACATAAGATGAATCTCCCTGAAACACATAGAATTATCTATCTTCTCTACATAATTTTCCAACCAGTGTCCATTTACTTGGAAAAAAATTCTATAAGTTGGATCTTTAAAATGTGGTTGTTTGTATATCAGTTGCTTATCCTGCTTGTCATAAAAAACAAATGAAATATAGATGTATCAGAAAAAGTAATGACTTAGATTTATGATTAAAGATGGGATACTTTAAGAATTCAAAATTATCATGAATATTTACTTCCTCCTCAATAAGTGTGTCTATCATGTAAGTTTGATAACACTTAAGCCACTTCTCAACGTAAAATATATTCACATATAGAGTCATGTTCCCAAAAGATAGCTTCATTAGACTATTCTTACAATTGAAAAGGGTATTTATTGTAGCAAGGAAAGGCCTTCTAAGCATGAATGAGATATTTGAGTCCATCTTAACTACTAATTAAGTATCTAGAACTAGAAAGTCAATAGGGTAGGAAAATTTATCGATTAGGAGCATATCATCTTCTACTATCCCTCTTGATCGCATATAGAGCATTTAGCCAATTATAGTATCACAGATGAGGGTTTAATCTTCCCAATTTCTTGTTGTAAGTATATAGAAATTAACATCAAATTAACACTTCTTATTAAGTTTTGAAGGGATTGACCAAATTCATGTGTCCCAATTTAGGAAGAAATTATGGGATAACTTGGATCTTTGTACTTTGTTGGTGTCTTCTGATCTATCATCGTACTAACCTTCTTTATCAAGAATATAATCCCCTTAACATGGTGATTCCTTTTCATGGTGCATAGATTCTTGATTACTATAACATACACTGGTATTTTCTTGATCACATGTAACAAGGGAAGGTTAATCTTAACATGCTTCAAGTGTTAAGATCTCATCCTAGTTATCTAGAATTTTCCCTTTAGATATGAGGGATTGAGGAAAGGGAATTTGAATTGAAAACTTTTTTTCTACTTCCTTTGAAAAGGAATCTTCAACATTACTTGTAACAGTATTAATGTTTTTATTGGTTTGTAGACTTGGTATAGTTGGTCTATTTAGAATTTTATTTCTTCGAGTTGTGATGACATTGGCCTTTTTCACATTGAGTGCATCGATAGTAAAGATACGTTGGCCTTTTAGGTTGGATTGAGGTTGAGAGGAGAATTTTACTTGCTCTTATATAATGAGAGCATTGGTGAGCTTAGTGATATAGCTTTTATCATTGAATTTTAAAAATTATTATAAAAATATCATCAAATTTTGGTTTGTTACTTCCATACTATCAAACTTTACAATTGTTACAAAAATACTATCGATTTTTTTTGTTACTATCATAACATTAAACTTTACAAATGTAACAAAAATATCATCAATACAAATGTAACTAATCATTAACTGATTAATGTCGATGATATTTTTATAATGTTTTATAAAATTAATGGTATGAAAATAATAAAAAAAAATTAATGGTATTTTTGTAACAATTATAAAGTTTAATAGTATAAAATAACAAATCAAAATTTAATAATATTTTTATAACAAACTCTAAACTTCAATAGTAAGAAAATCTATTTAATAGTAAAGAAATTATTTATTTATGATATATTAATTTTCAATATTTGATTCTAAACCCATATCGAAGTTTGATCCAGATCAAACTAATTCTTGGTTTGAAACTTGTGAAGATCAAATCGAATTATGCATCGAATATTCTTGGAATTCCTTTCATGCATGCTCTCCCATAAAACACAATTAAATATTTAACACAAACGATGTGAGATGTAGCGTTTGTCAAAGAAACTCTATTGCTCAAGTCAAATGAATTAGCAGAGAAAATATTAGTAAATGAATTTTATATGATTTAAGTTTATAACTTAAATAAAATAAGAATAATTTATACTGTCACATCTATATATAAATCACATATCTTATAATTTAATTACTTAAAGAATATGATATTGGAAACCCAGTCCAAAAGAAGGTGCTGACTTTCCTGACATAGGATTAGACATGCTGACATTTCATAATAATAATTCACCATTTGTGCCAGCAAAAAATACACTCTATGATATTGGAAAAAAACACACTAGATAAGGTAAATATTTTTATATATACATTACATAGGATAAAAGACTTGAATTTATTTTAGCAATGAAATTTTATACATGTTAAGTAAAATATATCTGAAATGTTAGAACCAAAACCAACCCATATAAAACTGTTTGTAAAAAAAAAAATAAACCATAATCTACCTACAAAATTTACACAGATTTTATTGCCACTTTGGTTTATCCTTGGTTTGTTTATTTGGAGTTTCTAAAACAATTGCACGTTACATGAATTTCTAATTATTTACCCATTAAACTCCCTACTTGAAAATGTCAATATTCCTTTTGTATAATAAGTTGTGTATTTGAAATATTTATCCACTAAAGTATTTTAATATTTTTCAAAAGTCTATTTCCACTCTCGTCAATGACTTCTTCAATCTTCCTTTTCATTTTTCTTCAAATTTTTCGTTCTTTTCTTGTAAAATTTTCAATTAATAAGATTTTGTTAGAATAACTTAAGTAGTGATTTAAAATTTATAATATTTATAAAAGAATTAAAATCATGAAACAATCCATGAATTGGTAAGGGGGTGAATGCAGACCATGCTAGCTAAGGGTACTGACTTCTTTAGGAAGCAACAATTTGTAGAAAATTAAATGTTAAACAATGATATTAATCACAAATCAAATAAAAAAAAAGGAATAAAAGAGTGAAAATAGGAAGTAAAGTTTTTCTATGTAGTATGTAGCATATGCGAGTTTTTCAATGAATTATACAAGAGAGTTTTTCTATAAAGCATACAAGAGAAGATATGATATTTTAATATTAGTAAGTTTAATATTATAAAAGTCTTCGTACAATATTGAAATGTGAAGATAAGATAAATGCAAAGAGAAAAAAAAAGACGAGAAAGATAAATAAGTTTTAAAGAAAAAGTCTAAAATAATTTGAAATTTTTTGGGTCGTAAATTTTGTAATTCTTTTTATTTATTGAAATTATTTATAGTGAACTTTTCTTTGTTATTTTATCTACATATATTTTATATAATCATAAATTTGATTAATTAATTTTTTTCATTTTCTTAATAGTTGGTATCAGAGTCTTGATAATATATTACGATCTAAGGAAACCATATTCAAGTGTGTACAATGGACGCAGATGAAGAAAATGCGAAACAAAAGTTCGATGGTTTAAATTTTTGATTTTGAAAAATACAAATAGGTGACAATTTGTAGCAAAAAAATCTTATCAAATTCTCTAAGGAGAAAAGCCCAAAGAAATGAAGCATGTAGAATGAGTTATTCTTGACCGACAAGCCCCTAGAGTCATCCTATTGACGAATCATGCAAATTTTTTTTCAACATAGCAAAGGAGAAAATCACATTATGTCTTATGGAAGCTTTATCCAGTATGTATTAGAAACCATCAACCTCAAATAAGATACATCTTATAAGCCTATTATTCAATTTGTTGATGATGGAATGTGTGTCAATGGCTTAACATATGAATGAAATAAAATCACAATCCAATTGAGTTTAGAAGAAATTGAATTTGATGAGCAAGTTCAAGTTTTAATTCTTTTATCATCTCTACCAGAGAGTTGGAATGCTATAGTCACAATAGTGAGTAGCTCGGTAGGAAATGATAAGATAAAATTTGACGATGTATGAAATCTAATTCTTAGTGAAGAAATCTGACAAAGAGAGTTTGAAAAAGCATCGATCTCTTTAGCACCTCTATCAACCAGAACCTCCGTCCAAAATCTTAGAGTGAATTTTGGTAGAGTTTTGGTTCTTAAACAAGGGATCAAGAAGAGAGAAATGAATGGGGTATTATAAAGATCAATTTTTCCACCTCACTGGTCACCTCGTTGGTTAACTCACCAACCACCTCACTAAGGGTCGTGGCAAGCTTGAGGCAAGGTGCTAAAAAATTGCATTTTTGGTTTCCAAAAATATGGATTATTATCCATAAATATCCACACCTAAAACACGCAAAAACCATAAGTAAAAAGTTTGTAAGCGAGCATGGCATAGTAAGAAAACCAACTTTGTAGTATATGTAAACATGCTTACATACAACATGTACCTAACTATATACATGTGTGAATTATTGATCCATAGTAACCAACCTTGCACAAAGAAAGATAAAAGTACTAAGTAAAATAACAAACATCATATTTTATACATAGAAAGTCAACATATAGATGGGTCTTACAAGTCATATAGTGAAAAAAGGCTCAAAATTATGCACTCCAAAGGGAGGTTACCAAGTCTTTAGTCTATTAAAATTGGCATAGGTGAAAAATACATACTTGGAAGGAAGAAAAGAGTTAGATTTCAGGCAAGTTCCCAAACCTAAAAGAAATAGAGATTAGAGATTGTTCATTTTGATGTATGGGAGCCAATGACTGTCTCATCCCTTGGTTATAAACATAAATTTATGACTTTCATCCATGATCAACTATGAAGGTATAGGTTTATTTTTTGAAATATAAGTCCAAAGTTTTTGAGGATTTCAGAATATGGAAAGCCATGTATGAAAATGAGACAAGTTTGAAGATAAAAAGCTCATAACCGACAATAGTGGTGAATATGAGGACAAAAAATTCAAGACATTTTCCTACAAGCATACGATTAGAATGGGGAGAGTCGTGCTAGGTATGCCTCAACACAATGGTGTAGCTGAGCACATGAATTATACGTTGAATGAGAAAGCCAGTAGTATGCATATGAAATTAGGCCTACCAAATTAGTTATGGACAAAAGTAGTTAACATAGAAGCTTACTTGATCAATCGAGGTCCATCAATTCCATTCAAAAATAGAATACCATAGGAGGTATGGAACAAAAAAGAGGTAAAACTCTCACACCTAATTTTTGGTTGCGTAGCATATATGCATATTAGTGATCAAGGCAGGAATAAGCTCTATCCTAACTCAAAGAAATGTACCTTTATCCATTGTGGTGAGGATGTGTTTGGATAACACATCTTGGATGATGAAAACAAAAAGATGATATGTAGTATAGAAGTGATCTTCAACTTAAAAAGTGATGTATGAGAAGAGACATACTGTAAGTGTCAGCAACTTAGAATAGAGTGAGCCAATGTATATAGATGTGGACAATGTCCCAGATAGATAGTTCTGTGAAAAATAAAAGGTGATATAATTAAAAATTATACATAATCATATACAAGTTATAAGTAATTTTAAGAATAAGGATTATCGTACCTACGAGAATTGATAACAATATCTACTTTTAATTATTAGATTGTTAGTAAGTTAATTAAAATTAGTAAATGGTATTTTTGATTTTTGTAAACTAAAAATTAAATCTAATAACTAAAGATTAATAAAATAAAATTAAGATCCAATGATTACGATAAATATTGAAAAAAAAGAATCATTACAAGATCATTCTTCACCACTAGCATGTATTGCAAATCAACAAAAACATATTATAATCTTCTATTCTTTGATTATACCAACTTAGAGAAATTAACAAGCTCGAAAGTCTTGACATCTTCTTACCTATTCGTTAAATTAAATAAGCTTTTAATCTAAACTATTTCTAATAGACAACCTAGAATAAGCTCTTTAAATTTAATTTATCAAAAACATTCAATTTTAAGAAGAAAAGTAGATCAAGCTTAAATACACAAAATCGATTTAATCATCTTGAGTATTAATTCTGAAATTTATCACTAGTTATTTAAATTTATCAAGTGATTACATACACAATCAACTAAATTGATTAATGATAAATTAATCTGATTATTTTACTGTACACTTAAATAATCAATAAAATTCATTCAAAAATTAAAACTAAGAATTAATACATAATCAAGAAGAATAAATGAATAGAATATTGTAGATCTTATTAAATATTATAATCTATATTTAAGGTTTTGAAATCATCTACAATTAATTATAAAATTAGTTAATCATGAAAAATAATAAATTCATACTATTGTTTATGATAATAAAGGAAAGGAGAAGAAATCTTAGAATTGTTGTCTTTAATTCTAATCTTGAATTCTTTTAATTGCTTCCTAAATATTGTTCTTGTCTCAAACTTAATTCTATAAACTATGTATCTAAATTTCTTTAAATATGTATTATAATATTTCTTTTTATTTTGTATTTATAAGAGATAAAAATAAAATCAAAATGTAATTAGAATTGTTGATATTCTAATGAAGATATGATTAGTATGCACCATATATTAAAAGATATGATAAGTTGTGATATATATTCACTTTCTTTTTATGTTAATCCATATATCAAATAAAAATCATAAAAAATCCCAAAAAATCTAGAAAAATAATTTTTTTTTCAATAAGTACAAATAAATAACTTTAACTCATTATAATAAATATATATATATATATATAATATATATATATATATATAAATTGATATCTATAAAGTGTATAAAATAAAAATTATCGTACTTTCTCACACCTATTATTTGCTAGTCCTTGAGCAAAGTCAACACCTATAATTGAGATAATAAGTTTCTCGACATTTTATCTCAAGAACTTAACAATATTATAGTTTCAATTCTAATGAATGTCAGATATTACATTTAGTCATCCCTTTGTTACAACTACTATACAACAATCTTCCTCAAAATATGTGTGTGATATAATATCAATTTGCAATAATCAAATCATATAACTTACAAAGTTGAAACATTATTCCTTTCTATAAAATATCACTAATTCCTCTCTAAAAAATATCACTTTTATTTTTAGAGTTTAATTGGATACCATAGGTTTTTCTTTAAAATTGTATCTCTACTTGCCAAAAGTATTCCCCAAAAGTTTGTGAGTCTATGAAGTAAGAGAAAAAGACTTATAAATAATATTATCATAAGATCAATTATGTCAATAAAATAAGATTAAATTTCATTGTTTTGGACACAAACATTATTGGATTCTTTTATTCTATTTTTGCCACTTGTTCTTTAGCACACAACCCTTTTTTATAATTTTTTTAGCTTGTCCCCTTATTATTATTATTATATATATATATATGTGGGGTATATATTGTAGCATGTGATGTTTTATGTATGTTGGGTATTTAATTAATTATAGTAAAATTAATACTTTTAAATCTTATTTCAATATTTTCATAATTTTTTGTTTAATTCCATTTTTCTTGAACTATAGGGCATGACATATGTCTTGATTCAAAGGGTAAGGAGTAGATGCAAACAAGGGTTATTCTTGACAGAACAACAACAATAAGGGTAGAAAAATTTAGTCAAAGAAGTTAATCCTTCTACCTTAATCATTTTTCAAGAAATACATTTAGCATTTGTCTTGATAAACTTAAAGAAAAGTTCTAACAATTTATTCTTATTCATTAAAAGCATAGCAAAATTTTAAGAACTTCACAATATTTTTCACAATTTCATGCATATAAATTATTCTATCACTAATTTAGCTATTCTGCATGCAATTTTGGAGCAAATTTATCATAAAGTTCCCTTAACTTAGGAACAAGATCAAGATTCTATCAATATTTATTATTCTTTTTTATCTAACATTGTGTAGCTAATTTCATTATCGATGCTAAAAAACAAAGATAGAACATGTTATTGTTTTCAAGCCCATCTATTAATCCTAACTATCCTAAAAAATGTGACAAATAAATACTAAAAATGAAAAAAAAAATATGCTACCTAGAGTATACTAATCCTAAAACATGCTAATCCCAATAAAGCATAAAAAATAAAAATAAAGATAATGACATATTAACACTCCCTCAACCTAATTCTTTAATTATCCTCAATGTAAATACATACTTATATGTAGTGCACAAATAAGTAAAAAATGTGTAGAAAATAAATATGGTGTGTTGCATCCCACAAAGCTCTTGGTTTAACATCTTCAGCTTGATGCTACCACATTGATAAGTTCTTGGTTTAAGATTTTTAGTGTGTGATGTCAAACTTTCAAGCTAGCAGTCCCTTATTTATATCCTTGTACCTTGATGGTAGGCTCCTTTGAAGAGTAATAAACACATTCTCCCTGCCACCTATCTCCTTGTTATTCTTAAGCTTATCCTTGGTAAGAAAAAGTTACTTAAGGTACTATTCATACTATGGTACTATTCATACTATGAATACTACCTTTAGTGTCACAATAAATTCTTTGGGGGTGATGATATTTTCCTCCTCATTAGTCTTTTCTTCGTATATATCATTTCTAAAGATTCTTTGAGGCTTCTTTAATTTCTTACCACTCTCCATAATAATGGAGTTGATGGTTTCTCTAGGTTTAGAATCTATTTGGAAGGAAGACTCAACAATTGCCTATGCTTCTAGTCTTTCCACTATTGATACTAGTTGGCTAATTTGAGTCTCAAGATTTTTGATAATAGTATTGATTTCCTACTGAAATTTAATATTATTAGTAGCCATAGTATTTTTGAAGTACTTACCTTGATTGGGTGAATTAAGTTGTGATATTGGGAATGAGAAGCTAGGTGTGATATTAAATTCCTCTACTGGATTCCTCATTGAAATTTGGTTTACCTATACCTTAAAATTTCCTATTCTTTGATAAAATCTTGGTTCTCCTATTAAAATTTTAAAGTATTAACATCGATGATATTCACTAAATCCTTAAGAGACTTACCTTGAGTAGTTAGAGTTGGTTGTGACATTGAGAATGAAAAATTAAGTGTGATGTTGAAATTATATGTTGGATTTATATATGAATAGCTTGGATATTGATGATTTAACTATGCTGCATTGTATATGTTAGAATATGGATCATACCTAGACCTCTGGCTTTCAAATCCACCCATATAGAATTTGTATAGTTCTAATTGCCTTATTGATGCACAAAGTGTGGTGTAAAAAATCCATTGTATGTAGGATATGCTGCATCCATATGTGTAATCTTGTTCCCTTGGTATTCATTTCAAAAAATATTAGTGGTCACATATAAATAGATAAATTAAATAAAGTAAATAAAATAAAAATAGACTAAAAATAAAAATAAAATTAAAAAAAATAAATCTAAACTAAAGTAATAAAATAAAGAAAATAAATGAATTTTAAATAAATAAATGAAAACTAGAAATTATTAGAAGAATTGTTAAATCAATCCCCGACAATGGCACCAAAGACTTGATATGATTGAAAACACGTAAGTAAATGTGATCATGTCCAAGTGATGAGTAATTTTAAGAATAAAGATTGTCGTACTCATGAAGATTGGTAACAATATCTACTCTTAAATACACAAGCTCAATTTGATTATCTTAAGTACTAATTCTCATTTCAAACAATTTATCACTAGTTATTTAAATTAATCATGCGATTATGTATCCAGTGAACTAAATTGATTAATGATTAATTAATCTGATTATATAATTATACACTTAAATAATCAAGAAAATCTATATAAAGATTAAAATTGAGAAGTAATACATAATTAAGAAGAATAGATTAATAGGATATTACAGATGTTATTAAATTTTGTAATCCATGTCTAGAGCTTTGAAATCACTTACAATCAATTATAAAGTTAATTACTCATGAAAAATAATAAATTCATGATATTATTCTTGATAATAATAAAAAATGAGAAGAAATCTTATGATTGTTGTCTATAATTACGTTCTTAACTCTTTTAATTACCCATTAAATCTTGTTCTTATTTCTTGTATCCAGCTTTTTTCTATAAATTCAATATCTAAATATCTCTAAATCGGTGTTATGATATTCCTCTTTATTTTGAACAGTATTATTTTGTATTTATAAAAGAGAAAAATAAAATCAAAATGTAATTAGGATTATAAGTATTGTGGAGGAGATAGGATTAACATGCATCACATGTCAAAAAATAGGATAAGCTATAATATATATATATATATATATATATATATATATATATATATATATATATATATCCATTTCCTTTATAAATTATTCCACGTATCAAATAAAAATATAAAAATCCCAAAAAAATACAAAAAATCTAGAAAAATTAATATTTTCTCAACAAAATACAAATAAATAATGTTAGTTTATAATAATAAAATATATAAAAATATTAAAGGAATTAATATCTACAAATGTGCATAAAATAGTACTTATTAAGAAGAACCAATAGGGCATAACTATGTGAATTGACACAACTTAACCTCCTACTCTAGCTCTTGTACTTAGGAGTTCTTCTAGGCCTTATGTACCTAACAAGAGATGTATGTATGAACTATTTTCTATTGACTGATGAATGAGAACTTGAATGTTATGATAAGGCACATTAGACCATAGATGCTAGCAAGTGAGAGCTTGCTATGAAAGATGAGATAAAGTCTCTAACCTCAAAACAAACATAAGAGTGAGTTAAGTTGGCTTTAGAGAAGAAAGCCCTTCATAATAAATGGGTGTATCGGATGAAATAGGAGCATTATGGTTCCAAAATATGCAAATTCCAACTAGTTGTCAAAGGATTCCAACAGAAGGAATAAGTTGACTACACTAACATTTTTTTCTCAAGTTATAAAGTTTAATACTATTATATATTATTTTAGTATTGATGCTAGTGGAGATCCTTATCTCGAGCATAAACACATAAAGATTTCATTTTTACACAAAGACTTAGAAAAAAATATATATGTGTGCCATCCAAAAGGCTTCTATGAGATAGGAAAGGAAAACATGGTATATAGATTAAAAAAGAGCTTATATGGCCTACAAAAGCTCCAAGACAGTGGTATAGAAAATTTGATGGCTTTATGCGAAGGGAAGATTTCCAGAAGTGTAATCTTGACCTTTGTTACTACTTCAAGAGATTTAAGTCCACTTGTGTCATTTTACTACTTTATATCGACGACATGTTAGTAAGGGGTTCAGTTATGGAAGATTTAAAAGCTTAAATCATCAATTGTCAAAAGAATTTGACATGAAAGGTCTCATATCAAAGATTCTTTGGATGCAAATTAATCACTAATGATAAGCAGAGAAGGACTTTAGAATTATCTCAAGAAGAGTACATTAGACATGTTTTTCATAAATTCAACATGGGTGACAATAAGAAAGTTAGCACATTCTTTACAAGTCATTTCTCTTATCCAAGGATCAGTATCCTCAAATAAAGGAAGATAAAAGCTTCATTAATAAAGTTCCTTATGTCTTATCCATTAGAAGTTTGATGTATGTAATGGTCTGTATGATACTAGACATTAGCCATATAATGGGAGTTGTTAGAAGGTTCATGTCAGATCCAGGAAAGACTCATTATAAAGTAGTGAAGTGGATCTTGAGGTATTTTTGAGGCACCACAAAGAAATGTTTATACTTTAGTAAAGGAGATTTAAAAGTATGAGGATACGTAGATGCAGACTTTGTAGGGAAAATTGATCACCGAAAGAGTACCACTTGATATGTCTTCATTATGGATACTATCATTGTTAGTTGGATATCATAGATACAGAAGATTGTTGCATTACCCACCATGAAGGTTTAGTATGTAGTAATGACAAAAGCCAATAAAAAGATGATCTGGCCTCAAGAATTTTTAACTGAGTTGGGATTCAAACAATAACAAAATATTTTGTATTGTGACAGTTTGATTGAATACATTTGGTAAATAACTCATCATTTCACTCTAGATACAAGCATATTGGATTTTGTTATAACTTTATCACGTCTTTATTAGAAAATGGCATGTTAAAACTTGAGAAGATCCAAGGTAGCATAATTCCAATAGACATGTTGACAAATACAATGACTATCAACTAACTTAAGTTATGTTCAACTTCAGTGGCCCTGCATGAGTGACAAAACCTAGAAAAGGTAACTACATTTATTAAGTTATGAAGACAAATTGAAATCAATCTTCAAATGAGAGATTGTTAGAAAATCAAATAATTAATTATATTAATCACAAGCTAAAGAAAAAAGGAAAAATGTGAAAATAGAAAGCATACGAGAGAGTTTTTCTCTATGCAAATAAGGTGTAAACTTTAATATTAGTAAATCTAATGTTATGAAAGGGAGAGAAATAAGCTTTAAAAGAAAATTTTAAAGAGCTTAAAGTTTCTTGGTTGTGAATTTTATAATTCCTTTTTTTATTGAACTATTGTGGTAAACTTTTGCTTGTTATTTTATCTATATTTATTTCATATTTTAGTAAATTTGATTAATCAAAAAATTATCATTTCCTTAACACAATTTTGTGTATTTGTTGTTAGATAGAAGGAAAAACTTTTATATAAATTAAATTCATAAATATATTATACACTTTGATAATTTCAATAAAGCATTATTAATAGTTACATTAAAATATGGATTATCTATGTATAAGTAAATAGTAAACGAAAATGTTATCCACTTCATCCATGAATCATGCTCATATAAAACTTTTTGTATACGAAAATAGTTAGTAGTTTCTAACTATATTAATGTAATAGTTTTCATATGTAAAATAATAAATGAAAATATCATCCACTTCATCCATAAACCACAACCACGTTCATATATAACTTTCCTGGATAGTTTGCAACTATATTAAGGGAATAGTTTTCAAATTGAATCACTATAAATCGGTAGACACATTTTTTTGCTTTTAGACTCACTCTATGCTTTAGTCTCCAATTATGTCATCTTGGATGTTGTGAATTTTATGCACGTTCACGCAAGTATTTTTTTCAATACATCATTTGGTAGTTTTAAATATATAATATTTTGCTCAACACTTTAAGCTAATTAAATTTGTGTGCATTATTTTCTTTTTAGCATTCAAATTTACTAAAGTTATATCTCTTTAAGGTTTAAATGTGACTTGCTAACATTTTTCTTAACTTGGGTTCAATAAAAGTATACAATTCAAGTTGTCTTAAGTCACTTAAATTATTTGTCTTATCTTTCTTTGTCACTATTTGGACATGAAGTATAAAAAGCTCAAGGCCTAAAAAAAATACCCACTCAAGAACTGGTAAAAAATCCCTTCATGACTAGGTAGCTCATTTAGAAACTTGACAATAAAGAAAGATTGTACTCACACCTTGTTCATCAACCTTCTTATGATGACCTCTTCATCACGACCTCTTTATAATAACCTCTTTTCCACTTCTTTATGATGACATCTTTATGGCGAACTCTTTATGATGATGGGTAGAGTTAGATGACATGTTATAAATCTCACTTAAAGGATTGTCAAAGATTAAATCAATAAATAGCAAGTTGGGTCGTTCTATGGAAATTTTGACCATAGCCTGACCTAAGTGATGGACCCCACGACCTGTCATCCATACTGAACTTGCTAAATTTGACACATGTAAAATCATGCTCCTACATTGGATAGCAAGTCAGATAGAAAATCTGAGGCTTGTAAACTCTACTCTCTTCTTAGGAGAAGCAAGAGGAGAAAGTATTATATAGATCCAAAAACCAGCGGGAAATCCAACTGGTGTAACATAAACATAACAGAAAACACAGCTGGTAAAATAGATTAAAGCAAGCCTAAACTAATAGATTCAGTTTAGCTTATCATCCCCCCTCAAGGGAAGATCGATTTCTATGTGCTTTATTCTGGCATGAAACACATGATTCTTTTCCATATGAGAAGCACTGATATTATCATACTAGAGTAGAGGAATTTCAGGTATAGTAACACAGAGTTCTTTTAACAAGGCTTGTATCCACACAATCTCGGCAGTGGCAAAGGCAAGACCACGATACTCTAATTCGGCACTACTGCGATACACCACCTTTTGTTTGGAAGAGGACCAAAAGACTAAGGTGTCTCTCAGATAAACCAGATAGCCACTGGAGTTGTGCCTATCATAAGGTTGAGCACCCTAATCTGCATCTATGAATCCTTCTATGGTCAGGTTGTTGGAAGGATTTAACAATAACCCTTCTTGCATTGTTCCTTTGAGATACCGTAGGATCCTTTTGATTGAAAGCCAGTGAACTGAGGTTGGCTGTTGCATAAACTGGCATGCTTTATTAACAACAAAAGCTATATTAGGTCTTGTTACTGTAAGTTACTAAAGAGCCCCTACGACACTACGGTAGTGAGTGATATCTTCTACAGGATCACCATCAAATTTGGAAAAATTCTGCCCAATAGTGCCGGGTGTTTTAGCTGGTTTGGTATCAAACATATCAGTTCTATGTAGCAGATCTAAAACATATTTGGTTTGGCTTAAATGCATAGAGCCTGCATTGTAAGAGACCTCTATCCTGAGGAAGTAGAAGAGCTACCCTAAGTCTCTCAAGGCAAAAACAGAGTTAGGCTTAGTGATGAGTGAGGAAATTTGGGTGGATGAGCTGGCAGTAATGATGATATCATCAACATAGATAAGCACTATCAGAGTTGTAGACCTACCAAAGTGCAGAAACATAGAACTATCACTTTGAGAATTGCTAAATCCCCACTGTAGAAGGGCAAAGATAAGTCTATGAAACTAAGCCCTTGGTGCTTATTTCAAACCATATAAAGTTTTCTTCAATTGACACACTTTGGTGGGAAATTAAGGGTCCAAATAGCCAGAAGGTTGAGACATGTACACCTACTCTTCTAACTCTCTATTTAGAAAATCATTATGAATGTCAAGTTGGAAAATTTCCCACTTAAAACTGAGAGCAACAGTGAGTACGACTCGAATAGTTGTAGCCTTAACCATGATGAGCGAAAACCGGCATCGCCGATTCTTGCCAATACTTTGGTTTTAATATTTATAAAACTCTCGCAAGTGCACGAATCATTTCGAAGAAAATGATAAGTATACTCCCAAGGTCGATCTAAGGAAGGAATGTATGTGGTTTTTAATTTATTATTCAAACTTTTAAAAACGAAATTAAATCCTAAACATCCTGTCACGATAGTTTGGTTTTTGTGTTCCTAATCTAATGACATAAAATAAACATATATACAGATTAATTAAATATAATCTAATAACATAAAAATAAACATAGATACAAATTCAATAAATAATTATCTAAAAATAAACATATATACAGATTCAATAAATATTCATGCAAATTTTTATCATTTATATTCGCGGAGTATTTATGGATATAATAACTAAATTAATTATGCTTGCTCATATTATCTAGGTTATTAAAGATATAAATTGATATTTTATTGATTCTCTCTTTTTTATATAAATACCACCTTTGGTGGAGTTAGATATTCTTTGTTAACTAAACAAATCAATTAACACCTATGGGTGGGGTTGATAACTAATATGTTTAATTAAATTAATTCCTTTTTCTAAGAGATTGAAAATGAACCATTTAAATGCCACCTTTGGTGGGGTTAGACAATTTAAACATTATTCAAGGTGTCCAAATTAAACATAAGAATTTAATTATCCGAGTACTAACTTTCAAGTTTTAAAACCACTATTGAAAACATGTTGTCAATACATTTTCACATAATAATTCTTATAAAAACTTTTGAAATAGAGTTTCACTCTAACTAACGGGCGATTGTACCAACAAATAAAAGAGCACTACTCTAAATTATACCGGATAACTAAACCTTAAAATCTAATTTTCAAGTTTAAGTTTGTAATGAAAAATAATATATTTCTCTCTAACATTCTTAATATAAAATCTTGAATAAAAACAAAATCAATTCATTTTAAAGATTTTTACCTATTTAATATTTCGCAAGCATAACAACGTCGTTATTACATCATTTTTACTAAACAGCTAGCATAGTTAAATTTAACCATAGACAAATTAAATATAACATGTAAGAATAAAGCATAAAAATAACTGTAAAGAAAATAAAATCCTTACAGAACTTCGACGCTATTCCCGTAGCTAGAAAACCTCCGAGCGGAATTTGCACTTCCATATATTAAATCAAAAATCTAAATTATTACAAAAACATTACAAGTTCCTCTCAAAAAGAGAAGAACTCTAAACCTAAGAGAATTGAACTAAAAACTAAGAGAAAAACTAAGAAAAGCTTAGAAACTAAGAAAGAAACTAAGAAAACTCAAAAACTAAGAAATGAGAGAAAGAAAGAAGAGAGAAGTGAGTTTTGAAGGTGTGATTTGAAGTGAAGGGAAGGGGGGTATTTATAGCTGAGGATGGAGAGAAAAAATGAGTAAAAAAATGTTAAAAAAATATTAAAAAATGTAAAAACGCGTATTGGAATTGCTAATGTCATCAATGACGTCAGCATGACGTCACAGGGGCTGCTGCACGTGAAAAATGGGGCGAAAATCCGTTGGGCGCGTGGTGGGGCTGCTGCTGGGCGCTGCGCGCGCGGCATGGGGCGCTGGGGCGCGCACGGCTGGGCTGCGGCGCTATTTCCGTCTTTTTGACATTTTTGACTTTTTCGACCCATTTCGTCCGATTTTTCCATGTTTGTTGACCTTTTCTCACTTATTTATTGATATATTTGTGATGTATTGCTTCAAGTATTCCTCTTTGAGTCTTTAAATTGCGTTTTTAAGCCAAAATACCTGAAAAACAATAAAAATACCCGTGATTCCGAAAAAGACAAATTTATATAAATATATGATAAAACATATAAATATATATATTTTTAATCAATTAATGTACATAAAATCATGGTTATTTTAGTGCTTTTTGAGCACTCATCAAACCACTAGACTAAATGTTTCAAAATAATCAAGACCAAGAGTTTGGTTATACCCTTTAGCCATAAGTCCGGCTTTATAACTCTTGATGGTCCCATCTAGTTTGTGTTTCAACTTATACACCCACTTACAGCTTATGACATTGACATCAGAAGGCTAATCAATAAGATCCCAAGTGTGGTTGTGAAAAAGAGCAGCAATTTTTAAATCCATAGCTTCAACCTAGTGTGGATCTTTGAGAGCTTGTTTGATAGTATACGATTCTGAGATCTTAACAATAGAAAGGTCAAGAATGATCTTTTTCTTAGTTATACCTCGAATTAACCTTATGGTTATGCATGGAGCTAGAGGGAGAGAAGGAGGTTGAGCCTCATGTATTGCCTCAGGTAAGGGACTAGAGGGAGGAGTAATAGTCTGACTACTCACAAAATTTGAAGGTGTACTCATGGATGAGGATGAAGGAGAAGGGGACTCGTGGCTAACCATTAGAACATAAGGCTGAAGAGGAAAAGGAAGTTATGATGGCGGAAGGGAAAGTGTCTGTGGAAGTGGCTTTGGTTGGGGAGAGGGAGTGAGCCTGAGTGAGAGGAAATTGTCTTTCATCAAAGACAACATGAAGAGTAATATAGACACGACTAGTCAAAAAATCAAGACACAGAAACCCTTTGTTATAGAGACTATAACCAAGAAAGAGACATGGAACAAATCGATACTACAACTTGTGATTGTTGTAAGGGCGAATGAATGGGTAACACAGGCAGCCAAAGACTCTAAGTGACTTGTTATCTGGAATATTTTGGAAAGAGTCGAATAAGGTGATGTATTCTGGAGTACCTTACTTGGCATTCTATTTATGAGAAAGGTAGCTATCTGGAAGGCATATTGCCAGAATTTCATTGGCAAAGAGGCATGAGCTAACAAAGCTAATCCAGTTTCAACAGCATACCTGTGTTTTCTTTCAACTCTCTCATTCTGAGTTGAAGTATAAAGACAAGAAAATTGATGAAATATACCAGATTGTTGAAGAAAAGTCATGAAAGATTTGAATTTTCCACCATTATTAGACTGTAGGCATTTGATTTTAGCATCAAACTGATTTTATACTTGGATTTTGAACTACTTAAAAATAGGAAGAGCTTGATCTTTTGTTTGGAGAGCATAGAACCATGTGTATTGCAAGTAGTCATCTAAAAATAAATTGAAATATCTGGCACCAAATGTAGACTTGACTGAGGCAAGTCCCCAAATGTCAATGTGAACAAGTTCCAATGGTTTGGAAGCATGAGAAAGCAAAGGATGAGTAGGTAACCTGTGACTTTTAGCAAGTTGGAAAGTGGAGCAAACAGAAGAGCAAACCATAGTTTTATTCTTTTCATAAGGAACATTACAACTCTACAGTACTAAGGTTACAATGTCAGTAGTTACATGACCTAGTCTATGATGCCATAACTGTACTTTATTATCAAAGATACCTGAATTATGAGAGTAAGAAACAGAAGAATTATTAACACCAACATACGCTACTTTCTTATTGTTCAAAGCTGGAAATCTATAAAGCCCATTCTCAAGGCTACCTTGAGCAAGCACCTTCTTCGTATGTAGGTCCTTCACAAAGAAACTATTAGAATGGAACTCAATTAAGGCATTATTGTCTGAGTATAACTTAGCAACACTTATCAAGTTTGCCTTTATAAAAGGAACATGAAAAACCTTTTTGAGATGAAAATAGTATGAATCAGATAGTAAACAATGAGAGCCAGAGTTGGAAATGGATAGGTGCTTACCATTACCAATTGTCACCTTATTTGTGCCTGTGCATGGTGAAGGACTATTTAAGTTTCCCACATTCTGAGTCAGATGATGGCTTGCTCTAGAGTCAAGATACCACGTGTCATCTGCAAGATTATTAGAAGAAGAAACCATAGCAGGTATAGAGTTTGGATTACCAGCATTTAAGGAAAGAGTGTCATTGTTCTAAGAGCTTTGATAGGAGATATCAAATATGTGATAGAAGATCTGAACTGTATAACCAAACTTGCCACAACTGACATTTTGGCTTCTTAGAGTTGTTGAAATTGTGTCTTCTATTCTGGCCATATCTACTCCCGCGACCACGACCTTTGTAGGTATAGTTGTTGGTATTTGGAGTATGATTTTTTCCTCAACCGCCATTAAATTTCCTTCCACTACCTCTGTTATTAGAGGAGGAGGCATAATTGGCAGACATAGTGGAGACTTGTTCAATCGATTTTTGTTTCTCAAGATGATGTTCAAAAGATAGAAGTATATTGTGAATAGCTTCAATAGAGATCTTGTCATCTCTAATGTTAATAGCAGTAACAACTGCATTGTAGTCAAATCCAAGACCACCGAGGAGATTCATAACCTGATCTTATTTTGAGACATGCTCTCTAATGGCTGCTAGGTTATTTGCAACTCCTTTGACCTTTATGATATAGTCTATCATAGACAGAGATCCTTTATTGGTGGGCTGTAACTCAAGTCTGAGTTGCATTATTCTGGCTTTAGAGGAAGATGAAAAGGTTTTCTCCAACACATTCCAAGCGGAGTGAAAAGAGTTATTACCTATAATATGCGCCATGATCACTGGTGTAAGAGACAAGTAGATCCAGTTGAGGATTGTTCGATCTTGTCTTATCCAAGCAACAAAAGCTGAATTAATCATTCCTGGAATTAGTTCTTTGTTTGGACAGATAGAATATTCGTCTATGAAATCTTTAAAATCATTAGCGAAACCAACATTATCAATCTGAGATCTCCATAAAATATAGTTAGTCTGATCGAGTTTCACAGGTAGAGTATGATTAAGCATCTGATAGGAAGGAATGGATACCATTGCTGAGTTTTTTCCAGATCCAATCGAACCAGAAGAGGAAGAGAGTTGAGTGGAAGCTGAAGACATGATTGGAACCGATTGGAGGCTCTGATGCCAAGATAAAAAATTTGAGGCTTGTAAACTTTGCTCTCTTCTTAGGAGAAGCAAGAAGAGAAAATATTATTATATAGATTCAAAAACCAACAGGAAAGCCAACTAGTGTAACCGAAACATAACAGAAAACACAGTTGGTAAAACAGATTAAAGCAAGCCTAAATTAACATAATCAGTTTAGCTTATCAGAGTCACTTGTTTTCAATGTCCATGGAATGTGTTGGTGTTAATGTCTTTATATATGTTCATTCTTATCCACTAATGAGAGGATTTTACTGATCACTTATAATATCATATTGTACAAATTCTCTCTCCAAATAATCGGTGCCAACCCTAAGGTCTTTAGTTTTGTAGACTTATTATTTAATATTATGGCCTCAAATCTTTCATACAAGGAGAATACTACATTTTTAGGAAAATCCAATCTAATGCAAAGAAAATTTAGCATGGTCAATATGGCTAAACGTCTTCGATATGTCATAGCTTCACAACCAGGCTATATCATGTTGGAGGACTTTGAAGAAAATGACTACTAAAGATGAAGAAATGCTTGGTTCAATAAGTCTATACCAACCCACGTCAACCTGTACCACCCATGAAGACTTTGGAGAAAATTACTGGCTGAAGAGGAAGATATGCTTGGCTCAATAAGCCTATACCAACTTGTATTAACTCGTACCACCTTAAAGTACCTTAGCAAAATGATTGGTTGAGGAGGAAGAGATGTCCCACTCAATAAGGTCATCTAGTATGTACTATCCGAATGACCTATGTTAAAATTTCGAGCTAAAGACCAAAAAATGTTAAAAAAACACATGAGGGATAATTTGGTTCCCATTTTGGTGGAAGTATCCCACTTTGTAAAATGGGTTAAATAGAACATATTAAGAAATGTGACATATGCCAAATGAATCGTAAACCCTTACCTATTTCTAAAATATACTATAGATATTGAAGGAATATGCAAGACAAAGAAGAAGAGTTAAGTTAGAGCAATGATCATTTCAGGAAGTATTATATCTAACTCTTTTGCTACACTTTATTTTTCCATCATATTTCATGACTAATTCTTTCCCCTCTTTTGCTACAATTTGTGCTAATTAATGAACATGTTATGTGGACATTAAAGAAAAAATCATTTCAAATATAATTGTAACATATGTTTATTAGCACAAAGAATATACAAGGAAAGTGACGTCATAAAAAAGCTCCATTAAGCTAGGCTAACAAGTCTTCTCACTAAACAATAATGTGATA